>OX337237.1:220492-1420492 GCA_946965045.2 Epithemia pelagica
AATACGATCTTCTGCTACCTTTGGTGACTGCAGCTATCCTCCACCAATCTATATTTTTTCTTCTTGTACATATCATACTCGGAGAGAACCAAAGCTTTGTGGCTCTGTCCGTTGCGACCACGGTCGGCCGTTCCCAGGGAATGGGAAACGATCCTCTTTTGCAACGCTATCTATTATCTTTCTCTATACCTTTTTTATATCACATAAATATACTTTTGGATGGACTTTTGAATATCTTTGTTTCAAGAAATCCAGACCATGACTTGTAACACTACGAATTCAATTTTCAATTCCTATTCTATATAAATTTGCCATAGAGAATAAAAGACGCTGGACTGATCTATAGTAGTCCGACAACATGGAGTCCCCCCATCGATCGAGCAAACGAGGATGACACTCCAGTATACTACATGTCCCAATTGGTCTGGAATTACTCGCTTCTGGTCGCAAAAACTCAACACAACCAAGACATCCATTGTACAAGTGAAAACGGAACGAGTAATCGAATTGGTGAACTCCATTGGATACGAGAGGCACACCGTAGTATTCCAGTAGCCGCAAAGTCGAACGGCGAATATTGGTCGTTGTTTCTTCTGGTCTGTTTTCTTATTTCGTGGCATTGTCGGTGGGTTCCAATCGTTCCTTGAGTCGTTGGACGAGTTGGGTATCGCCGGTCCGAAAGGCCATTTGCAATTGCGATTTGAGTTGGGCTTGTTCTTTCATTTCCAGAATCTTTTGACCATTCATTTGTTGCAAAATGGCCGCCTGTTCTCGTCCTTGTTTGGCCCGTGCCTGTTCCCGCATGGCTTGGACATGGCGCTGTTCGTCCAATCGAACACTGGACAAGGGTGTGGTCGTGGACGATGCAGCCGCTTGTTGCTGTCGTTGCTGTTTTTGATATTCGTCTCGTTCCCATTGATCGTAATTGTAATACTT
This sequence comes from Epithemia pelagica, assembly GCA_946965045.2. Taxonomy (NCBI): domain Eukaryota; phylum Bacillariophyta; class Bacillariophyceae; order Surirellales; family Surirellaceae; genus Epithemia; species Epithemia pelagica. The sequence continues at coordinate 221,429 of OX337237.1, forward strand.
GACATGAGGCATGGTGGCCGTATTGTAATCTTCACAAAATTCGGTAAAGTATTCTTGTTGTTCTCGTTTGGATCCATTGAATCCGGGCATGCCCTTGACATCTTCCATCCAAATCAAGAAGGCTCGTTGCATGCGGTTCCAATCCTCTCGAGAGGAGGCCTGCAAAATACCATACTGACCAAAGGTAGGACGACGATCATCCTCCTTGATTGCTTTTTCGTTGCTGCTGTCATCTTCACTCGAGGAGTATCGTTTTCGTTTTCGATGTTTCTTCTTCTTCTTCTTCTTCTTTTTGGATTTCTCATGTTTCTTACGATGCTTCTTTTCTTTACGCTTCTTCTTGTCGTCGTCGTTTCGCTTGCTCCGTTTGCGTTTGGAACGATCATACTTGTCGTCGTCACGGTCACTGTCGTATCGACTATCGGAACTGTACACGGTGGACGATTCATCACTGTAATAGGAGGAGGAATCGTCACTATCATCGTGCCTCCTCCTCCGTCTTCGTTTCTTGTCGTGTTTGGATCGTTTTTTGTGACGCCTTTTCGATTTCCTATGGTAGTACGAATCGTCGGAATCGTCTGATTCCATGTCCCTTCTGTCATCCTCATGACGTTCTTTGCGGTGTCGTTTACGATCGGAAGAAGACGACAGTCTCCCCTTACTGTCGTGATCGTCGTCCTTTCGGGTGGGTCGATTCTTCTTGTTTTTCTGCTTCTCTGTTTCCTTTTCGTATGCTCGGTCGTCGTCGCTGTCCTCCGTGTTGTGCCAATCCTTCTCACGACGACGTTTCTCGTCGTTCTTCCAACCATGACTGTCCTCCTCGTCACGATTCTTATTCTCTTCACTGCTGTGGCTTCTCCTACGTCGTCGATCAGGAGGCCTCCGACGACGATCGTCTCCTGAGTGGTTGTCGTCGTGGTCGTCGTTGTCGCTCATGGTGATGAATAAGGATCTGAGTAACAATAAAATGAGGACACAAAATGGCGGGGCCGTCCCCTCCCCCCCAAACACGAGCCGCCGTTCCCCCCGTTCTGGTGAAGCAACCAGTCGCGTTTAACCGCCTGTCCGTCGGAGCGCTCAGAATCCGCGACCGAAATCAGGCGGTTTAACGCAATCCGCGACCAAAGATACCCCTCATTCGTCGACCATGGCGACGACGAGGACAATGGCGTTGATACTGGCGACAGAACACAGAGCCAATCTGGATTCCGTGTATCTATCCATGACTTATGAGCTGGTGAAACCATCAGTGGCCCCGGATTCTAGACCACCTCGACTTGCTAGAGTCGCAGTGTTTACAAAAGGATGACAAGAGAGATTCAAGAGATCGGATCGTTGGTTGCTTCCAACGTTTCCTGGTCCATGTGACTTCAAGAATGATGCTTCCCATTTCTGACATGTTCTGTTTTCCACGCATTGCTGGGAGTGCTTGTCATCGTCAAGGTCACTTTTTCTATCTCGTGATATGGAGAAGAGAGGCAAGGCATAGTTGGAAGAGCAAGTACAATATATCATCCATACTCGAAACATGGGTTGCTACAAAAAATGCCTCTACTTCCCCCTTTGTGCCACAGGGTGTCTCTGTTTATCTGGCGATTTTTCTTTTGGGAAAAGAATTGTGAACTAGAAGAAATGAACAGCCGACAATCGTACCTACCACCATGTCACCGATCCTTGTGATGTTTCAACTCTTGACTGCCGTGACGCTCCAGGAAAGGTATCGCATTGGACCACTACGACCCTCCTGTCGACCGAAAAGGATTGATACATGCCATGCCCCATCGATTGGCCGCTGCGGCAAGGGTACAACCACACCCAAATCGTGATAATGATTGATGGGTCCTGCCTCTACCTATTCCAACACAACCATCGTAACCAAGTTCCGAGAAACACATCACTATATATAGGAGAGCCATCATCATCATGATTGGATGGAAAGACTCTGCCAAAGTCAAAAGGACAGAGATTCCGGTGGTATAGAATAACAGTATGGAGAAATCAAAGCTCTTTCACTTATTTATGTACATGGTTGCTTTGAGACACGTTGAATAAAGTGTCCACTGGTTCCAGAGAATCCAAGAAATGAGCAAAAGAACACCAATGTTTCATGGAAAAGGAACAGTGTCCCAAAGAACCCATCATCATTATAAAAGTCATGCATGGATATAAAAAGACTCTGTCCAGGTCAACAGGACAGAGATTATTCGAATGGTATAGAATCACAGTGTTGAAAGTGAAGGGTCTTGAAATATACAAGTGGTTGCTTTGAGACACGTTTTTAACGGGTCCACTGATTCCAGAGAATCCAGGCACTGTACAACATGGTAGTCCCAAGCACAGTCAGCTCCAGTCGGTGCATTCGATCCTGCACTGTCATGTTTGGTACGCTTGTGGGAGTCGGAGTGTGGGAAGCGTTCACGCGGATGGAGCCCTCGCATGGATGATTTGTCAGTGTCACCTTATTCTCATCCAGTTGTTGTTGCGCTTTCCAGATATGGCCAGAAGACACCAGAGAGTTGCGAAGCTCCGTGGCAAGGGCTTTCGTTGTCCTTTCACACAATACGGTGGCACCTGCTGAACCATTCTCGGTATGCAAAGTTGCAGGGGCAATTGTCTGTGGTCTGTCGTTGAAACTAGCACGCGGCGTCAAAGGACTCTGGTGATCTGCTGCAACAAGCTTTTGTTCCAATACATCGAAGCGACCTAGCAGTTTCTGTTCCATTGCACGGCGCTCCATATCCATATCTCGGAGTTTGAATTGATTGAACTATGGCTTCCATGCGAGTCAAACGGCCATGAATAGTCTTTGTATCCTCCTCTTGGCTTTCGCCTTTAGTTTCGTCCATATCTTTCAAACGATTCTCGATTGACTCAACCACTTTCAAACGATTCTTGATTGACTCAATCATGGCTTCCATGTAAGCCAAACGGTCATGGAGGCAGGGCGGTGGTTCGGTCCCGAAGCTACCAGAAACAGAGGAGTGACGCTTGTCATCAATGTTTCGACTGACTGGATTATTGGTGACCGGCTTGTTGGAGTTGGTTTCTGGTGCCTTCTTTGAGCGTTTCGAGGATGCTTTATCCATTGGCTCTGGACATGCTTCACAAGGACGCTTGGTCCCTGATGACGTACTCTGCTGTCGGGAGGAAGCAATATGAGAATGATGTTCGTTGATACAAACCCGTCTTGAAATATGCAAACCGCTGGGAGATATGCTATTTCCTGGGCTGAAGGACGTACCTTATGAAAAACTAGGTCGCCAACATATTGCAATGACTGTACTTTACCATTGAATCTATCGACTGCCAGTAGCCTGCCCGACTCAGGAAGATCCAGCACGAGTTGACCACATTTTGACTTGAGCATGTCGGGAAGAAATGCTGACATTTCTTTTCGCTCCACATCGATGACTTCGATGGACCTTATCCACTTGCCGTTGCGATCCAAACCTCCAGCGAGCACAATTTTGGAACCAAGGACAACAGAGGAATGACACCTGCGAGCATGCAACAGGAAAAGATCAGTTTCCACAGTCCACGACAGAATCTGTGGACTTAATTTGTGATAGGACGATTCGCTTCCTGTTTCAAGCTTCGTTTGATCATCGATGGAACTGTCGTTCCATGAAAATTCAATACATTCCACCGATTTTATGCCATTATCATTAGACAATTCTTCTCCGCCAATAATATATACTTTATTTTCAACCGCGACAGAGGTAAAGTATCTACGAGGGATATGCGCTCGAGACGGGGCATCAAATGAAGTGAGTACGTGGTTGTCTGGGTCGCGAGTATCCAGCACCTGAATCATGCCATGCTGTTTTTGATAGGTCGTGACTACAATGTAGCGGTCTTTCACCACGGAAGTAGAACCTTCAGTATTTGTAAGAGCAGCGAATTGACACGATAAGTCGCACCAGCTTTCTGTCGCATTATCCGTTTCGTATGTATTGGGCTCTTTCAAGAGATGATGGATACTAATGCGCTCAACGACCGATGTGCAACCTCCAATTGCATAGACTGCGCCGTTGCAGACCACTGCATCGAAATCATGGCGTGGCCTATTCATTGGTGGACCTTGGCTCCATTCTGCTCTATAGTTTCCTCGCCGATGCATGGGTGGACCTGGTTTTGTAAAAGTATTGATCCACCCTATTTCTTCTGTTGGCAAGTCCATGAGATGTACAGTGTCGGTAGGCTCATGATCAGCATCCCCTCCAAGCATTACCAATGCTGTTTTGTTTTTCGGGGAAACGACAACCATTGCACTTCTGGAGCGAAATCCTTCCACAGGGTTAGGCCACGAGCTCTCGACTTGCCACTTGTTTTGGGAAGCCAATTCTATGGTATTCATGTCGGCAGATGAGGATTATTCTTTTATTCGAATATGATTCCGCGCTTGATGCAATCAGATCCTTGTCACCAATCAAGAGTGATGTTGGAATGAGCAGCCTTTATTCAGGATTTGATGTGAACGTCCTCTACTACTTGACTACGGAGTAGATAGTTCCTATCGGACAAGATTGTCGTAGATGGTTCCTATATCTATCGGTCCACGATCGGGACAAGATTGTATTCACATCAAAACTCCAGATTCATGCAAACTCTATCAGTTCATGATCGCAACAAGAGTGGTGTAGTTCACACCAAGACCAGCATGACAAGTTTCCCGTCTGCTGCTCGGTGCACTGATGTAACAGGTATCAGACCCATGTATACTTCTTATGAAAAACTTTCGCTTTGTGCTTCAAACTCATTCCGCTTCCAATGCATCGAAACAGTCAAACTCAGTCGAGAAACTATGCACGCGGCAAAGTGAGCTAGAGGAATACCAATCCAATACCCCACACTTGAATGAGCCAAGAAGGTGTCAGCAATGTGAGAACTTTATATACGTCAACACAAAATTGTTGGCATCGTGTGCGAAAGCAGGTAGGCTGAGCAGAGGATGTTGCGAGATACTATGATACAGACATAGAAAAGCTACCCATTGTGACGATGGTGACTAGTCCTCCCTGTTATGGAGACTTTGTATTAAACTGTGGTGATTGGCGCGGTCTACACATACGTGTGGAGAAGGCCTTCAGTACCTGCTTCTCTTTTTCCAGAGCTTTCAAGCGTTTCTCTTGATCCTGACGACTCGCATCCAGTCGCTTCAAATGCTCAAGAATGAATAGCCCCCTTTTGGCATCAGAAGTGCCTAGAAACGATGTACGAGGTAGAATGAATAAGAGGAATAACACATTCGATTGAGTGGGGAAAAGGACCTCAACGCTATTGACAAAATGAAACGAAACGCGATGAAGCATGATTGTGGCACATGAGAATTTTGCTGTTTCTAGGAAGCTTTTTGTAGTTCATAGTCCGAACGCTCTTGTATAGAATAGGCACATAGCTATGGTCTCTTTTTTCTGTTGCGTTTTCGCGACCAAAAGAGAATAGATATGACAATGATGAAGGTGACAACGGCAACGGTGGCGACAAAAGGAAAGAAGAATGGGCCCAAACCTCTACATAACCACAAACTGGCATTGTGTGTAACTCCGCACTGTAGGTGTGAAGAGAGTTTTCCACAGGCGCCGTACAACTATATAGAAAAGACCCTGCTCTCGAGCGACACCAAAGATCCATACAAACAAAAACACACACAAGCTCAGGATTCTTTGACGCACTTTCACCGTTCGAGGAAAGATGTTGCCACAGAGCACCAACGATGCGTTGGTCGAGACGCGACAGGCTCAGGATGTATGGAGGTACTTTCACCGTTCGACGAGAGTTGTTGGCGCAAAACAGCGGTGCGACACAAGCTGACAATACTTTGAAGCGCTCTCACCATAAGTTGATGACAAAGAACACCATGGGTGAATTGGTCGACATGCCACATGCTTGCCTCAAAGCTCGAAACAATTGAATGACACCTCCAACGCCGGGTGTTCGTTTCAAGGATTTCAACCAATGTTGCCTGCTGTAACATGCTTCTCTTGTGCAAAAGGGTAGCGCTACCTTCAATGCGTATATGGAAACCAGCGAGGACAAAAGGAACTCAACCATATCAACGTGTCCCAGGGACCTATTTTCCCAGAGGTTTACCGTATATCACCAAACATATGATGTGTATGCTCTGACGATTGGCGATACCAAAAGGGCCCATAATACTACAAGTTCCTGGACTGCTTGCAGCTCTTTTTGAGAACACAAAGATACAGTCAGATCGTGCACAACGTTCTCGGCTTGATGCTCCCAATACATTGACTTTCAGACTTTGTATATGATCCTGTAATGTTACTATGGGCCCTGACTGTACGGCGGTGAATATTGTTGATAGCCAACGGGCAAGGATATCACACTTTTAACGAGTGAATGGAAACGAACTCTTAGCTCACAGTAGCACAGCGCAGTGAGAAATATGGTTTGATACTACGACTTTGTGGGGTTCAAGATAACTGAGATTCTCATGGTATACAAGAAAGGTTCTCCAAGTGAAGCGTCTCACACATAGACGCAGAAGACCGAGAACTGTGATGTTATGTCCTCCTCGCGATACTTTCAACATGTCCAGTGGTTCCAGAGAATCCATGCGCTGTACAACAGGGTACTCCCAAGCAAAGTTGTTTCCAGTCGGCACATACGATCCTGCAAGGTCATGTTCGGTATGTTCGTAGAAGGGGTTGCGTCATTCATTGAGACGCTAGAAGGGTTCATCATCGCCATCTTCTCATGAATTTGCTCTTGCGTTGCCACACTCAAGCCATTGGATGAAGAAGAAAAAGAGTTTGTGGACTCAGTCGCAATGGCTTGGCTTGCTGTGGAACGTAAGGTATCATGCCCTGTCATGTTTGGTACGCACGGGCTTTTTGTCTCTTGACTTATGGTCTCGTTCGAAATATCAGAAGGGTTCATGTGTTCCGTTACTTGAAACTCTTCCTTTGAAATCTGTTTGCTGCCTACCAACTGGAACTTCTGCTCTAACGAGTCAAGGCGATCCAATAGAGCCTTTTTGTCTCCAGGTTGTTTCTGGTGGTCCTGTTGTTGCTTCGAAACCTGGTGTTCAAGACTCTGCATCCGTTTCTCCATATCCTCCAGGCTTCCGATTCCAGCAGTCGCAGCTTCAAGTCGGCTTACACGCTCAAGTAAAGACACTTTTCCTTTTGGCACGGAACAAGGAGTGACAAGTGCAGCTTGGACTTCTGGATCTTTCTTCTGGTGTTTGCAAGGCTTTCCGTCCGAATCCTCTAGGTTCACCTGTGGCGGGCGTTTCTCCCCGGACCGAAGACCGCGGGGACTGGGGGAATCTATACTCTCCTGTTCACGAAACAGCATGATGAATAAAACATTCTTACAAAAAATTCTGGGAACCAGCTTCAGTGGAGCACTTACCGCAGCTTGTTTCATTGGCTGAGACTTCATGACGTGACCGTAGCACAATATATCCGTCGGACAAGTTGGTACTCTACCACCCACAGCAAGCAACCTCCCAGCACCAGGTTGTGCCACTAGAAATTGACCGAATCTTTGGTACTTCATATTTGGCAGCAGTGTCACTGTCTTGCGTTCCAGATCGAGGACTTCCACGATTTTGCTACTTCGGTCCGTTTCGTGTCTGAAACCTCCTGCTACGACGATTTTGGTACCAACCAAAACCGAAGATGGGCGAACAAGAGTATTCGACAAGCATAAATTATCCTCAAGTTTCCAAGACAACACTTTTAATTGGGATACGTTGGAGGATCCGACCTGTGTCTCAGATTTCGGATTGCTAGACACGCTCTCATCGATTTTGAATTCAATGCATTCAACAGAATTTTCTCCTTTACCATCTTCAAGACGCTTTCCACCAATGATGTAGACGTTGCTCCCAACAGCTACGACACTGGGGTGAGCACGAGGTACAGGTTGTTCAGGAGCAAGAACTGGAATCAGTACTGGCGCGAACGGGTCTCCTGTATGTACTCAGCTTCCATTGTGGACACAGCAATCTCCGATTGAAGCTTTGATACCCAGTGAACAGGGCACCCGGCCACCATCAAGACATATCCGGTTCTTGATTTTACACACAATGGATCCTGTGGATCCTCGGCATTCCATTGTCCGGCAAAGTCCGAATCAACATAGCAATCAACGGTCAAGTGTTTGGACGGTGTCAAGATCATTCCTCGGTCTTTGGTCCCTTTCAAATATCGGCATATCTGTTTGACAGCTTGTCCATGGGAGGCTTTTGGATTATGGGTAAATCTTGCACACTGGTGCACGGCGAACGCAATCTCCGGCCTGGAGTTGGATGCCAAATATAGTAACATGCCGACCACTGACGAGTAGCTCCATTTCTCGCAAAACTCAGCTCCATCCTTGTCTGTTCCAAGTGGAGTCTGACTCGCAGGAGTCTTATCCGGATTGCACTCTTGCAACCCTGTTGCTTTCAACACTCGTTCAATCAGTCCCAACTGTTTCAACTTAATTTGGCCGTCATCCAGTCGTTCAAAGGCGATGCCCAGATAGGCGGAGACGTCTCCCTCTACTGTCAGTTCAAGATCGTCTTTCAAAGAGTCCAAGACTTTAAGAATTCTTCCTTCATCCGGTGCCACCCAAATCACATCATCAATGTAGACAAGGCACAATATTTGCTTTGTCGCATCAAAGAAAAGGCATGGATCATATTTGCTCTGAGTGAAGCCACGCTGCTCCAGGTGGCCTTTCAAATGATCATACCAAGAAAGGGGAGCTTGTCTCAGGCCATATAAGGTTTTGCGCAATCGCAAAACATAATCTTCTGTGCTATCCTGTGGGGCGAAATCCTTCGGCAGCTCCATATACACGTCTTCTTCGAGAGTCGCTTGGGCGAACGCATTCGAATAGTCCGTTTGGACTGTCAGCCAATTGAACACCAGACTCAACAATAAAACAAGGCGGATCGTTGTCCATTGCACGACAGGAGCGTAGGTTTCAAAGAAATCTACTCCTTCGATCTGTTTGTCGCCTCGCACACACAACCTTGCTTTTAGTTTCCGAATGGATCCATCTGGATACCGTTTGCGCCGGAATGCCCACGTTGAGGGCAATGCTTTGCGACCTTTTGCTTCCATGGTGGAGCGTTTCTCTAAGTCCCATGTGTGTTTTCCTTCCAATTCACGGACTTCGTTTCCCATTGCTTCGGTGAATCCCTCGCAGTCGTCCCCGGTCATTGCTTCAAAATACGAAGGCAAGTCAGGATCCTTCTTCTTGGACTTTGTTGAGGCTTGGTACACAATTGGATCACGGAATCCGTACGTGTCTGTTTCATCATCGACATCCAGATAGGCTTGATAAGCAGCCGTTGTCGTGGCGTCTGAAACAAAGAGAGCGAAACTCTGTAGGGCTTGAGATCCTGCTCCTTGGGTTCCATCATAACCCCAACGGAGAGGAGGTTTTCGTTGTCTACCGGAGCGTCGTACTCCTTGAGAAGGGGAGGAAGGCAAGTTTGGTGACGGCGGCACAGGCGGTGGTGGCGGATCAAACACTGGCTCGTCGGTTCCATCCGATGGTGCTGGCGGCGGTTCTCCTGTCTCTCGAGGCTGTTCAGGACGTTGTTGTTGTAACGGAGGAGAATCAGGGTTAGGAGGATGTTGCCTCTCCCTCCGATCCTGCAATACATCGTCTGTTCGGGGTGTCGGAGGCTCACTCTGCTGCTGAGACTGGTCTTGGCCTTGCCGAATTTGTGCAGAACGTTCAGCATTGTCGGCATATCGGTCCATCCACTCATCAGCCAGAACGACGGGGTCATCGTCGTCAAAAGCATAGTGGTACCTCGAATCTGCAAAGAGTTGGGTCCACTGGTTGGCATCAAATGGTTCGTCGCGGGCTGTTCCAATGACGCTGGTAAACCAGTCGTCAAAGACGACGTGAAACTGCGGCGAGATGTGACCGGTCCAAGTATTCAAGACCAATGGTACACGCGACGAATGACGACGAGAGAATCCGAGAAAAATTCCACGGCGAGAACGGGGCTTCCACTTTGGCAGCTTATGTCCGTCCTGAAGGGTTGGCTCAAGAACGTAACACGGACAGCCCCAAACATGCATGTCCTGAAAAGAGGCACGCGACACTTTCGTCCGTAAAACCAATTCCAACGGAGACATCATTCCTGCACTGGCTCTCGGCATGTGGTTGTGCTGGTGCACCACATAATCCACTGCCATAGGCCATAAACTCATATCAGCTGCGTCAGGCCATCGGATGGCAGCATGAATCAAGATCGTGCGGACCTTTGTAAGGATGGTACCAATGCCGCGCTCCGCGATGCCATTTTGGTGAAGTGCACCAACGCCACTAAATTTAATATTCTGTAGGCCATTCTCAATTTCTTGCACGAAAGCTTTCGAAGCAAAGATCCCATTGTCCGATTGGTAGGCTTGGACAGTCACTCCCATGTCAAACATGCGTTTCTCGTATCGTTGTTTAGCCGCGATAGTCTCTGTGGCTGTAAAATTGACGAGATGTTCGATGTGGATGTCGCCTGTTGCATGGTCGACGAAGATACAACCGCCCGAATACATACTGTCGGTGTGGGTTTTGCCTTTGGACGAGTACAGGCGACCCTTCTGCGTAACGGTGAAATGGTCCATCGAGACACGTTGGCCAGGGAACAGGTTTTCCTTCTTAAGGCCATACTCCCTCTCAGGCACAGAGGTTTTCGTGGTACTGTCTGTGGGACGACGGGTGGCTTTGCCAAATTCACAGCTTGCACATTTGGGGAGATCACACTTGGAGGTGGCGCGCAACAAAGGAGAGTTGCCAAGGGCGCCGGTTTTCAGCAAACGTTGGAGCGAAGCAAGGCCCTGATGGCACAAACGATAATGCCATTTCAGGAGCTCCCTCTGAGGCGATGTAAGGTTGGGGTTGTGCTCGTTGGTAACACACCCAGTTGTATTGGCTGCCGGTCCAGGCACGGAGGGTTTGGTATTCCACATGGAGCACGTTGGAAGGTTGTTGTCTTCACTGTAAGAGACAGAAGCATGTTTGGCGTGACTTTTGTGATATTCAAATTTGGCTCCACGGATGACAAAGCTTTCTGGAGAGTCTTGACCGGCCTCAGCACTCATATGTTGAAGATAACTTTGCGGTGAAAGCAAACGACAACGAGCGGTAGGTACATGGTATGCTGGCGTGGTGATGGTCGTTGTAGTTCCATCATCAAGGGTCATTCCCCAACAGACTTTCCCGGTTCCAGCAATCGGAAGACCCTTGGCCAATCCTTGCAAGACGGAACCTTCCACTTCGGTATACTCAACAAAATCAGTTTTGGTAGGCGAGATGGTTATCGTTGCCCCTGAATCGAAGGTCACCAGGAAAGAGTCTTTTGATTTCGAAGAGAAGAGCGATGTCCATGTGAATGGTACGTCAGCTCCCTCTGTTGACGGTGCAGTAACATTGGCTTCCGTGTTGTTGGGTGGAAGCAGCAAGGCGAATTCTGGGATCTCAGGAGGAGGCGTCCCGTGGTAGGTGGCTCCGGAAAGTCGAAGGGCGTTGGTTCCACTTCGTCGGGCTCTTGTGTAGGAACTCTAGCGCGTGGCGCATGACGATCATGCCAGCGAGGAGGACCACGGACACGGTGGTCGTATTGCCGACTTGCGACAATCAACGAAGGAAACTTGTGTAACGGTGCACCAAGTACGTTTGTCATGGCTTGGGTGCTCATGATTATGGCAGAATAGCACACGAGCAGCTTGGGTAAGACTGCAAGTGGCAAGCGACGATAGTAGCGACAGGCACGGCGATGCCGACGATACGGTTTGCGAGGCCAAAGGTTTTGGTGTAGAAGTCGCCCGATGGCGAGAATCAATCGCAAACAACAATCAAAGACGAAGGATAAAATGGGCTGTGGATTCAGAAATACCAAGAAACTCCAAAGGGCAAGCAGAATCCGCCCAACCAGTCATTCTTCATCGTCATCAAGGATGGATGCAGCGCCAACAAAAGCTAGGGAGGCTGCTCCGGCAGGTTTGGCTGCTTTCTTGTCGCCAGTTTGCGAAGAAGGCAAGTCATTTCGATGTGTGGCGGTGCCATGGGACAATCGCCAGAAACCACAAATGGCACACCAGTGCCAGTCAGTGCCGTTCACATTTTTCGTTTCTGGGTCGTTTGGTCCAGGCGCAATAGATTTCCACGGTGCTTTGGGAGCTTTGGACTTTTTGTTGGTCTTGTCGCCACCGTGTTGGTTTGCAGGGTTATTGGGACAGTCTTTCTTTAGATGGTCTTCGGCACCACAAAGATAGCATTTGCGTCCATTTCCTCCGCCTTTACCATTACCATTCTTGTTCTTGATCGCGGCAGACACTTGTTTCTGCACGAGATTGTTTATTTCAGCTTTGGTGAAGGTCAATGCTTCCGGTGGGTTTCCCGAATCGGCCTTTCCGGATGGGCCCCAGCGGTCGGCAGTCGAAAGGAGGGTGTACTCTGCATTGGCTTCTTCAACCAAGTCTTGCACAGAAACATAGTCAGGTTCAGCTGATCGTGCATCAATGGTAGCTTTGGATAAGCCATGCACTTTTGTGACCCACTGGTTCACGGCAGTACTCCGTGCCATAAATTTCACTCGAAACTGTTCAACCGAAGACGTACACAGCTGCTCATTGAGGATGAAAGGAGCATCACTCGGCACATTGCGACCCAACTCAACGCAAGTCTGAAGAAACTTGGTTGTAAACACCTTAACATCTTTGCCTGGTGTTTGCCGCAGCTTGAGCGACTCCAACTGGGTCTTGAGAGCCTTGATTCGTTGGAATGAGGCTGTGCGCACTTCGCAAACGACGTAAATCCAAAGGATGGGTCCGTAGCGCAAGTCTCTAGGTAGGAGTGGCCGAATGCTTGTTTTCACCGTTTCATCTAACACAGCCATGATTGCTTTGTATGCGAGGTCCATATTGTTAGTGGAGTAGTCGTCATACAGTGGTGTTGTCGCTGCTTGAGCATTTCGGAAGTGTGTGACAACATAAGCGGGTGAGAACTCCGAGTCCTCATGCAGAATGTTGACCAATTGTGTCGGATTCTGGGGATCTGGAAGGTAGAACTCAGCATCCATTCCGTGAAACTCCACATGCTCTGACACCAATTCTGCAAACTGTTCAATGGTCAGTTCCTTCTCGTCTCTGGTAAACTTTCGCGAATCGGTGTCGCTTGTCAAGATCGTTGTCTTGTACTTCAGTCCTTTGTGAGCCTCTGTTGGGTCCTGCAACTGGTAGCAGTAGGGGCTACGTGGAACAGTTCGCGTCGTTGCGGTGAACGTGTTGTCTGTTGGCCTTCCTCCAGTCCATGGATGGATGCCATTTAACCCACCTAACCGTGGTCTCGTCGGTGCTCTCGGTGGAGTCGGTCGTGGTGTTAAAGGAGGAGCCGTTGTCGCTCCTGTTCCTGACATGGTAGTCGTCGTCGTTTCTTCCTTCTTGCCGTTGCGTCGTTGTTACGATTCCAAATCTCGTCTTTTCGCTTGTATGCTCACAAACCCTTCAACTTGGGCTCATAACCTGCCGCAATCTATCGTTATAGATGCGTCTCTTGTCGTACTCAGCGGTCAAATGATCGCTATGGTCAACAAATGATGACGGTAGGCAGGGAACGGAAGGGAGAAGAGATGCAACAATCAAACAAAGCGAAATTATGATTCCAAACTGTGTGTGGGAGTTATTCTACTTTCTTGGCTCGACTCGCGCGCTCCAAGGCTGCTACCCCACTAGCATGCATACTTCCCCACTGTCACGACACAATCGTTATTCGTCATTCTTCCTTCAACCAAGATGAAGAGAAGTGGGAACCCTCGGAAGCGTGGCCTCCTCTGCACTGGATTGTATCGTTGCCCGCTCCAGGCATCGAATGGAACATGGAAGCAAGTACGGATACGGACCGTCTAATTGCCGCACTTCGGATCAATCCTGAAGTTGTGTCTTGGAAGCAGGAACCAAATTGAGGCTCTCGACTGCGTGTTTTCGTCATGCGGCGATACTCTTGGTGAATGGTTCCCAACACCGCATTGTTGTGGCTGGTGGGAGAGGGAAACCCGAGGTTTGCGCCCCGTCTCCATGACAACCGTACGAGTTTTGGATTTGAACTATGGCACCGTGTCTACGAAAAGATCTCCAGGGCCGACGATCGGGCGGATATCTCGTGGCCCTCCCGGATCATAATAATAGGTTGGTCGCTATGATTGGCAAGGAAGATTTTCTTGCACTATGAACAATGACACCCACAAAATGTATGGAATCATTGCAGTCCGAAGTAACGCCAAACACCAATAATCATGAGTTTGTTACCATCGGACAGAGATTCGACATCTGCTTCAATCGTCGATCATCATTCTGCTTTCAGCCAAGATGAAGAGAAGTAGGAAACCTAGGAAGCGTGGCCTCCTTTGTTGGGTGGATGGCGTCAAGAGCATGTCACTGTTGCGCCACTTTTCTTCCTTTTCCCACCAAATCCATTGCGCATTCGATGCATCGAAACAGTCATACTCCGTCGGGCAACTATGTAGCGGAATACCAATCCAATACCACACACTTGAATGAGTCAAGAAGGTATCAGCAATGCGAAAACTATAATACCTGGACACGAAATTCTGAGGAGGCGCCAAAGTCGTGTGCGAAAGCAGGCCCGAGCAGATTGGCTGATTAGCAAAATGTTTCGAGATACTACAAGTAGAACAGCTATCCATTGTGACCATGGTGACAAGTCCTGCCTAACATGATGACCTTGTTTTTTTGTTGGAAGCAGCGCGTCATTGGTGCGGTCCGTCTCCTTGGCTTATACATTTGTGTGGAGAAGGACCTCAACGCTATTGACAAAATGAGACGAAACGCGATCAAGCAATTTCTGTTTCTAGGGAGCTTTTTGTGTGTCATAGTCCGAACGATAGAGTAGGTAGCTATGGTCTTTTTCGCCACCAAAAGACCTCGACAACGGCGGCGACAAACGGAAGGTTTGATTCCATGGAGGATTTCGCTTCTCATCTATGTACGACAAGGTTACCGTTACCACACTGGCGTTAAGGTCCATCCTTTGAAATTCGGATGCGCCCTTTAGGGTTGTTCCAATAAACGACAACCTGCTCTCCTGAGCCATTGTCGCGATGAACAATCGACGTAACCAACTGTGTGTCCTTTGCGCCGCGATTCAACAGGCCCTGGTCATCTACAATCCGCTCTCCTGAGGCATTGCCTGAACCATTGTCAGGAGTAACAATTGCTGCAGCTGTATTCTGTGCGTCGTTTGCACCAAGACTTGACAGACCCTGGCGATTTAATTCCTGAACATTCTGTCCCATAGTATCAAATCGACTCATGAATTTCTGTTCGAATTGAGCAAGGAATTGCTCTTGCATGCCTTTGATTTGTTCTAATGTTTGCTGTTGGTGTTTTGTACTTTGGTCTTCGAGGCGCCGGGTTCGTTCAGTAACTATTTGCTCCAGTACCTGCTTCTCTTGTTCCAGAGCTTTCAATCGTTTCTCTTGATCCTGACGACTCGCATCCAGTCGCTTCAAATGCTCCAGAATGATGAGACCCCTTTTGGCATCAGAATCGGTATCATATACAACTTTTTGATCAGATGAAGACTCCCTGTTCTCAGAGTTCGGAATAGCTGTTTGATCCGTTGGACTATCAATGCTCACTGTGTCCAGAGTAACTGGTGTTGAGCCGCTTTCTTCTGATGCTTCCTTGGGGCGTTTCAAGGCCGTTGCATCTATTATCTGATGACAATCATGAGGGGGACGTTTAACCCCAGATGTGGGAGATTCTTGTGCGTAGTATATCTCATGTTCCAACTAACGAAATCACAATGTGATAAACATTAAGCCGATATAGAAAAGTAGGACGCTTTCAGTTACAACACGTACCTCCTTCTATACCTGAGAGCTTCCAAACTGCAATGCTTCCATCTTTTCGCTATACATAGCAAGCAACTCGCCAGAGTCAGGCTGGAAGACCATGTATTGACCACATTTCGCCTCGCTCATGTCGGGCAGAGCAGAAACTCTTCGACGCTCCAAATCAATCACTTCCAAGCGCCGACAGCTACCTCCGTATACTACAATTTTGGAGCCAACTGCAACCGACATGTAATCTTGGCGTGGAACTGTAACCAAAATGTCCTGTTCCTCGTTCCACGATAGAATCTTTGGGTGAATTTGGTCCGGTGAGGATTCAGGTATATCAAATTCAATATATTCAACTGACTTGGGGGCTGACACTCGCTGGTGACCACTAACGATGTAAACCTTGTTTCCAATCGCCGCAGTGCTCAATCGATAACGTGGCCGTCGACAACGTGGTACGGATTCTTGAGGAGCACAAATGGTTACCAGTGTGTGATTGCTCGTGTCCATTATATCAACACTGTGCTGCAGATCAATATGAAGATCATGTCCACGACTCGCAATAAAAACAATGTATCGGTCTTGTAACACAGTCGCATTTCCATATCGTGACATACGAGACAATTGACAAGATACGTTGTACCATTTCTGAGAAAGGTTTGCCGTTGACTCATCCAAAAGATCGTTTATTTCGATTCGTTCAATCGTGGCTACGTTCCGTCCTCCAATTGCATAGACTGCACCATTGCAGACGACTGCATCAAAGCGTGAACGAGGCCGATTCATTGGAGGACCATCCCTCCATTTTGGAAAATCGCTAGGGTCCGTAGGAATTTCAAGAAGTCGAACTGAATTGGTTTGCTCTTTACTGCGACCAGACTTTGTCGAGTTGATTTCTCCACCCAAGACAACCAGTGCTGTGGAACATTGAAAGCAATTAGGGTTGACACTGGCCTGGTGATGCTTGGTCGAGGAAACCAGAACTGTCCCATGAACTTGGCGATTATCTTCCATCATCTGGGGCCATGATACTTTCACTTGCCACTGGCTCTGAGAAACGCATGCCGTTGGATCTTCGTCATCAATGGAGGAGGAGGGATTGTTTTCTTGCATATTGGCTTGGGTCATGGCTCTGCGTATCCAAAATCCAACAATTATGGATCTTCATATCCTGGCAATCTTTGATGTGACGGTAAAGATGTGCACCTGCTGGTGTAGATGGCAGAGGCCCGCGAGATGTAGTTCACTCCAAAAACTCTAGATGATTGCCACTTTTTGTACGATGAGACGGCCGAAATGTAGTCCACTCCAAAACTCCAAATGATTGCCACAGTCGGACCCTCAATGCGCGCGCTTCATATAGGCCAATGGTTGCCCGATGGCACGTGTTTTCTCCAGAAGATGGTGGACGTTTGGGTGTCCATCGTTTGCAAAAGGCCAAGAGTGAATCCTGCATTGTGTTCGCAGGTACTGGTGAGATCATCACATAAAGTCTAATAGCTTCCTTTCTTTGACTTCCATTCCGAATGGAGCGCCATCACATCAGCCTTTGGAAGCTCACGCGTCAGTGCCACAGTTGGAAAAGGGGCAGTATAGTTTTCTTCGTTCCAGCAGGTAGTATAGTATTCAGCCGTGTCTATATTATAGGAAGCTTTGTTTGCCTGTCGATCGATCGATCGATCGATCCAAATCCTTGGGTGTATCATCCCGCTCGTCGTTCGCTTTTGTCGTTCGGATATCACACCCAAATGCCTTTATTGTCATAGACAATGTATCGTCTTTCTCCTTGATCCACAACACCGACACAGTTCTCGAATCGTTTGGGTCTTGTCGTCGTTGCAGCGCACCGTTCGGAATCGAATTCTTTCTGATTCGAGGAATGTCACAACAACAGGGTTCGTTATCCACCGAGTGCACAACAATTAGAGGCATTCGATCCCTTTTCGTGTCCTTGTTTGTTGTCCTTCGGTTTACCGGCCACTTTCATATCGGGGGTGCAATGTTGTGGATGCGCGAATGGCAAACGGACCACATGGCGGTTCCCTTTTTGTGTGTGGTTGGGACAAAAGGAGACGACTTCACCATCACCACAAAATCCTTTTGTGCGCCACATGGTCCAAAGATCGGGGTCCGGTCGCACGTTATCCGCGACCCGAGGAGGGCGAGACATCCAGTCGCACGTTTAGAGAACTCCCGACTTAAGCGGGACTCACCCCTGCCACGCGACCAAACACACCCGACACACCCGTTCTATGGATGGACGATGGTATAGAGTGGCGGCGATATCTACCAACGGCCCAGGATATTCGACTGGATCGGGAAGGATTACTCCCATGAACAGATGGATCTAGGAGAATACGGAGAGCAGAGAGAGCAGAGAGAGCAGAGAGAGAGAGAGAGAGAATCGAGAATCGTCCCCAACGTTCCGTGATGGTTTTCTCTCGAGGAATGAATCTATATGCGCTCTCTCTCATTAAAAAGGAGGATTCGAACTACCCCATTACGGACCGACTGTGACTTTCGGATGCAACGTTCTGTCTGCTGCAGTTGTGTGTGTCCACGTAGGATACGCCTTGCAAGAATTTCTCGGCTGATATCATGAGAGGCATGTGATCTCTCCCTCTCCGATTCTCACACTATGGGAAAACCGCATTCGTATCTCTGCGGGGCGACGATTTTCCCATGGAGCATCAACTACTAATACCCAAGCCTTCAAACATGTCAGGTTCGGCCTGGTCTCGTCTCCTCCTGCTCCTCCTTGGACGAAAGAAAGTGGTTCCCCCAAAGCACTATGACCGGCCACATTTTCATAGGGGGTGCATGCAATGTGGTGGATACAATGTGGTTTGAATGTCTTTTTCGGTAGTGGGTTTACGACTACAACTACCTGAGGAACAAAATTGCGGCGAGACTGGGAACTGGAACCGTCTCCAACAACTATGATTTGTTTTTTGGGCACGGCGAGAAAGGCGTTCTCGAACGATCAACCGGTCTACACTCTCTATCAAACAACTTGAATGCTCTTTTTGTCGGCAATGGCCGGGTCTACAATATCCGTGGCGGAAACAACAATTCGAACGGCTGTCTCGATAGTACAATCGAACGAATGAATGAATGGACAGTGCCAATCTTGTCCTGAAACAAGACCAGTTCGATTTGCATTTTCCCACCTGGGAAGACTCTTTTCGTTTGTAAAATCTCATGCAACATTCTGGCGGACCTTGCCCAATAAAAGTTACCGGTTCCACGAGCCGGGTATGCGGCGGCGACTGTATGAGATCGAACGGAGGGAGACGGGGTTGGCCTCTTTTGGAAAGGACATTCAGAATAGAGTGATATAGAGAGAGCATGGATCATTCAACGCAACCTGTGGCCCCAACAAATCCATGGGATTTCAAGAATGGTACCTCCCAATGTTCAAGGTCACTCTTTCTATCTCAGTCGGAAACGTTTGGGTAACACAATTGGAAGAGCAACCCTCCATCCTATCCAAACATGGGTTGCTCCAATCTCTCTACTCCCTATGTGCCAATGACTCTCGTTTTGTCGTGCGCTTCCTGGTGGAATTGTGGACAAGAAATAAAGAAAATAAAATTGAACCTACAACGTTTCATTGAAAAGAAACAAAGCTTCGAGCAACACATCATCACACTTTATGAGAGGCATCCTGGTTGGATAACAAGCCTCTGTGACGGTCAACATTGCAGAGATTCGAGTTATATAGAATCACAGTGGTGGGGGTGAAGAGTCTTCCAATATGTATATATATGTAGAGAGAGAGAGAGAGAGAGAGAGATACGTATATGGTTGTTTTGGAACACGTTTAACTGGTCCACCGATTCCAGAGAATCCAGGCACTGTACAACATGGTACTTCCAATCAAAGTCGCTTCGAGTCGGTTCATTCGATCCTGCATCGTCATGTTAGCTGCGCTGCTTGTGGGAGGAGTATTGGAGGTACTCACGCGGATGGAATTCTCGCCGCAAGGATTTGTTAGTGTCGTCTTATTCTCATCCAGTTGTTGCGCGTTCCAGACATGGCCAGAAGACACAAGAGACTTGTGAATCTCCGTAGCAAGGGCTTTGGTTGTCCTGGAACACAATAGGGTGACACCTGCAGAACCATTGTCCGTAGGCAACCTTGCAGCGGACTTGATCGGTGCTCTGTCGTTGGTACCAGCACGTGTCGAATCACTCTGGTGATCATCGACAAGCTTTTGTTCCAATGCATCCAAACGAGCAAGCAGATTCTGTTCCATTGCACGGTGCTCCCTATGCAGATCTTGGAGACCTTGCAAACGTTTTTCAAAAGCATTCGGGTCCTTTTGGATTGACTCAACAACGGCTTCCATGCGAGTCAAACGGTCATTCAGGCATGGCTTTTGTTCGGTTCCCCAGAAGCCAGAAGCAGAGGAGTGGCACTGTGCATCAGTGTCTCGACTAGCTGAATCACTGGTGGCCGGTTTCTGGGAGTTGGTTTCTGGTGCCTTCTTTGTGCGTTTTGAGGACGCTCCATCCAATGGCTTTGGACGAAGACGCTTGGTTCCTGATGACGTACTTTTTTCTCGGGAGGCCTTTCACGTTTTCCAATGACAAAAAGAAGCAATATGCGAAATGAGAAAGACATTCTTCGACACAAACCGTCTGAGACATGATGTTTTTTCCGCTGGAGGACGTACCATAGGAATTGTTCTTTGACGACTTTCCAAGTTGCCCATGCCGCTTTCAAATTGCAATGACTGTATTGTACCATTGTATGCATCGACTGCCAGTAGCCTGTCCGATTCAGGAAGAGCAAACAAGAAATCTCTTGCACTAAAACTTCCCATCATCTCGGGCAATGCTGACTTTTCTCTCCGCATCACATCGATGACTTCGATGGACCTAATCGACTCGCCGTTGCGATCAAGACCTCCAGCAACCACAATTTTGGAACCAAGAACAACAGATGAATAGAAGTAGCGAGCATGCAACAGGAATGAAAGATCTGTTTCCACATTCCACGACAGAATCTGTGGACGTAATGCGTGGTTGGATGATTCACCGCCTGTTTCAGGCTCATTATGATCGTTGGCAATGATGTCATTCCATTCAAATTCAATACATTCCACCAAATTTATGGCTTCGTTATCAGACATCCTTTCTCCACCAATAATATACACCTTACTTTCAACCGCTGCAGTAGTGAATCTCGTACGAGGGACATGCGTTCGAGACGGGGCACCAAATGTAGTCAGTGTGTGGTTGTCTGGGTCGCCAGTATCCAGAACCTGAATCATGCCATGCTGGTCTTGATACATCATGACAACAATGTAGCGGTCTTTCACCACAGCAGTAGACCCTTTAAAATTTTTAAGGGAAGCGAATTGACACGATAAGTCGCTCCAGCTTTGTGTCGGTTTCTCCGGTTCGGATGTATTGGGCTCTTTCAAGAGATCGTGGATGTTAATGCGCTCAATGGTATCTGTCTGGTCACCTCCAAGTGCATAGACTGCACCATTGCAAACAACCGCAGAAAAATGCCATCGTCGCTGATTCATTGACGGGCCTTTTTGCCAGTGTGAAATAGAGTTCGCTCCTGTTGGGATGTCCAAGAACGCTACACAGTTTGTAGGCTCCCATTTATCACCCTGATCTCCTCCAAGTATTACCAATGATGTACGTAGCGTTCCAGAGCCACAATTGTTTTGGTTTTTCGGGGAAACGACAACCCATGCACTATCCATGTCAAATCCTTTCAAAGGCTCTGGCCACGAGCTCTTGACTTGCCACTTGCTAGCACATCTTCTGGTTCTCACCATGTCAGTGATGAGGAGGAGTATCTGTCGTTCTTGTCCGTAGATGATAATACCGTGTTGGATGCAATCGGATCCTTTTCATCAATCAATAGTGCGGAACTCAGATGAGTTTTGATCCAAATAGGCTAAGCCTTCTTCAGGATTTGATGTGAACGTCCTCGCCATACGAATTTCCGGCGATCCAACCGTCCACGATCCGAAGATGAGTGTAGTTCACACCAAAACGCCAGATCCCTAAGACGTTTTGTGTTCAGGATGCACGCACCACTACACACTGCACGAGTTTTGGTTATTGGGAGCTCTAGAAAGAGTTAAACTCCGCGGGGAAACTATATAGGTGGCGAAATGAATTGAAGTCTCACTTGAATGGGAAAACTATAGCTATAGCGGCCCATCTCCATTGTCTTAACCTTCGTATGGAGAAGGACCGGAACACTTTTGACAAAAAGAGACGAAACGTGATCAATCGTTGTTGTCAATCATTTTACGGTGTATGAAATTTTGCTGGTTCTAGGGAGCTTTTTGTGCTTCATAGTCCGAGCGATATAGGTAAGGGCTGGGTGCACCGATTTCGTGTCTTCTTGGTTAGCATGCTCATTTTTGGGAGGTAATTGAGACAAACTGAACCTCAGGTCCATAAGGCATCTACAAAGAGTATCCTAAGTTTGTCTCAATTAGTTCTGTATATTCAGGAAGTTATTGTGATCGGGAGGTTCATACCATGATCGAATTGTCTTCCATCTTGTAGGGCATGAAATTTTTGATGTGCGAGTAAAATGTGATGACATCCCCTCCCCCACAAAACACGTACGCGCGGTCAGACCTAGAAGACACCAAATCGGTGCACCCAGCCCTTAGCTATGCGTTCGGAAGCCCATTTTTTCGCGACCCAAAGAAAAGATACGACCATGAGAGGGCGGCATCCGTGACGACAAATGGAAAGAAGAATGGGCGCAAACCTTCATATAATAACGCAACTGACCATGTGTGCAGCTCCGGACTATCTGTTTGCGAAGGGATCCACTGTTCTTTGTGCGTTCTACCAGAGTCTCCAAACATCCATTTAGAAAAGTCGCGTTGCGCCCGACATTAAAGATCCATGGGAACAAAAGCCCATGGTACATCGATTATACTGAATGATATGACCCACGATACACCACGACGACTTGCTCGCGAACGACGACAGAGGGAGAGATTGGTCGAATGTTTCCAAAAACTCGACGACTCGCGAAACAGAGCACCAACCCATCTCATCTCCTTGTGCTGGGACGATGCAAATACATCGATCGAAACGATGCGACTGCTTCTCGTCGTGTCCTCATGACGATGTGAACTATTGCTCGTTGCGAAGCCATGCTCTGGTGGAACGTGCGTCACTGGTTTACTGTGCCTCCATGCTCGTCTTTCTCCTTTGAGTCATTGTCATCGTCCAAACGAATCTGCAAGCAATAACATGTTGTGCATAGAATCCATTGGTTTGCTTTGTGGAGGAGCGATGACCGTCCGAGCAGAGTTGTTGCCACAAAAGGCGGTAAATTGGTCGACTCGCGACACAAGCGGAGAATACTTTGAGGTGCACTCACCATTGAAGTTGGTGACACATAGAAGCAGCGGTGAATTGGTCGACACACCACAGGCAAAGCTCGACACACTTGATTGGCACCTCCAATGTGGCACAGGTGAATTGGTCGACACGTGAAAAGGGTAGCGCAACGTCCAATACCTATATGGAAACCAACGGGGACAAACGGAGCTCACCATATCAACTTGTCGTGCGCATTGCTGCTCGCAAGAACAATCAATGAGCAAGGATATCATACTTTTAACGATTGAATCGAAACAAACAAAGCTCAGAGTGGCACAGCGCAGTGAGAAATATGGTTTGATACTACGACTCTGGGGGGTTCAAGATAACTGTGATTCTGATGGTATAGAAGAGAAAGGTTTTCAAAGCGAAGCGTCTCGTCTTGCTGCATAGTCTATCACACATAGACGCAGAAGATCGAGAACTGATTATGGCTAACAAGGATCCTCGCGATACTTTCAACGTGTCCAGTGGTTCCAGAGAATCCATGAGCTGTACAACATGGTACTCCGAAGCAAAGCTGTTTCCAGTCGGCTCATACGATCCTGCAAGGTCATGTTCGGCATGTTCATGGAAGGGGTTGTTGCATTCATAGAGACGCTAGAAGGCTTCATCATCGTTATCTCCTCATGAACTTGCTCTTGTGTTGCCACACTCAAAACAGTGCATGAAGAAACAACAGAGTTTGGGGGCTCAGTAGCAATGGCTTGGCTTGTCGTGGGACGTAAGGTATCATGCACTGTCATGTTTGGAACGTCTGGGCTTTTTACCTCTTCACTTATGGTCTCGTCCGAGGCATCAGAAGGGTTCGTTTGTTCAGTTGCTCGTATACACGTTTTCTCAGTGTATAGAGCCTCTTCCTTTGGAGGACGTTTGCTGTCTGCCAATTGTAACTTCTGATCTAACGAAGCAATCCGAGACAATAGAGAATTTTCGTTTCGCTGTTTTGCTCCTGATTGTCATGTTCTTGCTTCGAAACCTGGTGTTCAAGACTCTGCATCCGTTTCTCCATATTCGCCAGGCTTCCGATCGCAGCAGTCGCAGCTTCAAGTCGGCTTACGCGCTCAAGTAAACACACTTTTTCTTTCGGCAAGGGGCCAGGAGTAACTAGCACTGCTTGGACTTCTGGATCTTTCTTCTGGCGTTTACAAGGCTCCCTATCCAAATCCTCTGGGTCCATCTGAGGCGGGCGTTTCTCCCCGGACTGAACAGCGCTGGGTCTGAGATAATCGCTACTCTCCTGTTCACGAAAAAAATGATGAATAACATATTCCTACAACACTTTCAGGGAACCAGCTTCTGTTGAACACTTACCTCAGCTTGTTTCATAGGCTGAGGGTTCATGACGTGACCATAGCACAATATCTCCGTCAAACGAGGGCTTTTACTACCAGCCACAGCAAGCAACCTCCCACCACCCGGTTGTGCCACCAAAAATTGGCCATATCTTGCGTACGTCATATTGGGCAGCATTGTCACTCTTTGGCGCTCCAGATCGAGGACTTCCACGATTTTAATAATATTTGGGCCCGTTTCTTTGAAGCCTCCAGCTACGACGATTTTGGAACCAACCAAAACCGAAGATGGGTAAAAATGGGTATGCGACAAGCATAAATTGTCCTCATGTTTCCAAGACAACACTTTTAATTGGGAGACACCGTTGGAGGATCCGACCTGTGTCTCAGATTTGTGATCGCCAAACCCACTCTCATTCATTTTGAATTCAATACATTCAACTGATTTTTCTCCTTTACCATCTTCAAGACGCTTTCCACCAATGATGTAGACCTTGCTCCCAACAGCCACGGCACTGGGATAAATACGAGGCACATGTTCTTCAGGAACAGGAATTGGAATCAGTACTGGCGAGAACGGATCTCTTGTATCCAATACCTCAATTGGTAAGGGTGCACATCTGTTCTCCCCTGTGTTTTCACCTATCACAACAATATATCTCTCTTTTAACACGACAGCCGCAAGTACTCCCTCTCTTCGTGCTGACAATTGGCATGATAGAGTGACCCATGGTTGTGTTGTTTCTCCTTCTTTTGGCTGTTTTACAAGATCATGGATATTGATTCGCTCAATCCCGCCGTTGCTCGTAATCACGTATACTGCACCATTGCAAGCGACCGCAGCAAAGTCGTAGCTTGGCTTCAGCATCGGCTGACCATCTCTCCATTGTGGAACATGGTGGGTCCGTTGAAAGATCCATCAGCACAACTGAATCTGTGGCCTCATGTGTTTTATTCGCATACGATTCATACCGAAGCCCCCCGAGGATAATCACGGTAACACATTGCGGCAAACTGTTTTGGTTGCAATCGGCATAGTCGCTCGTCGGTACGACGACCATTGCATGTTTCATACGCCCTCCTCCTAAAATGAGAGGCCAGGAAGGTTTGGACTCCCATTCATACTGAGGATAAGATGTGCTTATCTCGTTCGTGTCAATGCATGGTGAAGAAGAAGTGTCCATGACGAGGATAATGAAAGCAGAGTAAATGGCTGTGGATCAAGATGCTCTTCCTCTTCAGGTTTTCAGGAAGCGAGTACTGGAGACGGGAATGAAATTTTGATTGAGCGAGAGTCTTGCGGGCCCATCAAAGCCCAAAGTATTGGGGTGGAAGTGCACAGGACTATGTTTTGAGGAACTTTTGGTTTCGGTTGAACGTCAAAGAACACGATCGCGGACGTGGTAGCCACTCAGATTTTTGTGTGAGCCATCCTTTGCAGACCCGCGAGAGTGAAATCGTCGATCGCGCCGGCGGTTGTCCTGCTCTGTGCTCTGTGCCTGCGCGTTCTGCATCCCGACAGGCGCCATCGATCCCTTTTCTATACCGCGTAGATTTTCTTGCACCATGACCATGACCCGATGGAATCATTGCGGTCCGAATTCCGAATACGGACATTGATAGATCAGACGAATATAGCAACGACGACAGCTCCGCAATAAGTATGAGTTCGATACCATCGGAAAGAGATGCTGCACCAGCTTCATTCGTCGATCATCATTCTTCTTTCAACCAAGGTGAAGAAAAATGGGAAACCTCGGGAGCGTGGCCTCCTCTGTTGGGTGGATGGCGTCAAGGCCACGCCACGGTGACCATTACGGATGAGGAGGCCCACAGTGCCGTGGTGGTCCTGGGTGGAATCACTATTCAGGCTTGTGGCACGAAAAAGAAGGTCCAAAAACCTCTTTCCTCGGTTGTGATGTTGGATCTTTGGAGGAATGGCACCGAACCATCTACATCATGGAGAGAGGGTCCGCCTCTCACTCAGGAGCGATCGAACTTGAATGCTGTTGTATGCAATGGTCGAGTCTATGTCCTCGGTGGAAACAGCAATTCGGATGGCTGTCTCGATACAATCGAACGAATGGACATTGCCGATCTTGTCCGGAAACAAGACCAGTTCGAATTGAACTCCTCCAAGCAAGGCGCTTCTCCTACAAGTACTGATACACCATTCTGGAGAACCTTACCGTGTAATTTATCGGTTCCGCGAGCCGGATGTGCGGCGGCGACCGTCCGAGATCGATACATTGTAATTTTCGGAGGACGGGGTAGGAACCGTATCTGGGTTTCCGCGGTGGACATTTTGGATGCTCGAGACGCCAACAATCACTGGATTGTATCGTTACATGCTCCTCCACACCATGTGCCGCGATTCCTGGCCAGTGCGGTGGCGGTAGGAAGCAAGGTGTACCTGATTGGTGGACAAACGCAAGAGAACCAAGAACTAAACTCGGTAGAATGCATCGAATGGAATATGGAAGGAAGCACGGATACGGACCATCCGAAAGAAGGATCCGAACTGCCGCATTTTCGGATCAATCCTCAAGTTGTATCTTGGAAGCAACAACCCAAATTAAGGCTCTCGACGGCGTGTTTTCGTCATGCGGCGGTACTGTTGGTGAATGGTTCCCAACACCGCATTGTTGTGGCTGGTGGGAGAGGGAAACTGGGATCGCGTCCTGTCTCCATGACAACCGTACAAGGTTTGGATCTGAATCATGGCACCGTGTCTACGAACCTCCCCGATCTGCAGGGCCGACGATCGGGCGGATTTCTCGTGGCCCTCCCGGATCATAGTCGGTTGGTGGCTGTGAGTGGCAGGGAAGAGGATGATTCCTTGGAAACCCTGACGTTGGACAAGTTTTGGAATCGCCCGAGCCCTGGAAGTTCCAGCTAGAGTCGTATTGGATGTCAAAGAATGCCTATCAACAATGCGAAAAGTCTTCCAGGATTTTGGTCCTCTGCTGCGAGAGCTCCCCCACGAAACGTCGTCTTCAAGAAGAACACCCAGAAGACGTTGCCGACTAGACTGCCAAAATACTTACGGCATTTGAAACCGTCCTTCTGGTGAGGCGTGCTGCGGTTTATCCTTCCTCATGACGTGGAGAAGCGGACAAGAAGATATTTTGCTCTATAATGCGACATTTGTCAAGAATTCTGTGCCACGAGTTTTTGGTTGTTGTCTCAAACCGTGAAGTTTCTTGGATCAGGCGTTTGCTCCATGGTATCCCCGATTTCCTTGATGTGCCCCTAATAACGATAGTCTTTTTATTTTGAATATTTATCATCTTGCGCCATCTAAATTGGCTCGTCGTCGAGGCTTTCCTCCACAAAGACAATTTCGGCTTGATCATCACCAGCGTGAGGAGAGGTGAGATCATTTGTTTGGTTGATCAGAAAATTCTGTCCGTTGTCTTCGGCCTCACCAGAGGTGACGACCGGCAAGGGCAAGGAATTCAGTTCTTGCATTCCTGCTATATGATAGCGTCTATTCTCGTCCCACGACAATGATCCTTCGGCTAGATCAATAGTTTCTTTAGATCGGCTGGTTGTTGGTGGTTGTATGGATTCCTCTTGATATACAGCCTCTGCTTCACTGTTTTCGATCTCATTCTTGTGAAATGAATCGTTGGACTGTTGAACATCGTTTCTCTCAGCATTGACAGCCATCATGGGAATAACAGCCAGAGCATCAGACAAAGGCGCGGATTCCACATGCTTCATAGCCTGTGGCTCACGGGGGTCATGCTCCTCGTTTGAAACTGAAGCGCTGGCTTCAAAGCTGACAGCGTAGGAATCGGTGGACCGAGGAGCCTCGTTGCTCTCATTGACACACACCGCACCATCGGGATCCACGCCTTCCGATGTACCGAGCATTTGCTGTATGGCCTGCGTCTCACAGTGTCCATTCTCATCGTCCGATGACAAGGTGTTGGCTGTACAGGCAGCCCTCTGAGTAGAACCTTCAAAATCGCAGGACTCTTTGACATCGCTTCTCTCATCTTTGAGAGTATCCTTGAGATCCACAGTTTCCGATGCAACGGATAAAGACAGGAATTTCTGCTTCTTCACGTCTTCTGGTTCACAATGATTATTTTCATAGTATGATGACGATATAAGGGATGGAGCAATAAGAATACCAGGGTCATCGTTGGACTGGTGTTCACCGTTCTGTTTTCCCTTCATGATATCCTCAAAATCCAAGGTTTCAGGCATGACATGAGAAGACAAGGATTCCTCTTTCTGCCCATCATCGGTGTGACTCTTGTCATTCTCATTGTTGGAGGACGTGTCTCCGGTGTGATCGCTGACACCATCGGTCTGTGTGGCATGTTTCTCATTCGCGATTTCATCACTGGGACCGACCGTCGCCAGCAAGGCGGGCATGAGAATCAATCCATGAGCAATGCCCAAGACAACCAGGCCGAGAAAGGCTATAAAGAGTGTATAAAATATAGAGCTGGTGGATAACGCCAGGGGCATAATGCCCAAAAATGTCGAGATTCCACCGGCAAGAACAGATGATCCCATTGTTCGAAGCATTTCGACTGTCTTCTCTTTTCGATTACCCTTGCATTCGTAATAGCGAAGAAGCACATGCATGATATAGTCGACATACAGTCCGATCGCCATCACAATAGCTATATAAGTGACGGCGTTGATATTCACATTGGCCCATTGCAGTACGCCCAAGAGGTCCACATAGAGAAGGCATATCACAGACAAGACAAAGCACCCGGCAGTCCAATGTGGTATGAACATAATCGCCAGAGCTGACACCGATGTTACACCAATGATACTGGTCAGAACAAGTTCCTGTCTTGTTCGGTAGAAGAATTCACCAAGGTAAAAATGCTCTTCGTAGTTGAAGAACTTCCAATCCTTGACACCACGATTGATAGGTTGACGAGCCGTTATATCGCGCTGATCCAGAACCAGCCCGATTTGCTCTTGAACATCATTCAAATCAAAATTGTCGTAGACCAGTTCCACTCGTGATGTCGTGACATTTCCTTCTCTATCACGGACAATATGATACTTATAGAGGTAGTTGTAAATGGGATTCGACAAGAACAGATCCAACTGCTCATTAAACGGCAACTTGGTCACATTTTCGGGGCTCAGTTTGACAAACAGTTTAAAGTCGCGAAGCCAGTTGAACTTGGGTCGGCTTCCCACATACTCCATCTCGACCAGATCATTCACGTAGTTTTGCATTTCATTTTGAATCGTTTCATTGGATTGGTCCACATCCCGAAAATACACATAGGCTTTGATGATATTGTTTTGTGCATAGGCATCATACGCGTTGAACCATGCCGTGGCGTAGGAATCATGCGGAAGAATCTCGGTGATCTCAAAGTGCTGAACGAGTTTGGATGCACTTATAGCGCCCGCAACCACCAAAGCCACAAAGGCAACAATGACTCCGGTCCGTACGGCCGGTTTCAATAAAATCTTTGCGTAGCGAATCATGAGTCGATCGAATGGACCACGATTCCCCTTGAGTTCATGTTGTTCTTGTAATGCCGTGTTGTCGCCAATGACCACCATGCTGCCATGAGAAGTAACAGGTTCGGTGTAATTATTAAGCTCCCTGGCTCGTACACGATGGTCATGTAATACAATACAGGCAACAAAGAATGTGATCTGGTAGAGATAGACAAAGATTACACTCGGAAAGGAATAGAGGCACAGCCAATAGACGGCCGGTATGCTGGAGATGGCCCCCAACCCAAATGCCAAAGATGAAGTTAACGATGTCAAAGTGATGGAGATTCCCACATCGTCAATCACTTTGGCAATACGCGTCTCGATGGATTCCTTGGAATCTGTGCGGCAATATGATCCAAAAATGATAATGGCATCATCCAGACCAATCCCAAAAATGACAAAGGTCACAAGCTGAGTGACGGATGTGAATGGTACTCCAATGCAAAACAAGAGTCCGTATCCCGAAAAGAGACTCAAGAGGACCGCCACAACGCCACCAAAGCCCACCATGCATCTCCATTGAAACTTGTCTTGTCCAAAACACATTATGGTGGATGTGAAAATGGTCATGACTACAAACACGAGTGGAACCAGTGGAATGTCCTCCACAATGCCGCGTTCAAACCTGAAAGTGTTGGAAGCAGCAATCAACGTTTTTGTCATAAAGTGAGACACGAAGGTCACACAGAGAATTTCCTCAAGCTCTAGAAGGATCCACGAATGCGATTGCTTACTTACTCGTCGGCAAAGGAACCATCGGCCCAAATTTCCAGACGAAGCGAGTTGTCCGGATCTTGTTCCCATTCCTTTTGCATACTCAAAATTACCTCAAGAGCTTCGTCTTCAAAGGATTCTGCCAACTTGGTATCAGGAAACCCAATGACGACCAGGTACCCTTGACAGAAGGTCAATAGATTCAATGCTGTGAAACCATTGTTGGTTCGTTCGGTATTGCCAAACACGAAATCATACGACACGGGAATGCCATCGGGGAAACTGGGTGCCGACATGGCTTTAATCACTTCTTCATCGGTGGAAACTTGTTGTTGCAGGGTGGTGTAATTCGAGTTCCAAAACTGCACAATCCCGGAAATGGGACAGGTTGTTTCATTGGTGGTCAGATCTACATGGAGACTGTCGGCACACATATCCTGGTACCGGTCAAGGTCACGTACGGCATCTACCGCCTCAAAGACCTTGTGAACCTGCTGCAGTCCCAACACGTCTTGACCATCACTGTGAAAAAACATGGCAAATGGCAAATAATCCTTGGGAAAATTGGAATGGTGTTCAATCCAATGACCATTTTTGCGGGGCAAGGAATCAAAGGGTGTCCACAAATCTTCTTCCTCCACCACGAGGTGAAAATTGGTGGCCAAACCCACACCAAAGAGAAGGAGGGACACGGATACAACCGCCACCAAGGTGGACCTTGGGTGATGAACGACAGCTTTGGCCAGTGGGTGAAGCGCCCGCAAAATGGGACCATGAATGTGGTCTCGAATGGTTTGACTCCACGCTTGACTCCATTGTTTCTTGTTGTTGTTGTTGTTGTTGTTGTTGCGTTTGCGGATTTCCTGGTCCTTGTTCGGTCCATTGTTTTCGAAGCCTGTTTGACTCGGTTCGTCCTTTAATACATCTTGGCTCATGACAGAAGAGGAGGCTCCCATCCTGCTGCCACCATTCACGATTCGTTCCAATGGTTCATCGTTATTGCTCGGTGTATCTTTATGGAACAGGAAGGAGAATCGTAAGAAAGATTGGTTAGATATAGTACGATTTCACTAATTATCCGCAACCCGCTTCGTACCTTGTTGCATACAGCCATCCGGAGAGTCCTCCATTGTTCCAACGATCGATCCAGTCAACAACACTGGGATGGAATCGTCGTTGTCAATGCCTTTTCTCACAACTAATCTCTGTATCCTAAAAGGTCTCTACCCATGAATGAAAAGGAAGGAATGAGACTGCAAGTGTCTCGTCGTGTCGGGCAGGTTTCCTTCTACACAAGAAGCAATGATACGGGTCTTGAAGTGCCCCGATTTTGTTGTCTGTTGGCGATGCCAAGAATAAATTTAAGTGCGGCATCATGCGTTTGCGCACCTTCAGACGCCCGCCCGGCTCTATTCAACGGTTATCAAAGACGGCGAGGCTCTCGCTGAATGTCGCACAGTCGCACATAACAACACGAATATACATCCGGAAGAAATTTATTCCCGTATATGGGTCGCACCTGAGTTCCCGAATATGACGTCATATATCCGGGTGGTCTGTTGTCAGTCGCGCATTTTTCACGACGAATGCAACAACACGACGCACTGTGAATATAGTTGGTCTGGGCCACTTGTTGATGAAAAGGTGCTCAGAGTGTGTGGATTCAGAGACTCCATGCACCCGACGAGAGCACTCCACTGTTTCGACTCTTTCGCAAAGCAGACGTACCCTCTCTGCCGCGACTATCTATACCTAGGACACTAAAGGAGAGAAAGCGAACCGATGGGGATAGCTTTATGTACTCTAGATGATGGATGCGGAAGATAGCGATAAGTAATATGGAGTGGTACTGGCTCAGTTGAGATGGAAAATGATGCTAAATGACAGACAACCACCCATCATTCCACCTGTATGGTTTATAGTTTAACTGCAACGGCAAGAGTACGTCAAGTGTGGTAAAGATCCAGACCACCCTTAACCCTGAGATCATGTTCGGTGCACGGATGTATTCGTGAATAATCCGTCCAATCCATCTTGTTCTGTACTGGTATTGCGTTTTTGGCTCCGGTCTGGGTTTCTCTCTCCGTCTGTAGTAGTAGCAGCATTGCTGCCGACTGGATCACTACTGGTAGAGGATAGCAAGGAACAACAGAGAGAAGCTATCAAGGGATCACGGTAGAGAAACTGGACGGAGGACTGCTGCATGGAAAACTTTCGACAAAATGTCTTGTAGCTCCGCTCGGCGGCGACAGACGACACCACGACAGAATCTTCAGAGGCAAGCAGCACACTAGAACTCTTCAAGGGAATACCCCACTCATGGTTGAGGTTGGCTTTGTCGTCATCATGGTGCTGTGGTTCGGTGTGACCCTCTTGCTCGTGGCTTGTTGAGGCGGTCGCAAGGCAGAGGGAAACGCAAATCTCATCATGCCGTAGCTGATTTGATGGCAAGAGAACGGAAGGACCGAATGTTTGCAAAGAACTTTTTTGAGTTGAGACACCACCGTTCGGGTGTGCTGGAGAGGAAATGATATCTTGTTTCTCTCTAGCGGGCGTCGAGTGAGGGGCGTTTCTCCCAATGAGATCGTCTTCATGACGACTTTTGGAGGAGCTGGGAGGTCCAAAGATAAACTTTGGACCCACGGCAAATGGATTGTATTGCTTGGAAAGACCAGATCCGCCATTTACGAGCGGCGACATGGATTTGCCAAAGGGGTTTCTTGTTTCTTGCTGTTTTGAAAATGGTCCACTTTGGTCAGATGACGGACCTACCTTCGAAAAACCAGGTTGGAGATCTCCTGTAGGTGCGGTGACAGAGGAATGATGGATCGGCGCAGAAACAGCAAAAGCTGGTCCATTCTGCAAGACCATGCTTTGACTCGACGTAGAACCATCGCCGACCAACGTCGATTCCGGTGGTTGTGATCCAAATACAAAGCTCGGTCCCGAAGCAAACGGGTTGTATCCCGTAAAACCTCCTAGTCTCGATCTTGTCACTCCAAAGGGATTGACCGGTTTTGCTTCAAACGTCGACGATGAAGTGCTTGCGTCCTTGCTCGTTTGCCCAAACACAAATGCGGGTGTTGAGCCAAACACCATTGCGGGCGTGGAGTCGCTTAACTGGGCCGATGGTCTTAACTCACCATTGGACACGGAAGGCTTTGAAGGCTCATTTTGGTTCGGATCACTTAAGCAATCGTGATGATCTGACGGATGACCGTTAACAACCGCTATCACCTTTCCGTTGTCATCCCCATTTTCGTCTGATGTTTTGCCACTGCTAGGTTGTTCCAGAGCTTCTAAGGAACCAACTTCCGTCTTTTGATACACCAACGGCTGATCAATCAGAGGCTCCATCTTCTTTTCACTGCAATTCGCATTCTCATCTGACCTTGTGTCTATGCAGGGTTCGTTTGGAATATCTGCTGAGCAGCCAGATATGGCCAAAGTGCTCGAGAACGACGATTCCAGAGGGTCAATTTGTAGAATCAGATGTGCATCGCATGATGTTGAATCAGTCTCACCAAAGCTTTGAGCACGGGTTGTTGGAATCTTCTTCACAGAGGAATGTAATTTGATACCACCGCTGAATAAAGGATGTGGTAATGACTTTCGTGGAAGATGCTGTGAATCAAGATCAAACTTTCGAACAAGAGCAGACCAACATATTGGGTCAACAGAGAGAATTTCAGGAAACATATGCACATCGTGTAGCTCAGAGCTATCGTCGAATTCATCAGGCTCCTCCCTTGAACCAATCTCGTTTCGTCGTAGTGTTTCTGAACCAGCTGAATTCTCTTTTTTCTCCAGAGGAAAGTTTGTTTCTGATGGTGCAGGACCGTGGCTATGTTTTGTTTCTACAATGATAGCCTCGTCCTGAGAACAGTCTTCTTTTCCATCAATACGACTGAGTCCGTTGTGCTCGCGATCACTAGGCGGTTCAAACGAAGAGTCGCGCTGGGCTCCAAATACATACTTCGGACCAGATGAAAACGGATTGTACCCTAGGACGTGTCCTTGTACTGACGATCGTGTTTTTCCGAAAGGATTGTGCTCCTTCTTTCCAAACGAAGGGCCCAGTGAATGCGAACCAGCCTCGATGGTTTGTTTGAATACAGAAGTCGACGGTTGTCCGAATGTTGCCGGTGACGCATTCGTAGTTTCGAACGAGGGCAATGCAGCACGATCTGAGCTCGCTCCGAAAACAGGAAGTCCAGTGCCATTAGATGTCGATGCCGAGCTTTGTCCGAATACAAAGGCGGGTTTTGTTCCAAAAACGAACACAGGTTTTGAGCTCTCTTTTGGATCCTCAACGCTGATATTGGCATTGTCGTCAGAAGGCCCGACTGCGCTATTGTCACTGGATGTCGATGTCGAGCTTTGTCCGAACAGAAAGACTGGTTTTGTTCCAGGTTTTGAGGTCTCTTTTGGGTCCTCAACAAGGACGTTGGTACTGCTACCAGAAGCACTCAAGTACGAAGGTCCATCATGTTGAGTTATATCGCTCCGGTCTTCTTCCTCGGTCATTAGTCCTCTTCCACTCGTACTCAAACCAGTTGGTGATTCATTCGAGCTAATCGACTTTTCTTCCAAGGGCTTGGTCTCGACTGCAGGCGCGAATGACTCTGTTGCTGGGGAACATTGGACTTTCGTCACAACAACGGAAGTGTTTTCTGGTGAGCGATGAATAGAAGTAGAGTCTGATTGTTGTTCTGCGATCATTGCGATACTTTCATCGATAACTTGGGGATTGCTCAGTTTATCGGATGTATTTTCATGGTCTATCGTAGCTTCTTCGCCATCATCTGGATTGTCCGTCGCAATTCCACTACATGGAGGTGAAGCGTCAAGACGCACCTTCGCAGACAAGCATACGACTTCGCTGTTGTTCGACGGCGTCTCCTCTCCTTGAACCGTGGGACTTCTGCGTGCGCGTGCGTCATACGATGAAATGATGACTTGCTCTTGCTCTTCAATGCCATCTTCCGTTGATGCAGCTTCGAACCACTCCTCGTCATCTGGCAATTCCTTTGAAGTCCATGAAGTTGGTCCCATGGAAAAGGGTTCTGGATGATCCGAAAACGTTGAAACAGCGTCAAACCATTCGTCTTTGTCGTCCGTCAGACCTTCCGATATGGATTCTTGCTGTATACTCTGAGAAGAGAAACGCGAGGACGATGATATCGCGGTCTTGTCAAGAAGAATAGCATCGCTTAATGGCTCCGTTGGTGAGACAGGCAGGTCCATATTGTCCGATACCGAATCATATTTGGAATCAATGACAGATTCCACTCCCACCCCCGAAATCGGTGTGATGGTTGCTTTGTTGTGGGGAGTCGAGCTGCTATCGTCATCCACTAATTCAGCACGTGAATTATCTTCCAGTCTTCTGTCCTCATCAGACGCATGGTGCGTGGTGCCAATCGCCAGGGCTGATTCCATAGAAGTTGTTTCGACTGGATCCAAGGGCGAGTCTTTAACAAGATGAGGCTCCTCTGTATCAGAAAGTCCAGGGACTGAGACGGAAGTGGAGGATTTGGTGACATTCATGTCAGATTGAAGTGATATTGCGGCACGGCTAGATTGCATGTCCGATTCTTCGATGGTTGCATTCGCCTCTTTAGCGGCAGCTATAGAAAGGCGATGTTGAGTAGTTATCGCTTTAGACTGACCTACTGGGGCGAGACGAGACGCCTCATCCGAATTTGAGTCATCGTTGGTGCGTTCAATCATGGAAATGGTATCGGATAGGGTCTCCGATTGAGAGGCAATATCTGGAGTAGGACAATCATGAACTGTTTCACGTGCTACTTCCGCTGGGAATGATGGGCAATCTTGGTTTCGGGATTTCAACTCCTCGTGAGGTGAAGCTGGACGTTCCTTACCGTCAAGGACAGATTCCTCAGGATTTCCGCCTGCTCGTGTTTCCACACCAATGTTCTGGGTCGGTGCGCATTCTTTATGCTCATCTAGCGATGGGTTCAGGGCGGAAAATTGGTTCTCATCTCGTCGAGTGCCTACAACGACACTTTGATGCAACAAAGAGGACCCATTGGCAATTGGGGATAACGGTTGATCGGGGACCAATGTACCTTCAGATTCTGTACCCAATTCAGTCGCTCTTTTGTGCACGATCATCTCCTGAGTTTCTCCGCTCTTTGATCGACCTACAATTTTCTCTTCTTCACGAGATGTTGGAGGCTCCGCCATCGTCGAACCCGTAGCAACCGTGTCGTCTATTGTCCCCGCTTGGGCAAGCATCTCATCGGTGTGATGTGTCACGGAAACTGAGTCGGTTTCTTCGGTAGGTTTAGCTGTTGATATCATCTCAGCTCGTACCGTTTCCGTCAGGTTTGTCACCGGTAATTTCTCCTCCTCCTCGCCCTCAATGTCATAGGGTGCAGTGTCCTGATAAACATGAACTGGGCTGGAGCGTATTGTAGGTATCATTTCATTAGTTTGTATAGACTCAGAGGGGTTAGTAGCTGGGAGCTCATTGGTCTTCTCTTCGTCTTGGGTTTCTTTGGAATCGGATTCATCTTTTGTCACGGCAGTTGATTCGGTGTTTTCGGCGGAGATCGTTGTTGATGACGTTTCTTCTCTCACGGCGGCCGATTCCGGGTTGTTGGTAGAGCTCGTGGTTGATGGGATCTCGTCTTCTGCCACTGGAAATGATTCCTTGGTCTTGCCGTCATCGCAGGCTTGGGAAAGGGTCTCTCCTGGAGTTACGGGGATGGATATGGTGTGTCCGGTAGTGCTCGTCATTGATGATATGTCTGCTCGCGCCGTCTCGGCGGAGTTTGGCACTGGGAATTCCTTGGCCTCCGTGTCAGTCCCGACTTTCGACTCGGTCTCCTGCCTCACAGGAACCGATTGAGCTTCGTTGGTATTTTTTGCTGACGACAACATCTCCCCTTGCAATTCTTTGGCTTCCTTGTCTGCGTAATCGTTGGATCTTGTCTCGTCCTGTTGTACGAGAAGTGATGACTTCATCGAAGTAGACGCCTTTTCAGCAGGAATCGGTATTTGAGATTCAATCCTCTCGCTGCTTGCTTCTTTGTTGGACTCGTTTTGTATAGCGTTCCTTGTTTCTGTCGTCTCCACTCCAGAAGCTGCGGGGACGAGAGTCGACTCCGTACTCATGCGTTTTGAGCTAGTTGAGGATGTGGTATTACTGGTGCTGGCTTCGTTGTCCGTAATGGCGGCGTGTATCGAAACGGCTTTGTCCTCGTTTCTCTCGTGTACCAACGTAGGGTGGATGTTACTGCTGCCCTGCGCGGTCGATTGCTTCTCGGCCAAACAGTCTGTCTTACTTGCGTTGTCCGCTTCGCGTGTGATTGGAAGGGCGGTCGGATCGTGCGTTAACGTCGTCGAATTGTTCTGATTTGGAAACTCTGCACTTTCTTCCATTTTCAGTGTTTTTGCATCGGGGATGGCTCCAACAACCACTCCATTCGACGAATCTGGATTCGCAATTGTGTTCTCCAAGCAGGAAGGTGTATCAGTCGACCGCTTGTGGGCGTTTCTGGTCTCTATTCTCTCTCCACTTTGATGCGCTGTTGTCGCACCAAAAGCGTTTGCTGTCCAACTCGACGGCTTGTTGTCGGCGTTTGTGGGCTCCTTCGACTCTCCACTTGGAAGCGCTGTCGTCTTACCGAAATGGTTTGTCATGTCACTGCTGCTGGAGGGTACGGAACTCCATGGTTCTGAACTGGGTGACTTCTCGTGTTGTATCAACGGCACTGCCGGAGGAGTAGGGACTGTGGCATTAGGGACTGTGGCCTTTGGATTGGCATCCCATTGACTGGCGCGGAGTTCCGTACCGTCGTCGAGACATTGTCCACAATCGACAATGCGCAGTCGCGTCGACAAGGCGGGCTCCAACGGTCGTTGCGTCTTTGGATCGACGGGAACTGTCTGTTCCACGTCATGGACCCATTCCATGCCCTGCAGGACTTGACCAAACACGACATGTTTGCCATTCAAATGCGGCGTCGCGGCGGTCGTGATAAAGAATTGACTGGAATTGGTATTCGGGCCACAATTGGCCATGCTCAACAAACCCGGTCGAACATGGGCCGTCATGGTTTCATCGGCAAAATTACCCCACAAATCGACACCCGGTTCCGGGACCCGATAAATGGACCGTCCTCCTGTTCCGTCGCCCACGGTAAAATCACCGCCCTGAACACACATGCCTTTGACGATTCGATGCAAGCATGAATGACGAAAGGTTAATCGCGTTCCGTCCAAACACACTTGTCCGGTACACAGGGCACGAAAGTTTTCGGCCGTGCGAGGGACCAACGAGGCAAAGAGTTGAATGGTAATGCGATGAGGATGAGGCGACTCGGTCGTATCCGTGGACGAGGCAAATTCCAAAAAGACTGTCGGTCCACTGCCTTGTGGTGGTGGATAGGTCGTGTAGAGTTTGTCCAATTTGTCAAAGAGTTGCGTGTACCGACCACGATATCGTTCCAAGGTTTTGTCAATCGTGTGTAACTTGGAAGGATTGTGTTTGGTATAAAACTCGACGAGTCGGTCTCGAACACGCTCCGTTTCGTCCTGATCTTGGAGCTCCTTTTGATCCGTTTCTTGTTGTTGTCGCTGTTGCTGGGTTTGGAATGGCGATTCTTGCAGGGACGAATGGAATGGTGAAGGAGTCACCTTGTTGTTATTGTTGGTGTTGTTGTTGGTGGTGGTGCCAAATGGATTCGTCGGTACACTGGATGGGCGCGTAGTCGTAGTAGTAGTATTCGTAGACTGGAACAAGGATATCGACGAGGATGCCGAGTCGAATGGCCGTGTTCCGGTCGTTGTCGTCGTCGTCGTCATGTTCTTGCTGTGGTGGTTTGGCGCGGTGAAGGACAAACTACCTTGTCCAGGCAGCATGACTGCGGATTGTGGTACAGGGAAGGACAGGGGTGTGTTGGACAAGGACACAAAGGACCGATTGCTCGTGTCGGAACCTGTCGTCTGCGTCGGTACGGAACGGAGTGCCGTTTGGTGGGCTGCGCTTTTGGGATGTGGTGGTGCTGCCACGATTGTTTCTTCTTGCTTGTGTTTGTCGTCGTCGTCGTCTTGTTCTGGTTGTACATTGGGCACGCGGTGCAACAATAAGGTATCCTGCAAGGACACAACGGTGCATTGAGTACGGACCAACTGCCACCGACGGCGACGGGCCTGAACATACAAGAGGCTTTCCTTGTTTGTGTTGTTGTTGTTGTTTGTATTCTTGTCGACTGATGGGTTGTTTCGTGAATCTTTCCCGTCATATTGTGGTGCTGGTTGTTCTTTTGGTTCTTTAGGAGTCCAATCCAACAAAGTCGTCGTCGTCGTCTTGGGTGACAACAAGGAGGATTCCCAAGGTTCCAGGTCCAAAACGACGGACCATGGTTCCTTCCTATGCGACACAAATCTCCCGAGTCGCTCGTGTGGCAACGGGGTTTTGTTGTTGTTATTGTCGTCGTCTTGTGTTGGATGATGCACGGTCATAATTGTCGTAGTTGTTGCTGTTTCCTCCGCCGGTGCGTTGAGTGGTTGTTGGAGGAAATTATCCGTATTCGCATGGGACTCGACTGCTATTAATGGTTCGTCGTTGGATGATCCCAGTTCGTCGTCGAGCCACCAACAATCCTGTTGGGACGTCTCCAGATCCGTGTCATTGTTGTCCTCGTGGTTCCGTTCCGGGCGAGTGCGGCTCATCGTCTTGTCGTCGTCGTCGTTTCCGTGTCGGTCGTCAGTGCTCTTTGTTGTAGGGTCCATTGTGGTTGTTCCGAGTCGTCGTACGGACAACGACGACAAGGAGTCGGTACCATTTGGGACCATGGAATGGGAGCGTCGTTCTTCTTGTTGTTGTTTCGCCCTGCTGGTTCCTTCCAGTGCCATCGTCCTCGGTGTCGTTGTTGTTTGGTTCGTCCTCCTGTGGCCAGTATCCCTTCTTTTGGAAGGATTGGGTGTGCTCGTTGATGATGATGGTGTGGTTGCTCTTGTTTTGGGAGGCTGCTGCTGCTGTGAGGAGGAGGAGGAGGTCAACCCTGGATTTGTTGTTGTGGTTGTGGTTGTGGTGGGAATATTCGCACTCCTTGTCCTTGTGGTGGCGGACGGCAGGGTCGACGACGACTCACGAATGGTATCGAGTAGATTCTTCAAAGGCGATTTGGCGGTCGCAGGAGGAGCGGCCTTGGGTGACGGAGGAAAAGACGACGAGGAGGAGGAGGACTCCAACCAGCATCCCCGAGGATAATGAGTGTCCGTGTTGTTGTTGTTGTTGTTGTTGTTGTTGTTGTTGTTGTTGTTGTTGTTGTTGTTGTTGTTGTTGTTGTGGTTTTCGTCGTGTGGTTGTCGAGTCAACACTCCATCATTCTTGGACTGTAATACCATACCGTCGTCGTTGTCCTTGTTCTTATTGTTCCTTCCATTGTGAATCGTTTCCAAGTGCGTCTCTCCTCGCCGGCCAGTGTTTGGAACGAGTTGTCGTCGTGGCGGACCATCGGACGACGATACCAACAAAATGTCGGACAGTGGTCGACACGAGCGAGACTGTCGCGTTTGCTGCCACTGTTGGTGACGGGCTTGCACAAAGGACAAGTCTTGACGTTGTGATGGGTGGGTCACTCCATCCGTCGTAGTTGTCGTACTAGCGCTCGTGACGGCTCCATCTATATCCTCGTTATTCCATAATGATGATACTGCCGATTGTTGTGGTGGTGGTGGAGATGATGATGATGATAAAGTGGTCGGCGAAGCAGAGAAACCGAGAACCATTTTCCAACCTGTTTCTTGTTCCACAGTCTCTAATACTATATAGCGTGAACGAAACGTCGTCCAGTCGAGACTGTCGATCAAAAGAGGTACACGAGCAACCAAAGAAGGGAGATCTCTCTCTCTCTCGCACTCTCACAAAAATGTCTCAATCTCCGAGACCGCCGAGAGATGGAGAACGAGAGAGACCGCTTTCTTGTTGTAGGAGGGCATCCAACACAACGGCCAACCAAGACGCAACTGTTCCAGTATTATATAAAGTGATGGACCACAATAAGCAAGATCAATACGAACCACCTCCAACAAAAGAAAGAACGCAAAGCCACGAAACACGAAAAAAGAGCTGCCATTGTCACACCGCGCACAAAAAGCTATGCAAAGAAAAAGTTTGGGGAGCACATAGCTAGATATAGTAGCCTCTATGCATGTTGCAAGTTCTCAATATCTCGTCTCTCCCTAGTAGACTTTTGCGAAACTCTATATA
Organism: Epithemia pelagica; assembly: GCA_946965045.2. Lineage (NCBI taxonomy): Eukaryota > Bacillariophyta > Bacillariophyceae > Surirellales > Surirellaceae > Epithemia > Epithemia pelagica. The sequence goes on from OX337237.1 coordinate 263,402, forward strand.
TAGAAACAAAAAGGAATGAACGTTTGCGGTCTGGAAACGAAATCATGGAATCGAATCAAACGGTATCTACCTAGTAGAAACGCGCATTGTCAACGACAAATACTAGAGAATCATTCCGAAAAAAAACGAGACAAACATTGTCTCAACAGAGAGAGAGTGTTCCTATTACACGCTCATTGTAGAATGAATGTAGAAAGTGCCATGGTGTTTTGTGGGTGGTGGCCACCCAAACGAATGCGTGCTCGTGGGGATGGTGGTCTTGTCTACCCCCAACACCACCACAACCAAACACGCACGCAAACGTCTACTATCATAGATATCCGTAGATAGATTGACTACACCACCACACACATGTGCAGGACGGTGTGTGTCTCGACGCTCTGTTCAGTCGGAGAGTCAACGACACTCACCAGAGGATTGTGTGTGTGTGTGTGATTGTCCACTCCCCAAACGTCATTCGGCGTTGGTGATTGTCTTTCTCGTGTGGTGATATATAGTGTGGTGCCATTCGGTTTTTCACACCCGACACTACCACACCCATTGGATTGTCTACGTAGTTTGGTGCGGTCCACAAACCAACTGTTTTTTGCGCGCGCGTGTGGCTCCTTTTGTGTTGCGTCTCTCTCTCCCCTCAAACAAGAAGGAACGAGGAGAAGAGAGCAATCACCAACACCAAGTGTGTGTCGATGCGAAACTACTGGAGAGTGTGCTCTCTGTTGTTGTGGTTGGAAGAATCATCACTGCCAACAAAAGAGAAGGAGTGGTAGTCGGGATTGTGTTTGGAACGGCGGAGAAGCACGCGTCCGTTTCCCCTTGTGTGGTTTGGAGCCACAGTGTGTGTGTGTTGTTAGGAATGGCCGAGTAGGAGGAACACCAGTGCGACAATCACTCCGGGCACTACGAGAAACAAGAGGCATAACAGAGGCAAGACACCGGTACCATCGGTCGTCAGATATCAGTACACTTCGTCTCGAATCGTCTTCCACGAACATCCACAGCAATCACAGCAATCACCACCCTCCTCGTCTTGTTCCATTGGAGAAGGACACCGACCGTCCCCCAGGAGATGGGTCGTCGTCGTGGGAATCCTCATGACGAGGTTCGACTCGGGAACTGGATCCGACAATGAGGACACTGCCGTGGAGGACGACGACTCGGTTCCGGTCTCGTTGTTGTCGGCTGGGACGGAGACTGCATGTTCTCCTTCTTGAAAGACAGCGTGGTGGTGGAAGACGTGACTTGTCGTCCGGGATCCTTTCATCATTGTGTGGTATGGAGTCTCGTTGTGTCGTGTGGGCTTGTCGTCGTTGTTGAGAATCCAGGCGATTGTGGTGTGGTTTCTATGAGTTGTGTTGCTTCGCCCTTTTTGTGGAGTGTCGTGGGTGTTGTGGGTCCGACGACGGACGCAATGAGAGAGAGATGCAACGACTCCCGTGCCTCACGTGTTCTCGTCGTATTATTGCTCTCTCGTTGTGTGTGTGTTGTGTATTTGGGTTTCTTGTTCTCACTCTCACTGCAATTTAGGATATCAGGAACGAATTCTTCGTTTCTTGCCGTGTCGGGATCGGCAATCGTCGTCTTGGAGGGAGACGCTCCCGTTTCCGTTCGGGGGGGGGGGTATATGGTAAAGAAGGCCCTCTCTTTTAAATAAGATGGGTTCCAAAGTGTGCCCCCCTTTTCAAGCGCGATCCATCCGCGAATCCTGCTGGATCGCGATCCCGTTTGGATCGCATATCCGCAAAAAAGATCCAGTGTATCTTTTTCGGAAACAACTGGATGTGTATAATAGGAACGACAATCGACAATCGACAATCGACACAAAACCGTTTGCAAGAGAAAAGAGGGCGAGTGGAAGAAGAAGAAGAAGAAGAAGAAAGTGTGTGTGTATATATAACTCTCAGGACAGGAAGACCAAACGGCAGAGCGAGTGAGCCACAGAGAGAGAAAAAAAGAGCTCCCCCCACAAAACCACGACGACGACGAGGAACGACACCACCAACCACGGACCGATTCACGGACTCTCTCCTCCAAGGACAGTTTGTGTGGAACAGTGTGTGTCGTTTTGTGCATCGTTCCAAAACGAACAAGACGAAGACGAAGAAACCAGTGGTGCCGGCTTTATATCCAAGAGTTTCCTGTGTAAAAGGCGTTACAAACAGACCAAGAACTCTCGCTGTCTCTCTCGTTCCCTCTGAATACGACTCCTATGAATCGTATTGCTCGAAGGAGGATGGTTCGTCATTCGGGGATGCGTCCTTCGGGCTTTCGTGTCATCAACAGGATGATGGTAGTAGTGCCCTTGCTCTTGTTCGAATGTCCTTATATTTGGCGGGGACAACAGCAGCAGGGGGTCCTGTTGGTGCAAGCCTTTTCGTCGTGGCAACCACGAGCACAACCAAGAACACCACCAATGAGACCATGGCACTCGTCATTTTGCGGCGGTACGAGTCGTCTACCGGTAGGTCAAACTCCACCACAATCACCACAACGACACGATGAGATCTGTCCACCCCACCACTGCAACGACGACAAGTACAATCCCAAGAACAAGAACAGGAATACTCCAGAGTCGCTTCTTCTTTCTTCTTTTGGTGTGGTTCGGCAGACCAGGGAACCGTCGCGTCCCATCCGGACCACAACGACAAGACGTCATTCGGTACGACAATGGCACCAAGTACTCCACAAGGTCTGGCACCGTCTTCATCCTACCCGAATAGTAATAGACAAGACGAATACCAGAAGGAATCCAACAACGCCCCATTCGTGGGTTCGGACGCGGCCGCCGCCGCGGCCATGTTCCCCTTTACGCACGACCAGGACAAGGTCAATACAGCCGTGTGGATTGCCCGGATTGGTCGATCCTGTGTGGCCATTGCCGTGGGCTATGCCCTGGCCAAGCTCAAGCATCGATTGCTCGCGCAATGGACCAATTATCAAATTGCCCATGCGCACGATGCCAATCAAGAAGAAGACGAGCCGCATCATTTGCACTTTTACAATCTCGTATTGAATACCATCATTGTCTGTTTGGTCACGCTCCGCATTGGCAGAATTTGTCACATTCACGGCGCTCGAGCCGGTTTGCAATCCTTTTTTGCCGCCAGTGGCTTGGGCGCCGTCGTCTTTGGCATTGCCAGTCGACATGTCGCCGAACAAGTTGTCGGCGGCTTGGTCTTGGCCGCGACGGACGTGTATGAAGAAGGCGACAAGATTTGCTTGCCCGAATCCAATAATCTCCATGGCTTTGTCCGCCGCGTCGGGTTGCTCGATACCGATATTGAAAGTTTGGATCATACCCTGATTCAAATTCCCAATTCCCGCATCTTGACGCAACACGTGGTCAACTTGTCGCGCGTCAAGCGCTCCCGCGTCCATCAAACCATTCGACTCTCGTACCAGGATTTACCAAAGGTCCCCGCCTTGGTCCAACGCATTCCCCTCTTGATTGAACAAGCGGCGTCGCCCCTCGTCTTGCCCACCAGCCACGCACAACGTCCCATTCGCGCGCACTTGACCAATTTGTGTCACGATCATGTCGAAGTCGTCGTCACGTGTCATTTGCAATGTCGACCAGGATCGCCCGCCTTTTTGCAAGGACGACAGCAAGTCTTGTTGGCCATTACCCAAGCCATCAAGGAGTGTCGCGCCGAATTTGCCTTGCCCACGTCCGTGTGGGAAACCCAAGCAACCGATGACGCCGCGGACCACAACGACAACGACCATGAAAGACTCCCTCGAGTCGTTTCATCACCGTCCTTGTTTGTGGATCCGACCGTAAGGGCCCAGGACTTGTCGTCGTCATCGTCGTCCACCCATTTGGACACGAGCACGACCACACCACCACTACTACAAGACGAAAACGAACAACAACAACAACAACAAGAACCAGACTTGTCGTTGAGTGATGAAGAATACGATACTCTGGTCTTGAACGAAGAGGAGGAGGAACCATCGCAACAAGAAGAAGAAAAAAAGACCAACAAGAAGAACAAGAAGAACCCACGGAAGATACACAAGATGTTGGGCTCGTTTCCCAAACCAAACCATTCGGACCAGAATAATTGTCGAGTCGGATGGAACGAACCACAAAGAGAATGATAGGACCAGAACTGGAACCACGGACCTCTCCGTGTCGTGCCTGGGGGCGTGTGTGTCAACCTTTGGAACCGCGCCAGAACCATGCCTCTCATCGAGTCTCTTTTCGTCGTTTCGGGATGGTACTAGAAGAGAATATCAAAGGATTGAATTTGGGAGTAGTACCACCACCACAACTCTCTATACTTTGCCGAGAGGGTCACCCCAAACCCAACAGGAATATCTATAATACTACCTATAGTATTGAGAACACGTCGAGCAGCGCACCATCTGTGGAGAGGAGCAAACACTCGACTATACATACATATATTAATACAGGAACACAGGGATTGATTTTGCTATGGGTATCAATCTATCTAGTAGTAGTAGTAGGAGTAGTTGTAGATGGTTTGTCCACAACAAGGACCTCTCGTCGTCGTCGTCCTTGGCACATTCCTACCACATCTATTGTGTGGCCGCACACATCTATATGGTGGAGTGTCTCTATTATTATTAGAGGTCTCGACACCACACACTCTTTTGTTTCCTCGAACCGAGACATTGGGGTGTTAGTTTCAAAAGGCAGCAATATGATTGGGTTAGAAATGTCGTTTCACAAAAAATCACTTAGGAAACAAATGTCGTTACAGGTGTCTTACCGTGTCCCGGGAACCCATCGAATCACGGACAAAAAACATGGAGGGAAGATTCCATCAGCCGATCCGGTCGGTCCTTCACGGTCGCCCATGGCATGGCCAAGTCGACCATTGCGACAAGTCCTCTTCTGACCATCTTATGACCCTTTTGAGCATGGTCAGAAGCCTGGAAAAGAGGATACACTTCAATAAGTTAGAATAACAAATAGAGATCATGAGTTCTGCAGCACAATTCACAGCGGCCAAGGCCATGGGGCCACAGTCGCAACGATACGGAAATCAGTACTCTCGTTGGCCAAAGAAGAGTTGGAAGAAGCGTTCAGGTTGGAGAAAGATGGACCTTTCGGTCATCTTTGAGTCCGACATTGACTGCCCCATCTGCAGGGCCAAGGCAAGAGGAATGGCCATCCCTCATCGCCCTCACCACCCCAGATGCAGCAAAAACACAACAACAAGGGGCAAGGGAATGAACGATGGAAGAGGAGCAGAGGTAGTGGCCTCAGAAAAGGCCCAGGCTGCCCATGCCAAAGCAATCCGCAAGCAACTTACCAGTGCAGAGAGATTGTCCGCCTCCAATGTCACACAGGAGGCACTCAACACTTTCATGGAGCATCGTCCAAATTGCTCGTCGAAAAAAGCAACGACAAGAGACGCTGAAAATGAAAAAACACAATCAACTACGGAGACTACGGCAACGGAAAGTTCTACCGTTGGTGGCGAGGAAGGCGTGTATGTTCCAACAGCCGAAGATTTCAAGTTTGAGGTAATTATGCGTGTGACAGCAGTACCTACGGAGGTGCATGTCCCACGTGCTGTGCATGCGTTGGCGAGTTATGTGACCGACACGTGCCTTGGTTCTAAGCGTTGTGTTGAGAATTTGAAACCTTTCTTCACTAATATTACCGTTACTGTACCCCCCATTGCCGACAACACGAGTGCTTTGTACGACTCGATTGTGGGACAGGAACTCCTGGTTGTTGATTGGGAGCTGTTTTTCCCCAGTCACCACTTGCGTTGTCCTCGTTGCCGGGGTAATCTCCAGCGTACGCGATCGAACTTTTCAAAAAACAAGTCCCTTTTCCCCATTTTCGCCATGTCTGGTCCCCCAAAGTATGCAATACTTATGGGATACAAGTGTGCCGGGTGCTCGGCTGCCTTCTATGCGAATGATGGAGAATTGCTCGCACGACTGCCTCCCTACATGGCTATGTGTTACCCAGTGGAATCCAAGTATGCTAGAGGAACATCGCATCTAGCTAAAGATGCTACGAGGATTATGGAAGCATCAATGGTAACCTATGGCAATGGGGATTACATTAGTCGGATGCTTTATGAAGGAATCAACACCTACTATGAAGACAAGACAATGAGATACTATTCTTATTGTGCTGCTACAGGAAAAGAATCAGAAGACTACGTGCAAAAGGATGGTGAGTTTCTGGTTCGCTACCCACCTTTAGGCGAGACAATCCGCCAGCTATATGATGATGGAGCAAGCTCCGAGTGGCAACCCTGGATGGTGTCTGATAATGAGAGAAACACAAGAGAGATTCAAGGGGTTAGATGCCAGCACATGTTTGCTCACGACCACACCCACCAGGTAGTGAAAAATTATCCAAGACGCCTCAATGCAGCTGCAATGTGGACCATGGCAACAGAGACAGGAGAAATTGCTTGTGCAGTGTTAGTGCACGACACATCAGCACTCGAGTTTGCACATGCTGCGGAACAAGTGCTGAGACGTACCGGGTTTTGCCCCAAGGCCATGTACTCTGACACATGGCCTTGTGGCAAGGATTTTTGGTTGTTGTTGGTTGATGACTTGGAGGGCCGTCTTGGCCTTTTCCATTTCATACAGAGGATCACCAAGACGCTCAGACAACGGCACATTGACTTTGGGATAGCCATGAAGGAATTGTTGGATGCAATCTACGAGTACCATCCTGAAGACTTGGAGAAACTTGTTGGTTCTTTGAAAAATGGAACCATGTCAAGCTCCAAGAAACAATACACAGACGAAGAGATCAGTGAAATGATGGGAACAAAGACCTTTCGACAGAGGTACTCAAAGCACTTACGGAAGATTATTCGGGGTGGCGATACGATTGTCCTCAACTTGGAGGAGTGGAAGTGCAAATACAAGTGCACTTCCACTCCTGGCAAGCCACCAGCACGAGGCCGATTGGATCCACACTCCAATCAACCTCTTTTTACGGCCGAAACACATCAAGCACTGGAAAACTGTAAAGAGAAGGCAAAGTTCCTTGCTGATCCCTTGCCCGTGGAGAAAATGTATCGTGAGATACCTCCATCACCAAGATCAAGCAACCAGCTAGTGGAGTACGTACCTTTGAGAGGAGAGAGTAAGCTCGAGAGCTTTCATGACAATTTGACGCATTTTGCCAACTGTGGCATGCGAGAAACTCTCGCAGATGCTTTGAATTTGGCAGGCACGGCCCAGTTTAACAGGGCAATTCGTCACAAGATGAGAATCATGACGAAGTCTCAAGAAGAACGTTCAGTGGTGCCTGCAGGATGGGAAATGGTGGTGAGTTTTGGTAACGCATGCAAAACAAACATGATCAATATACTTGCCTCGATGTCTGGAGCTTCTCGTCCTCCCTTTCCAGAGGTTGAGAAGCTTCCAGAAGATACGGGAGAACGGTTTTTCTCCGAGTACCTGGAAACGAGAAAAGAAATCACACAACAAGTTCCAAAGCATCCACTCAACGATCGATGCCAGTGCCGAAAATGTGCGAGCAACAAGAAGAGGTTGCCGCATGACACGTCCATTCCATTGTTGGGTTTGGCAGAGGAGGAGTCAGAGGTCGAAGATGAAATCCAACAAATACAACAACCACAGACACAGCCAGAAACACAACAACAGACACGGCAAGAAACACAACAACAGACACAACAACAAGAAACAGCACAAGCACAGGCAATCAGTAGCAATAAGAGAAAGGAAAGAGAGGGAGAAGAAAAAGAGAGCGACGATTTGGATGAGAACAACACCAGCAACAAAAAGCAAAAGGTTACAAACAACAGCGAAGCCTTACCAACAACAACGATGGCAGCAACAAATCAATCAGCAGCGACAGTGCAGGATCAACAACAACAACACAAAGAGCCTCAAAATGCAGCAAACAGCACACCTGCAATGGCAACAACAGCAAATGGGTTGGTGGTACTGCAATCGACAACAACAACAACGACAACAAGACAGAAAAACCAACCTGTCAACCCGTACAAGCAAAATCAGCAACGGCCAACAACACTCCCCGATCAACAGCAATCCCCATGGCTGGGGTGGTCTTCAATCCGTCCCGCAATGTATGCCCACCGTTCCTCCCTTCGGACCACCACCTCGTGTCCAAACCCAGTTCTGTTGCGTCAAGTACATGAAGTACTGCGTAGAACGAGGGAAAGGACGTCCACCCCATGACCGACGCTGCCCCAAACGAGCCTTGAACAAGGCACCATCTTCATTCTCTTGATTGACCTGAATACCTGCATGACAAACAACAAAAAGAAAAATTCGTAGTGAGTAACATCGTAGCAAAAAAAATTATGTCAAGATCTTGTGCGAGGTGCAAGCAGTTCCGATCGTGATGCGAAGCACAGACTGGATACGCCTCATCACATGCTACGTAGAACCACGTGAAAGGTCATCGGATGGTCGGGAGGATTGTACCAGTGTAGAATGTCGTTTCAATAACAAAAAGGTGCTGAAACGACATGAAGGGCTTAATCGTTTTGGAGGGGAAGTGCCTTCTCCCCTCTGAGGGAAGCTTGGAGCTTCCTAGAACATTTCATACGTCAGAGGAAACAAACGTGAGACTGCGAGCAATACGCGGATCGATTTCATGAAGGAATCTGACTTACGGAATCTCCTTCTTCTCTCCTTCTCTCTCCCCCTCCTCTCCCCCTCTCCTCTGCCTTCTCCCCCCCTATTTTCTCAGAGGATTCCCAAGTTTGAGGGGGCTGTCTCGCCCAGCGCCTCTCCGTTAATTATCCAAACATGCAAGCACGCCGTGCTCTGCAATAAACAAGTTCATATGAGTATGCAAGCCAGCCAGCATGGCATCAAATATTACTGACTGTAAGATGTGCGCACAAGCACAGCCGCGGAGGAGTCTCACATTCTCTTCCATAATAATATTATTTTTTATACCGAAGTTTGTGTTGGGCACTAGTGGCCAGTGTTACGGTGGTTTGGCAGTTCCAAATTGTAGTGGAGTTGTCTCGCTATGTTTCGTCGACAGCAATGGTGTCCTCATCGTCGTCCTCCCTCAGCAGCATCAGCAGCAGTAGCAACAATACTCTTGTTGTGGTGGACCATCGTAATCATGAGAATGGGACAGTCACAGGTTCCACCCATTCCGACACCACCACCAGCACCATTAGCCAGAACTACAGCAACCAGAACAATCAGAACAACAATAAGACAGTTTGGTGGCCCCATTCCTTGGTTCAGGACAAGACCTTGGAGTGGGATCCAAAGGTGCACCGTCCCTGGTTGGATCCGAATGCACCACCTCCTCCAGCCGTAATTTTGCTCACGAGTTTTGGATGGAATCATGTCAATCAACAATGGGCCTTGACCATTCCTCGCAGTATTCGGGAAACCGAACTGTTGACCGGTGTCATTAACCACCCATGGTTTCATCCAACCCTGTGGAACGAACTGGAACAACATTATCAGAAACGAACACGACAACCACCACAATCACCACCACCAGGCTCCAACACAACCAACAACCACAACAAGATTCCAACCAGACTCCCTCCCCCGGGCACACGGATTTATGTATTTTTGGATCAACCGCAGTGTGGAGAATCCAATTACCCCGTGTACGGTGGGAAAGGAACCGCCAATATGGATGTTGCCTTGGGTCGACCGGGTCACCAAACCCGATCTACGTTACCCTTGGAACAACCATCCTCCAAGAATCCACTGTGGTCGAGTCGAACCTTTCAAAAGCTTCGCCGTAAGTCCTCGGGGTTTCCCACCATGGCGATTGTGTTCAATTGCAATGGCTACGGTGTGGGTGCGGTACGGCGCCAGGATGCGCACATTCGCGCAACTGGATCCCTCGCCAAGGCCTCGTACCTGTCCATTGCGACACTCTCCTCCCTCATTTCGCATGTTCGGGAAGATGTCGATCAAGGATTGGTACCACCCACGCCAAAGCCCTCGCAATTGACTCGGCAACAAGTACAGGATATCGACACGTGTGCGGCCGAAACCCATCGGCCCTTTTACTTTGTCTACGCCGGCAATTTTCGATCTGGTAGCAATTCCGAGTTTCATTGTCGTCATGGTGGAGCACGAGGTTCGTATGAACGGCTCAATGACAATCAACGCATTTTCGTCTCACGGTATTTTAAACCCACGGAATTCAATCGATCCGCCTTGTCCAATTACTCGTATCCCGAATTCATGGCCCGGGCCGTCTTTGCCTTGGCGGCACGGGGAGACAACAAATTTCTGTACCGTTTTTCCGAAGTCTTGTCGGCCGGGGCCATTCCCGTGGTGCATGCCGATGATTGGGTGTGGCCCTTTCGTCCCGAATTGGTGAATTTGACGGACTGTGCCGTGATTCTTCCGGAAAAAGATGCCGGTCACACGACCTTGGCCTATTTGGACACGATTTCTCTGAAACAACGCTGTAGCATGGGACAAGCGTGCTATCGAATTTACAAAGACTATGTGGAAACCACGGTGGGAACCATCCACGGGTTGGTCCAAGGACTGGAACGGGTGCAGACACAGCAACAATTAGGAGGATCACCGTTGAAATTGCAAGGTGTCCGGTGCGACCAATTTGTGAATGCCAGCCGTGACTGCAATCTCCAACGGTAGTATAGTAAAGATAACCACAAGAAGAAGGACGACGACGAGGCGACGGAGGAACCCAATCTATACCCTATCGTCTACCATGTCTACCTAGAGGATGTTTAAATTGATGGTACACACGAATAGCACGAATGGCGGCAGTGTGAAGTATTCATATGCATCCTATTCTGGTCTTGGCATTTTTCGTGTACTTGGATTCGAATGGTGCTCCACATACGACAAAAGAAGGACGCACATCTACGACGCACAGCTTGAAGACAGGCACCCATTTATGATGAGGATTCTCACATGCAATCTACCTAACTTTAAGGATCCGAATGATGACAGCCTCCGTCTTTGTTTGGTATCAAGGATCTGCACGATACTGGAGTCATGCTCCTATAGATTTACTGGATGGGCAGCCTCTCCCAACAAGCAACTTGTTGGCCATTGCACATTATGCTGTCTGGGACTGCCAAGCGGAATTTTCCTTGCCCACTTTGATCTGGGAAGGTCCGGATCGACATTGTTCACACAACGCTGCTAGAAAATGACAACAACAACGACGACGACGACCTGCCTTCGGCCGTAACACCATTTCTGGATACAAAGAGTCCCATACCCACCGATGAATGGTTCTTGACAGGTTCGTCGTCGTCGTCCATGACTAGAGAAACGAAACCTCACAAAAAAAACTTGTCTTTGTCGTCGTCCATGACAAGAGAAACGAAACCTCACGAAAAAAGACTTGTCTTCATCGTCGTCCACGACTAGAGAAACGAAACCTCACGAAAAAAGACTTGTCACTCTGTCGTTGTATTGGTGTCAAGAATCTACACACTACTGGAGTAATGCTCCTCGATTGACCGGATGGGCTGCCTCTTCCAACAAGCAACTACCTATATTCAAGAGCCCGACGAGCAAGAGAACACTCGATGCTTTCTTGACTCTGGTGTGTCCTTGTTTGTGTGTGGCTGCGCGTTTGAATCCAGGAAAAAGAGAGTCTGTGCCGCAGGCTGCCGCTGCCGCAGTGTGGCGTACAAGCATGGAGAGAGGATCATGCTGGGACAAGGGTACCATCCACACCAAGGAAATTGGCCGCAAAATGCCCAAACAACAGAGAATGCTGCAGTTCACCGTGGGCAAACAGGAATAGCCATGCCAGTGAGTCGTCCAGGCCAGACGATTCGACTTCCTTGATCACCAACAACACTTCTATGGAATAGTGGGATTCGAAATCGGCACCCTCTCTTCTTTGTACGCACGAGACTGCTGGAGACGAGAGACAGAAAGAATGTGTGTGTGTTGGATGGAGCTTGAGCTCAACTGTGGATGGAGGAAGGAATGTGGCGTGGGGGAATGTTACACAACCACCCATTCTTGGTAGGAGGAGGAGGAGGATCATCCATGGATTCTATTGTATGAGAGCGGGATATCCCGATAACCACATATATACACTGAAGTTGTGGTTGGAGATGCTGCATACAACAACACAAATACTAGTTTGAATTGTAGTTCAGTTCGATTCACTGGATTCGCAATAGAATACAGCAGGTATCAAAATTCGAACACACACTGTTCACGTCATTACTTTAGTCTATGCACTATATAGTTTGCTATTTTCCAAACTACAGGAACTCAAATGTGTTGGTTTTGTGAGATGGGTACCGATCTTCTAGAGGTAGTAACTAGGTAGATGGCATCTCTGCAACAGCGGTGTCGACGTCGTCCTTGGCAAATTCATACCACACACATGGGTGTGGTGGTCGACCACCATGAGTACAGGAACACCCAACAGTTTCGTTTGTGTGAGTGGAATGAGACCCTTTGAACTACATTGCTACGACGGGTTGTGTGTTATAGTTGATCGACTTTGGTTGGCCCACCTCTTCGTTTCTCGAATCGAGAGACCGCGATTCCAAAGTTTGTAGGGTTGTCTCGCCCCCGGTGCCTCTTTCTCCATACGCCAGCAGCTCTTAAATAATTGTGAGAGCGAGAGAAAACGCTTCTATGCCAGCCTATATATATATATTGCACTGCCGCGAAAAAAGTCCAACGTATACCCAACAGACAATGTGCGCACAGCGCACATGCACCATGCACAACTGTACTGTGGAGCTTTTCCCCCACCCTCCGCATACTTCATAGCAGACATAGCAGGAAGAGAATTCACTCCCAACTTTTTTCCAACACACCGAGAGTGGAGTGGAGAGGAGAGAGAGAGATTGAGAGCCCAAAAAAACGAATGACGGATCTACCTTGCTTCAAACGAAGAAGAAGAAGACCCTTCATGGTGTGTTTGGCACTGGTGGTCAGTTCCTCGGTGGTATGGCAGTTTCTCATTGGAGTAGACTTGTCTCGCATCAGCAGCAACAACAGCTGCATCAGCAGCAACATCAAGTTTCTTGTGGTGGACCATTCGGAGCATGAGAATGTGACTGTCACAGGTTCCACCCATTCAGACACCACCACCAGCCACGACAATAACATCATCAACAACAACACGACAGTTTGGTGGCCCCATTCCTTGATTCACGATGAGACCTTGGAGTGGGATCCTCATGTGTACCGTCCCTGGTTGGATCCGAATGCACAACCTCCTCCAGCCGTGATTGTGCTCACGAGTTTTGGATGGAATCACCGGAATCAAACATGGGGCCGCATGTTTGCTCGTGGTATTCGGGAAAGGGAACTCTTTACCGGTGTGATCAATCACCCCTGGTTCCATCCCACGCTATGGGACGAACTAGAGCAACTCTATCAGAAACGACCACGACAACAACAACAACAACAACCTGCAGGCTCGAACGGACCCCTCCTGGCCACAACCATCAACAACAACATGACAACAAGACTCCCTCCCTCGGGGACACGCATTTATATATTTTTGGATCAGCCGCAATGTGGAGAACCCTGTTACCCCATTTACGGTGTGGGAAAGGAACAAAATATGGATCGCATGTTTGGTCGAGTCTTGGGAGGAGACAAGGGCTACGTACCCCGATATACGGGAAGAACACCCTTGGAAAAAGCATCCAATCCACTCTTGTCAAGTCGAACCTTTCAAAAGCTTCGTCTTTCGAGCTTTCCCACGACGGCCATTTTGTTTCATTGCCATGGTTACGGTGTGGGCGCTGGATGGCACAACCCGCACATTCGAAGGAATGGATCCCTCGCCAGTGCCTCGTACCTTTCCATTGCCACACTCTCGTCCCTCATTTCTCAAGTTCAGGAACATGTCGATCAAGGATTGGTACCACCCATGCCAAAGCCCTCGCAGTTGACCCAGCAACAAGTCGACGACATTGACACGTGTGCCGCCGAAACCAATCGGCCTTTTTATTTCGTCTACGCCGGCAATTTTCGAAACGGCCGCAATACCGACTTTGAGCGTCGGCATGGAGGTGGAGCACGGTCTTCCTATCAAACCCTCAATGACAATCAACGCATGTTTGTCTCGCGCTATTTCAAACCCACCGAATTCAATCGGTCCGCCCTATCCCAGTACTCGTATCCTGAATTCATGGTCCGGGCCGTCTTTGCCTTGGCGGCACGGGGCGACATGAAATATTCGTACCGTTTTTCTGAAGTCTTATCGGCGGGTGCCATTCCGGTCGTTCATTCCGATGATTGGGTCTGGCCCTTTCGTCCCGAATTGGTCAATTGGACGGACTGTGCCGTGATTCTTCCCGAAAAGGATGCTGGCAACACTACGTTGGCCTATTTGGAAACCATTTCTTTGGAACAACGCTGTCGCATGCGACAAGCGTGTTATGGCATTTACAAAGACTACGTCGAAACCACGGTGGGAACCATCAACGGACTGGTCCAAGGACTGGAACGGGTGCAAACGCAACGACAGGAAGGAAAAGCACCGCTGAAATTGCAAGGCGTCCGGTGCGACCAGTTTGTGAATGCCAGCCGTGACTGCAATCTCCAACGGTAGCAGAGAGAAATCACAAGAGAATTGACGGATGAATCCGATCTACCCTATTCTCGCTTCTACTGATATTCCGCTAATGGAGGAGCTTCTATAATGCGGTACCCGAATCTCACAAGTTGGAAGAGCACAGCGAGACCGCGAGTCCTGGAACTATACATATTTATCCAATTCTGGTCTCGACGTTCGTTTCGGGCTCACCGATTCGAATGGTGCTCCATACACGACGTGAAGGACGCACAGCCGCTGTGTACCGCTCGATAGCAACAGGCACATATCCTTAGTATGACTCCAACAACCAATCTGCGGGCCTGGATTGAATTCTGTGGAACAGCAGTTTTGTGGCCTTTGTGGAGGATTGGAATAATGGCAGTCTCGTGCTACTAGATTGACCTGATCGGTAGCCTCTCCCAACAAGCAACTAATACCTATTTAGAAAAGCTGGGCGAGCAAGTGTCTGCGCGTTTGAATCAAGAAAGAAGAGATCCTGTCTTACAGGCTGCGACTACCGCTGTCTGCCGTACAATCATAAGGAGAGGATCATGCTGGGACAGCCGATGGGGACAAGGGTACCATCCATATCAAGGCAATCGACCGCAAACTGTCCATGCAAAAGAGAATTCGCCAATCATTTCAGCATGTGCATACAATACAGGAAAAGCCATGACAGTGAAACATCCGCGCCAGTCGTTGACACAGTGGAAGTATCAGTGGTGGAAACCACGCCATGATGAAAACGCCTGGAGCAGTGTATCAATCATCCTGGGTGCTGTAATCATCCAGGGTGTCGTTATGGCTAGACATTGTTCCTAAGGTGTCCTGATCCAACGTGGATTCGATTCCCTTGGTAGGTTGCGATCGAGTTCCGTTGTCCCGAAAGATATGTAATAGCAAGGGAATGAAGGAGGATGCGCTTACACTTTCCCATTGTCCGGTCGTCTTGAGTTTGGGCAATGGGATTTTGGTTGAGAGCTTCTAACCAACGACGCTTATTTTGTGGCGGCAAAGGGACGGAGAGCCCACTGGCGTCTTTGTCTTGTCTAAGACCAAATAGTGAAACAGCAGCGCCCTTGAGCAAAGCAAGTCCCGTAGAACTTCAATTCGACTGCGAGAGATTCCGTACAATCGACTCAAAGGACTGTACAAACGGAATGCCTTCCATTACCTCTATGGACCAACACAGAACGTAACACGCCACGGTAGATCCCACTACAGATTCGCCGGCGAGAGCGAAACACATCCCCGTAACAGGCACACACCAAAGGACCCATTGCATGTCCATGGAGGAGCGAACATGTTCGTGACTTGTTCACAAGACTCAAACAACTCCCTCGCGTGTTCAAACAACTGCAAGACACCTCCTATATTCTTGTTAAGTCTTTAAAGTCTATGGGGAGAGAGGGTTCAATGGTATATAGCCAATATAACAGGACTGATCTACTATAGACGACATGAGTACAACGGTTCGTTGGTTGGTTGGTTTTATGGGTACCGATCTAGGTGGCGTGTCCACAAAACAAGGACCTTCTGTTGTCGTCGTTGTAGAGTCCTGTGCCTTGTGTCCGATTGGTGCTAGTTCTCTCTCCAAAGGGACTGTGGTTCGTTTCGCCAGGTTGGTGGATACACAGGGTTTCTTTCGTCTGAGATGGATGCTTCGACTGTCGTTTCATGGTGACGACTTTTTTTCACGTTACTGTGCTCTATTGTTTCTCGAATCGAGTGCTCCGAATTCCAGAGTCTGGTTCACCCAGCGCTCCATCCAAGAAGAGTGTCCGAAACATAGGGGACAAAAATGGCTGGGTCACCCAGCGCACCATCCAAGAAAAGTGTCGTCAGTCGTCAGACAAAAATGGCCGGGGGACCAACGGACGAAGCACGCCAGCTATGTAATAAACAATCGACACAAAATCGCAAAGTACACGCGTATCCCGAACATAAGCAGGAGTACTTCAAAACCAGGGACAAAAAAAAAAGGAAATATCTATTTAAACGCTGCCGCACGCTCCCCACAGGGAGACGTCGACCGACGCGCCGGGCCAAAAATAGTCTAACCAGACTACCAAGGCGAGGACTAACAGCAGATGAAGGTAGCTAACCAACACCTGCAGACGAGAGAATCATAGGCTTCCATGTGTTAAGCCACACACGGAGCTGCGATGATTGAGTTTCTTGTTGAAAATGTTCAGCTGTGGAAGAATAGAAAATGACACGGTCAGCAGGTCGAACCAATGGTCGAAGAAGATAGAGGTCGATAATTTCCCGTTGCGCGGAATGCAAGGCGGCCTGCTCCCTCGTGGAAGCGTCGTGGCCATGAAGATCCAAATTACGTCGTAACCACAGATCATGTATGTGCTGCCACAAGATTTTAATGGTGCCCGAGATCACGCGAGAACCAGAGAACTTAGAGGGATTCAAACCACGAGCGCGTACATACTGGTCTTGAAGTGAAGCCCAATCACGAACAAATCGTCCAAAAAATAAATGTTGCCATCCAACAGAGGCTTGACGGGCAATGAGAACACGGTAAGCAACAGGCACAGAGGGAAACACCATGGGGGAATCACCAAGCCATAATAGCAAGGCTTCATGGAGCACGGACTGTAGAGTGGGATCAAAACATTTATCCGACCAAAAGGTGAACATCTCATCAAACAAAGGACCAGTCCAGTTCTGCCGATGAGAGCATCGGAGGAAATGATCAACATCTTCGAGAGAATCAGGACAGTTGGGGCAGGTAGCGAGGTAGTGTGATGCATAATGTTGTGTGAGTTTCCCCAAAGGGAGCCATCCATGAACGAACTTAGTAATGAAATGCCGATGACCAAAGTTGGCGCGGATAACACTGCTATGAATTTCCCAGTCGACCAAATGGAACACTTGGTAACTCCACTTGTACTTGGTTCGCATGTAGTCAATAATTATAGGATCGCTCGACAGTCGACGCAAGTTGGCACGGTAGTTTGATGAAATCGTACCGTTGGGACCATGAAGAATCGCTGCGCTTCCAGCAATTAGAGCACATTGTTGACTAGAGATGTCGTGGGGATAAGAGAATGAACCGGCAAGAGAATCAGCTTGAATATTCAGTTGTGCGGGAAGAGGTAAAGTTTCAACAGAAGCAGACCGATCCTGGTGACCCTTGACGTGTTGAACACTGGGACATGAATCAAACTGACGGATAGAGTGCGAGATCGATTGCTGTATATCCCAATCACTTGTCATTGTTGAGTAAGGGTACTCCACTAACCATTCCAGACGTTTCGTGACCGTATCCACCAAACTTTGAGAATCAGTGTAAAGAGCTAGGTCGGAGGGCAATGCCAGTTGGTAGAATTGGCATACATGGAAAATAGCACGGAGAATCGCCAGAAAACCATAACTCTCCGCACGGAACGAAGAGGTACGAAACCCAGGTGCAGGGCCAGACATCGAAAAGAGTGGCTGATTGTCAAGGGTGGTGCACTGGACACCGAAACTGCCGCAAAACATAGGAGCAGAACCATCGCTAACTGCCAGAATGGACACTTGATTCTGAAGAAATCCACAAAACTCATCGGCGGAACATCCAAAGCTAAACCCCTGTAACAAATTCCGTTCTCATGGCGACAAGGTAGCAACATAAGATGCAAAAGTGGGTAGAGATGGTGACTCAGGAGGCGGTTGCGGAGGAGAATGTACCAATGGCAAGAGAATGCCACCCGGGTACGTCCGATACGTAACTGGGACAGATGCGGAAGGAACCAGGATGGTGGTGTCCGATGTGGGGAAAAACCACCCAAACTTGGGTTGATAAATGCGAAACGTGGTGCCGGTATAGACAAACAGTCTAGAACTGGTAAGGCAAAGGTAGGAGTGCCATTTTCGGTGAGTGTTGCTACCCGTCTTAATCCAGGGGCCAAGGGGTTGAGCAAGTCGACGAGTCGGACGACCACCAGAAGCAAAAAGACAGTCCAAGAAGCGGCGCCAAGAATTCCACGCTTTGATACTGGGACGTTCTTGATAAGGGTTCAAGTCTCGCAAAGAAGATGTAGTAGATTGAATACCCTGGTAACTCTCATTAGTAATCGTCGTCCCGTTGCAGGTTGTGATGTCGTTGATAAAAACTGACCCAAGGTAGAGGCGGCAAGCATTAATCATGAGTAACTCTGTGTCGGATTCGGTGAAGGAAAGAGCGTGATCCATGATGAAGGAGTTGTTCATACGCTGAAGGGATGG
This sequence comes from Epithemia pelagica, assembly GCA_946965045.2. NCBI lineage: Eukaryota > Bacillariophyta > Bacillariophyceae > Surirellales > Surirellaceae > Epithemia > Epithemia pelagica. Next base: position 282,126 of record OX337237.1, read on the forward strand.
AATGAAGGTTTGTTCCAGTTCAATCCGACATTGAATAGACGACAAGTATTGGCGAACTTGTGGAAGCCACTGCATGGGTACCAAATGCGGCAATGGGATTATCACATTGTCCAATGTAGAAAAACTAGTGCCTGCGAGACACTGACCCCACGAAATCATGATGTGTGCTAATTGACGGTGTATGCCTTCCGAGCGTAAGCATGCGAGAAACATATAGACCTGAGAAACGCCTCGTTCCGTAGAAAGTGCGCGCAGCCCAATCCCACCATAAGCTGATGAACCATACACCACTGCGTTGGGGGTACATCTGTTGTAGCCGGCTTTAGGAAGCAGGACCTTTTTGAACTGTCGCTGTAGTGCGTTGCAGTGCCGATCAGAGAGGCAAGACGACGGCATCGAGTAAATAATACTAGGGAGGTATACGGCGTGGTAATAGGCCCACGCGTCCGTGCGGGTGAACGGACTGCGGGTCATCACCTGCGTATGTGTTGTATTTTTCTTCAGCATGGCCTGAAATAAGCTGCGGTCGGTCGAGGACGGTGCCTTTTGGACGCCAAGGGTTTTGTGGCTTTCATATGCAGACAATTGCCTTAGGGGGCAAGGTGGCTCATGCGGATGAAACTGGATAGTAATTTGAGGACCAACTCGGCCACTGTTGAGGTAAGGAGTCCCATCAACTGTGAACGAGAAGTAGAGAAAGTGGTAGGAACACTTTGTCGTCTCGAGAGCTCCACCTGAGGTACGGAGGATATCATGCCATCGTTGAGCGTCAGACTGTGCGCGATTGATGTAATGTTCCATTGATGCTTGGCGTGGGAGGTCAAAATCGTTGACGCTCCCGCTTGTATCGTCGACGAAACCCACCATAAAAATTCGTGCTTGCACTGTGCCATCCGGTGATTGGAAGGTCGCTCCATTAGCTTTCTCGTCATAGGCGTCAAACAATATTGTGCTTATGACGCACCAGATTGCTGGAGAGTTCCCGGCACCTTGGCCGGAGCCGTAAATAGGAAAGATTCGACAATGCTTGTAGGATCGATCAGAGACACCGAGTTGTGTCTTCAGATAATATTTCGCGTCTTCTAAAGTCTTGGCATTAATGAAAACAATCGATCGATGTTGTCCAAAAGAGCGAGAAGCCAAACTGCCAAACGACATGACAATCCTGTCATAACACGCCGTGGCATCGTAGTCGAGATGAACCAATGGACAACGGCTTGCGCGGCAAATTTCATATTGAAATTCTTCGATCAGAGTAGGTAAAATTGCATCTTTTCCGGGGACAGCGCCGAATTGGCCTGGATGAAGAAGTTGATTGTTTGAACCGTTTTGAATCAACTGACGCCACTTGATAGCTAAGATTAGATTGTAATCTTGCTCATACAAGTGTATCACTCGTAACCGGTGGATGCGATGATTGTTAGGTTCTTTCAAAATCATAACGTTGACGATGCTTTTCCATCGCTCCATGCAGTACTACAAAAATGGCTGGGACCAATCGGCTAAGTAATCGAGAAAAATCGCCAGCCCGCATCGTACCGCCCCCGGTCAAGAAGGGACCGACGGACGAACGAGGAACGGACATTGCACCCAAAGAAGATCCCAAGAGGTTTGCAAGGCTACGTCGACGTTTGTTGAGATAGTCAGAATGACTACTCCCAACAAACAAACTTGGACGATTCAGCCAAATTCCAACCACCGCGAGAAATTGTGCGCACAAAATGGTCTACGAGCACATTTCCCAGACGCGAGGAACTTTTCCAACACACACAAACATACATCATTTCTCGATAGAAGAAAGAGAAAAAATGACTGGGCGTTACTCCTCCTCCAAAGGTAGAACCACCCTGTTTGTGTGTTTGGCATTGGTTGCCAGCGCAACGTTGGTATGGCAGTTCCAACTGGGGCTGGAATTGTCCCTCTCGGTGGCGGATTCTTCCTCCTTGTTTAGTAACCTTGTTGCGCTAGAGTGGGACCGTCCTGTTCGGGTGGACCCCAACGATCCCACAACCCCTGCCGTCGTCCAACTCGAGCATCCTGCCGCAGCCAACAGCAACACACACAACAACAACAAACACAAGAACAACAAGACAGTTTGGTGGCCCCATTCCTTGGTTCAGGACAAGACCTTGGAGTGGGATCCAAAGGTGCACCGTCCCTGGTTGGATCCGAATGCACCATCTCCTCCCGCCGTAATTTTGCTCACGAGTTTTGGATGGAATCATGTCAATCAAAAATGGGCCTTGACCATTCCTCGCAGTATTCGGGAAACCGAACTGCTTACGGGTGTCATTAAACAACCACCCTTGGTTCCATCCAACGCTATTGGAGGAATTGGACCAGGCCCAAGGAAACCTTACATCAACAACAACAAAGCTACCTCCCAATACACGCATCTACATTTTTCTTGATCGACAACAATGTGGCGACTCCAATTATCCTGTCTATGGTGGGGGTCAGGAACCAAATATGGATGTCCAATTTGGTCAACCCTGGAAGCCTTATTCTGGACGTACTCCCTTTGATAATCCTCTCCTTTCAAGTCTGACTTTCAAAGAGCTCCGATCCCGTCATCACTCATTCCAAGCTACGGCCATTTTGTTCAATTGCAATGGTGGGGGTATTCCGGGTGTTTGGAATCCTTACAATCGCATTACAGGATCCCTCGCGAATGCTTCTTACCTTTCCATTGCCACACTCTCGTCCCTCATTTCTCGTGTCAAGGAAGATCGAGATCAGGGATTGGCACCGCCGATACCCAAACCAGTGAATTTGACCGATACACAAGTCCAAGATATACACACATGTGCGGCCGAAAACAATCGGCCATGTTACTTTGTCTACGCTGGCAATTTTCGTTCTGGTGACAATGCCGACTTTAATCGTCGTAATGGTGGAGCGCGTGGTTCCTATCGACGCTTTAATGACAATCGATGCATTTTTGTGTCACGGTATTTCAACCGTCAAGAATTCAACCAATCGGCCTTGTCGAATTACTCGTATCAAGATTTCATGGCCCGGGCCGTCTTTGCCTTGGCGGCACGGGGGGATAACAAGTTTTCGTATCGCTTTTCCGAAGTCCTATCGGCCGGTGCCATACCCGTGGTGCATGCCGATGATTGGGTGTGGCCCTTTCGACCGGAAGTGATCAATTGGACCGAGTGTGCCGTGATTCTTCCCGAAAAGGATGCCGGCAACACTACCTTGGCGTATTTGGACACGATCTCTCTGGAACAACGCTGTCGCATGCGACAGACGTGTTATCGCATTTACAAGGACTACGTCGAAACCACGGTAGGAACCATCAACGGGTTGGTCCATGGACTCGAGCGTGTGCAGACGCAACAGCAAGGAGGAGGATCGTTGCTGATATTACAAGGTGTACGGTGCGATGAATTTGCTAACGCCAGCCATGACTGCAATCTCCAACGGTAGCAGTAAAGAAACCACAAGAAGAAGAAGAAGAAGAAGAAGAAGAAGAAGAAGAAGAAGAAGAAGAAGAAGAAGAAGAAGAAGAAGAAGAAGAAGAAGAAGAAGAAGAAGAAGAAGAAGAAGAAGAAGAAGAAGAAGAAGAAGAAGAAGAAGAAGAAGAAGAAGAAGAAGAAGAAGAAGAAGAAGAAGAAGAAGGACGAGGCGACAGATGAACCCAATCTACCCTATTTTCCTCCATGTCTACTAGAGGATCATAAAATTTGCTACACAAGAATAACTGGAACGGCGGCAAAAGAAGAACGAGGGGACGGCGGACCCTGATTGTATACAGGAGTTGGGCATCGACAGGACCAATTTTTGTTTCGTAGAATGACACGAAGAAAATGAGGAATACCCCTTAGCTAAGGTACTCGTATTTGAATTAAATTATTGAAAATCTCTACAAAGAGTCAAGCACGCGGAGCTGAAAACTAGTTTGTCGTAGATGTGTGCGTCAACCATTGGTTTTTCAAGAAATCATCCTGCATCCATCACGGATGACGCAGACATCAGACCTTGTTTGAGCATGTCAGATACCGATACCATCCTCATCCAATGGCCAATGACGTTAAGAGACCTTTCTGATGAGAATATGGAGGGGAACACAGCACTGAGACCTAGTTCTGTCTCGTAGGCAACCAAGACAACAGTCAATCAAACACTCTAAAAAATCAAATGGAGAGGATCTCTTGGATGATTTCACTCCCAGTAGACTAAACTTCACTTGATCTAACATTCGCTATTCTTGGCTGTGCACAACATATCATGAATCAAAGAGTACGGGTAGCATCCAAACTCCAAACCTAGCTAGGCAGGCGACCGCAAAATGACAGCGCCTATTTTGTAGCAAAGGGATGGAGAGCCGACGGGCGTGTTGTCCTGTTTAAGACCAAATAACAAAAAATGAAAAAATATAGCCCCTCAGCAAAGTGGGTCCCATTCCCATGTCCCATTTCCATTTGGGACTTCTACTATTGCATAGAGAGTGACTTGATGCGAGAAGGACTGACTGACTGACTGTAACAGTCAGTAGTAAGCTCACTTACGGTTTACGATGTTTCCTGCAAAATTTACAACTGACAAGTAAAAAATCCGACAAGACAAAAACGGACATAACCACGGAAAAACAGACACTTTGAAACAGTCAGTCTTCCTGACGGCACGACTTAATCTCATTAATCATCACTAGCAACGGCTAGTTCTGCCGCGAGAGCGAAAGAGCTCATTGCTAATGGATCGGGACGAGAGTTGATGAGCAACGTTGACCAAGCGTTGGATTGCTAACGTGTTGATGCATTCTATCTTATTTCTTTCGCGTTTTGTTGTTTGCAGGACCATTTCCTAGCAACAGCATATCTCGATTACAACATCAAAATGCCCTTGTTCAGAATCATGGGCGGCCAACAGAGCCGGCGAAACAATAGTAGCGAAAACTCTTCACGTCAATCACAGACGTGTCCTTATCCAACGCAAAGGGCTGCCGCAGCCAATGGCCGGAATACGTACCTGGGAAACAGAACTGGAGCAACTACTCAGTCTTTGAATAGCGCTCCTTCCAATAGCAATTCTGCCTCTCGACGTTCAACTGGACAGTTCTCACACTCCGCTGCCCCATCCACAAGTACACACCAGGACGGTTCGAGATCTCAACCAGGTACTGGTGCCCCCACAGATGCAGGAGGCCGAACGCAAACCACAACTAGCGCCACAGACGCTACTACTTGCCCTGGAGCCTATCAAGTCACACGAATAACAACCGGTGTAAGTTCAAAAGATGTTCGTCGCCCGCTGCTGGAAAATACGTGTCTCACCTGTCCCTAGCCTTCCATTGTGTATAGGGTACCTATCCCAAATGGAGTGTCACCAGGGAGCGAGTTTTATGCTCATGTTGGGAATCGCCGTGTTCGTATTCGATACCCTCAATCTCTCCAAATCACATTACCACCCGCACCCCAAAACCAACACACCATATTGAAAATTACACCACTTACTGCCGCTCCCGAGGTTGGAGCAGGAGGAGGTGCAGTTGCCATGACTCCAGAAGTTCGCAAGCTGAACCAACAAGCAGAGGAGAATGGAGGCTCAGCGAAATGTTTTCTTGTTGACATTCCACCCAACGTTTTTCCCGGAAGGACGTTCGCGGCAAATGTAGCTAGACAGAGATTTATGGTTACATGTGCGTCAAACGCCGCTCCCAACATGAAAATCAGGTTTGTTCCACCGACAGTCGGCGAGGAGCCTCAAGCAGCACCGAAGACACAGGTATTTGAAGTTGCCGTACCAGCGGGAGTATCTCCAGGCCAGACATTCACCTTGTTTGCTAATGGGCAGCCTGTTCTTATTACCTGTCCACCAAATGTCTCCCCAGGACAGAAGACCCGTTTCCAGCTTCTTGTTTCATAGATAGTAAGCAATATTCAGCTTTCATACGAATCAAACGTTGGGTGGAGACGAATTATACGAGCTACCGACATGAAGTTCCAATGGGTATGTCTTGATAACAAAGAGGATGATTCCGAAAATGGAGAAGTGGACTTTGCTGGAATGGAGAACGTCGATTTCAGTAGGTTCGCATTCATTCGCAAGCTGTCTTTCTTGGAAGGAAATGATGCCCGCATGCGTAGCGGGAGACTATCCCTTGTACCAGCCAAAGAAGCAGTTGTGGATTCTCGTCTAGTTGTTAGAAATGGGACTTTACTGTCTTACGCCGACATTGCTGAACATCAAGGCAAGGCACTTGAAGAAAAAACAATATGGTTTCATAATATTTGCTCCCAACTTTCATCTGCCTGCGGGGACGGTCACATTAAGATTGTCGTCCGTCGAAAGTTCCTGCTTTTGGATAGTGTCGATTGTGTTATGAGTCTGGGTCGCGAAGACCTTCGCAAAAGATGGCGCTATTGAATTTCTTGGCGAGCCTGCTCTTGAGGCACGTTGTGTTTCTCGAGAGTGGTTTCAATTGGTAACAGAGCAGATATTTGATCCTGCATTCGGTCTTTTTGTTTCCTCTGTCAACAACAAAATGGCAATGAGTATAAACCCCGCCAGCGGTAAGTTCAACGTCATCATGGGAATGTAGTTTGCGGGGAGGACTGACAGAGTTCCTTGGATTCAGACAGTTCTTGTCCGGAAAACCACTTGATCTATTTTAGATTTCTTGGACGGGTGATTGGACGGGCACTTTATGATGGCCAACTGGTAAAAGGCCACATGGTGAGAAGCCTCTACAAGCATTTACTGGGATGGCCTATCACTTTCGATGACATCAAGGACCAGGACGAGGAGTACTACCAATCTTTGAACAAGCTTAAGAAGATGAAAGATATGATCTCTGCCATGTGTCTTGATTCCACCGTGACCGAGGAAAGTATGGGTGTCAAAAACGAAGTGGAACTTCTTGAAGCTGGTGCCATGAAAGAAGTAACCGAGGACAATTTGCAGGAATATTTGGAAGCAAATCTTTGCTACAGAATGTTTGACCGCACAAAGCACCAATTGACAGAGGTATTGCTCGGATTCTTCGAAATTGTACCTGAACCTGCGTTAACTGTTTTTGATGTAAACGAGCTTGAGCTAATCCTATGTGGATTACCAGAGATTGACGGGTAGTTTGTGGCGTTCGAAGCATAGCTTGGGGAGTTTGAGGTTCCTCAGCGCTCAATCAGCTGAGGAGATATTTTTTAATGTAAAAAAATACGTCCATGACGCTGAAAAATGTTCAGTCGCCCGCGAATCGATGTCTTCTCTTTCTCGCATCCTTCCTCAGGAAATCGATCCGCAATACGCATGTCTTGCGATATAGGTAACACTTACATGGCGCCTGCACACTACAAAATAGATTACGTAAGGCTATCTTCATTTAGATTTTGATTCAAAACCATCATCATGGCTCAATATGACCTACTCGTACTAGCAACTGTAGCGAACTATATCTTCGTAATACTCCATTCTAGTAATAATATACACATCTGTCGTGTTCTTGTATCTGCTGTTCTATCCAACCGACAATCTTTGCGTTGCGCCATGATTGCAGCTTCCATTTAATTCCCAAACTCGGTGGCAAGGACTCCTTTCGTGTCGGTAATGCTTGCCGTGCAGGTTTCCAATGTATCCTTGTTCATGGCCATGGCCACAATAACGGCCGTCTCACCGGCTTCATAGTCAATGTTCTCCACCTCGACCTCCAACTCTGCTTCGGTAAAGACACCATTCTCCAATTCGGTCACCACGGACGTTTGCGTGGTATTCAATCGTTGCACATTGTTGTAATAAATTGTGACATGCCAGTCATTGGAAACGGCGGCTTGTTGAGAGTCATCCGGAAACTCGGGAAACTCGGTGCGCACTTCAAAGTCAATGTCCAATTGGTTCGTGAGTTGACCGTCTGTGAGATCGATGGGTTCGGCGTAGACACTCAACACATAGTCCGTTACCAATCCATTGACCGATCCATCGCACAAACCCGTCACGTTGAGAACCGGGCCTTCTGTTTCTGCCAAAATACGCCGGGGAACTGTCGTGGCTAGCAACAAGAGGGAGAAAGCCAAGGTAGTCATGCAGGTCTTGGTGGTAAACATGGTAGTAGTAGTCGTCTTGAAGGAGAGGAAAACGAAATGTGGTTGAAAGAGCAGAAGAATGGAGGACTGGGAAACTGGTAACTGCTTGAGGGATTTGAGCAATTGATTTTTATGAGACCTTGACCGAACTCTCTATGAATGGATGATCGGACTCGACTGTGTCAACGTAGATCAACATTCGTAAGACCAAGTCGCTCCATCCTTCTCTCCCTTTAACACACACACACTGGACGGAACTTCTCTAGGTTTGTGGAAATGCGGTTGGGAAAGGTTTCGTTCAAGAGACAATCGAAATGAGGAAGCAATGACCATTCGACACGCGACACTGTAGAAGTAGGGTTGCCGGTTGCCGTGCGTGCGAGAGGAGGATCGTCATTGTCATTGTCATGTTGTGTGATGTGGCTGGGTCGTCACGGTGACATCTCTCTTCTTCGTGTTCTTTATCTGTTGCTTCGACGGTGATCTTTGATCTATGTCAATGGAGAATGGAGTGGACGCCCTTGATTTTACAGCGTGTGATCTTTGGAGATTCTGTGTTCTCGTTTTGGTTACTTTCTCTTTTCTCTTATCTTTATCTGTTTCTGGTTCGGGTTTCTGGGGAAGTCTTGTCCATTGTCTCTCGACCTTTTTGACAAGGACGGAAAACCATGGATCATGGATCCAAAAACATTTCTTCCGGATGTTAAATCTAGAGAGAAAGAAGAAAAAGAAGAAAGAAGAAAGAAGAAAGAAGCGCTATAGCTTGCGGGAGTCGAAGTTTCCTCAGCGCTCAGTTATGTGCGGAAACAATGTGTAATGTACAAGGTGACATTCACGACGCTGAAAAATGATCAGTCGCACGCGAATCGATTTCTCCATCTCTTTCTCGCATCCTTCCTCCTCAGAAAAAGTGACATCGCCACACACAATCTCTACGAGTACAGACTAAACACTGGGATGCTATACCGAACGAAACTATCTCCGAAACAACTGCAGACACACAGGGAAGACCAACCAAATATGTCGGGAAACGGGAAATGCATCCGTTCTCCGTGGTCCAAAGTAAGAGAGCACAAAGACACCACTCAAATTCGACTCCGATCCACATTCATTCAGGAGACGCAGAGATATCAGTGACTGATGAACTGCAGGAGATTCCGACAAGCGGACGACGCCCATGCACGACTTAAAGGCCGTGCAAGAAACGGAAATGTAGTCGAGACCGTCGAGTTCGATCATCCGAATCCATCGAGAGTTCGGTCAAGGTCTCATAAAAATCAATTGCTCAAATCCATCAAGCAGTTACCAGTTTCCCAGTCCTCCATCCTTCTGCTCTTTCGACCGCATTTCGTTTTCCTCTTCTTCAAGACGACTACTACTACCATGTTCATCACCAAGATCTGCATGACCACCTTGGCTTTCTTCCTCTTGTTGCTAGCCACGACAGTTCCCCGTATTTTGGCAGAAACAGAAGGCCCCGTTCTCAACATGACGGGTTTGTGCGATGGATCGGCCAATGGATTGGTAACAGACTATGTGTTGAGTGTCTACGCCGAACCCATCGATCTCGATGACTGCCAACTCACGAACCAATTAGACATTGACTTTGAGGTTCGTACCAAGTTTCCCGAGTTTCCAGAAGACACTCAACAAGCCGCCGTTGCCAATGACTGGCATGTCACGATTTATTACAACAATGTGCAACGGTTGAATACCACGCAAACGTCCGTGGTGACCGAGTTGGAGAATGGAGTCTTTACCGAAGCAGAGTTGGAGGTCGAGGTGGAGAACATTGACTATGAAGCCGGTGTGACGTCCGTCATTGTGGCCATGGCCATGAACAAGGATACATTGGAAACCTGCATGGCAAGCATTACCGACACGGAAGGAGTCCTTGTCGCCGAGTTTGGGAATTAGATGGAACCTACAATCAAGAAGCAAATCACCAGATTGTCGGTTGGATAGAACAGCAGATACAATTACACGACAGATGTGTATATTATTACTAGAATCGATCTTGAATTGAGTATAATATTTATCTAGCTCAATGTTGTGGTTGCAAGGATGGATTTGTAACAAGAATCTAAATGGAGAGATACGAAATCAACCTTGTGGTCGGCTGACGCCATGGAAGTCTATTCCATGGCGATTGTGAGGGTCATCGGAGAATCTTGGCAGGATCGAATTGTCCCAACTCCACCTCAGCCTATACCATGGCGGGGAGGTCTTTGGAGCATGTAGGTGCAGAGGTTAAACTCTAACAGGGCAACTGAAACAAGTATCATCCTGCCAACCTAGTGTATGTTACAAGTCTAGTGGACTACCGAACCAGGCACACCTGTGGGCACAAGAAAAAGACTTACAATGTCGACAGTCTCTACCGCGCGTGGTGCCGCAGCATACAATTCGGGACAGACTGCAACCGCCGTGTGTCGAGAACCAACAGACATGCGAACCAATGAGAGAGAGAGAGAGAGAGAGAGAGAGAGAGAGAGAGAGAGAGAGAGAGAGGCCACAAGACACTCTCGACTCGGGTGCTTTTTGGTTCTTCTTGTCGATTGTCCACACGTCGTGTGTGTCAGTGTGTCGTTCGGCACGGTTGCATCTCGAAAAACAACCGAGAGTCAGTCCCACTTGCGGCGGCCGAGACTACTGATGTATGTCCTTCGATTCGGAGGAGAATGTGGCCTGTCGAGCCATTTTACAGCAACGACGACGACGACACCACCGACGACGACGAGGTGGGTATCATCCACACCAAGGCACTCGACACGAGCATGCCAAGACAAAAGGGGATGCTCCATTTCACCAGGTACAAAAAGGAATAACCATGCCGGTGAATCATCCAGGCCAGTCGTTCCTGCCAGGAAGAACGTGGTGCTGCACGCCATACGGTCGTGAGGGGAGGACGCATCAGGGGGTCCAGCAGCACTGTAAAATTCATCGTGGTATTATGATTCTCTGCAGGATCGAACAATCACCCAGTCTGTCGTCGTTGTCGTTTGGGTGAGTAGGGGACGAGGTAGCGTGGTTGCGACTGTGTGTTCGGAACGTTGCGTTTGGTTCTCCTTTCTTTTGTCGTCGTTCTTTGGAAGAGACTCCAAGAAGAGGCCAAAGGGGATGGTTTTTGTGAGACGCATGTGTATCCGTCGACGGAGAGCCGACGGGCGTGCGGATCGTGCCACAAGACCAAAATGGCAGATGTCAACTATAGCCCCTTCGGCATATGGGGTCCCGTGGGACTCATGTTCGGCGGAGAGATATCGGAATCGATTCGTTGGAGCGACTGGACGCATGGCGACCTTCCGATCCTTTGGGATTGCGGATCGTGTCTGTTCATTGTCTCGTCTGGATAGAGCGAGGAGAACCCATGTGCGCGATATAGTGGTGATGGAACTGTGAAACTCGATTCTTACAGCGTCCATGAAATGGATCGTCCATGTCAAAACCGACAGCGCAAGAGAAAAAAGAAGGGAGGATCCGAATGGAAGCGCTCTTGTCGGTACGAGGGATTGTCCGGAGCATACGCATGATTGAAAGGCCTGCACGTAGTCAGTCCGGCAGCAGAGGATGGCCTACCATGGACACAGTTTGATCGACCCCCAACCCCCACCCCCCCCCCCCCCCATCACCTATTGAATCCGAGCCCCTGCAATCATTCTTTGGTGTGACAAGGACCGAGGAGAGGGGGGTCTGCGCGTACCGTCGAGCGGAGCAATCCTACCAAGTTTGTGGATCCCACAATCCAGCGACACTGCTTTCCAATGAAACAATAGCAACACCAAGAGTGCAAGGGTGGCGCCGTTCCAAGGAGAGTGCCAAAGGACAACAGTTGCAGTACGCACCACATGCAGAACAGGACAACAGCACGCTTTCCTCAAGATTGGTCCAGGTGTTCGGAGTGTGACGTCGACTCTCTGATTGCTGGAGAACGGATAATCGATAATCGTCGTCATTATGTGTATGATGATGGTGTGGTTGGTCATCCGTTGGCGTTACAGTGGCATTTCGTTGGGTCATTTTTTGTTTGGTTTTATGTGGAGTGTCATTTGTCATTTTACAGAGTGTGATCTTTCGAATTCCAAATTCATCCTTCCCCGTTCTTTTTGCTCCTCCTTGTTTCTCCTCAAGCCTATTCTTTCAATGATCCTTGGACAACAACCATTCATCTCCGCCGAGTATGGTTGTGGAGAAACCAAACCAGGAAGGGAGGCTAGAAAGCTATCGGATCTATTTCTGGTCCTTCTAGGAACGGTTGTCTCCTCAGCGGCCAATTTCGGTAATATGAATGCTACGATTTTAATATGTTGGAAGCCACGACGCTTGAGGAGTGATCAGTCCCACGCAAAAAGACTTCTTGATAAATGGTAATTTTCCATTTCCGTCCGCTTTTTTCTTTCTCCCTCAGTCCTTTTTCTTTCCATCCCCCAAGTCTGTCCTTGCGCGCACGCGCACCTTTTCGCGCTTTCTTTCCCACACTGCCCTCACATTTTCTGCACAGTTGCGCACCTCTTTCTGGCCCAAGAGGCGAACTCTCTGGATGCAATCCAACGAGGAATCAAAGTACAAAATCTCTTCAGAGAAAGAGGATAGCAGGGCACATCGATTCATTGGAAAGGAGGGTGCAAATTCGACCCTCGTGCACCGTTTTCTGGTCCAAGAGGCGAACTATCAGGATACAATCCAACGAGGAATCAAAGTAAAAAATCTCACAAGAGAACGAGAAGCCAGAAAGAAACGCGGGACACATACATTCCTTGCAACTGCATTGGAACTGTGGGCGCAAATTCGACTCCGACCCTCTATTACCCACAACTTTGTCCCCTATTCATCGAGGACGGCGCACATGCACGAACCAAAAGGTTCCAGTGAAAGAGAGAGAGCGCATTGGAGGGGGATGACTTCCGAATGCTGATGTGTTGACATTGGTCGAATGAGACCATCGACTCCCTACCATCAATGCCATCCATCGAGGCCTCTCATTCTTGTGGTCTCATAAAACTCCAGTGCCCACATCCTTCAAGCCTTTTTTTCCCAACTTCATCTCATCATGTTCTTCTCCAAGTCTACCATGACCTACGCCTGTGCCCTTTTGGTGCTCCTTGCCACGGCAGTCCCCTCCATTCGAGCCGATGACCTGGTCCTCAATGCGACGCGCCTGTGCGATGGAACGCCAGATGGATTGGTAACGGACTATGTGTTGAGTGTCTATGCCGAAGACGACGATGAAATGACGAACCAATTGGACATTGAGTTTGAAGTACGTACCGAATTTCCGGATGCGCAAGAAGCGGTGGAAAATGACTGGCATGTCACGATTTATTACAACGCTGTCCAACGGTTGAACACGACGGAAACTTCCTCCTTGACGGATTTGGAGAATGGTAACTTTACCGAAGCCGAGGTGGAGGTCGAGGTGGAGGACGTGGACTATGAAGCCAATGTGACGGCCGTCTTTGTGGCCATGGCCATGAACAAGAATACCTCCGAAACCTGCATGGCCAGCATTACCGATATGGATGGAGTCCTGGCCGCCCTGTTTGAAAACTAGATCTCACCCTTCCAGTCATAAAACACAAACATGAGGAAGAAGATCGTCGCTGGGATAAAAGTCTCATGTGCGGCGAAACCAAAGAACGATAGAACGAACCTTAACGATACTCTTAGAAACGATCCATTGAAAGAATGAATTACTACCATAGTGCACTCACATGAACCTTGTCATGGCGGTTGCGACCATTGGACAGTGTGGGTATCGCAATTTCCTTAGATCCATGTGGTGGTCGACGGGCGTGCTCAAGATATTCAACGACCAAAAGTCCTATAATCCGGATCCCATTCAAGTCTATCCAACGGTACTCAAAAACGCCTGGATGAACAAGGCGGACGAGATGATTCTCAACACAACACCGTACGAGGAGAGTGCAAGTCTATTCGGGGATGGACGGAGAGAATACAACATTATTTCTATTAATCAAATCTATAATGCATGGTATATTCAAAATGTATCACTTGGACAAACATGGCATCGAATGGACCACAAACAGATAAACTGGGGATTCCAGGCACGTTCGTGTCTCGCGCCGCGCCAAACATGCAGTACAGAATGAAGTTGTTGTTGGAGAGAAACTCCAATAGGGTGTGTCAGGGCGCGCAGCAGTCGTCATTTCTTGGTGGCGAGTCTCGTTTGTAGAGACTATTCTTACTAGTACAAGTCGTCGTCGTCGTCCACATCATCCGGATGGTTGTGGTGCCCCCACTGCAATCCTGGAACCGATTGACGTGCCGCAGCAGCAACATTCACCTCGTGTGGTGCCTCAACGGGACCTTGGGTCATCCAGGGATGCTCCAAGACTTGGGCCAAGCTAAAGCGTTGACGTGGATCGGGTTGCAACATGTGAAACAACAAATCTTCGGCGGCCGTACTCAAGGAAATGTCCCATTCGTGCAACAGTTCAATCAGGTATCCCTCGGCCAAGAGTCGGTACCGTTCGTCCGTCAGGACGGGTTGTTCGTAGGGTGGAAAGCCCATGAGCATGGAATAGAGAATGACCCCGGCTGCCCACAAATCGACCGCATGTCCATCCATGGCCTCGCGATTGGCCTTGACTTCGGGAGACTGAAACAGCAAACGACGCACAAATGAACCAGTGTCAGTATATGCTCATTCACAGGGATTCGTTGTCGTCCTGCCAAAGCAGCGATTCATACTACGTACCATATACCTCCATTTCCCGCACGTGACTTGAGGAGTCATGAGTCGTCGGAGGGATCCATGCGTGACATCGGTAATCACTTGTTGCTGCTGCTGCTGCGGCTTGCCACTACTGCTGCTGCTATAGGGGACTCGCAAACACATGCCCAAATCCATAATGTGACATTGCCAATCGTCCGTGACCAAAATATTTTCCAAACTCAAATCCCGATGACAAATGCCATGTTTTTGCAAGGTATGCAAGCCCTGCATGACTTGTCGAAACAAGTACCGGGCGACCGATTCCGGCATGGTCATGTTGTTGAGGCTGCTCGTGCTGTCGTCGTCGTCATTTGACGACAACAACAAGTCTTGCTGCGAGGCGACCATGTAATCGTGCACGACATTGTACAAATCTCCGCGAGAACAATAGGGCATGATGGAATAGAGATGGTGATCGTCTTGCCAGACATCGGAACACGTCAAGACATGAGAGGAGGGCCATGAGGACTGTGTGTTGGAATTGGAGTAGTGGTGTCGTTGTCGTTGTCGTTGTTGTTGTTCGAATTGTTGTTGCTGCTCGTTCAACATGTACATGGCGGCAATTTCTTTGAGTGGATCTTCGGCATGACGTCCCTGCCATTGACGAATCATGTGTCGATTCAACTTTTTAATGGCCACCTGCTCCGACGTAATTTCCCATTCCACAATACTGGCATAATTGTCCGCAGTACCACGTGGCACCAAGATGGTGTAGACCCAGACGGACCCATAAATGGCCTTTTGCAACTCGCGGCGGGGCCAATAGGCCACCGTTCGACGAGTGCTGGTAGTGGCATAGTTGGAATGCGAACGGAGGACGAGGACGCCATGACAGTCTTGTACGTGACCCGTGAGAGGATCACGGGCCTGAATGTGCTGTTCCTGACAGGTGGCAAAGGCGGTGGCGGCAAGGGCTGGAAAGGGCAAGGGTTCGACGGCTGGACCGGAAGCTTCAAGATCGGAAAAGGTGTAATAGGCGTAACGTCCGACGGGTTCCTTCATGTACGAGCCTGCCGAAGACCAATGGGTGGCGCGGCGACGACGACGCCCACCCGAATTGTTGGTGGTCGTACGACGACAGGATTCTAGTGGTTCCAAAAACGTCGTTGTCGATGTGTTCGTCCTCTGGTTGGTAGCACAACCAACGGTAGGTGCCGTAATGGTGATATTGTTGTAAGCCAACATGATGGAGGAATTTCTGTAGCCAAATTTGCAAGACTTGAAGGACGGAGGCAATGGGTGGGGCTCACGGCTTGCTGCTTCTCGAACTGCAAGATGCGAACGTGAACGTCGAGACGGAAAAGAGTTTGGAAACCAAGAGTGTGTCCAAAAAGAGCCAAAGTGTACAGGAGAGCGCGTTGTTGTCGTCGTCGATTCGACTGACACTTGTTGTTTTTATGAGCACAAGAGAGGCTTTCCGAAAGAGTCAACACACAGAGAATGAATTGATGTTGTGTTGGTGTTGTCTGAAGACTGAAGATGTGTTTGCCACAACCAAAGATGCGCGCTGCGTTTTTTTCTGTGCTGTGCGGGTCTGATTTGGTTCCGTGTGTCGTTTGTCGTTTCGCTGGTCGCTATATCGCATCATTGCAGGAATCAACGCCTGCCGGCTTTACTATATGTTAGTGTTGTAACACTATATGACTTAATTGTATACTTACAGACTGAAACACGCCGGACGACACGACACCCGCAAGGCAGCACAATGCGATGAGTGCGTTTTCCCTGCAAGTCACTGCATATCTGGGCTTCTTGTCAGCTTCTCGTTTTCGATGGGAGCTTCTCGTTTCTTGTGTCTCGCATCTCGCAACTTCAGCTTCCCCTCGTTGACACCACCCAAGTTCTTTGCTGGATTGCTTTGTTCGTCAAACCATCTACTCGTCGTACTCTAGACTAGCTATTGTCTGGATTCTGGATTGTTGTCCTATTTTTCAAAGAGATATATTTTCTATTCTCCAAACAAACAATAGCTAGATAGCAGCTCTCAAAGAAAGAGGAGTGTGTAACTCTCAGCTTTGATATACTCCTCTAGCTAGTGCTACGAAAGGCCATACTCCAAATGGGCCCAATCGTCGAGCTGCATGGTCCTAATGGACCTGGAATGGTGGCACAATGGACGTCGACGACAATGACTAGTTGCTAGAGAGAATTTTTCCATTTGCACATGTTGTAGAGTGCTTTGAATTGCCAACAATGGCGGCACGATATGGATGACAACGATAAGTTGCTAAAGATAATTTTCCCATCGACACACGGAGAGTGCTTTGGGACACAACGGGACGATCCTTGCTCTGTCTTTCCCATCCATCCCCACAACCCAGAGACACAACAACGAATTGACACGAGGGTTGTCACTCCCCAACTGCAAGGTCTTCCATCCTAGGAGGTCGCTGTCAACGAGCCGATGGACACACATGATTGCTAATCGTGATTCGTGGTACGCAACATTTTCCAAGGGGCGATTGGAACATGCGAACAGTCCATCACTGTTGGGACAATTATAGGAGCACCTTTGTAGTTCGTCTCTTCATGGAGGAGTAGAGACACAATACACAATACTCAGACACTTTTACTTTGTACGGAACAGTCAGACAATCCCTCTTCTCCACGAGGAATACCGATCAGGGAGTGTCATGAAAATAACCTGAGGCGATCCTTGGGTTGATATAGAAACCTAGCTTTTAGTGGAGACACCCAATCGTAGTCTTTAGGAGAAACCATCAATGAATCAAGTCATTGACACTGAACAGGGACATGAGCAGGATGGTAGAGTAATAATAGAGTGCCATTTGCCTCCTCCTTTCCATAAGATTGTTGTTTCAATGTGTAGCGACTAGGAGTATGAACTAGGACGTGGCAGTGGCAGTGGGGAGTGGGGAGTGGGGACTACGAGTAGCTATCCTGCTACCACAGAAAAAACCAATAAGTTGATTATCGAAGCAACACGCGACCAACCACATTCAAAGCGAACCAATCACTTTTCAGACATCTAACTGATCGGAGTTTTCGTAGGGAGTCCTAAGTCCAAACACTTCGGTCACAGTTTGTCGACGACGCATTCCTATTGCTCCGGATGCTTTATCTGTTAGGGTCTTTTACAGACATAGCCGTTGTACAGTCTTCCTTTCGCGACAATTGTGGTTGAGATCCTCCCTACGAGCTACGAGCTGCTGAGTACTCCCCATACCCATTCCCCCAGCCCCCAGCCCAGTCACAATCACAAAGAGCAAAGCAGTCCTACGGTAGACATTAGACATTAGACATTGTCCACTGACTCTCCTCCTGTTCTCTCTCAACTCTCAACTCTGAAATGTATATATCTAAACAATGAAATAAAAATCGTGGGTAAAAGAATCCGCGACGTGTATTGTGTATTCTTTATTCTGTGTAGTGTTTATTGTCAATTGGTCATCGAGCAGCAAACAAGAAAGGGACAACATCCAACATCATTGATCATTGTGCGTCCCGTTTCCCGTTATTTCGAATATTGCTTCATGTACTCTACATTACGTAGCTACTTCTTATGACTCATTACTCAAGTCTCTCACCATTATTATTATTGTTGAGTTCTTACAGAAAGTCCTTCAGAGAAAAAGAATGTGCGTGAAAAGCTTGGATTCGTCCATATCCCGACCGAAAATCTAGCTCAACAAATCTAAGTATAATATTATAGATAACAAATTCGTCTACTCGTATATCAAAAATGGATTTGGGCCTTGTCAAAATTGGTTGGTGTGTCGAGGGGATGTTTGGGTAATCTCATCACACAAAATTGAGATCTGCTTCAAGGAGAAACGTGATAACAGAGACAACTGGGAGTGAAAATCATGAAGTTTGACGACGAACTGGGTCGAGAAAGTGAAAATGAAGTGTCGGTGAGCGAGCCAGAAGATGATGAATACACGGAGGGCGATGGAGCTGGGATGGAGGATGACGAAGAAGAGATCAGCAAGAAGAAGACCTCGGTTGAAAGCATGACGCGATGGACAAAGCTGTTTGCCCTCCTCATTCTCGTCATCGGATGTGTTGCCAGCGCTGGGTTCCTCTATGTTGGTATCAAGGCCGTTCAAGACGACCAAGATGAACAGTTCATCCGCAATGCGGCCGATCTTTCCCAGAGGATTGAGTCCGCTTGGAACGATTACGAAGTGGCCGGTTTGTGGATTCACGAAGCCTGTCGTTCACGCTCGTTCTCTCGTGCCGACTTTCTAGTCCTCTACGAGTATCTCATTTCTGGAGGACTCGACTTCCAGGCCGCCGAGTTTATCCCGAATGTTACTCATGAAGAGCGAGAAGCCAGTGAAGCTGAGTCGAAGGCATATTTTCAGGAACAATATCCGGACATTGTGAACTATGTTGGTTATCGTGGGTTGTAGCCGTCGCCCGAGAATCCTGAAGAATTCGTGCTCAGGAATCGTACGGAACAGCCTTTTTATTTCCCCGTTCACTATGTCGAACCCGTTGAACCAAATGTTGCTGCGATTGACTTTGACTTGTGGAGTTCGTCCAGTCGCCGGGCATCTATTCAGCAAGCGCTGGAGACATGGAAGGCAACTCTGACCGCCAGGCTCCGACTTGTTCAGGAAACTGACGAGAGTGCGTATAGTGTTCTCCTCATGCACCCTGGAGCACCAGTCCAATCGAGACCTGACATCCGGCCACGAGATGTGTCCCTCATGGTTATTCGCATTCCCTCGTTGCTTGAGAGAGCCGCCCGTGACCTCAATGGCAAGAAATCAGTGTACCTTTACGATTCCACCAATAAAGAATCTTCTGACGGCGACGAACGATATGTTTTCCTGGGAGCCGCAACAATAGATGGGGACTCAAACAGATACCAAGTAAATTTCCTCGAAGAAAAAGATCTTGGTGCTTTGAAAAACGCAAACTCTGAACGTAACGATCGTATCTTCCAGAAAGACCTTGAAGTTGCCTCTCGGCGTTGGACAGTTGTCGTCGTTGAGGTGGAGGAAGACTCTCGATCCGATCTCATCTTTGTCATCATGGGAGGTGTTGTCATTTTCCTGGCCGCCGCGTTTCTATCCGCTTGGATGTTTCAGCATGCTCGCCGGGCTGGTGAGCTATACAAGATTGCTGCGGAGGCAGATGCTGGTAATTTGATGATTGTTCGCGAACTGTTCCCGTCCAATGTTCGTGACCGCTTGGTGGCCGATGCAGCCGCTGCCAAAGAACGACGCAAAAAGGAAAATGAACTGAGCAAGAAGAAAGGAGGTGAAACCAAATTCTTGATGAATAAACGCCAGTCGGAAACTCTTGACAGCTCAATGAGTTCCAATGAAAACGTGTTTGGGTCAACTCCGATTGCAGACCTTTTCCCGAATGTGACCAATGTAAGTCGTACCCATTCCGTGATGCTATTGCTGGAGCAAGAAAAATGCTAACGTTCTTGGTGTTTCATGATTTTTCTTGTTATTTGACACGTGAAGATGTTTGCCGATCTTGTTGGATTTACTGCCTGGAGTTCGGTTCGAGAACCAGCCCAAGTCTTTACTCTGTTGGAAACGGTGTATCATGGATTTGATGAACTGGCCAAGAGACGCCGAATCCTCAAGGTGGAAACCATTGGTGATTGCTATGTGGCAGCGGCCGGAGTTCCGGAAGCGCGTCAGGATCACGCCGTCGTCATGGCTCGGTTTGCCGCCGAATGCGTTCGCGATATGCAGGGCCGCGCACAGCAATTGGAAACCAGCTTGGGACCGGATACCGGCGATTTGCCAATTCGTAGTGGCTTGCACAGTGGAGAAGTAACGGCTGGTGTCCTCCGGGGTCTCAAGGGTCGGTTCCAATTGTTTGGTGATTCCATGAACACGACGAGTAGTCGAATGGAAAGCACGGGTCTCCCCAATCGAATTCAAGTATCTCAGGAAACCGCCGCCTTGTTGAGCCACGCTGGCAAAGGCCATTGGTTGTTGCCTCGTACGGATAAAGTCGTGGCCAAGGGCAAGAACAAGCACCGCGGTCTCCTCCCACGCAGAGTAACAGCATGACAGGGGATTCCTAAACAAAGGTAAGCAGGCACACAAGCCAACACTTGAAGAAGAACGTGAGAGACAAGGGGACATTCACAGAAAAAACGAGACCGAACATGAGAATGAGATGCATATTATATAGTTACCGACACACTGCCAGGGGGGACGCTAGGCAGTGCCACCATTCGACCAACGTAACCTACAAACTAGTACATGTTGATGTGTAAGAACACCAAGGCATGCCAAAAAACACCGCCACCAAGCTTTTCCGAGGTAGTAGGAAGTGTACTCACCGTGATCCTAAAACAATAAGTGCAAGCGCATGGTTGTGGCAATCGCCGCGGCACGCGCTCTCGGTCCATTCCATACTTTCATTCGCCTGTTTTTTTTGGTCCTCCCGAGGCATTGGCACTCTCTCTGCTTCTCCTCCTCTGTCTCCCAAACAAACCAAGAAACAAACGAACCAGCACACTCACCGCAACAGGACCGTCCGTGGAGAGAGACATGGTGGATTGGTGTGTGTGTGTGTGTGAAACGGCGATTCCCAGTCTCTGGCAAGGACTCGTCGGATCCATTGGATGAATTTTGGTTCTGGAAGAATCCTCTGGAAGAAGAAGGGATTGCGTTCATCGTGTCATGTACGTACTCACACCATGGTGGATGGTGGTCGGCGATTCCAACTTGGCACACCCAAAAAATGACCACCAACACAAAAATGTGAGGCTCGCCAAGAGCGTAGCATCGACCGGCGCGACAGTGTCTGAATTGTTTGATCCACGATCAAATCACTTATTGGTTTTTCGCGCGAGTCGACCAAGCCTACTTTATACATAGACGTCCGCAGTCATTGGCGCAGGCAAGGATCCACGTGCATCTCCACGACGCACGTCTCGACCGGCAGAAGATGGAGTCGATTGTGTCATTGTCACACAACAATCTCTCTCGCCGGATTTCTCTCGTCGTCGTTGTCGACACGCGGCGAACCACCGACAAAACAAACATTGATTGTCTTGCAACGAAGACAAGTGTGTGGTGATTTGCTATTGTTGGAATCTCTCCTCCTCCTCTTGTGGAAGAAGGTACAAATTGGAATACCACACAAGTAGCCGCAACCATGGCATCGACCACCACTACTCCACCAGCAACCACAACGACCAGCACCACGGTTCCATCATCACCACCCCCACTGCTTCGCACGTGGTGGGATCGTCAAGTCTTGGATCGGTTGCAAACCATGCAAGTCCCGTACGTGGTCGAATGGATCTTGGCCTGGTGCACCGTGTTGAGTTTTGCCTGGAAATATCTCCAAGATGCCACGTATCAATTCTTGGCCATGCGCAATCTCCGTCAATTTCCCCGGCGCTGGTGTCGCATTGTCCCCCTCGTCACCTTGCCCCAAACCCGAGACCGCCTCGCCCCGCAACCCGCCCTCGTCCAATTGGTGGAGTATTTGAAAGACGAATGTGCCAAGCAACAAGAGAAGAAGGACGACAACGAGAATGTCTTGGAATGGTCCGATGCCTTTGTCACGTCCGTCTTGCGTCAAAGTTACCAGGCTCGATTCTTGGCCTCGTCGGCCATGATTCCCCATTTTGATAGCACTGTCAATCATCAGTACAAAAATATTGCCATTCAACCGCACGAATCCACCTTGTTGCGACAATTGCAACGCTTGTGGCCCGACTTGCTGCAAGACATTTACCCCAAGGACGACAATGACGACTCAACGAACACCAACAAACCCTATGATATTACTCTCATTGTCCCCGCCTATTGCGAAAATCCCATTGGATTATTGATTACCTTGACGACGGCGTGGAAAAATACCGCCTACCAAGTCGAACAACAAAAAAAGATTCCCTTGGATCCCACCAAGACGCATCC
Organism: Epithemia pelagica; assembly: GCA_946965045.2. Lineage (NCBI taxonomy): Eukaryota > Bacillariophyta > Bacillariophyceae > Surirellales > Surirellaceae > Epithemia > Epithemia pelagica. Next base: position 304,763 of record OX337237.1, read on the forward strand.
CGTCTTGCTCTTGGCCCGCGAAGGAGCGGCCAATACCAAGATTAATCAAAAGGCACCCAAACAACCACTCAAGATTCAAGTCCTCATTGTCAATGCCGGAGGCTGTGGCGAACTCGAAGAAACGCTCAAGGGACACTACTGTCGTAGCACGACGACAACGACTGCCACCAAGACGACCAAGGAATACGATTCGGACGAAAAAAAGGAACCCGAAGAAGCGCAACCGTCGAAGAACAAGTGGGCCGATTTTCAAATCTTGTCGTATCGGGATGGGGGTGGCCGTGGCGGATGCCTCAATTTTGGCGCACAACACGCGACGGGTCGCATCTTGACGTTTTTGCATTCCGATACCTTGTTGCCCCGCAATTGGGATGAATTGGTCGTGCAAGGATTGGAACCCAAGGCCACCACCAAGCAGAATGACTCTGTCGTGATGCGCCCCCACTTGTGTGCCTTTGGCATGGGCATTGACGACACGCCGCAACGCGGATTAAAAGGCGGTCGGTATCCCCCCGGCTTGGCCGGTGCCGCCTGGCAAGGCCGGATTCGCAGTTCGTGGTGTCGTTTGCCCTATGGCGATTCCGTCCTGAGTGTCACGGCCACGGCCTTTTCGTACGTTGGGGGATATCCTCCGAATCAACCCTTGTTGGAAGATTACGAATTGGTCCAATTGTTTCGGCAACGCGCCGGCTTGTTTCCGCAAACCGAACAAGTCGTGATTTTGCCCGCCAATATTGCCTGCAGTCCCCGTCGATGGCAAGCGACCAATGTCCCGTATGTGGCCTTGGCCAATTGGACCTTTTTGGATCGCTATCAACATCATGGCGTCACGGCCGAAGACTTGTATCACGCCTACTATGGCAAACCGGTCGAGTCGAGCGGTACTGTTGTGACGACGGAAAAGAAGGACTTGTAGTAAGCAAGTATGGTAGGGACCCAAAGAAGAAGCACAAATGCACACCCATCCATACGCAAACCCACCCAAAGGGACTCATTCACAGTTTGACACACACGGCAGCAGAAGCTCATCATCATTACACCAGAACAAGGACATGACACTCACACTAGACACATTCTACTTAGACAAGATATTTCACTAGTGTGTAAAAAAATACTGTCTCGCTCGTTAGTAGTCAAGATTGGCGCCAAAGCTCAGACAGTTTCAGTTGGGTGTCGACACCACAGGACGTGTGGCTGGCTGCCAAGGCCTCTCTCGTCGGTACACCATGGGTAGGGACACGCGGACCCTCACACATTCGTGTGCTGCTGCTGCTGCGGATCTCGTTAGGGTCTCGTTTCAGAGAAACTACCGGCGTAGAAGGAACACACAATAGTAGTATGCGGCCCCTCCTCTCGCCAACAGACTGTCTCCTCCAAGAGAGGCCGCCCTGCCTCCATACTTGAGTGTGCACCGCTCTATCTCGTGCCGTGCGTCTCTCTCTACTACAACTACTAGTACAGGTAGGTCGTAGTAGTAGTACACAGTAGTGTCCACTCATCTACCGAGGTAGAATCGATACCACACCAAGAGGGCGTGAGTTGTGGCAATCCAAGGGTTCCGCCAAATGGCACAAACTGGCGAGCATGCATCCCCAGTCGTTTTCTTGTTTGTCTCGGATCAAACGACCACTCTATTGTTATGCAAACTAACGAGTGCCCAAGTCACATGTATAGAAAAAGTTTTAAATAGAGTCTGTCATGAAAATCCATATCTACTGGTGCAGCGTTTCAATCTTTTTTGTTTCGTTCCAAGGTATCGGCTGCGGTCCACCATCTTGATCCTCCTCTCTCCAAAGCATATTATACGAATTCGTTTCGGTTTTCCACAAAAGAGAGGGGTCACGGGCGGTGGTTGCGCGCAGCAAACAAAGGGTTACCAGGATCCGACGGCAAGAGTAGCCAAGAGGGTGGCAACGGCCGCCCACACACCAGCGGCCGCAAAGAAAGTAACAGCCCCAGTGTTGGCCGCCAAGGCTGCGATGGAGGTGGTACAGGCAAAGGTTTGGCTCGCAAGTGGATCAAAGGTGTTCAGGGTACTCGCTTGGTTGGAGAAGTAACCATACGTATCCACCAGTTCCGATGCGCAAAATTCATCCTCCGAGTCCACGGCTGTACAGACCACGGAAATATCTGGCCTGGTTTGCGGATCAAAATCCATTTCAAAGTCCTCTTTGATTTCCATCATATTCGTCTTGCTCTCGGATTCCGCCTCGACTTCTTCCTCGTACACAATTTGACCATTTTGCATCCCAACACAATTAAACTTTCGTTCTGCCATCAAGACACGGCCGGCGTTATCCGTGGGAGCATTGTACCGAAGTTCATATTCCAACTCCATAATGTCCCGTGCGACCGCTTCTTCGTCATCTGCGTCGTCAGCCGACGATGACGACGAAGAATCCGCAACTGTGTCGGCAGGGTCGTTATTGGTCGAAGCTTCGTCAACAGTGTCGGCAGGCTCGTTATTGGTCGAAGCTTCGTCGACAGTTTGGTCGACCGGTCCTTGTTCGTTGGTCGTCGACTGGGCCTCGACTCCGGCAATGGGAGTGGTTTCAATGGCGGCAACGGCAATGGCCGGCTCTTGTCCTTGCGAGTCTTCTTGTTGTCCTGGCGAGTCTTGTTGTGGGATTTGCTCCTGTGGTTCCTCGTCGTCCTTTTTGGGCTTCTTCTCCTTTTTGGCCTTTTTATACGTGGTTTCGAGCCTCACCTCCATGGAGATTTGGCCACCGTCAAAGGCCGCACAGGGACGGTTGAACATAATGTAGGACTGGACAGTCGCATAATCACCGAGAAGAAGGAGGGCCGACACAAGGACAAACGAGCTGGTAGTGGAAGAGAACATGGTGTTGATAATGGCGGTAGTGTTGCTAGTGGATGTCTTGCGTTTCAAGTTTTGGGACTTGAGATTTTATGAACACAAGTGTAATGGTTTTTGTTCCATCACCGGTTGGTGGAGCGTTGGTCCGTTTCAATCCAACATTTTCATTCAACGGCTCCTGGCTCTGTCACGGTCGGAAAGGCAACCTACATGGCATCTCTGTTGTGTTTCTGCCCTCGTGTGTCACAGTGTTGTTTCCCCTTCTAACAAACCCACCAGGCAGTAAGGGATGGTGTATTGTGGGGGAATTGAGAAACATGAAGGAGAGAGCGACACCAGAAAAAGACACGGTCCAAAAAGATGCACGATCCATGCATTTAAAAGGATAAGAATGTGAGTGAAGCAAGAAGCAACCGACACAGACAGAAAGCCGTGTCAACATTCGAGAGAGAAAAGACACACCATCACCCTCGGAGTCTCGAACGAACGAACGAACGAATGGTGGTGGCCAAAGGAAGGCTAGCCAAGTCGCCCGGATTGGGCTCGTATCAATTTAGAGACCATAATAAATTAATCGAGGTGAGGCCAAGCAGGCCGTGCGTTTGAATTGCCTTTCTGGATGGAAGAAGGAGACGACGTCTATCAAACTCTTCCCAGTGCGGGAAAGCGCACGATTCGTAGAATTAACTACGGCGAGGACACTCCGTTCTGGAAGGTGCCGACGCGGCATCCGAGTTTCTTAGGCGAAAGGCATCCGTTGAAAAAACTTTTGGCGCGCGCCGCTCCTCTGGTGGGACTCACCTCCGTGGACGTTGGCGGTTTGGTCTTGAGATCCAAACGTGCACCCGCCACGTGTTAAATGAGACAGTCAAGATCGAAAAATCCAGAAGAATCTCTGCTGGCACCCATAAAAACAACAGCTCTATCAGCATGGTTTCGGCTCAATATCCCGACCATTCTACATGGACACGCTTATGTCGCTTTCGGGTGACGGTTTTCAGTCCCAAGAGGACCTCCTTTCAAGTGATTTTGCCCGTCGAGTTCGGTCTGCACCACTTGCTTGCCTTTGTGTGGGAGCATTGCCATTTGGATGTTGCGTCAGGAGGTATCGAGCAGTTTGACCAATGTGTATGGGTCTGCGAGATCGCGCAAGAAGGTCCTAATATCGGACAAACCTATGGTGTCACCTACGGTCGGCATTCGGCGCCTGATCCTGGATTGCCCTTGGATGGGGCCAGCCATACGGCACCCCTGCTTCACGCTTGTGCGAATGGACAGCCACTGGACACCAAAGGGTTCCAAACGGACTTCACCTTTTGGGCCAGGTCAGAGTGCGACGACCCGACAAAGGAACCCATGACCAAACGACAATTGGTAAAAAATCACAACATCAAAATTATTCTCACCTGTGCAGGCCACCACGTTCATGATCTTGCCAAGAAGGTTGGGCCACCCAATCCTTCTGCACAATATCCTCAGCTTGTGGAGCAATCAGAAGGATCCTGTGCCTGTGTTTTGCTGTGAGCAAAGGATATCGAGGAGGATTTTCAAATGTGTGTACTATGTGTTGACCAAACATGCAAAATAATAACCAATCACGAGCCGCTCAAGACAGTGAGAGTGTCTTTTCCTCTCATTTTTTCGTGTCTCTCTCTGTGTTCTTGAAAAGACACTCACTTTTGTCTCGGTGGTCCAAAGGTATCATCATTCATCATTCATCATCGCTACCATGGCATTTCATTCTGGTTCCCATCGGCCCCATCGGGTACTGCACTACACTCCTCACCGTAAAACCAAAACGTCGTCGTCTTTGTCAACGACAACGACCGCCCACACGCAGGATCGAGAGGAACGACTCGACACCACGAATGGACCATTCGATTCTTCCCGAGACGACGACGCCGACGACCATGGACGACGACACCTCTCCCAATTACATACTCCAGCACCACGTGACAGGGATCCAAACACAACAACTAGGTTTGAGGATGTGGGCCTGGCACGCAAGCTGGGTCGTATCAAGAGACGCTTGTTCTGGCAAGCAGTTCACCACCACCACCACCACCACCACGCGGCATTTCTCAAACACTACAACAACAATCACGAGTGCCAAAAGTAATTGGTGGGCAGTGCGGACCCCCCAGAAAACACGAATCCACGTCGTCCGCGGATACGACGACAATGGCGACAACGACGACAAGGAGCTGTCTCATGTGCCTCCGTTTCATGGATTGACTCTCATGAGCATTTCGTGTTCCTAGTAGGCAGCAGCAGTTGAAACACACACACGCAGACACTTAAGTATCTCCCATTCATGCATCCATCATGATCATGGACATTCTAGAATAGTACTTGTATGGTATGATTTGTCCTGGAACCCGGTGACACCAAACTCTATTCGGCTCTAGCTAGAAAACGATCTATCCGGGTAGCTTATGCGCAAGCCCGCCATACGACGTGCGCGTAAGATCCTTGGCAGGCGAGTCGGCCTCCATCCTCCTCTCCACAATGGCGCCGTTCTATTTGGAAGGATGTTGCGGGTTTGTCGACGTTGCTTCTTACGCAGTCTGTTGCGGTTTCGCCAAGCACCCTGATGGATCGTGTGTATTGCCGTGAGTGACGACAACGGACCGAAAAAGTCCCCGTGCGAAATGTGGTTGTTGCGTCGTTTGGTTCCACCGAATCCGACCGGAATCTCCAACAACGAGAGGAGAGGTTCGCAGTAACATGACTCGACGACCATCCTGAATGCTGACTGACTGATATTGGATGAATGAATGTTGTGCGAGTGAACACACCCAACCACCAAGACACATTGTATTCTATTATACGCTCGCGTCTCGTGCAGCACACACGCGCAAGTTTGGTTCATTCGCGCCACCAAGAGAATTCCAGAGACTCTTTTGTGAGACAGAGTCAATCTCTCTTGTGTCAGGGAGAACAGCACGAAACCACCAAACAAACGACAGGAGAATTGTACAATTCTTTCTCTCTCTCTCTGTTTGCCACACACAAGTTTACTCCTTGTCACCAAAAGAATCCACAGCAGCAGCGTCAGTAGCTCTATTGTAAAGGCAGAGAAAATGACCAAAAAGGGTCTTTTTCTTCGACAAACGTCGCCTTGGAGGAGACGACGCGGGGCTCAGGACAAACGAATCCACTATGAGAAACTAGTAGAGGATTCTCCCACGGAACGCACAGTCGCATCATGGAGTGAAGGGACCAGCGACGACCCACCCACGAAATCCAACAATGGTACGTACAAGACACACTGGATCCGAACTGTCGGCTCCATATTATCCATTGGTGCAATAAACTGTTTGTTTTTGTTGTTGTTCCTCACGGATTCGGACAAACTCTGGTTTCCTTCTGGAAATTTGGGGGCGACTCTTTATTTTGTTCAGTGGATCCACGGCAGATCATCCAAACCGTTCCAACCACGGATACCGAAGACAGCGAAAGCCACACGGAAGAGGGGCACGACGACACTCTGGACGCAGGTTCGTCGCCCAAGGAGGCTCGATTATTGGAAGCGACTCGACAAGACTTGGTACGATCCATTCACCGCCTGGAACGCAAGGTTCCATTCGACAGCCCGTGTCAACAGGCACAGGTGTCTCGTCGTCTCCACGACGTGCAACAGCAATTGCAGTCGTGTGTCGAGCAGTCGCTGAGGGCTCACACGGCGGCCGCCCCACGGGCACCACCCAAGGAATCCTGGCAGGCTGATGCCGTGGAAGAGTATCTGGGACCCTTGTTGGCACATGGGTTTGAATTTATCTCATCCAAGGATGCTCATGGATTGTGGACCAGTGGTGACGAATTACCACCATTCCAATTCCACACGAATGGTCGACCCGTCTTTGTTGTCAATGTGTCCTTTTTGGTCGACTCGTCGTCGACATGCACCACCACCACCGTTTCCGAGGCACCACCATGGCCCCTACCGTCTTCCTCGTCGTCGTTGCATGGCCCATTGCAACCCCAACAATTACACGCACGATCCACGCCACGAAAAAAGCGTTCCTCGATCTATCGTTGGTGGACCAATCTCGAAGTGACACGTCAACTCGAAGCCGCACTCGAGCGAAAATTGGCCAATGACGCAGTCATTTCGATGCAAGATTGTCACTATTGGATTGTCCCTTTTTCTGCCTCATTGTCGTCGTCGTTGTCCAAAGAAGAAGAGGAAGAGGATGAAACCAATCTCTTGTGGTGCTGGTACGACCATCAATGGTCTCCCTGGTGTCCTCCCGAACCACCGGAACACGTGACGGCCACAGTGACCACGACCGAACTAGAGTTGGAATGGAGCATGGCGGACACCAGCAAGAAGAATAGTGTCGCGGTGTCACTCTTTTCCTGCCAGTCGTCGTCGCTGCTCCGAACGGTCACGAGTCAGTTTTCCTCCTGTTCCTGGACCCACTTGGAACCTCGTACAGAATATCGAGTGGAACTGCGTGGCATTTCACGGATTCAAGGCGTTAGTACTCGTGCCGTGACCAAGCTTTTTCAAACGCCCAAAGCCTTGTCCTGGGCTCGACGCATTTATCAGTCCATTCATACCTCACAACAACAACAAGCGCATTCCGCCAAAAATGACATTGCGACCGTATTCGTGGAACCAGCAGTAGCCCTGGATCCCCATCCAACCGAATCACACCTACCACTCGAAGCAAGCCCGGTCGTACTCCAACTTGCCTGTCGGGTACACCACGTCGTACAATCCCAAGCATTTCATTTACCAGGCCAACCCATGGTCGATAGTATTCGAATCGTCGATGTGGCTCCGGGATTGGAACCCCACTATGAATTGGGCCCCATGGAACAGGCCTGGGTGTGTTTGTTGACGGGAGAAATGGGCGCGGGAAAGTCGACACATTTGAATGCCATGGTCAATTGGTTGTTTGGCGTCGAGTGGGATGACCCCTTTCGATTGCTATTAGTGGACGATTCGGAACAACGCACCGAGTCGGGAATCACGCCACAGAGTACCGTCTATCGCATTCGTCATTTGCCGGGCATGCCCGTGGACCAGAGCCTCATTCTCATTGATTCCCCGGGCTTTGCGGCTACTCCTCCAAGTCTCCAAACCGATCTGTTTACACGCGAATCGTTTCGTCAACTCTTTTCATTGCTGACTCATGTGAATTGTGTGGGATGGGTTCTTCCCGCGAACCGCAATCGATTGACCACGAGTTTTCAATACGTGATTCAAAAAGTACTGGAATTGTTGGATACCACACTCCAGGACAATCTTCTTCCAATTTGTACCTTTGCCGATGCTGGAATTCCTTCCTGTCTGGCCGCATTGGAAGAAGACACTGTGCCCTTTCGACATTACGTCAAGGTCCAAAATGGACCATTCTCGTGTCGACACATGATGAGGCGACGACACGTTGGACAAGAAGTCGACGGTAATACGAATCCATTACACGAAACTCGTTCGTCTCATCAAGAAAAGCTCCATTGGGAGATAGCCTACAATGGCATTGCGTCCATGTTTCGCATTGTCGACCATCACATGGTGTTGCGACCGTTGGACAAGAGCCTTGCAGTACTGGAAATTCGCCGAGGATTGCATCAGCAGTTACAAAGCGTGGTCCAAGAGCTTTGGACGATCACGAATCAAGTTGTCTCTATTGTGCAAGATCTAGATAGGCTTCTCCAAACGCTTGGACAGTCACCGACCGAACCGATACTCCATAACCAGGGTAACGAGCTCGAACCGCCTCCAGAACAAGGGATTCAACAATGGAGTACCAACAAGCAGTGCCTAGAAGCGACGATTGCAAACAAACTCTCTGACTTGGACGAAAGACAAGGTCGTCTCGTTACGCTATTGAGTGACTGTGTCAAAGTGCAGCAAAGCCTAGAGGGTAAAGGGTTGCGTAACAATCCCCGAGCTGCGGCCAACCAGTTGGACTCTTTGATCCGTGGCATGCTGGACCAAACCGAGAACAACATGCAAAAGGATTTCATGCTACATGGCTTGTACATGGCCAAACGTGAATTCGACTGCAAACTGGACAAGGAGCACAACAGTAATCGACAACGTGATATGCGTCGTTCGAAACAAGCCGCTCTTGTTTGCATTCGGCAGGAGTGGACACGCCGGTCTCAATTGGGACAGGAAGAACGGTTGCGAGAAGACACGGAACCCAGTGACTTTTACAATCAAGTTTTGTCTCTCCTGCCAAACGAATGCCACTCTCCTCTCCTACTACCAGCACCCCTTGGTCGGACTCATCTCGTTCGGGCTGAGCCCGAAACCGGCTACGAAGAGCGCAACTTTCCACCCTATCGGGAAAGCTTGATAAAGACGGCTCAGGCCCTACGACAATTGGTGTCTCGTTGGGATATGCCCCTGGTTGACGGAAACTCCCATCCAACGAACCAATAGTTCTACAAGTGAAGCAATGCGAATATGAGAATCGTAAAGCTGTTCCCTGAAAGTTCATTCGCAAGCATGTGGCTCCAATAAGGCAAGACTTTGTATACCGGGGTAGCATACGGTTGATGATGCCTCTTTGCTTGGATTTATGGTACTTTCATCGAATCCGGAGAGCCGAATAGACTTGTCTCGACTAGAGATGTCACTGAATTTCCCTCCACATCCGGGTTAGCACGTATTTCTCCACCATGGCGTCGGTCATAGCAGGACTGAAAGTGGGCGATGACGCTACAAGTCTTTCTTGAAAGAAGGACCGTTTACATCCTTGTGCGTCATCAGCATTCGGTGCAGAGTGTTTGCAATTTGCAATCAATGACGGTACGGAAGTACAAACGTGTTGCACCACGAATACATGCGGCGACTTGCTGCTGTTTGCGACTGAGAACGGTCCTGCACAGATCCTCGGCTTTTGTGTGAATTGACTCGTATCTCCTGCTTTGTTTGTCTCTAAAAGCTATTGGTTAAACGTGTACCTTTGGTTGCGAAGTGCTCGCAAGTACTCTGCGTCACGACCCAGTCGCACACAGACTACGAACGCATGATTGAAACACGACACACCACTGCGGTGAGGTGATTGTCCTTCCACAACAACTTTCCTCTAATCAAACAAGCATCAGAGTCGAGAGAGCACCCATCACCGTAACAAAATCGCCGTTATGTTTCTGGTTACATCGACCAACGAGCCCCGATTAAAACGTCGACCGTCCTTTTGGCCCTTTTCCACCAAGGAGACAATCCGAAAACCAGGCAACATGATATTGTCGGAAAGGAACATGTTATCACGTACAGAGGACCGCGATAAGTTTGTGGAACGGAAGACCACCTTATCTCGAACCTCTTCTTGTTGCTCGAATGGGACTTTTGTGACCTCACCGTTACCATCTCGACTTGAAAGCAAGACATTGACGACTTGCCAAAATGAGGCACAGTCCGTATCACGTAGTGGTGATTTGCAATCTAGCACGATCACCAATGCCGCCTGTGTCCATGGAAACAACAGCCAGAGCGACTATCAACACCAAAGTTACAGAACTACAAATCGAAGGCACGTACGTTTCCAAGAAGACCACAACGTATATTATGATCCACCTGCCAATCACCCTGTGACGGATGGGGACCAGAATACTTGGGAGTTGTTATGGTACAGTCGCGACGAAACCAAACATCTCAAGGAAGATGTGATGCAGTCCGTTGCCGTTCGCAGTGCCTTGTATCAAACCTGGCGAAACGAACCAGCCCCTTCCAATTGGAAGCAAAGCAAAAGCAAACGGCGTGGACGCGGCGTGGCAGGAGGACCAACCAATCAAGCACAAGATCCTTTCGAGCATGTCTACCGCCAGTGTTGCGTCGGAAACACACTAACGTCTCAGCAGGTCCATGCCTTGAGTAGATTTCTGGACGAGGACAGCACCGGCTTGGAATGCCTCGTCTTAAAACATTCCATTCCCAGCATTGCAAAGGATAAAGAGGTACGACGACACCTCCTACTAACGACACTCAATCGTAACCGAATAAGATTGGATCGCCTGTCCCACCACTCTCGGGAAAGACGTAACAGTTGGAAGGAACTCCAATCCTTGGAAATCTCACATCAAATGGCAGACATCACAGAGCCTGATCGATTGTTTGCTTTGGCGATGGGACAAGTATTAGAACGGCAAGTCCAACGAGAAGAAGGAGAAATCAAGTGGTGAAGGTCGGACTCTGCGGCCTCTGTCGACGAATGAAATTTCGGAAGGATCTGGTGTGTCGGAATGTGGATATGCCCTACGATATGAGCTATGCCCTACCATATGAGGGGTCGCCTTTGATGCCACAGAACGCTTGGAACAGGATAGTCCTTTCGTCTACAATAGTTTACGCACTATTTGGTTTCCAATACCTACCCCTGCTTTGAATATTGTCTGCCGAATCTAGTGAGATTGTGTTTTTGAGACAAATTGTGTTTTTGAGACAAACGTTGTTGCTTGTGGGGACTCTTGTGAAATATACGCAGAGCAGTCCTCTTACTACGTCTTATGATCGCTCCATGACTTGCATGCTTTCCACTTGGTTCTTGATGCGCCGAGCTACTTGTTGACCTTCATTCTTTTTGAGACGCAAGATTTTGGCTCCTTCGGCTTTGGTCGTAATCACGACATGTTCCTGAGTATCTCCACAACAGCATGTTTGCGCAATGCAATTCGGTGGCACCCCCTTGACGTCGGCATCGGTAATCTGCGACAAATCAACCGAGTCGATTTCATACTTGGGTCCACAGCAACACGAGCAACAAGCAATGGGCCCAAATCGACAGGGATTGACAGTTTTGATCTCCAAGTGATTTCGTCGCAAGGAATATGTACTGGGATCATTGGGGCAACAGCCGCATCCAGTGGCACACAAGCGATGGACCCAGGAAAAGTACAAGACCTCTCGACCCTCCCATAGGACTTGTTCTCGTTGTTTCATGGCTTTGGATTGACGAAGAGTCTGCAAGGTTTCGCGGATACGAATTCGATCGCCGATACTCGATACACCCATTTCCCGGAGGTTTTGGTCCGTCAAATTGGGTGCCACCTCGCCTGTGATATCATTGGCAATAAACACTTCGCCATAATTTCCCAAACCCTTGCTCTCTAAATACGATGCCAACGCAGTAGAACTCCAATTGGACCAATCACGAGTTGATTCGGTTGTTGTAATATCGTTGACACTGTTTTTCTTGGTGCGAGTCATGACTTGCTCGTCGTCTCAGTTGAACTGGATCAGATATTTTGCTTCTCGTCTGAATTATGTCCTTGATCAGAGGTATCGTGATCAACGCTGGCCTTCGTTTTCTTGACACTTGCAACTTGCACATTGTCTTCCCATTCACATCGAATGAAGGAACTGTTTCAGTCGTTCCTTGAATCGTGGTGTCCCTCTCGGATTCGGAAGCTGCAGATTGACCCGATTCGTATTGAAGTCTTACACTCTCGAGCGCACGCGAAACAATGTAGAAGAATATATCATGGAATGTTATAGGTTCCATCTGATAGGGATTTCAGAATAACGCGAACGCTCTTTATCCTTAACCCTAAATTGCTAGCTAGCGAAGAGCTATACCTACTGCAACAAATTTCTAGTATCCCAACACTTCTCCAGAAGAGACGACCCGAACCCATTTTACATTGGCTTTTACCACAGTAACCGACGTATTATAGATCCTCTCAACTCATAATAAAATCACTTTACACAGGGTCCCTGGGTTGATTCGAATTTGCCATGAGCTGAGAGCCACATGTTTTGTTCCAGGGTCAGCCTCCCTGTGACTGCTATATTATCCTCGATAGATACCAAAGCAAAAGAAACTATAGGCTCTAGTATAGCAGAACAGAGCATCGGGTCCCATTCCCTCTTGTCCGTTTGTCCTCCACTACTACCGTTGGAGATTGCAGTCTCGGCTCGCATTGACAAATTCATCGCACCGGACACCCTGTAATTTCAAGGACGATCTTCCTCCTTGTTGTTGATGCGTTTGCACGAGTTCCAGTCCTTGGACCAACCCATTCACAGTCCCAACCGGCGTTTCGACATAATCTTTGTAAATGCGATAACACGCTTGTCGCATGCGACAGCGTTGTTCCAGAGAAATGGTGTCCAAATAGGCCAAGGTCGTGCGGCCGGCATCCTTTTCCGGAAGAATCACGGCACACTCGGTCCAATTGACCAATTCGGGACGAAAGGGCCAGACCCAATCATCGGCATGCACCACGGGTATAGTACCAGCCGACAAGACTTCGGAAAAGCGGTACGAAAATTTATTGTCGCCTCGAGCCGCCAAGGCAAAGACGGCACGGGCCATGAATTGGGGATAGGAGTACTGTGACAGGGCGGACCGATTGAATTCGGCGGCAAGAAAATAGCGCGAGACAAAGATTCGTTGATTGTCATTAAGGTGTTGATAGGATCTTCTCGCTCCACCCCCATGACGACGATGAAAGTCTGCATTGGCACCGGATCGAAAATTTCCAGCGTAGACAAAGTAAAAGGGCCGATTGGTTTCGGCGGCACAGGTTTGAATGTCATGGACTTGTTGCCGTGTCAAGTGCGAGGGACGTGGCATGGGTGGGATCAATCCTTGATCACGATCCTCCTTGACATGCGAAATGAGGGAGGAGAGCGTGGCAATGGAAAGGTACGAGGCATTGGAGAGAGAGCCAGTGGTACGAATCTGCGGATTGCGCCCTCCACCCAAACCGTCTCCAGTACAATCCAACAAAATGGCCGTCGTGGGAAAACTAGCGAGGCGAAGCTTTTCAAAGGTTGGACTGGACCAGAGAGGATTCATTGGTTGTTCCAAGGGTGTCGTTCCGGTATGTCGAGTTCGGCGGGTGCCTCCTCCCAACAGTCGTCGACCAAAGGTGACATCCATATTTTGCTCCCCTCCCCCACCGTATATGGGGTAATTGGATTCTCCGCATTGAGGTTGATCCAAAAATATATAAATGCGTGTCTGGGGAGGGAGTCTGGTGGTACTGTTGTTGTTGATGGTGGTGGCCAGGAGGGTTCTGTTCGAGCCTGCAGGTTGTTGTTGTTGTTGTTCTTGTCGTCGTCGTTTTCGTCCTTGTTGTGGTCGTTTCGGATAGACTTGATCCAGTTCGTTCCACAGGGTTGGATGAAACCATGGGTGGTTAATGACACCGGTCAACAGTTCGGTTTCCCGAATACTGCGAGGAATGGTCAAGGCCCATTGTTGATTGACATGATTCCATCCAAAACTCGTGAGCAAAATTACGGCTGGAGGAGGTGGTGCATTCGGATCCAACCAGGGACGGTGCACCTTTGGATCCCACTCCAAGGTCTTGTCCTGAACCAAGGAATGGGGCCACCAAACTGTCTTGTTATTGTTGTTGTTGTTCTTGTGGTAGCTGGTGGTGGTGTCGGAATCGTTGGAACCTGATGTGACTGTCACATTCTCATGAGCACGATGGTCCACCACAAGAATCGTATTGTTGTTATTGTTGCTGCTGCTGAGGGACGAGGACGACACTGCGGGAAATACATATCGAGACAACTCGACTCCAATTTGAAATTGCCATACCACCGTAACACTGGCCAGTGCCAACCCCACAGTAAGAATGGTTCTTCTTCGTGTTCTTCTTCGTTGGAAGCAACAACAACGTCGATTCGTCATTCCATAATTTTGTGCTCTCTCTCTACTCCAAATGTCGGCAAACAATACCCTCTATGCAACAAGCAAGACAACAAGCAACAACATGGAACTAAGAAAGCGTTCCCATTGTCACAGTCACAGCGCCCACAAAAAAGCTATGCCTATATCTATATCAAATAGCTATGATCCTCTATTTGAGGTACTTCTATCCTAATACGACGTCTTTTGCAAGTGTGTTCTCGTCTCTCTCTCTAGACCTTTGCGAAACTCTCGAATCGAAACCAAAAAGGAAAGGAACATGGTTGTCGGAATAACACCATCCACTATTATAATAGAAAGTATAGTGTTCCAAGTTCAGCGTGCCCGTCGTGAACCGTGACTCGTCCCTACCAAAACACCCGGGAGAGAGTCCACAACGAACCTGCATGTCACAGTGGATTGGATGATGAAACGTTGGACGAGCCGCTGGCTTTCTTGGCACTGCGACTCCTGCTGCTAGTAGGTACAAATACTCGGAAAACACACATCTTTCCTAGATACCAAAGGAAACGAAACTAGGCAGGCTACTAGTGTAGTAGTGGTACAAAGGTTCCGTTCCCTCGTCTCGTCCTCCTTCTACCGAGTGGTTTCTCCTCTACATCTACCGTTGGAGATTGCAGTCTCGGCTCGGATTGACAAATTCATCGCACCGGACCCCTTGCAATTTTAATGGCGATCCTCCTTCGTGTCGTTGCGTTTGCAAGAGTTCCAGTCCTTGGACCAACCCGTGAATGGTTCCGACCGTGGTTTCGACATAGTCTTTGTAAATGCGATAACACGCTTGTCGCATGCGACAGCGTTGTTCCACAGAAATCGTGTCCAAATAGGCCACGGTCGTCTTGCCGGCATCTTGTTCGGGACGAATGACGGCACACGCGGTCCAATTCACCAATTCGGGACGAAACGGCCAGACCCACTCATCGGCATGCACGACGGGAATGGCACCGGCCGACAAGACTTCGGAAAAGCGATAGGAAAATTTATTGTCCCCTCGCGCCGCCAAGGCAAAGACGGACCGGGCCAGGAATTGGGCATACGAGTACTTGGACAAGGCGGACCGATGGAATTCACTTGCATTGGAATAAGGCGTGACAAAGATTCGTTGATTGTCGTTCAGGGGTTGATACGAGGACCGTGCGCCACCGCCGTGTTGACGTTCAAAGTCGACATTGTTGCCATTGCGAAAATTGCCAGCATAGACAAAGAAAAAAGGCCGATTGGTTTCGGCGGCACACGTGGCAATATCGTGCACTTGTTGGTCCGTCAACTGACAAGGGTGGGGCATGGGTGGAACCAATCCTTGATCCACCTCTTCCTGGACATCTCTAATGAGGGACGACAGTGTCGCAATGGAAAGATAAGAGGCATTGGAGAGAAAGCCACTCACACGTCGTTGTTGTGGTTCCGGAAAGGCCCCCAACCCGTACCCATTGCAATTGAACAACAGGGCCATTGTGGAAAAGGTTTGGCGCAGCCGTGAAAAGGTCCGACTGGTCCAAAGCGGATTGTGAGACGGCACCAAGGGTGTCACGTAGGGCGTGCCTCCTCCCGACGGTCGACCCAACGTGACATCCATGTTGGCTGGTCGGCCTCCATTGTAAATCGGGTAATTGGATTCCCCGCACTGCGGACGATCCAAAAACACATAGAGGCGTGTCGTCGTGTTGGGGAGCGGGAATCGGGTGGTCCTACGGTTGGTGATGGGGCCTGGTGGTCGTCGTCGTCGTTTCTGATAGAGTTGCTCTAGTTCCTCCCATAGCGTGGGATGGAACCAGGGATGGTTGATGATACCGGTAAACAATTCCGTTTCCCGAATACTGCGAGGAATGGTCCGGGCCCAAGTTTGATTCCAGTGATTCCATCCAAAACTGGTCAGCACAATCACGGCGGGAGGAGGTGGTGCATTCGGATCCAACCAGGGACGGTACACCTTTGGATCCCACTCCAAGGTTTGGTCCTGAATCAAGGAATGGGGCCACCAGACTGTCTTGTTCTTGTTGTGGTTGTTGTTCTTGTGGTTGGCAGGATGCTGGAGTGGGACGGCGGCCAGGGTTGTGGGATTGTGGATGGGATCCAGCCCCGGACGGTCCAACTCCACCGCAAGAAGGTTGCTGGACAACAACGACGACGACGACGAGGAATCCACCACCGAGAGGGACAATTCCAGTCCCAGTTGGAACTGCCATACCAACGCCATGCTGGTAACAAGGGCCACACACACCAAAGTGGTTCGGGTGGTGTGAGAAAACAGTCTTGTGGTCGTCGTCATGGTTGGCTGTGGTTGGCGAGATTCCAACCATCCACGAGAGGGGATGATGCCTGTTGTTGGCGTTGTCGTGGAGGAACACGCTCGTCGTGTGAGTGTTTCGTTGGCTGTACCACAGAGAGTATACGGAGGATCTATAGTAACGGATCAACGCGTCCCCCCAGTGTGCAAATCTGACGCCGCCTTTGTTGCAGAAAAGGAGAGACCAAAACGCAAGGTCGCTCGGCGCCGTCGCCCGACCAGCGTTCTAAACCAGTCTGAAGTGAGCGATTTCTTAGAGAACCAACCAAGAGCAGTACTTAGCATCGAGTTCCGTTGACTCGTTCTATAGTTAAGGCGTTTGATCTTGCACAAGATCAAAACTGCTCGATCAACCGTTCACTAAGAAACTCTCTAATAAATAATAATGGTCGCGAGTCGGCACGTCGGAACCACGTGTGTGGAAAAACAGGATAACCATCACCCGTCACCAGCACCAGAGGTGAAAAGGCGATGACCATGACGCCGTCCCACCCCCACACAGTTTGTGTTGACAACGGTGGAACTAATGTCTGTGGTATCATCATCATCAAGCCTGCGGCAGCTAAGGAACCAGCCCCCACCCAAAAGCCCAACGAACATGCTCCACAAGGACGACCACGAGACGAATACAACGTTGACCAGCAGGAGGATGACACCCGCCATGGCAGCAGCTTGGTACCTCGAGGCGTGATAGAAAGGCATGGTTGCCTCACGAACGAATGCATGGTATGCAAGTTGTACGTGGCAATCCACGCGGTTCGCAATCGCGTGTCTAGAAAGAGACGATCGGTACAGCTCTTTTGGTGGCTCACAAATTATGGCCACTCCCAAACTCGCTCCGGACATGTACAGCACATTTGCTCTCTCTCTCTCTCTCTCTCTCTCTCTCTCTCTCTCTCTCTCTCTGTTGGAGATCCGAAAAGCCATGCGTGTGCCGAGGCAAGCCTGTTTGTGGTCGTTCCATCCTCATTGTGGGCAAACGTGCTCCATACATGGGCCAACCAACCAGAGATCCAATCCACCACCATGGCATCTTAAGATGTAGTGGTGGTGGATTGCATCTCTGGTTTGTTGGCAATGTCCCCAAGATCATTATAATAAGGACATATTAGGATGATGAGGGGTGTTGTGTTCACATGGAGAGTCCTCTGGACCGGCACAGCACAACAACATGTACTTTCCGCGTTTCAGGCCCCTCCAAACAGTATCACCTGCCCATTTGCTACAGGTTGCCTCTCTTTTTGGAAGGATACCATGGAACAGGCACAACAATCGACGAGGAACAAACAGACAAAGAACCAATCAGCCAGACTGTCCGTCACATTCTCTCGGATGGAACACGTAGACAAGAGAACCAAATACGTACACGTTTCCATCCTCTACGCGGCAGTAGACAAGAAAGCGGTGCAGCCGATCCTATTAGCGTGTCTGTTTCGAACCTTGTCACTCATGTGAGTACTGCAGAGAAAACGGCAGACGTATAGACAGAAACGAGCAAGATGTCGCTGTGATGGCACCGCAGCAGCAGTGGCGACAGGGCATTCCGAAGGTGGCAAGTATACGCACTGGAGCCGGCGGTTCGGTCGAATGTGCGGAACCACAGCGCTATATATTCCATGAATGGGTATTCGATCTGTGGTACCAAGCGATTCGTGGAGTATCAAGTCCATCCGCTCCTGTGACCTTTCATCCGTATCTGCTTTGGCTCATGAAATGGCATTCCCTGCTGCGGAAGCCACCAAAAACGTTTCATGCCGGACAAAAAGAGCCCCCAAAGAGACACGCATAGTATGGAGGCCGTGAAGCAATGCGTCGGTCATGGGGCGAGGCGGACTCTGGTTGCCTTCCATGTTGGTGGAGTGGGTATTCATCTCAAGTCCACATTGCTCGAGCTATCACTCCAGTTTATATTTCGAGGTGATAACACGTACCTTGTGTCAGGAATGGAAACCGGCCACGTCCCTGCATGTCGAGCGATCTGGAATCCTCCCCTTGGTTTCGGATATCGAAAGGATATTGCTTCTTGTCCGTTTCCTGCCGACAATAATAAGTCTGTACCGATCGGGATGCAGGAGCTGTTCCGACTGGTTTGCGCGGACGACAAAGTAGTTCTTGGGTTGCACAGTTCTTCGGTGGAGACTCGTCCGCAAATGCCAGCTACCATGTGCACAATCAATCTACGCAGGCACAACGGCTAGAGCTTCATCATGTCATTGGATATGGAACGCATGGGATTGTGTACAAAGGAACAGAGGAGGAAAATGTAAGAGATAACTTTGTAGTGAAATCCTCCGTCGTTGGGGAGGTTCGATGCATCGAAAGGGAGCTGAGAGCTCTGAGGGCTCGAAACGAAAGCCATGCCTCCCGCCCACCGTCGATTCCCGTTCTGAAAGACTTGGGAAGCATCTGCTACAGGATTCGAGGAACAACGATCAACGTCCCTGCCTTCAAGTTCTCACCGAAAGGATCGCTCGTGAATGGCAAGCTTAATAATACGGAGCAACTTCAGTGTCTATACAGATTATTTCTTCAACAGTCCAGACAACTCTCGTTCCAAGGAAAACTCGTTTGCAGTATCACTGCCTGTCATTCTACTTTTGAATGGCAGTGTTTCCCTCTCGCAGCAAAGGAAGATCCATTTCACCGGAAAGCCCAGACTCGTGACATCCTTCCTTTCTGAACCTTTCTTTCAAAGATACCATCTATGACAGAATCAGTACCAAGTCAGGGAACACAACACAGTCGGCAGCTTGCTTCCAAGTCACAGCAGAAGATCCATTTCACCGGAAAGCCCAGAGTCTTTCACCATCTTTCGCTAGATCCATTTCACCCGAAAACCCAGACTCTTGACAGCCATCTGCATCTTTCGCTAGATCCGTTTCACCCGAAAACCCAGACGCTTGACATGCTGTTCTGTCAGCCTCTCATTTTTGTTCCAAGATACGATCTTTGGCAGAATCAATCCCTGTCATACCAACATGGGAAAAGTGCATATCCGAGCAGTACGAGAGTTGATTCGTCTCGCTTCAAAGTCGTAGCAGAAGTGAAGCAATCTCCATGTTGTCATAACTTTTTATCCTGGCCAAAGAAAACTTGAACGACGTACCAATTCCACCCAAGAACCCTAGTGGAATGATACCGCCTGCATCGACGGGCGATGAAGAGAAGAAACACGACTTCACTGTTTTTGCATCTTCTGGTGGTGAGGATGAGAAACCATGCGACGGTACGTAACGCTCATGGAAACTGGGCTCAGATGGCGCAACGTATCGTGATGCAGTTTTCAAAATGATCGTACAGACCCTCCTCATCACTTGTCCTTCTATCCTATACATATACAGATCTAGCCGAACAGTTGGTCTCCGAACTCGAGAGTACCTTGCAGGAACTGAAAATGCTACAATGCTCCAGAGGTGACGGACAAGGAAATGATACGAGGAAGTTTATTCTGGAGTTTAAGAGTGGGATGGATCGGTTGGTCCATCGTCTTCGTGAGAATCCAGGCCAGGAAATGAACGCTATTTCGCATGAAGTGGAATACTTTTGTGATAAGGCCAAGTTGTTTTTCCGAAATAAACAAGAAATGAACAAAGATGAATATGAAGGCTCTAGAGATGGTACGTAAGTATGCGCAACGGGTCGATTGTACCCGTTCAACATCTACTTTCACAATCTTGTACTGACACGCTGTCCCCTTCGATTCCTATATAGTGTTGGACGAAGAGTTGGTTACGAAACTCACGTTCATCTTGGACGAGTTAAAGAGCCTCCAACTCTCTATCCAGGAGGAACCCACCTATCACGCTTTAGGGGAAGGTCTTTTTGAAGATGTGGCCAACTTTGTCCATGAATTTTCAAGTGGCATGGATCGGTTGGTGCAACATCCGCATCAAAGTCAGGAAATTGACGATCCGGCTGCTGTTGTAGAACACTATCATGAGGTTGCCAGGTTGTTTCTGGAACACAAACGAAAAAGAATGGGTGCTCTGGATCAATACGTGCGTCCACTCCTCAAAAACGGATTTCGGTTGATGAAAGGTGACGCTCAAGCTTGTGACGACAAGGAAAGTGAGCAGCGTTCTTCCTCCTTTTATGTGAACTTGTCCCTTATGTATGACGAAGATAACACTGGCAACGAGCTTACTTCCGTGCTTAAACATCTCCCACACAAGACGAAAAAGAAAAAGAAGAGGAAGACGGTGAATGAATCGATTGGCCGTAACATTAAGAAACAATACAAGTGGTGGACTGATGCTGAAGTGACGCATACCTTGGAGGAAGCGTTGACTCGCAAGCTGTGCAACGATGGAGCAGATCTGATTGATTTCGAGTACTGGATTGGTCTTCTCTCACCACGCAAACAGGTTGTAGTCACAGATGATGATGATGAAGATGATGAGGAGGAAGAGGATAACGAAGATGGAGATGACGACAGCACTAACATGGAATTGTTTGAAAAGGAACTTCTCTTGCTGCAGTCCAAGACAGGAGAATGGTCCAAGTGGGAACCGCCATTGCTTTTTGAAAATGTACGCACTGTCGCTACTCCTAGTACCATTGTAGTCGAATGGGATTCACCATCGTGCTCCATGGATGGTAGTGCTGATTCGATGGATCAACATATCACTTCGCTGTTTCTCGCGGACGATGGCATCGGCAATCCGATCTTTCTCGACAGAAGTCTCGGCAAAACTGCAGGTTATGTATGGACAGGCCTAGAGCATAATACGGAATACATTGTCGAGGTTCATGCATCTTCCGATACCCATGGAGTGAGCACGGAAAGCTCCAAGCTGACAGTCCGTACCGAAAAGGTGGTGTCCCTGGCCCGAAGAATCCATGGCTGTGTCAAGGATGGTTCCTCTGGCATTGGTACGATGCCGGGAACGGAAACGCTCCATTTGATTTCGTCTTTTTCGAGTTCCATCAAGTCAAAGGGGATTCACCTTCCCGGGCAAGCAACAGTCGATTGCGTCCGTTTTGTCGACGTGATTCCAGGTTTTGAACCCCAATACGAGTTTGGCAATATGGAAGATGCCTTGGTGTGCATTTTGACGGGAGAGACCGGTGCGGGGAAATCAACGCATTTGAATGCCATTGTCAACTGGCTCTTTGGTGTTGAGCTGGAAGATCCCTTTCGACTTTTGTTGATTGATGATTCACATATGAAGGCCACAAGTTCTGTGACACAGCATATTACTGTGTATCGCATCCGTCATTTACCTGGAATGCCAATCGACAAGAGCCTCATGCTGATTGACTCTCCAGGCTACGCGGACTCAAGAAACCTCAAGGCTGATGACTTTACCACGCATGCCTTCCGTCAATTGTTCAAAGAGATTAGTCACGTCAATTGCGTTGGACTTGTCATGAAGGCGTATAATGAACGACTGACGGCGAGTACGAAATATGTGATTGAGAAGATGTTACAGCTGTTTGATACGAGTATCAAAGACAACATTCTTCCCATTTGCACGTTTGCGGACCATGGCGTGCCAACATGTTTGGAAGGATTGAAGTCGGACAATGTTTCGTTTCAGCATCATGTCAAGGTCCAGAATTCCATGTTCTCTTGTCGATATGTTCGCAGTCAAGGAGAAGCAGGACCGATGTCCTCGGCCTTGATGCAAGAACGTAAACTCTATTGGCAAATTGCGTATAACGGGATTTCTTCCATGTTTGACATTGTGTCTGACCACATGGTTCTTCGGCCGCTGGATAAGAGCTCCCGCGTTTTGGACCAGCGCCAGAAGCTTCAAGAAACATTGCAAGCAGTGATCCATGCACTTTCAGAAACAACGGCCGATGTTGCAAATATACTGCAGCAGCTTAACTTTATGGTTAATGTTTTGGGAAATGTTCCCACCGAAAAGGTCAAGGTGAAGAAATCCGAGAGTGTCAAAACTGATCTTCCGACGGGCGTCCATGTTACTTTGTGTTCCAAGTGCAATGTAACATGTCACATGGGATGCCGAATCCCAAATGATCAGGATAAGGCGAGATGTTGTGCCATGGACAAGTCTGGGAACTGTCGTGTGTGTCCTGGCAAGTGTTATTGGACGCATCACCACAACGCTGAGTACTACTGGGAGGTGAAGACGAGAGTTGAAGAAGTGGTTCCAGAGGAACTTATCAAGAGGTGAGTCATAAGTGTATGTAGATTGGAAAAATGACCATTCCCTCCAATCTTCTTCTTCTGACCGTACTGCCTTACGCTTGATGATAATCGGAACGGCAAAGGTGGGCTGGAGAGAATGGTTCGCATGAAGCTGCAATCTTGAATGGATTGAAACAGTGGGAGGAAAAACAGCAACATGTGCTGAATCTTTTGAATCTTTGTGTTTCACTACAAGAAGAGCTTCAAGTCAAGAGCCTTCGGAACAACCCACGTGTAGCTTTGGCCTATGTCGAGTCGTTGATTGAAATGCAAAAAGACCGGGGAGCAACAGATGATGTGTTACAAGCATTGCATCAAGCCAAGAAACAGCTTCGCCTCCAGGATGAAAGTAAGCGTCAACGTGATATAAACGCAGCAAACAAGAACGCTTTTGAATGCATTAAAGATGAACTGGACCGTCGATCTAAGTTGCCTCCTCGCCAGAGGTTGATGGAAGAAAACCAGCCGAGTGACTTCTACAATGAAGTTCTGAATTATGTTCCACGAGAATACCGTCGCGATCTTCCTCCTCCGTTGAAGATTTCCAATCATTGGATTTGTGGAGCGCAGAGTTACCCCCCGTTTCGTGAAAGTCTGAAAAAGACTGGGCTGGCCTTGAAGACACTTTTAAGCATGGGAGTGTCGTAGGGGCGGTCATGTGATTTTCCTTTTGTGGTGCTGTCAGCGGAACAGAGAAAAAAAATCGACAGCAATATAGTCTGGAGGCCAATGAAACAAGAATTTATCTGTCGTATTTACTTCAGCACTCTATGAGAGTAACTAATATTTTCAAGCGACATGGTGATTTTCCTAGATGGTCGCTCCGTGTTTTGGGCTTTGAGTGTCCAGTGTCCAGAGAAATGCGGACTCGCACATGCCTTGCAGTTGCATAAAAGGACGACTATGTGGTTTCATAGACTGAGGCTTTTCTCTTGTAACGTCGCCTTTCCGGGTCAGGACCAGTCATTCATATTGTTTGGCGCCGTAAGTCGAGAGTGTCCCATGGTCTTGGGGCTCTATAGGTAGGCTCTATAGGTAGATGTGTAGAGCTATCTTCCGGTGCTGGGATACTATGATTTATGATAGTAAGATAGAATATAGGTAGTTCTGATAGTGTCGTAGTTTCCTAGCGTTGCAATATGTACTGGTTCAATACAACACAAACAATATGTAAGACTATGGACCGTTGGGATTTACAGCCACAAAGGTGCGGATAAAAAGGGTCGACCATCGACCATGAGATGACGTTCTCGTAACCCAACGAGAATCGCAGCCTTCTTGTAGAGATGCGGAGCATGTTTGTGCGTTTGGGTATGAATGTTTGTCCAACAATAAGGAGCTGTCCAAGCGCGATAGACGAATTCGCTGAACGTTTGCCGTGACACGTTTTTTCTGTCGCGCTCGTCGACTATACTTCCAGTACCTCCTGAGAAGGGAACCGAGACACGTTTCTCTCGCATGTTCCCCTCAGATTCTCCTCTCGTCGCAACTTGTCTTGTCGCAACTTGTCTTGGAAAGAACTGTTGTTGTGTCTTGATCAAGCGTCGTCATCGTATTGCCCCGTCCAATCGCACACAAGGAAACTGTGGATTGCTCTGGACGTCCCAAATGGTTTCTCCCATGACGAGAACTGCGGAGATTTCATGGTCCCGAAAAGGCAGAGAAAAGTGTCCACGACCAAGACACTTTGCGAATTCAAACAAAGGAAACTTCAAACCCGTCGCTAGTTCAGGTTGAATCAGACGGAACAAGAGATGGTGTGCGATCGAGAAAGAGAGTTGGTGCTCTCCACTCATAAAAAGTAAAGTCGCAGACTGGAATCGATCAAACTTTGCAAGCAATACTTACTTTTACACTTTGAACTTTGTTGAACCATGTTGCGTCGCGTCTTAAAACAACACCGTGAGAAACGTCGCCAACGCCGCATGGCGGCCCAACCCCATCCAACTGCTGGTAACGTTCCAGCAGATCCTGTATCGAGCAAGGAAAAAGATCCCCTGGATGTGACTCTCAATCCTTCTTCGTCCTCTGATGACGGTGAAATGGAAGGCCCTCCAGCCGGTACGTAGACACAAACAGAGACACCTTTTGTGAGACGTTCTTCATCATCTTGTACTGACACTTGCAATCACTCTCTTTTTTCTGTATCAATTCCTTTTCACAGTAGTATTGGACCAAGAGTTGGTTGCCAAGCTTGAGTTTGTCTGGAACGAGCTCAAGATCCTGCAACGTTCCATCCAAGACGAACCCACGTATCGCGCTCTCGGACCAGGCCTCGGTGTCGATGTGGCCAACTTTGTTCTGGAATTTTCCCATGGCATGGACCGATTGATGCAACAACCACCTCAACAACAACCGGGAATGGACGACCCGACGGTGGTTGTGGAACACTATTGCGATATTGCCAAGTTGTTTCTCAAAAACAAACGCAAAGAAATGAATGCTCTCGATCAATTCGTGGGTCCACTCCTGGACCATGGATTTCAATTGGTGGACGAAGAAGGCAATCGTCAAGACCAGGAACAGTGCTCTTCCTCCTTTCATGTGAACTTGTCCCTGTTGTACGATTCAGATAATTTCGGCAACGATCTGGCTTCTCAACTGAACCATCTGCCTACTCAAACGGCCGGACGCAAGAACAAGAAGCAGTACAAGTGGTGGACCGATGCAGAAGTGACGCATACCTTGGAGGAAGCATTGACTCGCAAGCTGTGCAACGATGAAGCCAATCGGATTGAGTTCCAGTACTGGATTGGTCTTCCATCAACGGCGGGGCGACTAGGATGCACGGATGATAACGACGACGACAATGATAACGACGGTGGCGACAAGATCGACACCAACACGGACTTGTTTGACGAGGAACTTCTCTTGTTGCGCACCAAGACGGGAAAATGGTCCAGGTGGGAACCGCCGTTGCCTTTTGAAAATGTACGCACTGTCGCAACCCCTAGTACTATTGTAGTTGAGTGGGATTCGCCGCCATGCTCCGTGGATGGAAATGTTGGTTCGATGGACCAACATATCATTTCGCTGTTTCTCGCAGACGATGGCAGTGGCGATCCAATTTTTCTCGAGAGAAGTGTCGGCAAAACTGCAGGTTGTGTATGGACAGGCCTAGAGCATAATACGGAGTACGTTGTCGAGGTTCATGCATCTTCCGATACCCATGGAGTGAGCACGGAAAGCTCCAAGCTGACAGTCCGTACCGAAAAGGTGGTGTCCCTGGCCCGAAGAATCCATGGCTGTGTCAAGGATGGTGCCTCTGGAATTGGTACAATGCCGGGAACGGAAACGCTCCATTTGTTTTCTTCCTTTTCGAGTTCCATCAAGTCAAAGGGGATTCACCTTCCGGGACAACCAACGGTCGATTGCGTCCGTTTTGTCGACGTGATTCCCGGTTTTGAACCCCAATACGAGTTTGGCAATATGGAAGATGCCTTGGTGTGCATTTTGACGGGAGAGACCGGTGCGGGGAAATCAACGCATTTGAATGCCATTGTCAACTGGCTCTTTGGTGTTGAGCTGGAAGATCCATTTCGCCTATTGTTGATTGATGATTCACATATGAAGGCCACGAGTTCTGTGACACAGCATATCACCGTGTATCGCATCCGTCATTTACCTGGAATGCCCATCGACAAGAGCCTCATGCTGATTGACTCTCCAGGCTACGCGGACTCGAGAAACCTCAAGGCTGATGACTTTACCACGCATGCCTTCCGTCAATTGTTCAAAGAGATTAGTCACGTCAATTGCGTTGGACTTGTCATGAAGGCGTATAATGAACGCCTGACGGCGAGTACGAAATATGTGATTGAGAAGATGTTGCAGTTATTTGATACGAGTATCAAAGACAACATTCTTCCCATTTGCACCTTTGCGGACCATGGCGTGCCAACATGCTTGGAGGGATTGAAGTCGGACAATGTTTCTTTCCAACATCATGTCAAGGTCCAGAATTCAATGTTCTCTTGTCGATATGTTCGCAGTCAAGGAGAAACAGGGCCAATGTCCTCGGCGTTGATGCAAGAGCGCAAGCTATACTGGCAAATTGCGTATAACGGAATCTCTTCCATGTTTGACATTGTGTCTAACCACATGGTTCTTCGTCCATTGGATGCCAGTAGCCTCATTTTGGAAAAACGGCAGTTGCTTCAAGAAACATTGCAAGCTGTGATACATGCGCTTTCAGAAACAACAGCCGATGTGGCCAACATTATGCAACAGTTGAACTTTTTGGTCAATATTCTGGGAGAAGTTCCAACTGACAAGGTTACTGTGACAAAGTCTGAAAGTGTCAAAACTGATCTTCCGACGGGCGTCCATGTTACTTTGTGTTCCAAGTGCAATGTAACATGTCACATGGGATGCCGAATCCCAAATGATCAGGATAAAGCGAGATGTTGTGCCATGGACAAGTCTGGGAACTGTACTGTGTGTCCTGGCAAATGTCATTGGACACATCACCACAATGCTACTTACTACTGGGAGGTGAAAACGAGAGTCGAAGAAGTGGTTCCGGAAGAACTGATCAAAAGGTGAGTCACATGTGTATCGGATCGGAGACGATCTCTCTTGTTCTTCTTACCATAATTCTTTATCTACAAAGGTGGGCTGGAGAGAATGGTTCGCATGAAGCAGCGATCTTAAATGGATTGAAACAGTTGGAGGAGAAACAGCAACATGTGGTCGATCTTTTAAATCAATGCGTCTCACTGCAAAAAGAGCTCCAAGTCAAGAGTCTTCGGAACAATCCTCGTGTAGCGTTGGCCTATGTTGAATCTTTGATTGAAATGCAAAAAGACCGTGGAGCCACAGATGATGTGCTGCAGGCTTTGCATCAAGCAAAGAAACAGCTTCGCCTCCAGGACGAGAGTAAGCGTCAACGCGATATCTACAAAGCAAACAAAACGGCGCTTCAATGTATCAAAGCTGAGTTGAGCCGTCGATCTCAGTTGCCGTATCTCGAGAGATTGATGGAAGAGAACCAGCCGAGCGACTTCTACAATCAAGTTCTCAAACAAGTCCCGCGAGAATATCGTCGCCAGCTTCCTCCTCCGTTGAAGGCATCCAATCAGTGGTTCTCTGGAGGCCAGAGTTACCCTCCCTTTCGTGAAAGTCTGAAAAAGACTGGACTGGCCTTGACCACCCTTTTGCGGATGGGAGTGTCGTAAGAGCTGTCGTTTGATTTCGTTTTCGCCGGGTCTCAGCACGTAATAGAAGCGTCCCCGTCAGCCGGCGATATTGTCTGCGAACTTTGCCTCCATATATATTTAAACTACTCTGAACCACTATTACTTCTTATATTTGCTTTTACTGAAGTAGACGTTTATATATTTGGACTCAGGAGGTCCTACGGGGGAGCACCATTGATTGGAATGAAATCAACCTCAATTCAAAGGAGCTGCCTTTAAACCTGTCGTGTAGCGCAAAGTGGTGCTGGGGATCATCTCTCGTGCGTTTTACGCACAATACGAGTTGGCCACTTCCATCATGATTTCATGACAGAGCTCGACATTGGTAATTTGTTGCAAACCATTTGTTCTAGAGACACTGGCAAAGTTGTGAACAACAAAATCCATGCAAATTTCCTTGAGACGATTCTTGGGATCGTCATGATCATTTTCTTCTTCTTCGTCGTCGTCCTCCAAAAGACCTCCATGATGATCATCCGTGTCCTCCAAGTGATCCAAATCGCCTTCGGATGGTTGGTGTGGATCGGTTCCATTTGGAACATGTCGGTGGTCACGACGACGCGTACTGGGTGCCGAGGCCGACGAGGTGGTGGCTGCCGCGGCGGCCGCCATTTGCAACAAGAGTGCGGCATTGTCGACACTGATATTCCGTTCCACCGAGGCACAACAGAGAGATTGCAATTTTTTGAGGCCGTGCATTTCCGCCACTTCCCACAATTCAAAGGCCGCTTCCACGGGTACCGTCACAACCGTGTTGGTGTAAATGTATTCGAGAAGGAGCAAGAAGATGGGTTTACGAATATCGGAGGAAATGGAAATGACACGTTCCGTCGATTCCCGCATACCCGATCGAAACATGGCCCGGAACAAATGACTCCGTTGAATCAAAATGGCACGATGCGCATACACGCGTTCCACACGGCCACCATGACGACGACGACCAACACCGTCTTGGTCGTTGTCGCCCTCGTCCACAAATTCATTTCCGTCGTCATCATCATCATCGGCGAGTAATTCAAATTCCACATCGGCAAATTCTTCATTGTTCACCATGGATCGTAAGGAGGAAGTAAAGGATACATCATCGGCGGCCAAACTGGAGGGTGACACCAAGGCCCAGGTATACAATCCATCGGCCCCAATGCCTTCGACATGATAGCCCTTGAGTTTTTCCACCTTGCGCGGAATCAAGTTTTCCAAATACGATCCATGGCCCAATTGACCATTGTATCCATATCCCCTATATAGATAGATAAAAAGAGCAGAACAAAAGAGTGAGACGTTTCTGTCGGCGGCTCACATCTCCACACAAATCGCCAACCCAAAGAAGAACGACCTGTATGCCCATCGCAATACACACACACAAAGACACGTACCAGGTAAAGACATCGCCTTTTTGGGTCAAGACGGCCGTATGATATTTTCCGCACGCGACTTGGGTAATAAACTGGGCCCCCGACGACGA
Organism: Epithemia pelagica; assembly: GCA_946965045.2. NCBI lineage: Eukaryota > Bacillariophyta > Bacillariophyceae > Surirellales > Surirellaceae > Epithemia > Epithemia pelagica. Next base: position 334,318 of record OX337237.1, read on the forward strand.
CGACTCTTTGCGAGACAAGGCTTTGCCCGTTCTAGTATTGGTAGTAGTGGCATGGGAATAGAGATTGGCGAGACTCTTGCTGCGGTTGTTGTTGGCTCGACGACGGCCCCGAAAGACAAAGGACGACGACGACGACGAGCCTTGTTGCTGTTGTTGTTGCAGGGATGGTCGACCCGTACTCGTACCAGTTGTGGCGGCGGATGGTTCCACGGAAGAACCCAGAAAAAAGGCCACCTTGGTCGGTGTGCATTGTTCTTCCTTGTCACCAGTACCCAATTGACCGCCTTTATTGTTGCCAAAGGTATAGACATGTCCTTGATCATTGAGGACTGCCATGTGATAGGTTCCACACGAGACTTGGACAATATTGGTGGGCTCCGCATTGTTAGTGTTCGTGCCATGGTCGTTGGTGTCATCGTCCCCCGTGTCGTTCTCATCCACCAAGGATTGGACTAGGGTCGGTACCAAACAGGGTCGTTTGTTGCCATGTCCCAATTGACCATGATTGTCCTTGCCCCAGGTATAGAGCAGGGAACCGGACCGGGTATTCGTAGTACTATTCGTGTCTCCATTGCCACTGCCACTCGTCGTATTAGTGGTGGGAGCCGTAATGGCGGCCGAATGCTTGGCACGGGCGGCAATTTGAATCACCACCTTGCCCTCCAAGGCTCCTTGCAACAATCGGGGTTGCAATTGCAATTCGTGATCCAACAAACTGTGATGGTTGCTGCCATGAGTACTGGCAAAATCCATGTCGTCACCACCAAGATTGTGGTTCACGTCTTGTTGTTGTTGTTGATCGTGTTGCTGTGGTTGCCCATGATGATGCAAATTGTTGTTGAGACTATTGTAATTGGCTCCATTGTCATGTCCAGCCAATTCGCGCTTGCCCCAGGAATAGACTTGCCCTTGATTGGTCAAGGCGAGGGTATGGGCATCGCCACAGGCCACTTGCACAATGGGGTGCGGCAGGGGTACCACGTGAGGTCGCGGCACATCATTGGCCGGATCCATGACGGCGCGACGATGTCGGACGGTACTGCCGCCCTGCGAGGTCAAACTCGGCAGTGTGGTACCCAATTTGCCATGGGCACAACTGCCCCAGGTATACAAATGACCAGACGCCGTGACGGCGGCATAATGATCCAACCCCGTGGCCAATTGCAAGACGGAAAACGATGAGGCGGACGACGAAGCTGTCAGAGGCAGCGCTGCGGTGGTGGTTGTGGTGGGGATGAATCCCATTCGGTGGGGCGGAACGATCGAGGGGGACGGTGCCACGGAAGAAGTGGTTGTCGTAGTAGTGTTTGTCATTGTCGAGGCATGCGCCACGGCCGCTGCGGCAGCGGCCGCTGTAGGTGTGGTACTCACACTGGCTTTGCGACGGCCTTGATGCGGCACTTGACTCCAATGCGGTGCGGGTCCCCATTCGTATACCTGACAGTCCTTGGTCAAACAAAAGGCCACGGCGCGTTTGCGAGGATCCGTCACGCCCGGATTGTGGTTATTACTGTTCTTGTGGTGATGGTCCTGTTGCAGCAACTGAGAATTTGTCGTGGAAGCTCCCATGGTGGCGGCAGTCGTTGTATCGTGAGCCGATGGTTGATCCGAAGCAGCAGTGTTGGACGTACTACTCGCAGTACTCGTACTGGCCAAACCGTCCAAGAGGGGTGTGGTAAAGGCCAATTGGACGACACCGACTCCGCCCAATCCTTCGGCATAGACGGGTTCATTTTCCCCTTCGCGACGTTGAGGACCACCCCAAATAAAGACTTCATAGCCATGTTTGCTGCTGCTGCTAGTGGTGTTTGTGTTGTGGTGGTTCATGGTAGAAGTCGTTGGAGGAGTGGCGAGACGGTGTATCGATCGTATTCCGTATGGGTAGCCGCGAAGCGATCCAACCAAGACAAGAATCAAAGACTTTTGTGTGTTCTCGTATAGGATAGGTCTTTCTCTGGCAGTTCTTGGACTAGAACTTTGCGTATGTCGAATATATATATATATATAGCGCTGTGGTAGTTCTGCCCCGGTTTTCCTGGTGGGAAATGGAACCAAGAATCGTCCTTGGTCTTTAATAAGAAGTGGCCACCTTGTTTGGTTTCAACTCGTCTTTTTGTACCCTCGTTTTGGCAAACGATCTCCGAGGCTCACACTCAATCGTTGCTGGTCCTTTTTCTCACTTTGGAAGAATTTACAGCTGTCACACTGCCCCCCCAAATGTTGCTCGCTCGATCCGGAATGTCTCTCTTTCTTCCTCGACAGGTTGTTGTTCCTTGAGTCTCTTTCTAGAGTATACCTCTATGGATGTAGCTGGCCGTGACACTGGAGCAACTGGCTTGGGTTGTCTTGCGGATTCCTCTCGTTATTCAAATGACGATTGATGGAGAGAACAAAACGAGAGGCATCCATCATACACGAATACAGCGACAGGAAAAATGCTTCCTTGCAGCGCCCCCCAAACGACACCCCAAGAAAGTGGGGGGAAATCTTTGGGTCGGCCACGCGTGCGGACGGACAACCGACCGAAACTGTTTGTCGGTGAACTATTGAAAACTTGATCACTAGGAGTAACATTTTCGGAGTATGTAGGTAGAGTTCGCAGGATTTTTCAGTGGGGAGGGGTGCAGTTTCCTCAGGCAGCGATCTGATTGGTGCCTTTTCCCCCCTGTCACTATCCTCCAACTGTCAACCAACTGTCGGATCAACACTAATAATTAGTCTAAAAAAATCCAATGGCGATCCAATTAGCTATAAAAAACATCTAAGTAACACTATTCAATATTTCAAAGTCGGTGGTCCCGGTCGGAAGGAATTCGGAACTTGCCGATTCCCCACCGAGTTCACCAGAAAATGCCAACACGAAAAATTCCCTCCTCAGCTCTCTAAAAAACGCACAACACACAACTACTCTCATAATTCTAAAAACAAAAACAAAACCCAGAGGGATGGACAAAGAGGATTGTAATATGGGCTTTACTGGCCAAAAGGGCGTCTCTCCGGAGACGACCCAACGGACGAAGGGCGGCATCAAGTCGACTCTGGATCCTTTCTTCTTCCGCTGCTACGTTGACGCTAACGCAGCAGCGAGAGCACAGGACCGAATGAACCCAACGGACGAAGCAGAAGACGGTGAAATGGGCACCCAAAGCCAGATGCGCCAAAAAGCCACCACTGCTATCAAACGAAAGCAAGAGTACCAATACCGGTGCTACCAGAATAAGGGGCAGAAGAAGATGACTGGCAAAGTCTCTGACAATGCGCTCGACTGTGATGCAAAGGCCTTCGACCCTTCGAAGGACTGCATTATGTGCTACACCAAACTCAATGGGCTAAAACAGCCGCATCGAGGACACCATGTTCTTTGCCCCCACAATCGAAAGACGAAGGGGCATAAGAACAAAACCACCGTGAAATCCGAAGAGAACGACAAGAAACTTGCCGCTACGAACAAAAAGCCCTTCACGGGGACTTTTTTTAACATATCGACCGCAGAACCGAGCGTACGTGAGTACGCCCAGCAAATGGTGGCTCCTCAGAGAACCAACCATACAAATCTTCACGACGCAGTGCGAGATGCAATGGCCGACCCAGACTTTGTCTCTTCCTCAACCGAGAAGAAGAATGGGGTTCCCCTACCAATAATGGCAGTCACCCGCCATTTATTGAACCACAAGGAACAGAATTGGTTCACACCACAGACACTGGAAATCCAGATTCCGGTCGTCCGTTATGGACAGCCAATTGACCCTCATTCTCATTCGATTGAGGGTCAGAGGATTTACAATGTTTGCTGGGAAGACCAATTCCCTGGCATTGTCATCCCCTGTCCAGATTGCGATAATGGGACATTGCGCTGAGACCGCAGCAACTTCTCAAAGAATAAGAAGTTGTTTCCCATTTTTAACGTCAATGGTCCCCCCGACTGGGCCATTGTTATGTCGTACAAATGTTCCAAATGCCCAATGCGGTATGATGGGAACTCTGCCAAAGTTCTCATGACCCTTCCGATTCATGTTCGGTCGGCTTATCCGGTCGAACCGAAGTTCGCCGACAATGGCATGATGTTCCATCTTGACCGGGCATGTAGTCATGTACTCGAAGAGAACATGCTGACATATGGTAACGCTGACAAATTGTCGCGCTCCATTTATGCTGGCATCACCAACACTCATCTCCGGCTATTCACAGAATATCTGTCGGAATGGAAGAGTCTCATTGGTGTTAGTGACGCCCCTTTGGGCGTCCCTTTGTATCCGGAGTTAGCGGGCGAATATCTCCCCACCTTCCCACCATCAGGAGATTTGCTCCATGATTTATTTGACCGTGCTTCGACTTCCACGGCCAACAACTATGGCGTTTCAGACAAAGATCGTTGTATCAGGGAGATACAATCCGTCACGACCTCCAGTATGTTCGCTCAGGATCATACTATGGAGGTCGCCAAGAATTATAAAAAATCCCTTGGAATCAAGGCCGTTTGGGATTCGGCGACAGAGACTGGAGAGATTGCCTCAGCCGTTTGTGTCGAGGACACAAAGACAAAGTCTTTTGCTCATGCCGCTGAATGTTTAGCCCGTCGAAAGGGTTTCAACCCCATTTCCATGTATAGCGATACATGGCCAAAGAAGTGTGAGTTCTGGAAACTCCTCTTTGGAGATACCTTGGAGGGTCGTCTTGGACTCTACCATTTCCAACAGCGCATCATCAAAACAGTGCGCCAGGGACATCGCCATTACCACAAGGCTCTTAATGAGCTCTTGGAATGCGTGTATGGTTTCGAGCCGGACTCGTACAATGCCATGCTCAAGGCATTAAAGGCGGGTCAAATGGGACGGTCTGGTCCTCTTTCCCCTGCTGAGATATTGGAGATGCAGTCGGGACCGGAGTTCCGCCGCAAGTACTCCAAGTTCCTTATGAAGCAGATCAATCCTCCGGATGTGATCGCTCATAACTTGCAGAGGTGGATGGACCAGTACAAGGGCGATATTGATCCAAGTACTGGTAAGAAGCTGTTCACTGTCGACACGAAGACCGCCGTGACCGAACAGATGAAGAACGCAGTCCACATCCAGGATGCCCTGCCTTTACACGAAACTTATCGTGTAATCAAACCAACACCTTCCACAAAACACGAGTGCAACGAATATATCTCGTTACGATGTGAGTCCAAGGTCGAGCAGTACCACGACCAGTTGGCCCACTTTGCTAATTGCGGAATGAGGGCGGATCTGTGTGATACATTGAATCTGGTGGGCACTGCCCGTTACAACACCAAGATTCGTCACAAGATCCGTATGGCGGAGGAGTCGAGTGTTTCTCGCCCCAACGTTCCTTCAGGATGGAAGAACCATCCCGAGTTTTTCAATCATAGTGACTTGACTTTCGCCAATGAGGTAGTTGGACAAAGCGAGAGTCTTGTCCTCGAATATAGGACAGTCATCTTTGACTTCATTGTTGTCTTCCTCTTCATCCAACTCATCCTTTTTCAAGGCGGCCATTTTGGAGGAGTCCCCCTTCTTTTTGGGAGGTTTGTTGATTGGTACGACTGAGTTTTCATCATTGAATTTGTTCTCCTCTTCCTCCTCCGAATCCGCAGGCGCTTTCGTCCTGGATTTCTTTTTCGGGATAGGAGTCGAGATCGAAAAGTTTTCATCGTCCTCTTGTTCCTGTTTTTTGGGACAAGATTCAGATTTCACAGCAGCGGTTGCTGCCGTGGATGTTGTTGAGGCCGCCTTTGGAGGCGCCTTGGGTCGACGGTCCCGGGCCATGGTTAATGGGCGGACTTTGGTTTTGGGTCCGTAAAAACGGCCTTACTGAAAGAATGAATTCGGGTCCGTTTTGGGAACGGCCTTACTGTTCGATTTGGTTTCGGGTTTTCGGGTCCGTTTTGGGAACGGCCTTACTGTTCGATTTGGTTTCGGGTCCGTTTTGGGAATGGCCTTACTTCACTCCACTTTTCCTGTAAACATGGAAGAAAGCAAAGGTTAGTTATTGTTGTCATCACATCCATCGGCGAGGGAAACACTTACTTTCTGTGCCGCTGTGGCTTTCGGCTTGTTGTTGTTGTTGGTGACAACGGTATGACAACGCAATGGCAACGCTATGGTGGTGGGAACGCTATGGTGGTGGGAACGGATGGAGTGATGATGGTGTTGTGTCTTCGGTGCAATCACTGGTTTTTGTTACCAAATTATGAGGAATGAAATGTGGATGGTGAGATGTCCACGGTCTTTCGTACTACTGTTTGTGTTATACTGAGAATCAAGCGATTTTCCGGTACAAATTTCACGTAGCCAGATACATACGTGATTCCTGTGTAGAAAGCTTGGTACTGAGGATTTGTCTGTTTCTGTCGCTCGTTTTTTTATGGCGAGATTTGATTGGGTAGGTAGAAAGTTCGAATTATGCCCAGTCCCCCAGCCGCGGGGGATTTGTCATTCCTCATTTAACTCCCTCCACGAAAAATGATCACTATAACAATTAGTGTACTCAAGATATACCAAGACTAAAAATTGGCGACGGTTATATCGGTTTCCCGTTAGGAAGTGGAATCCCTCATCCTATGGCAAGTCCTTCCTTTCCCCTTCCCTTTCCCCCTTCGCCTGCCTGGGCCCCCCCCAAAGTCGTGGGTAGCTTTCAGGGAGATTCAGCACCACATTCAGTCCCTTTCTACACCCCCATCGCGCCTGCCAGAAACATTATTAAAGCCCCAATGGAGCTTTTCGTGTCACGCCCATCAACGGACGAGCATTTCCAGCTTTTGCAACACCAAGCGAAAATTATTTGGTGGTCTGGAGACATGCGCCAGCCAGTACTGTTCCTATTGCCCCCATCCCCCAAATAGAGCCCGAGCACCAAAATTTGAGACATGCGAGAAATTTGTTCCTCCGTCGAGCAAATCCACAGCCACACACATCAAAGACTCTTTCCGTCTCTGGTGAATTTACCTCTAGAGCAGGGATCTTTTTTCCGACTCAGAGGGGATTCCGCTACTCATCCCCGCTGGGAGGGAACCTAGCTAGCGGTGGTTGGAGTATTTTGTGCGACCAATCGTCGGTCCCACCTATTGTCCTACGGACCGCATGTAGCGACGGCCAGACAGATCGGTCGCGCAATGAGCCTCGGTGCGCGATGTTTGCTTCTCATGTTTCGCGTCGTCCGACCATGTGGAATCCGCGGCCCAACGGTGGGCGCTCCCAACGCAAGCACTCGTTTTTTTCTTCTCCTACGGAAACCAGTGATTGAAACCAACGCACCGTAAAGATTCTGGTTCAAGGTAGTATTGCATTCCTCCTTTTGCTCCTTTGCTGGACGGACGAGACGGTGATGGCTGCGGCATCGCAAGTTGCTCCTCCGGCGGCCGCTCCCGTTGCCCTCTAGGCGTCCACAATGATGTGAATGACGCACCAGTCGCGGAATGCCAAACTGTCGTGGTAACTGCGGACGAAACCTGTCAAGGTCAAGCCATTGCCGACGACTTGGCCGTGTGAAATCTGGGGACCGAATGTGGCGATCCATTGACGTTTACGGTGGATCCTCCACAGGCCTGTCGTACCCGGTTGGAATGTTCCGTGACGGAAAAGGACGAAAGGGTGGGAGTCGTCGCATCCGTCGTCGTCATCAACGTCGTGCGGCCGCAAGTGGCCAATGCCATTTGTTTGGAACCAAGGGAGTTGAGAGTGCCACTCAACAGGATGTGCAAACCATTCTGGGTCACGTGCAACATGGCACCAGTTGTTCGGTCTCGACACTCCGTTTTCTCTACCTTTCCTCGTTGTCCGGTTTGGACCTGGACGGCATGGCACAGAGCGACCTGGAGTGTTTGGTCGAAGATGCACTTGATCCATTTCGCTCGCATCGATCGATTTTGACGGATCGATCGATGCGAGCGAAATGGATCAAGTGCAGCTGCATCGCGAAATGGGAGATTTTCTGTTGGACAATGTCCTGGCGTGTGCATTGTCCAACTTCCAGACGTCCGACACTGTTGTGGAGTTTCTGAATCAGTTCTATGCGGGTACCGAGGTGGTGAGTGCGAACCCAAATCCACGCACTCATACCTCCACCTCGAGTCAAGTGGAATTTTTGGCGCACGACGCCGATATGCTTGTTCATTTCGTCGTACATACCATTTTCCGTCCCGGTGGTCCCAGTACGTACTGGCCACTCTTTTACAAACGACAATCCAATGCTCCCGATATTGCCAACATGGCGGAACGAGCCAGTGTTGACCGGGTCTTGCTCACTCATTTGATTCCCAGCTTGGGAGCCGAACATTCCTGGCAATCCCTTGACACCCCAAGATTATTGTCAACCCATCCTGGATGGTGGATATCAAGGCTTGGTGAATGCTGGCAAGGATTTGCTGACGTGCGACAGTGTGACAAGGCGTAATAACAACCACAGTCGAGGCAGCCCACAATAAGGATTACAAAACTTGGGCAAGCTTGCCAAAACACCAAACCATTCAAAACGAACTGGTCATGTTCTTGCTTTTCTGGACGATGGAGGAGGATGGGTCATATTCTTCTCTGGGGGAAACTACGAGTCACGTTCTTCTTCTTCGCTGTCTTGGACGAGAATGGATGTTGTCACGAATCGATAGTATCAATATGCATTAATCTGCATTAATCAATTATTTTTAGTTTATCATCTTGAACTAACACAACAACCCGGAACGTATGTTGTCAGTTCCAATGTGGATTCCACCCAGGTAAGAAGATGGTCGACCGAAAGTTCGCTCGTCGCTGTCTTCTGTTTGTCCGTAATCGATCGTGTTCCGTTCCTCTAAAACATGATGGAACTGACAACATAGAATGAAATAAGGAGATGATGATACAACGGTTGGCAAAAGATGTCCCGGAGTGTTGAAAAACACAAAACACCGTTTTCCCGCCCTAAATCGGTTCTTGTGAGAACACGTCCGCATAGCTTGGGTAGTTTTGTTTGTGCCGTTGATCGCTTTGCGATCCATCCCAGAAACTTGTAGACTATTATTATTTATTGGTCAACCATCTTCTTGACTTCCTTCGCCCGATAATTCCAGTAATTCCGAATCATATTGGTCGTTTGCAATGAGATCAGTGCTTGCCAAAAACATTATGGAGTCGTACGACCTTGAATGGAACGGAATGGAGACAATTGCTCGCACCAACCAGCAACTACTTGTTGATTCACTACCAACCACGTTGCATGGATGATGTTGGTGCGTTGGGGAAGATGTGTACAGGATCCGCGAGCGGGAGCGGTACCCCCAGTGACCTAGCAAGCGCTAGGTTGTGTTGGGGATTCGCTCTCTCTGACGGCATGAACAATGACGAGTGGACTTACTCCCCAAGAGACTTCTCGGGCCTTGATTCTGATTCATGAGTTCTTCATCGAACCGAAAGACACTGGTTGGGACTTTCACTGCCAGCTGCCACATGCGGTATTGAAGGCGGGCACCAAAGAGCCACACTAACGGCACCCGTACGTGTACGTGTACTCGTACTCGTACAATGGAGAGAGGCGCAACGGTCTAAGAAGACTTTGAAGCACGAGTTCGAAAGATAATCGTGGGCAGACACACACACACACACACACACACAAGTCCCGACCACAGACACATACACACTTGTCTAGAGCTCTCACAAAATTCAAGTCCCCCCCCCCCCCCCCCCAAACCACACCACCCTTGTCCTCAGCACCACCACCACATCATGTTGCATCAACCCCTCACCATGACTCCTGACGATTCGGATCACTCGACCGGTTCGACCATGACCACCGCCGTGGCATGTCCATGCAACGATAGCCAAAAGTCACTGCTGCTGGTGGCAACCAAAACAAGCAGCAAGAAGGAAACCAAGAACAAGAGGAGCAAATCCAAGAAATCACGCCAGGATAAGGACAAGAAGAAACAAGACAAGGACAAACAGCACAAGAAGAAATCCGTCCCAACGAAGAAGCGTGTCCGCTTTAACGAACGACACAACCAATGCTACGAGAATCCCACTCGACATGCCGAAGACTGTCACGAAACGTGGTACAATGAAGACGACTATGACGATATGCGAGCCCATACCCGATACGTGTTGACCAATCTCCAACAAGAACAACAAGACAACAAGGACGAGGACGGCGCCACTCGAGCTGGAATTCTGGTATCACTCGTGCACTTGGTGACTTCCATTCATCATGTGGTGCACGATGCCACACGCATTCTTCCACCAGTTTTGGCCAAGCAATTGCAAACCTTGTATGGCAATCACGACGATGATTCTGCTTTGGAGTTGATTGGACTGGAGCTTCATATGGACAAACGCATCAAGGAGGAAGCACGGGCTCGACGAGAATCCATTCAAGATGTTGTGTACGATATTCAAAATGAACACGATCATGGTCTCTTGGCGGACGATGAAACATGTACGGAATTGCGGGAATGTTGTCTCAATTATTCCCAAGCCTTTTGCCTATTGGCCCAACTGCAAGCCTTGGCACAACTAGGGGTGTCGACAGAACCATGGAAAACAGTTCCGCATTGCGCAAACACTGGGAATCCTTGTACAAAACCAATATGAATAGATTGCAATCATTACAATGTAGACAAACAAAACGTAACATGCTTCTCCTATGCCAATGAGAGTCGCGGAGTACTCCTAGGAGTATTTATCTAGGAGAAAGCTAGGACATCGGTAAAGTAGGTAGCTTTCCCTGGTACTGGGGGAGGGTCCGGTCGCGGTTGTTGGATCGAAATTTTCCGCAAAAGTCGGAGAAAACATGAATCCTTTCTCTCAAAATGCCACAGGGTCCGGATTGCAGACACAGAACCTTGAATGTCGTTTTTCGTATTAGCCACATTCATTCCGATGGTTGGTTGATTTGACTATCCCGATGGAAGGGCGATGGTATTGCTTTGGACGAGCTATTGCTATTATTTCTTTCCAAGACGATGATCTATTCCTCAAGCATGGAAGTGGCGATACATGGTCCATTATGAGAAACATTGGGTTGGCATAGCATAACAACTCGTTGAGGCGCCCCTTTGGTGCCGTGATTGGTGGCAATGCCAGAGCTGATGAGAATGCCACTGTCGTGACGACCACCACCAGTAGTCGACGCGGAGTCAAGTCGAACTTTTGGCTCAGCGCAACACCGACATGCTCATTTATTCCGTCGCACATTCCCTATTCCGTCCCTGTGGACCCACCGTTGCTTTTTGATCGATAATCCAACAGTGTCGATTGTTTCGCGTCGTTTTGCTCGCCGCATTTGATTTCCCAGTACAACTATGGACAGTTCCCGCGGTCGCGTCGCTTCTTGCTGGTATAATGATGCCTTGGCATTGGATGATTATTATTGGCAAGTGACTATCAATGGAGGGTTTGATGGTTCATGCGACAGTGTCACAAGGAGGAATAAACAGCAATCACATCAATCATACTAGTAGCTCTTCTAGGACCACGACGACATTTGCCTCACGATGTTCTCATTTCCGATATGGAGGAGAATGTAGATAGAAGTAGTCGTTCGTGGCGTGATCCGACCACAATCCGAATTGCTTCTCAACGCACCAGGATGAAGCTTGCTGGAACCTTGGAACCGCTTTTGGCGCACGACTACGCGTAATCAGAAAGGACCCAAACAGTGACTTGTGGTGATATAAATACTCCTAGAAAGCACGGACCGTCCACAGGTTTCTTATGTTTATACCGGATTGGCAGTGGTACCTAGTACGTAGTTGTTCTATCTTCTTAACGCCGTTAAGATATTATGCGATACAAAGTGCCTCTCCACGCAACAAGATCATGCAGCAGCAGGTGCGGATGTGTAAACCGGTATTGGTCCAAGATTGGCAGCAGTGGATGCCAACGAGTGAACCAGTTACTACTACGGCAGTTACTGAAAGCACGTTCGACGTGTTCTTTCTTCTTTCTCACAATTTTGCTCTCTTAGGCAGTGGCATGATCGCAGCGGCTGGCTACCGAGCTCTGGCACGCTCATATTCTCAGAGATAGCTCCAAGGCTAAAAGTCATTCCTTATAAACAATACATCTAGGGCTCACTTGACGATTAGGTCTCTAAGAAGCTACAACCTAGTACATCATTTTGGACTTGGTCCGCGATCCAGTACAGTTCGTTTTGGTTTCAGCAATTTGCCCGAGATGGATTGATTCTTGATTCTTCGTTTCTCTCACGAACTACCATAATATTCTTCTTGTCTCCAGACTTCCTTGGTTCGATTTAGGTTCGACAATCAACTATGAGTGATGCGTGTTGCTAAATAATGGTTCATATTTCAATTATTGACGATTGATAATGTAAAACGTACAATGGTGTATGCCCAAATCCCCACAACCCGTAATCAATAATCAATAACCGAAAATAGATTACCCAGCCCAAAAGAGCATGGACATCCCCCTATCCGATAATTGGCCATAGTCGAGGATGAGTAGCCTTATGTTTGTTTTACTCCTATGTTGGGTAGCCAATAGCTATACTCCTCCTAGGAGTACCAGTTACTGGTTAGAGCTATATATTATTGGGTTTTCCTGATGAAGGACGAAAACAACAAACAACCCACGGGATTGTAAACAAAAAATAATACTCTGTTGTGGTGAAACACAAAAGTTTTCTTGCGACGTATCACGTGCATGCTCATAATTTTTTTTCCTTTTGCGACGACTTCTGTTTTTGAATCAAACCACCACACCATGTATATCCAAACAAGTGACGCTTCTCTTCACTCGACAGGTTCTACCATGACAACATCTCTTGTCGGGGCAGAATGTAAGTCGTCATCACACGACTGTACCATTCAAAAACGTGTCCGATTTGACGAACGATACAATCAAATCTTTGTCAACCATGGTCGATATGCCGAAGATTGTCACGAAACTTGGTACGATGAGGACGACTATGATGACATGCGAGCATATAACAGATTCGTTATGGCTCACTTTCAACGACAAGAACCAAATGAACGACCACAAGAAGAAGATGCCAAGAACATGCTTCCAAACCAAGCAACAATTCTGCGTTCACTCTTTTATGTGGTCACATCGATTCGATATGAGGTGGGCGATGTCACCTCCATTCTCTCACCTGCCTTGTCCAATCAATTGACTGCCTTGTATACCGGCAGTAGCAATGCGGCTATGGAATTGATTGGATTGGAACTCCATGTTGACAAGAGATTGAAACAAGAGGCACAGGCTCGAAGAGAAGCCATTCAAGAAGTTGTCTACGATGTCCAAAAGGAATACGACCGTGGTCTCTGGACGGATGAGGAACTTCAACGTGAATTGCGAGACTGTTGTCTCAATCATTCTCAAGCATTTGGCCTGTTTGCACAACTTCAAGCCTTGGCTCAACTTGGAGCGATAGACTTCTGAATCCACGAAACCATCCTTTTGTAAGGTGCTGGATCCTTGTAACATCAGTAGTAACTCTAGAGTGCGATATATACTTTGTGTAACAGACAGGACTATGGCGGTCCGTCATATTAAGACAACTCTGCCTACCAAGCAGAAGTACCAAACAATCGCTGGTAACTGCTGCTCTATGTGAGCATCCGTCAAAGATGAATGCTGCGGTTTTTGACGATCGAGGAGAACTGGTCTCACCGCCTTATTCTTTTTCGGAGAATGATGGTACCAGGACTCAGGTATCGAGTGATGTTAGACCACAGAACCCATGACGTTTTACGAACACCGATATGGAGTACGAGCAGTACCTAGCTAGAGTTGGTCTATCATATTATCATTATCCCAGTTGCCTTCTATCAACCCGCTAAAACCATGGCAATGATGCCGTCGTAATGAGGAAACCAGTTTTGGTGCGCAAGACTACTATAATAGGACACCCACAAAACGTGATACCATATCATGAGAGATCCTGAGATGGAAACAACTCAACAAGTGACTGATGGCGGTGTCCCATAACGAAAGTGTGAACATGATTCCCAAAGAGTCGCTCGTTCCCATTATGGATTGTAAAAGTAGTACTACCCTGTTATGATGATAGTGATACTAGGTGGTCTATCAGCCCACCACAAGATCACGCAGTGCGGCTGCCTGGTTAACGAAAAACCGGTATCGGCTCAAGACTAGATAAAACACACAACGGCAGATCTTGAACCGTGAGAGAGCACGGTGTGCCACAAGGACTTTAGGTGTGCCACACCGAACGCAAGGTCGACGTGTTTCTTTCTGCACACGATAGCGTGCAATGGCTGCCTTCCTATAGTACGACTCTTAACAATAATACACCGAGGGGTTCTCCCTACGAATCGGCCGCTAAACCGGTTTCGAGAACTGGATGGTTGCTGGTTCACAAGAAAAAACATTCGGATATTGTGTGGTCTAGATTCACATACAATTTTTATCCGAACCATCCCAACAAACATATAAATAACGGAGCCCGGATTATCTCCTGTGTTGCGTGGTAGGGAGATGTCCGACCGAGCAAAAAAGCATAGGTATTATGACTTATGACATGTTATCTGCTAGTATGGTTGGGGCTGCAGGCTGAAAGCATGATGCATGATGGATGATGGCTTCTCTCTTCTCTTGGTTGCACGTGGCACTGGCACGTAACACGTAACACGTAACACGTAACACTACTATACCTAGCTAGTAGGCACTACGCCAACTTCGTGAACACTGAAATCGGTATTGTGTATTGTGAATAATTAGGGGGGAGTAATTGTAGTAGTTAGTAGTTGGCTGGTGCTGGCACACGAATCCTACGAATACAGTAGTGGGTTAGAGTCAGAAGAAGTAAGTAAGCGATATATGGAAAAATAATATTGCAACGTCGAGATTTTAAACGGGATTGTTGTTGTCATGGCAAATGCCGAACCAACTCTAGTCGTAAAACGTTGTCTCCTTCTCGTTGTTTCTCGTGTCTCTTTTTCTGGGGTCCTACTCTTCTCATAAATTTCAGTGTGCAATTTGTCCAACAACAGCCATCATGTACGACCTCCAAACAATTGACGATTCGGTTCACTCGACCGGTTCCACCATTCGGACAACCGCAGCCTCATCTAAGTCTTTTGGTTCGTCGTCCACAAGAACCATTCCAAACAAGAAGCGGGTGCGTTTTGACGAACGATACAATCAAAGCTTTGCCAACCATGACAGATATGCCGAAGACTGTCATGAAACGTGGTACGATCAGGACGACTACGACGACATGCGAGCCTATAATCGAATGTTGGTGGCTCGATTGCAACGACAAGAAGAACCACAAGACAAGAATGACGCTATCGAAATTTTACGTTCAACCTTGCATTTGGTCAAATCGATTCGACATGTAGTGGACGATGCCACCACCATTCTTACACCTGTCGTGTCCAAACAATTGGCAACCTTGTATACCGGTAGCGATGCGGCTTTGGAGTTGATTGGATTGGAACTCCATGTGGACAAGCGATTGAAACAAGAGGCACGAATCCGGAGAGAAGCCATTCAAGATGTGGTCTACGATATCCAAACGGAACACGACCGTGGTCTCTTTTTGAACAATGAAGAATTGCAATGTGAATTGCGAGACTGTTGTCTCAATTATTCTCAAGCCCTTGGTCTGTTTGCACAATTGCAAGCGCTGGCACAACTTGCGGCGGGAGACTGCTGAGTCCAAGAAATTGTGTGTTGGTGTGGACTCTTCTTGAGAAGAAACAAAAGAAGTGTTGTTTCCTCATTGTAAAACTTGTGTAATACTACCAATCCAATACTAGAGAATGTGATTTATGGACAAGTACATTTTGCAGGGAGTCACTCCTATATTGGGGCGACGGAAACCAGAAAAGCGCCCGCTATGGACGAGAATCGATTCCACATCTTGACATTGCAAAAGCAGAAACACGACCATGGTTACTGGACAGATCATCTGCATGGAATTGCGATAGTGTTTTCTTAACTACTAGGCTTGGTGGTGTGGGCACAATTTGCAGGAACCAATGGAATGGAACCATGTACAAAACTTGTCGACAAACTATAGGCGACAATGATTGGAATACAGCATGTACTGCGACAATCGATCGATCTTCGTTCCTCCGTATCATGGTGTGTAGGATGGGTAGCTACCCATCCGATTGATCTGAGATTTATGTGGGAGGAATTTGGGGGATGCAGTCGCGGTTTTGATGGATCGAAATTTCCCCGTCTCAACTCTCAACGCATCTCATTGTGTCCCATGAGAGCGAATCGATGGTTCGTGTCAAGGACTGCACTGTAACTATATGTATCCATTGAATCGGTTGAAGAAACATGTTGATGTACTACGACGCTGGATGATGAGGTGGTGTGGAAGCGCAAGTGGTCGGTGGTGGTGGTGGCTCTCCAATACTTCTTCATATTTTTGAGTGTGGTGAATGGTTGCAGTTGTGTGTGGTGGACAACGATTCTCGGCTTGTTTTTTTTTTTGGTTGTACATTGAATCCGGTTTGGTTTCGTCGCCCTTGTAACGTATACCATGGTCCTGCAACTCTCCGCTGCCAAGGGGGATATCCTGCGAATAACGTTGGAACACCAGGTGTCGTCGTCGTCTCTACTGGTGTCCACCACCGAATTGTCTTGTACTGATCCGTGTCCTAGAAGTACTGGTTCTCCTTGCCCTGCTGCAACAACCATGCCCCATTCGTTAGCCACCCCACCACCATTTCCCACATCAACAAGTCCTTGTGTCCCACGAGGACGACGACGGGTTTCCTTTGAGGAAGGGAACAATCAAAGTTATCCACCACCATTCCATGGTCAAGACGACGACACTAGGATCCACAACACGTGGTACACCCTAGAAGAGTATCAACAAATGCGATGCGACATGAAACGAACCATTCAGCAATTGCAACGCACGACCCGTACCATGACATCACCCAAGCAACAACCACAACCCTCCTCCTACCACCACAAGCACGAAGAAGAAAAACAAGCCGAACACGATCGTCGTCGTCATCAGTGCTTGTAAGTATCCTTGCCCGAAATTTTGGCATTCATTTTTGACATGATTGTCATGTCGACCGACTATGGTACTACATTCGACCACGAGGAGGAAGAATACGAAGATGAAGACGAACAAGACCAAGAGGATCTATCTTCCTGTTTGTTATCCCATGAGATCGACAAAGTCTTTCGTCTCTTGTACAACAACAGCAACAACACATCTCCAGATAATAATGACGATGACGATGACGATGACACTTTATTCTTGTACGAATTGATTGGTCTGGAACGTCAAGTTCAACCAGGATTGCGACATGAAGTCAAGGATCGACGAGACCACCTGCACCATGTCGTGTGGGAGATTCAACACGATTGCCATACCGGATACTTGTCGCCTGACAAAGGTTCGTCGGAATTGCAACGTTCCTGTCGTCTCTGGTCGCGGGCCTTGACACTGTTTGCCACCAGTCAAGCCAAGGCCGTGGCGGCGGCGAGTACTACGACGCCTACAACTACAACAATGAGATAGTAGTGGCTTCTTCATAGTAGAAACAGGGGATAAGAGAAGTGAATCGAACATAAGATGACCATAATGTCAACAGGGACGGTGTTTGTGTAGAATGGGATACATTGTTACAACGACCCTGTTTGAAAAGTCTAAAGACACAGCACGGTCCTCCAACAGGAGGTGTATATTTTCTGTCCTCCGTGCGTAGCGTAATTTTGGCCTCTTGTTTTTTTCCTAGTACAAATGTTTTTTCCCACCATCGCTCTCTAGTAGAAACATATTCTCAAACGCAAAGCAATATAGTATGATGGTGCAACTCTGTATTTAGATGATGATATAGTTGTAGTTGTTGTAGAAGTATCTCCCCTCCATTCTTCTTTTGCGTCCCCTGACCTTCCCTCCCCTCCTATTCACACATGTGTGCCCGATTCCTGTTCTTGTTTTCTATTGTGTGCCACCACCACCATTTCCACCCAATTTGGATCCATATTTGGCATCCAACAAGAATTTGGGACCGACCGGGACAGTCACGGACCGACGTCGTGTCGATGTGGATCGAAACGTGTTGGTACTGGTGACGGTCGCCGAATCATCGACATCGCCATACACACTATTGGTGCCACTCGCACTACTTCCGGGCGTGATTTTTTTGCTCCCATACTTGGCATCCAACAAGAATTTGGGACCGACCGGCACGGTCGTGGACCGATGTCGTGTCGACGTGGATCGGAACGTGTTGATGCTGGTGACCGTCGCCGAATCATCCACATCGCCATACACACTGGCACCACCACTCACACTACTTCCGGGTGTAATTTTTTTGCTCCCATACTTGGCATCCAACAAAAATTTGGGGCCGACGGGCACGGTCGTGGAACGACGGGAGGTGACACTAGCGGCCATGCTGCGTCGACTCGTGACAGTCGCTGTATCATCGTCGAATCCCGAATGACTGTGGTGTGGATGAAAGTGATCTCGACTATTGCCGGGGACGGTGGTTTTGACTCCATACTTGGCATCCAATCGGAATTTGGGTGCCACGGCCACCGTCGTGGTACGACGAGTGCTCCGAGACGGTTTGGGTTGCACCAATTTGGAGGTACTACTTGTTGACTCCATGACGGGAACGGGTTTGGTTCCATATTTGGATTCCAACATGAATTTGGGACCCACGGGGACAGTCGGTCCACGAGGTTTGCTCGAGACGCGTTTGGGTTCCACAGTTGCCGTAGTTGCAGTCGTCATGGAGGCTCGACTTCGTTTCGAAGTGGCAAATTTGGGCGATTGAGGACGAGTCGGAACAAAGTCGGTTCCATATTTGCGCCGGGCCACGGCGGTAGCCGAAGTGCTCACGGATGTGACCGAAGCACCCGATGGAGATGTTTTACTACCACTTCCACCGTGCGGTTGCATGTACAAATAGCGTTCCGAAAGAGGAATGCGGCGTGGCGTTTTGATGCTGCTCCGTGGCTTGCCACCACTACTAGTTGCCGTAGTAGTAGTGCTGGTTTTCGGAGGTTTGGCCTTTTTCTTGGACGTTTCCGTCGTCGTAGTACTGGATGGCGACTTGCCCTCTTGTTGTTTTTGACGACGACGTTGTTGGGACAAGAGTGTGGCGGCCGATATTTTGCGTTGTGGAGGCGCTTTTGTTGTCGTCGTCGTCGTGGATGACCCGTTCCCAGAAGCAGCAATCAAGGATCGTCCCCGCACATTGGGAGCATTTTCCTTGGTCAACATCACGGGAGAGTGTTGTTGTTGCTGCTGCTGCTTTTGTTTGAGAGCACGCGAATGCACTCGCGCTCGTGCCCGTGCTTGTCCTTCTTCGGGGGACATCATCATGGTGCGTGAGGAGGAGGATGAAGCACTGGTGGTTGGTGGGGGCGAGGAAAAGGGCAGGGTACCAGTTCTACTACTCGTAGTAGAAGGGATACCACTGGTGGTTCCTCCTCGCTTGGTGGCAGCGACAGCAGCACGTTGCATGGTAGGAATCGAACTCGTGCGAGGACCGTTTCGTTGCGTGGTCGATTTGGAAGTGCTGCTGGAGGTAGTGGCAGTTGATCGTCTCGACGCCGCCGAAATAAATGTCGTTCTTGATGCCGAACGAGAAGGACTATTGCTTGTATTTTTTGACGTAGAAGTTTTGGGTGTTGTCATCGTAGAAGTAGTGGTTGAACGACGACCTCCCGACACTGGTTTGGATTTCGATGCGTCTGCTGCTGCTGCTGCCACGGGAGACGACAGTGGCGTATTGTTATTCGGATGGTGATTGGAATGCGACGGTGTCTTGCCCAATTCTTCATTCAAAATGGCATCAAAAAAGTCATCCTCGTCCAACGTATCGTCCAATGGTGGATTCTTCAAAGCGGATGCAGGCAATGGTTCTGGTTCTGGAATGGATTCATCAATGGGTATTGTTGTTGTTGTTGTTGTTGTATTCGCTTCCTGTTCTGGTCCACGAGCAGGAGTGACGCTGGTTGCCACAGGCGAGGCTACGACAGTCGAGACACTTGGACTTGCAGCCGCAGATGCTGCCGCATGGACAGGAGTATTGTTGGCAATGGGCGAGGGAATGGTCGTCACAGAAGGACTACTACTAGTTGCGATTCCACAATCCTCCATTTTCTTTTCCTCTTGTCGTGTCTCCAAATCGGCTGGTTCGTTGTTGGTATTTTTGTCCTTGTTGGGACTTGTCGTCGTCGTCATAGTAGTAGTAGTTGGCTCTGATTCGGGTTGCTGCTTGGCCAGTGGTTCGGCCGTTTCACTGCCACCCCCATCTTCATCCTCGCCTTCGGGAACCAAGGTAAGCGTCGCCGCAGCAGGAGTTGATGGAGGAGGTACTGCTTTGGTGGCTGGAGGCGTACGAACAACCGTGGTGGTGGCTTGCACAAACTCCACAACATTCGTTGGAGCCGAAGTAGGAGCCTCGATAGGTTTGGTCTTTTTGGCATTCTCTTCTTCTTGCGATGGCGTGGGAGAGGGAGGGAGGGACAAGTTGGAGGGAACCGGTGCGGGGGAGGATTCCTGAATGAGATTCAGGACGGTATGAAGCACCGTTTCTTGTTCGGCAAAGAGCGATTCGGGATACTGGGTTTCTTCTTCTTCGTCATTATCCTCATTGTCATGTGCGGATTCCTCCGTTGGTGGTTGGTGAGAAGGTGGTGGTGGTTCGACCGCCGCGACCGGAGTAGAAGCAGGAGCCGCCATAAGGTGATGGGGCAAGTCTGGTACTTCTTCGTCCAAATCTTGCGAGGCATTGGTCATCATCATGGCACAGGAGGAGGAGGGACTGGCCATGCTCCAGGGCGGCAGCTGTTGGCCATGGTGATTGGAATACAAGTGCGACTGTTGCTTGTTGTGGTTGCTCGTATTGCCCAGGGGAGTGGTCAATTTCATGGCGAGACATTGTTCCAATTGTCGTTCTTGTTCGGCAAAGACCGATTTGGGATATTCGTGAGGAGCCATGTGTTCCTCATCGTCGTCTTCCGTAGTACTAGTGGGAGGAAGGGAAGAAGATGCATGTTCGTCAACTCCTTCGTCCAAGGAGTTGCCCTTCAAACCTGGATGCGATTCGTCTTGTTGCAAAGGACTTTGCGTATCAATCACCAACGACGACGATGTCGATGAGACAAGGGAAGAAGGAGACGCCATGGCAGTATTGGGAGAGGGAATGGTGGTCGCCATGATCACACAACACAAACACACGCCTCAATTTCAATCAATCTGCAATCAATCAATGCAATCAATCCGACGAAACCAGAGAGAAGGGGGGACTCCAAAAACGACACTGAGAAACACACAAACGTATAGAGCAGATCCTCAAACGAAAAATGCCTCGATATATAATATTGTTGCGTGATCTGGTATCTCCCTTACGGCCCTTGTTGTTGTTGCGTCTCGGGTACGAGAAGAATCTGGTGTGGTGGTGGTGTGATTCCTTCCTTCCGTCCACCAGGTTGTCGTTGTCGTTGTCGTTGTCGTTATCGTTGTTGGTCTCGCTGTCGCTGCTGGTTTGCTTCCGCTCTCGCAGAATTGGACAAACGGTAATGTGTCTTACTCTGTACAAAAGTGTACGACTAACCCTCAAACTGTACGCTGTCACGCTAACGTTCCAGGCGAACGGCTGGCGAGGATCGTCCGGCGTTTTGTCGATGGCTGGCGATTCGCGTGACGCCGCACGGACGGACGGAATCTGGCGCCGATGTGACACGACGCACGCACGCCGTGGCTGTTCCCGCGGCGGTGGTGGAGGTGGAGGTGGTGGAGGAGGTGGAGGTGGTCGCCCAATCAAGATGGTCCATGGACAACGACAACAACGACAACGACGAAGTATACTCCAGTCGTCTTGTTCCTTTGCGTGGTTTGGTCCTGCTCTGTATTGACTCCCCCGTTCTCTCTCCAAGAAACAATCATCCTCCTACGATCATTACACAGTATCCTTTCTACCACAATCGACAACAACAACAACAACAACAACAAGCATGAAGGAAAACAATGGCCGAGCGGCCCTGGAACGTCGGTTGCGACTGTGCGGCATGGGCATGACGGCTGTCGTGGTCGTTTTGTTGGTGACGGTCAGTGTCTCGATTCAATGGTCCCGAACCCAAAAGGAGCAAGAGGACTTGGTCGTTACCCAAAACGACAAGCAGCACGTGGCGGCCCAGGTTCGACAACGACAACGGCATGCCGCCTTTCGACAAAAACAACACGAAAACAAGCAATCGACGGGGATTTTCGGCAAGGCCATGGCACGGTTGACGCATCATCAGCCAAACACGGCCGAGGACAAGCAACGGCACATGGAGGCCATTTTGCGAGGGGAATTGCACTTGATGGACATTACCCCGCAGCGACGCACTGGCATGACAACACTGGGTGACGACAACCAAAATTATCATGGTTGGTTTCAAGCGACGTTTTGTCGCTTGAATTGGACCGCACACGAACAAGATCCGTCCCAATCCCCCATGTTTCGCGATGTCGTGGCGCAATCCCAGTGTGATACGGCCGACAATCCCAAGGTGTCGTTGGATTTGTATACCATTGTGCAAGCCATTCGCGAATACGACACTGGCAATTCGACGACCACCAAAACGACTGTGGCCCAATTGTCGGGCTTTGTCTTTCACGAATCCCGGTGTGGCTCCACCTTGGTGGCCAATTTGTTGCAATTGCACAGTCCGAGTCAAAATATCGTCTACAGTGAATCGACGCCCCTCATTGCCGTCTTGACCTCGCTCGGTCCCCTCTATCTCCAAGCCAATCCCTCCCACAAATCGGCCCGACTGCTTGCCATTGTCCGCGACGTGGTCCACGTCATGTCACGAACCAACGTGGCCACGAAACGCCGCGTCTTTTTCAAGGTGCAATCCATTGGCAGTTGGTACCTGAGTTTGGTGCGGGCCGCGTTCCCCTCCACGCCCTGGATCTATGTCTATCGCGATCCCGTCGAAGTGATCATGTCCCATCTCAAGGTGGGAGCCCGCGCCAATTGCGTGCGATCGCAATCGCGGGGCAGTGCCATTCCTCACCAAATTCAAGACGTGATTCAACGACACCATGTTGCGAGTGCGGATGCCACGAAACAATCCGTCCTCCAAACGGCACAACAATTGTCGCTGCCCCAGTATTGTGCCGCGCATTTGGCCTCCTTGACCGAATCAGCCGTGACGGAATTGCACCAACCGTCGTCGGAACAGTTGGGTGTCGCGGTGAATTATCGCGACTTGCCCCAGATTTTGTGGGATACCATTTGGCCCCAGTCTTGGAATTTGACGGTCCATCCCACGCCCGACGACGATCCCGACGTGTGGAATCGCTTGCAGCAGGGCAGTCACTCCTACAGCAAACAGGGAGCGCGGCAACGCATAGTCCCAAACAAGAACCAACCCTTTGTGCAAGATTCCAGTACCAAACAAGCCCAAGCGTCGCAGGCCGTCCAAGACGCGGCCCGCCTCTTTTTGCAACCCTCCTATCAGCAATTGCAAGACCTGGCCGAATCGGCCAAGACAACAACAAAACTGTAGAAGCACGCACATACACGAGAGGATGGTTGCACAAACAACAACAACAACACAACAACAACCACAAACGAGAGGGACTCTCTCTCTCTAGGATGAGTTCGTACGACCCAACCAAAATAAAGATGCCAATGGGTAAGAGGGACAGTGTTCCAAATGGACGTGGCTGCTTGGTTTGTTTTTTGCGTTTGAATCCATGGACCGTTTCCAGAGAGGAACTACACACAAGTGCAAGATGTTAAGGTGTCTTCATCTGTATAGTTCGAACTACCCTAGGTAGAGGCGTTCCATTTTAAAGTGGTGGTATCATTCTTTCAAAGCGGAACCAGGAGTATCCGTAACGTCTAGGTAGGTAGGTAGGTAGTCTCTTTGGCCGTTTGTGCTAGGATTTCACTTGCAGGTCGTCCATCCAAACACAATATTCGTCCAAGACCCGGTATCCAAATCCATCCATTGACATTCATTTCGGCAAAAAACTATTCTGGATGGGTCACTGGCAAAATGACAGCCGCTTGCCAGAAGAATGGAGGGCAATTACTCTAAATGATATTTTTCAATCACGAGAGTGTTTCTATTCAACGATTCGTTTGCACTATTGGTAGAGGGAACTTGTCATTGCGAGTTTTGGAGTATCGAAACGATGGAACCTAGGTAGAGTGATATGTCACTGGATTCTACCCAACTACGGATGGTTGCACCTTTTTCTTTTAGAAACTTGTTGTTGTTGTTGTTGTTGTTGTTATAGGAAAGGAGAGAGGATCGGCACAGTGGAAGACAGAGAATCGTGACACGTTCGTAGCCACATTTATCGTTGTGTGGTTGCATTCGATACTCGATTTCTGGATGGAACGACGAGTCGTTCCAAGCCCTGTTGTAGGAGAATAGAGTAGACGGCACTATATTAAATGTCGCGTTCAGGATTCCACTTGCAATTCGGCCATCCAAAAACAAAATTCGTCAAAGACAAGGTATCCCAATCCATTGACATCCATTTCGGTAAAGACTTGTACGGGATTGGTGACTTGTAAAATGGCTGCCGCTTGCAAGAATTCCGTCTTGGACAAGCGTCGATCGCCATTGGTATCAATCAGGGTAAAGACTTGATACAGATTGTTGTAATACGTGACCAGTCGCAAAAAGAGGTGAAATTCCTCTTGATCAATGGAATCATTGCCATTGACATCGGCCTTTTGAAAGGCCCGCAACACCACGGCGGGTTTTAAATGGGCACGGCGACTTTGATCCCGCAATATCGTCGTTTCCACTTCTTGGCGGCTCAATCGTCCATCGTCATTTTGGTCAATTTGGGCAAAGAGCAGTTTCATTTCCTCGTTCGACGGTGTCTGTGCCAAGGCGGCCTTGAAATGGTCTTCAAATTCTGGACGCGTCAAAGTCACTTCGCGTCAAAGTCACTTTGGTCATTGCCGCCTCATCTTGATTGGCGTCGTCCATTTTTTTCTCTTCTAGGGAAGGAGACATGATGCTTGTCTGGAGGATAGATCTTTGTTTGCGTGTGCTATACTTCACTTTGGCTGTGTTTGGCACACCTGTCAAAAAAATGATCGTCCGAATGGAAACGAGAGATTATGGAGACGACCGTCGCGCAGTTAGGCCCTGTGTCCAGGGAATGTGTTTTCGAGGTCTGAAATCGAGTTTCGAGTTTTGAGGTGGGGCTCTGTCCCTACCTTGAAACAACGATCTGGATTCGAGTTTCGAGTTTTATTTTTCAATACTCGTGCACTCCCATGCTTCCCCCCTACCGGCGCATGAACGAGCACAACGGCAATTGACAATGACGACAAACAAATGTCGCTTGAGTACTCCTAATTCCTAATATCACATTGCATAACGGGAGAAGGTAGCAGGATGCGGGCTTTGTTCCGTAACCATGTCATCTATAGAGAGATGAGAACTATTTGCTTTTGACCATTGACAGTGGTTGTGACCATTACTTCCATGGCAGCGACAGGTTAATAATACTTGCTTATTTTCTAGAGAAGCTCCTACTTATATCACATCAATCATTGTGCTAGGAGTACTATTGTCTATGATGGACAAGAGAGATTGCCTTGTTGTTGTTGTCGGAGAGATCGAAATGAGAGACAGAGAGCCGGGCGGCTGAAAGGTGGGTTTTGTAGGAGCGCGTGGGGCTCTTTGCAAACCTCGAAACTCGAAACTCGATTTCAGAATCTTGGTAAGGTCGTTGGGGGATTGCCAAGATTTGGGGGATTCGAGGTTGTGTTTTCGAGTTTTCAAGGGGACCATAACCTATTGGCTCAACCTCGAAACTCGAAACTCGATTTCAGAACTCAAAAACACATTCCCTGGACACAGGCCCTTATGGGTCCCAACGCAGTAGAGCCTACGTAATTTTTCCTAGTACATGACGTCACGTTTGGCATCAAGTTTGTCGCGGTGTATCGTGGCTTCACCATGGCATGCCTTCCGTCAATCTGTTATGGTCCATAACTATCTTCGTTTTCTTATCCCTCGCAGAGATCCGTTCTATTCGTTCTATTTGTTTGATTGCTACGAGGGATAAGAAAAACTCCTTGTCCTTGTGCCACAAAGCCTGATCGTAAAAGGTCCCCTCGTCGTTGCTCTCAGAAGCGCAAGGAGCGCGCAACAACACCAATCGAGCGAACCGAGTCCCTAGCGCTAGTGAATAACCTAGATCTACCGTTGTAATAGAAATGGAGAGATGAAAATCGTCCAGAAAAATCCGCCATGGTCAAATTAGTCTGATGGTAACGTTCATTTGCACCAGTGCAATGGTTGAAATTCCACGTGTAAAGCACGGCGTTGGGACCCATAGCAGTGGAATGGTTAGTACTTTATCTATCTATAGTAGAAAAATGATAGGAGTAGTACACTTTATCGGATTCTGGTTTGGATTGCCCTTTTGTGTTCCTGGAGCGACCAATCTGCCAACAAAAGAAGCTAGGCCATCTACCTAGGTATGCCTCTATCTACTCCTATTGGGTTCGGACTGTCTTGTCAAGGTGCCACCAGACAACAAGATTGTTGTCGTCGTATGGTTATAGATTGGGCAAACTCGACGAAGTGGACGCCACGGAAGAATATTGGGATCCGTCCAATGTGGACCGATCCAAGGCAATCGGATCCAAATCTTGAAAGCGTTCTCGGGCCTTGATGGTCGAACGAAAATAGCCACCGCCGCTGCCGTTGTCATTCGAACTGTCACTTTCACCACCCGTCTTGAAGTGTTTGGATTCGGACACGCTGTCCAACAAGTTCCCATAGTGCACTTGCATGTGTCGGGCCTTGCCCTTGGCACCCCAGGCATGGTACAAGGTCCAAGCCCGTTGGAGATAGGTCATGGACCAATCGGGATCGCCTTGCCGCAAAAAGTAGGCTCCCGCCAATTCATTGCCCAAGGCCTGAATGTTGGTAATGCCCATTCGTGCCGCGGCGGCAATGCCACGATCGTAGGCCAATCGGACCGTTTCCACTGTCAGTTTGTCGTAGTCGTAATGATGGACAATGGACAATTGTTCGGCCTGCAACAACAAAATGTAATGGACGACATTGCCACATCCCCGACGAACCATTCCTTCCAGTGTGGCTAATTCTCGAATGGGTGGACATGTTTTGACGTTCTTCTTGTGGGAGCGGCGTTTCCTCTGGTTATTGTTCTTGTTGCACCGGGCCTTGTGAATGGCAATCAAGCCTTGACAAAACAAAACGAGAAAGACGAGAGTTTTGGGGCCCTCCTTTTTGAGCGTGGCAGCGTACTTGGACATTTGTTTGGCCAGTGTCATGTCGCCAAAATAAATGGCCAAGAAGAGCTTGACATTGGCCATGAGCTGCAAGGCGCGATCGTGTTTCCATTCGGTATAGCGTTGACGACTTTGGTCTTCATTCATGAGTTCCCCGGTCAAGACGAGAGGATCCTTACTTCGTCCCATGAGATTCATGACAAATTGCACATTGATCCGAAAGGTGGCAGCAAATCGGTCCATTTTCAAATCACAAAACATTTCATGGAGCTTGACAATTTCTCGAGAAAAGGGCTCCAACGAAAGACCCGACGCAATATACAACATGGAATAACCGGCCACGCAATAAAACAAACTGTGCGTGTTCCCACTCGACAGGCACAATTGTTTGGCTTGGACGGCCAGGTCGAGACTTTCCGGAAATGGGTTGCGAAGGTGCATGACGAAAATACAGACACCGACCAAGGCAATGGAACTTTTTTCCTTGTCGGTTTCGGTGCGGGTCAGTTCAATCACAGCTTTGCCAATGCGGTCGGCACACGTGTATCGACCCACTCGCGCCAAGACCATGCCGCAACCCGAAAGAACTACGGCCGCATGCACAGTATATCAGTGGTCAAAGAGGGTTTGTAGCATGCAAAAGATGGAACATAGTTGGGATTTGACATCGAGACATGCCGTACTCAACTCCATAATGGCATGGTACATTTCCATGGCACACAATGCCTTGACATTGGTACACTTGGATAGTTGTAGTACATTTTCTGGAAAGGCTTGTGGGTTCGCCTTGAGACGACGGATATTTCGAAGAATATAAGCCATTTTGGCAGGCTTGGATCGGGGGAAGGAGAAACCCAATTTGCGCAACAGCATCACGGCATATTTGGTCGCCTCGCTGGCTCCTTTGGAATGATGAATCCGCTGAATGACGCAACGGTGCGTTGCCAATCCATCTGGGATGGAGTGTGCATGATCCAAGAGGTCTTGAACGACTACGTCAAATTCGTCCATGCGACCACACGAGTGTAGTACCTGAGCTTGCAAATTGCCAATTTGTAGCATTACTTCATAATGGTTGGTCCATCCATCTACCTTTTCCATGGCCATGAGTTGGGTACAAACCTCCAAAAAACCTGCCGCACGAGAATAGGAAATTTGTCCCACACAAATGCGAGCCGCCGTCAAATTTTGTTGACACAACCACAAAATGTTTTCGTTCGTCAAGCCATGTTGAACCAAACGATCTTTGCCTCGATTCAAGAGTTCTACGGCCAAGAGAACCAAACTCTCGTCTTGGACAATATTGTTGTTTCCCTGGTCTTTTTCCGCAATGTTCAGTCAGGCTTGTCCAATGGCCCAATCGAGATGGACATTGTCGTAGTTGGTGGAGAATGGGCGGTGGCTATCAGTGGTGGTGGTTGGTCCGTTCCACCTTGCCAAACGTTGGTGGTCTACTGATGCCAATTCACGTGCCGTTTGTCGAATGCGATCGTGAGAGAATTCAAACCTGGTTTCTGATACGGGTTCCAAAAAGCCACACTCGACGGCCATGTTAGGGTACTGTTTCAAGTTTGTGTCGTTACGATTCTCTCCCTGATTGTGGTGTTGTGGATGCCGGGTTTGGGGATGACATTCGGGTACAGATACAACACGAGAGATTGGAGGTGCTCCTTGGCATTCACCACCACCACCATTCGAAATGCGAGTCAGGACCGCATCCAGAATGCCAGAATGGGCCAATCAAAGTGACACGGTCCCATTCGAGCTGCCACCTTGAGTAGGGCCTGTGCAGCCCATGGTTGCGATTGCAGTCGTTGCCGCACGGCCCAATCATCGTCTTCGTCGTCGTCTACCTGAAACGGGGGAAACGAATTGCTGTCGTTTGCGGGAGTGGAGTCTACCCAGACCATGGACGGAACCTTGTCATGGACAGCATTCTTCGAGTCGGGAGACTCACCGTCTTGTAGTAGTTGTTCGTGTTGTGCTTGATAACAGTCTTGTTGTTGCTGTTGCCACAAACACAGCGCTTGTCGTACCAAAAAGGGATTGCCCTGGGTCCGAGTCATGATTTGTTCCGCCAATGCTTGTACGGATATTTCCTGGCCTCGTGGAGAAACGGCCTTGGTCGTTTCTTGTTGTTGTTGTTGTCGACAAACATCAACAATCCATTGACGGACATGATCATATGTCAAGGGATGGAGGGCAATACTCTGAGGAACCATATGAATGTCACCAGCAGCACGACGCCCCGTCGTCAGTGTTTGATAGAGTGGAGACGGATTCGAGAGGGGTCGATGGGCACCAATCAGGACCAAACGTCCTCCACCATCAGTGCTTTTTGTCGTAGTAGAAGCAGTTTGAGTAGTGGTAGTCAAAGTGGATGGGTACTTGCTCGAGTGGTGGTTGTAAGAATTTTTGTTGTGGTGATGGTTCTCCGAAAAAGAGTCATCGTGGTCCTCGAAATAACAAGAAGAATCGTCCACCATCACTGTTGGTGTCGTTCCCACCATCAGTAGGGACTGCAAGGTTTGCAAGGCTTGGTCACTGGCCCATTGCAGATCGTCCTGAATCAAAACGACAATTCGATACTGACACACCATGCGAATCAAGGATTTCAGAGCGAGACGAAATCGTGAGAAGGAGCCTGGTGACAGATTTGGTTGTGGTGGCGACTCTGTGGTTGTTGGAGAAGAATGGGTTGGTGTTGTTGTTCTTGTCGATTGTTGTGTTGGTGTTGGTGACAAGAGTTGACTCAAGAGCGGACAAGCCTGGATCAAGAGACCCGTGTCATGGTGTTGCAACCACTCGTGGGCCTGCCGTTTCCAATCCACCAACGACGACAAGTCTGCATACGTCCTGGTGGTGGTGGTTGTCCTTGCTGTTGCAGTGGCTTCTTGTTCTTGTTGTTCGTCCACAATCTGTGCCACAATTTGATTCACGGCATCCAACAAGGCTCCCAAGGGTGTGGTGGTCGATGGTGCGAGGATTCTGGTTCGTATTTGCCCATGCCACACACAATAGTACGACAATTGTTATTGTTACTGGTTGGACGTGAACGTCGTCGACCTCGTCGCGGTCGTTGTTCTTGTGCTTTTACATGTGGCTGGGAGAAAAATGGTCCGTCTTCTTCTTCTTCTTCTTTTAGGCTGGAGCAAGGACAAGGAGGAAATCGTTTGAGTGCAGCGGTGCTGCTATTACTTGGTTCCTCTTGTTTGGCAGAACATGTACGGCTGGGCATCGTATTATTACTTGTTGTTGTCATTGTTGTTGTTCCAGAAAAGGAGGAGATACGTTGAACAAGCGCTTGCAACAAGGCCGACTTGCCTCCTCCCGACGGCGCTTCGATGAAAATGAGTTGTGGCTGTTGTTGCTGTTCCTCCATTGTTGTTGCGTGGTGCGTGGTTCGGACCGCAGCCTCGAGTTTCGCCAATTCCTGGGTCCGTCCATACAATCCATGCTGTTGTTCCATAATGGTGTTGTCGTTGTCGTCGTCCAAATCGATAGCGTGAGTATCGTTCTCAGGATCGTAGTTGTCACTGTGTTCTTTGTCGTCGTCTTTGTTGTTGTTGTTGTTGTTGGACGCACAGTTCCATTCATCCTTGTCGTCCTGCTCCTCCACTTGTTTCTTGATCGGGTCCCCATGGTTCTTCTTCTTCTCCTCCTTGTCATCGAGAGAGACTGGTTCCACGTTCATTCTGGAACACACACAAGTCTCGCCACAAGAACAAACAAAAAGAGACAAACCAGGAAGCAAGAGGAAGATTGCGTTTTGAAAATGCCAACAACGGTGTGTGTGTGGTTCTGCAAAACACCCAAGCAAACTGCATATCGATTTGGCCCAACCACTATCCGAACGCCAGCCACGCATGTTTCGTCGTCACAATAATAAAAACAGTGACTCTTTTTTGCGCTCTGCTGTTCCCTTGACACGCAAACACCACACCTACTACCTTGCTTCGGATACTGCCACTTTCGTCAGACAGACGGACAGACAGAAAACGCCCTCGTACGGTGTACACTACTAGTGGGAGAAAAAGGCTCTTTTCTATCTCATCCTTGCTCCCTTTTTCATTTGGCCTCAAAACCAAAAGGTCTCGCTATGGACAGTTCAAGAATGTCTAGCAATGGTCTGGATTCCAACGATGGTGCTGGAACTGATCCTATCGATGTTGTGATCGAAAAGCTCTTGAGGTAAGCAGCAACGTATTTGAGAGATTCCACGACAATGGCAAAACGTCTCAATGTTTCCCTCTCATGTGGTATGTTTGCTTCACGACGACAACATTTGGCACTAAAGGCTCCGTGGGTGCCGACCAGGAAAGCTTGCCGATCTAACGGAAGCCGAGATTAAAATGGTGTGCCTCCGCTCACGAGACATTTTGATTCAGCAACCCATGATGCTCGAGCTCTTGGCCCCTGTGAAGGTGGTGGGCGACGTCCATGGCCAATTTTATGATATGCTTCGACTGTTCGAGTATGGAGGATTCCCTCCCGAAGCCAACTATCTGTTTTTGGGAGACTACGTCGACCGAGGAAAACAAAGTATCGAATGCGCGACCCTGGTGCTGGCCTACAAAATCAAGTATCCGGAAAACTTTTTTTGCATTCGTGGGAATCATGAATGTGCGTCCATCAATCGTATTTACGGATTTTACGATGAGTGCAAGAGAAGATTTTCCATCAAGCTTTGGAAGTCTTTCACGGACGTCTTCAACTGTCTTCCAGCGGCTGCCGTAATCGATGAGAAAATCTTTTGTGTCCACGGTGGACTGAGCCCCGAATTGACCAGCTTGCAACATGTGAACAAGATTGTACGGCCCACGGATGTTCCGGACACGGGACTCTTGTGTGATTTGATTTGGTCCGACCCGGATACGGAAATTGATGGGTGGGGAGAAAACGATCGCGGAGTTTCCTTTACGTTTGGGGAAGATATTGTGTCACAGTTTTGTGCCAAAAATGATTTGGATCTCATCATCCGAGCTCATCAAGTGGTGGAAGATGGTTACGAATTCTTTTGCAAAAGGAAACTAGTGACAATTTTCTCGGCTCCAAATTATTGTGGTGAATTTGACAATGCCGCAGCCATGATGTCCATTGATGAGACTCTCATGTGTTCCTTTCAGATTCTAAAGCCGGCAGATAAGCGCCAACGTCCTATCCGAGACAGATCAAGTACTCCGAGCCAAAATCATAATCCTCAAGATAGATATTAGGAGTGTCAGTAATCTAGGATTGGCATGTCTATGGATAATTGTCTATTGTCCCAAAGAATACCTAAACGACCATGAAGAAGACGATCCAGCGCCGAGCAATCGGCCTCAGCGTTACCATGATCATTGGGATTGGATTGATTACATTTTCCGTTCTCTTTCAAGTCAACTTAGAGGAACAGATCGTCTTTGAAGATGCCGTTCAGGCCTTTGTGTTTAGCCGTTCCTCGAATTTCTCGTCCTCCGTGCTGGAAACTGACCAAGACAAGAGAAAACCACAACAAGCAGCAGCAACAGTGCAACAGCGTCCCTCTCGGATTCTAATGGGGGTATTCACGACAATTCGTGATCCACTCATTTATCGAGAGAATTATCGACGTCTCGCAACCTTGTCGGAAGGTGTCATGTGCAGTCTGAACGCATGTCTCCTCGGTTCCGAATTCGTCACTGTTTGTCGCATTATTTATACTTTTGTGGTGGCTGGACGAGATGAGGGTCCCACAAAATATCTGCAACGAAACAAAGAGGTTACCCTTCCTCGGCCGACATTCGAACTACCAGCGAAACTTTCCGACTTGGACACGGCGCAGGATTTCACCGTGTTAAATATCCTGGAGAATATGGAAGATGGAAAGTCAGAAACCTGGCTCAATTTTGCTTCTCAATTGGTGGAAGAAACAGAAGGAATCGACTACATTGCCAAGACTGATGGAGACACCTTGCTATATCTGGGCAAGTTTGTCCAGTACCTTGACGCCTTCTTGCCCCCCGCCCCCTACAACTCTCACGTGATGATGGGCAAAGCTGCAATACGACACCTGTGGGACGACACGCGAAAGCAAAAAGCCCTGTCGGTCTTGAAGAACCATTACGACGGCGGCGCAGGATATGGACAATTGCAACTGTACTTTCAAGGGCAGTTTTATGGCATGAGTCCCAATGTGGCTCAAGGAATTGTCCATGAGGCAACACTCGATCGAGCTCAAAAGTACAAGCAGGGGTATGAGGATTCTGATATTGGTAACATGGCTGACAATTTACCTCACAGTCTCAAGTTTCTTTTCGTCAAGGACCCTGACATGTTTTGGAGACATCCAGTCAAGCTGGCGGAAAAGGGGTTTTTCCCTTGCTTGGAGCAAAGAATTTCGCCACCTGGCATCATTCAACGCAGCTTCCAACAAGACCACCGACGTTACCACCACCAAAACAACAACAACAACGACGACGACGACGACGACGACGAGAAGAACGTTCAGTTAAAGAGACTCGAAATTTTTGAAAGAAAGATTCTTCTCATTGTGAAGGAGTTTTCCGTTCCACCCGATGAGTTGTTCGTAGAATGTCCGAATGAGGCGGCCGTTCCGTTGAGGGAGGTTCCCATGGTCATTCGGAGGAGTTCCGGTTTGCAGTCTGTGGATACTGCTAGGGACGAATGTAAATTGTAGTGCAGATTTTGTTGCTTCTCAAATTATGGCTAGTTACTAAGTTGGGTGTAGTGTGAGATCGATATTTTTGAGTGTGTGTGCTGAAGGGACATGGTGGAGGCGCATGACCGCTGATACTCGCCCTTGATCGAGGGCTACCAATGTTACAATTCTTTCTGAATCGTAGGGACATTGGTGCTCGGTAGAGCAGACAATCAGGTAGGTCACCAACCGATACAAGCTTCTCAGGGTCAGAGAAGCAAGCAAGTCGAAGTCTATCAGAAGGATAGTCGGGACACAAAAGAGGATGTGATAAATGGTGATATTGTTAGATTGTGTGTTGATTACTACGATAGGTCTACGTGAAATGTTCGGTCCTGCCAAGGGTCATGTGTCATAAGTTCTTGGCGGCAACAGGTTTGGAATAGTTGGAGTTGATTCATGTGATGTATATGACATGTATATGTGGGCGGATAACATATACAGGGTCAACAGCTCTTGCTTTGGATTGGCATAGTTGTTTTCATGGCGCGCAGCTTGTTGACAATTTGGAGATTGTGGGAATGGAAATATGGTCTCGCGTGATCGTGTGTCGTGCTTGGGATACTTAGACCGTTGGGTCGGATAGATGCCGATAGCGCTCGGATGTCGCTTGGGCGCGCTCGATGATTTCGGGCGCGTACGCTTAGGGCGTTAGTATAATGTCCGAGCAACGGCCAAATTTACGTCCGTTGTAATACCGCACGACCCAGTTTAGTCTTGAGAGTGAGTTCGTCAATCTATTCTCACTTTTCATGATTTGCGAAGAAATATAGGTCGATATAGCGCGAAGCTAGGAAACATAGCTCGAAGCTAGAGGGCATGATGCGATAGCACGAGGCTATGTGACATGGGGAATCGATGAGATGTAGAATCTAACCACCATAGACGGTGAGAATTCTAACACTCCCCACAACTCGTCGTTTCAGCCTTGTCATCATTGGATTTGTTGAGATCTTGAACTTCTCCTTTCCAAAACAGCAATGGCTTGAGCATGGGCCAAATAGATACGAAATCCCAATGTTTGCTAAGGATATCGGCAGGGTTGGTCTTTCCATCTTTCCAGTAGAATGCAACATACTTTGCTGCGATGGCTTCACGAACTCGGTGGTATGACAGAAGATGGTGTCTCTTGGATAGTATGGAATGAGGAACGGTTGCATTGAGCACAACGGATCTGTTATCTCCGTACATGTAACTTCGCTCTCGGATAGGTACTGCAAGGTAGCGGAGAGAATGTCGTAATTCTGTAATCTGATCTATTGCTGTCCTTGCAGCCACAAACTCGGATCCATAGGTAGCAGTTTCCACCGTGCTCTGTCTCTTGCTGTACCAGTCAATAGGTGTTCCGTTCAACAAATGTAGAACAGCAGTGACGGATTTACCAGTGACTATGTCATGCATGAGATTGGCATCAACATAATGAGTTGTGGTAACATAGCGGCCAAGAGGTGTTGGGCAGTCTTCAGGAATACGTTCACTTGCATTCGAATAGACAGTGCGAGTCCAATCAAATTCTTGGGTAGGAAGACTTGAATAATCAGGCTCTCCAATCCTAAATATGATTGCGCCTTCTGGGAGATGTGCAAGGTATCCATAGATACGCTTGGCTCTATCAAGATGTCCTTTCCTCGGAGCAGCGCGAAAGCGTGATAGCGTCATTGTAGCGGTGATGACGTCGAAACGACCAATAGTGATCACCCATTGGAGTTGTCCAATCAGAGTTTGGAAATGGCTAGTACCTTCTTCATCAAGGAGCTCAGAATCATCCAATTCAGGATGGTCTCCACCAATAAGAGGTGTTTTGGCTTTCTTGGGTTTCTCCTTGAAGATTCGTTCGAAAGTGTCCATCATCTTACCAATGTAGCGTCTTGGATCTGCTACTAATGTTCCATCAGAATCCTTGGTGTAACAACATCCCAAATGGAAATCAATAGGTCCATCTCCTTTGAGTTTGAAGTTGTATTTCTCCTTCAGGATCTTGCAGATATTCCCAGGATCAGTAGAAATAATGGCTAAGTCATCAACGTATACGGCAATGTATTCGTAACAGTCTTCTCCAGGTGCTTTCCTCATCCAGATATCCGGATCTGCTTTGCTTGGTGAAAATCCCATGTCTGTCAAAACATCGAATAAGACATCATGCCAGCGTGCGCCTGATGACTTCAATCCATAAAGTGCCTTGTATATAATCAGGATGTGACCTTCTAATTCCTTGAATTCAGGTCCTGCGACAATGAAAATTTTCTCCCCTGTCAAGGCTTCCAGATATGCGTTTCCAATATCTGCTCCCCATATTTCCAAGTCATTCAAAGTACCCAGGAATAAGGCAATGCGGAGGTTGCGAATGGAAACAACACCTGAATAGATTGTCTCAACAGGTTCTTTTGTGAGATGTCCATCTGCGACAAGTCTTGCTTTATGTCGTCCATCATGTTTTACGTCAAAGACAAGATGTACACGTATCTTATGATATCCTTCAGGTGCATTGGATACTTTCCCTTTAATGAAGATGGCTTTCCCAAAATCCTTGAATGTCTTGTAGGACTGGATCTGTGACAATTCTAATTCTGTTGCATCTTGCCACTTTGTGTTGCCATGTTGTTTATCAAGAGCGACAGCTTCCTCATCATTGCGTGGTACTTGGAATCCAAACTTATACTTGACGGAATGGTGAACTTGTTTAATTCTTGACTGTTTGGCTGCTCGAATGAGACGTTTGCTTGTTTTGACATAACGTTTCAAATGCTTCCATCCAGGTTCGTTGAGTAAATCATGTTTCTTTCCATAAATTGCTACAGTGATCGGATCATCATTGGCGATGAGTGATAAAGGTTCATAGGTAGTCTCCCCAGTTTCCCAATCAACAAGCAAATTATATTTGCTCCCCTTGTAATCTGGATCAGTTGTGTTCAGTGGGCCTTGATGGGCAATGACATCCCTGAACCTGAAAAGATTATCTCCAGAGGTTTGAGCTTGGTTATCTCGTTCGATATACTCCATGAGTTGATTATAGGATATCATCTCATCAACATCAGAATTTGTCTTTCGGTAGATGTATTTGACACGTTCTTCCTGTTTCGTTGCTTCTTCATTAAGATCAATGACTCGTTTGATGACACGTGCACGATGTCGCTCCCCATTTTCTTCTGTGTCGCATAGGAATGTGCGTCCTATCATGTCGTCAAAATCGATCGTGGGCATTGGTTTGGATGGATCTTCACTATCACTGCGAATGAAGACAGTGTCAGCTTGCTTATCATTGTCATCCTTCTCAGACGAATCCTCCCCTGAAGGTCGATCCACACGTAGGTTAGGTGTAGTGGATTCAACACGGCGAACGGCAGAACGGTAGATTATCTGGTTATCTTGGGTGAGAATCTTCCAAGTAAAAGAATCACCAACGTTGTGAGCAAAACCAACCCAGTGGCCAAGTTTCTCATCAGAAGAAGATGGATATGAACCAGAATTGGGTTCAGCGGGGTCGACACGGTAGTAAACCTCATCCCAGAAAGGAAAGAACAAGAGATGAGTAATGTCGGGTGGGCGTCCGGAGAGAGCCTCAAGAGGAGTGCGACCGGAATGGGTGGGTGATGACGTATGGTTCAATAAGTCACAGACATACTCAAGGCAAAGAAGCCAGGTGTTGGCAGGGCAACCAGTGGCATTCATGAGAGCGTTGGTCATACGTTTAACGGTCTGGTAACGGTTTTCAGCCTTATTCTGGTGTTGATGATAAGGTTCAGATCGATACTCCCCAATAAGCAAAGTGCGAAGAATGTCTTTGACCTTTTGAGAGATGAGAGATGAACCACCATCACTGATAAGAGTCTCCATGGCACCACGAAACCGGATGTTATCCTGAAGAGTATTGACAAACTGTTTGGTTGACTTGATCCCATAGATATCAGTAACCAGAGTATCTCGACCAACAAAGATTTGTGCGACTTTACCACCATGGTCAACAGCAGGGGTGTCGGAGAAAACCGAGTCAGTAGCAACGGGTTCATGACGTCGAGGTATATTAAGGACCGGATTGCGAGCCTTGAAATGTTTCTTGAGGGTGTCGTGGTCAAAAGTAATGCTACCATTACGTGTAGTGTGCTTGAACGTATCGGCAATAACATCTTCAGATTGCCAACCAAAGAATGGACGGAACTTCTTCCAGTCATATGCTTCCTGGTAACGACGGTGGACAGAGGCATGAAGTGTAGGATCATTACCTTCTGCGTCAGCATAGATAGAAAAGAAGGGTGCGTCGTCGGGTCCATGATCGTATGGGAGATCCAAAAGGAGATTGAGGTTACAAACAACACGATCAGTGTACTCCCCATAGTTGTCATATGGATGGTTCGACATACTACCATCAGTCTTGACGTGTTTCCAATCAGGATCATTGTCAGAGGGTGTGGGAGAATACGAATGGTCCAGAACACCAGGATCCCATGTGTCGTGTGACGTGAAGATGATCTGAGGTAAGGTATCCATGTCATCGTCGCTGGGGATACCCAAGGAGTGGATATAGGCTAACCCATCCTTGATGTGAAGGGGTATGGCACGACCATCAAGTGTAGTGATGCGTTGTTTACCATCAACTTTAACAGATCGTTCATCAACAGCAAGTCCGAAATGCTCGAATTGACCAGGAGCATGGATAGATAAGCCCTTTCCATAATAAGCATATTCATTGAAGATGCCGACAATAGGTCCGTCATTGGTCTCAAACTTTGCGGCACATGTGACGACAGGAAGTCCAGTAAGTTCATGGTTATCAATACCCACAATAGTGATATGGCGGCCAGTCTTAGAAAGGATGCGCATGTCAGAACCAGCAAGTCCTCCATTAGCACCACGGTCAATCAATTGATTTCCTGGTAAAGTAGATTTCCTGGAAAACAGATAGCGTGGAACATGTCCTGCTTGTTTATGCATGTTGGTTTTGAAAGTAACCTTCTTGCTCGTCTTGGACTTGGCGTTAGAAAGAACACTAGTCAGGTCAGTTGCCGGGTGATTGATATCAGTCGTCATGGCTTGGTTGATAAATTGTGTAACCGGATCTGAATCATCTGAATGCTCAGGGACTATGCCAGGTGAGTCGTCATCAGATGCAACTTGGTTGGGGTCAGGATCAGGTTCCGGATCAATGTCGAGGGCATGTGTTTGCACTGTCCTCGGTGTTGTTGATGAAGGTGCTTGAATCATCTTGTTATACTCAATGATCAACTTGCAATCTTCTTCAGAAAGTTTGAACCATAGGTCACGCGGTAGACTAACCTTGGACGAAGAGGATGGAGATTCAGATGTCGCTTTGGTGTTGTGGACATGATACTCCATATCATCTTGTGAGGTTATGTCAGCATCTGTATCTTGGCCATATAGTGATTCATGTTGTTTGACATGTCGACGGCGACTATGAACAGATGACTGGGTTGCTTGATCATGGTCATAAGCTGCGTCTAGAAGGAGACGGAAGTATGATTGATAGCAAAGGGATTTTGCACCGGATTTGGTGTTCACCACATTATCCAAGATCTTGACTCGGCGGAGATCAGGTACCTTTTCTACAGCTTGCATGAGGAAGGTCATCCTGGTATGATCAGGGATGCAATCAGACAATGTCACTAAATTGTCTAGCAAACGTAGCTGCTCTTGAAAGTGTAGAAGAAATTGACGTGTTGTTCCGCGCCATGTGTCGTCAAGGCGTAGATTGGAAATGTAGTTGGTTAAGCGGAGGACTTCTCGCTTTGCTAGGTCGGATTCGGTATGCAAAGAGTGTAACTTCTGCAATACGGCACGCGCATCTTCATCATGTTCATGTTCACGTACATAGGCTCGACCTTGGTCAGTCTGAATGATACGGACAAGAACGGAGTAAAGAAATACTTGTTGCTCTTGGAAAAGTTCTTCGGCATACTCATCATCATGGGGTGGTGTGTATTTGAAATTCAGAACGTTGGATAGGCCTTGAGCCTTAGCTGTAGTCTTGAATACACGCCAGAATGAATCGTAGTATCGTTCATCCTTGAATACCTCATATGCAGTTGCGTCGCGCTTAGTTCCCTTTCTGAATGCTGTAAGGTCTTGTTGAGATTGGGATGCGGCAGTAACTGTGCTGACAGATTTCACAGATGACGGTGACTTCATTGGCGAGACTGGGACTTGGCTAGGTGGTCCTTTAGAGAAATCTGTGTTGATCCTCCAAGTGTTGAACTCTTTCCTCGTTAGGTTCATCCAGTCGCTATTGGATAGCTGGTCTTGAATTTCATTGGTCTTGTATGTGGCCCAATAAGCCAAGAGCTTGATCTGCTGTCTTGTGGGGCCTTGTAGATCATGTGTCTGTTTGTTGACCTTGTATTGTGTCAGTTCCTTCATGGATTCCTCGGTATTAGTTTGCATATACGAGATAACATGGGTAATGTTCTCAAAACCATGGTATTTCATCCACTTCATTAAGTAGTCGGCCCTTTCTTTGGTAAAGAATTGGCAGACAGTAAATATGATGTGGTCGAATAAGTCTGTGTCCGAGACATTGTCTTGGTTATCTTCTCCCTTAGGAGTCGTAGGTGTCTTGGGTGATTGAGGATCCATGGTGTTATTTGGTTGGTTCGATGTTTATTTAATGTGCGGTGTGATGTGGTTTATTTAATGTGTGATGTGATGTGAACCCGGATGTACCACGTGTGCCACGTATGTACCACGTATGTGATACCCGGATGTGTGTTGTGATGTGCGACTCCTGGAAATTTCCGTTGATTTCGACAAATTTTCGCCGAGTTTGAACAAATTTTCGCCGAATTTTCGCGATTTGACGGGAATGTGTGGCGTGTTGTGCGAC
This sequence comes from Epithemia pelagica, assembly GCA_946965045.2. Classification (NCBI taxonomy): domain Eukaryota; phylum Bacillariophyta; class Bacillariophyceae; order Surirellales; family Surirellaceae; genus Epithemia; species Epithemia pelagica. Next base: position 375,019 of record OX337237.1, read on the forward strand.
CAAGGGTACCCGGATGTGCGTTGAGTTTAAGTCTTGGAAAGGTTTTGAGAGGACGGGAGTTAACTATGAGTAATTAAGCTTCGGTCTCCGAATCCTCACCCTCTTCCGAATGATCAGAGTCGCTTCCAGGCTCAGATGGGGCAGCACAAGCAACAGAAGAAGGGGTATCACCTTCAGCCAGGTGGTTCTCGACCTCGGTACGCAAAGGGTAGATAGTTGCACGATGGTCCTCGATGGTATGGACCTCGTGGATGTAGGCAACGTAGTTATCTAGGCGTACAACGTTAGGAGGCAGAGGGCAAGTCGTCGCGTTCACGACGTGGATGGTATTGTAGTATCCAGTTGGGCGCTCGAAGGTTAGGAAGCGGAGGTGGACAGTACGGATGGGGTTGCCCGAGAGGGCGGCAAAGATGAGGCGACGCCTCGGAGAACGATGAAGTTGGTCGTTCAGACGGTCAATGTCTTCTTGGTCGACGATGTGGGTCACCGATTGGAACTGGCGTTCGATCTGGGTCTCCCCACGGATGATCTCGGGATCGAAGGTCGAACAAGTTGGTTGACGGAAGTACTTGATATGATCAGCAATCAACCGGGTGGTACGACGGGATCAAGAAGGGACGAGCCGACGAGGCGGACTCGGGGGCCGAAGCAACGGCGCAGGGATTGGAGCGTGAGGCTGGGTTGGAGTCTCGAATGGGTTGCTGTTGGAACTGTCGACGGAGATGTTGACCGATGTGTTGGCTGCCTTCGGCGTCGGCACCAGTTCCTGCTGCACCAGGGTATCGGGCTGCCCGGGATGCAGGTTGGCTCGATAGATCTGTCGTACAGGAGTGATAATCTCGTTAGTATCCATGAAACCACAAGGAAATAAGCTTTGAGACTGTTAATCTGTTACAATTCTTTCTGAATCGTAGGGACATTGGTGCTCGGTAGAGCAGACAATCAGGTAGGTCACCAACCGATACAAGCTTCTCAGGGTCAGAGAAGCAAGCAAGTCAAAGTCTATCAGAAGGATAGTCGGGACACAAAAGAGGATGTGATAAATGGTGATATTGTTAGATTGTGTGTTGATTACTACGATAGGTCTACGTGAAATGTTCGGTCCTGCCAAGGGTCATGTGTCATAAGTTCTTGGCGGCAACAGGTTTGGAATAGTTGGAGTTGATTCATGTGATGTATATGACATGTATATGTGGGCGGATAACATATACAGGGTCAACAGCTCTTGCTTTGGATTGGCATAGTTGTTTTCATGGCGCGCAGCTTGTTGACAATTTGGAGATTGTGGGAATGGAAATATGGTCTCGCGTGATCGTGTGTCGTGCTTGGGATACTTAGACCGTTGGGTCGGATAGATGCCGATAGCGCTCGGATGTCGCTTGGGCGCGCTCGATGATTTCGGGCGCGTACGCTTAGGGCGTTAGTATAATGTCCGAGCAACGGCCAAATTTACGTCCGTTGTAATACCGCACGACCCAGTTTAGTCTTGAGAGTGAGTTCGTCAATCTATTCTCACTTTTCATGATTTGCGAAGAAATATAGGTCGATATAGCGCGAAGCTAGGAAACATAGCTCGAAGCTAGAGGGCATGATGCGATAGCACGAGGCTATGTGACATGGGGAATCGATGAGATGTAGAATCTAACCACCATAGACGGTGAGAATTCTAACAACCAACCCATAATTTTCTTGCGGGCTGTTTCAAAAGGCCCCGTGTCAAGTGGCTTGGTGAAAGTGTCGCCAAGTTGGTCGGTTGTAGCAATGGCCTTCATGAAGATACCATTGGGATCAGAGCTGTTGGGTGAACTGAGATGTGAGCGGAACCAGTGATATTTGATGCCGATGTGTTTGCTGCGTGGTGTCATACGTGGGGGATCTTTTGTTGCCAGTTGTAAGGCGGCTTGGTTGTCCTCCCATATGGTACAGACGAAGCTGGGGCCAGCTGCATTGAGGTGCAGGTGCTTGATGATTTTGGCCAATTGATTCCGTAGAGGCAGTAGGGTACGCATACTTGTTGAAGCAGCAATATATTCGGCCTCCATGGTTGAGAGGGCGATCTCTGTTTGAAGTTTACTGCTCCAAGTGATAGGAGATTGTCCAATAGTGATGATGAAACCGGTTCTGGAACGTACAGAGGTGGGATCGTCGGAGTTTTCGTTGCTCCATAGGCCAGCGAAATCGGCGTCCACGTAGCAGTGTAAGCTCAGGTCTTTGGAGGGTTGTAGAATGAGTCCTCGTTCGGCGGTTCCCATTAGGTAGCGACCGATTCGTTTGAGTGCTTTGCCGTGCAGTGCTGTGGGATTATTGCTAAATCGCGCTGTCTGGTTGATTGCGAAAGCACAGTCAGGTCGTGTATTGTTGCCAAGGTAGAGGAGCATTCCTACGACCGATCGGTAATTGTAGGTAGCGTTGAGTGGCTCACCGTCGATGTCTTTTCCGATCGTTTTGGTTGCGGGTGTCGGCTTGGGATTAGATTTCTCCAGACCCAATGCGTTGATGATGCTGCGTGTGAGATGAGGTTGTCGTAGTTCGACGGTTCCGTTATCGTGGTGTTTGATCTCTACACCGAGGTACGTTGGGAGGTCACCGAGATGTTCGTAGTCCATCTTCAGTTTTGTGAGGCCTTCAAGGATCCGGTTGACACTCGCTTCGTCATGCCCACAGATCACTGCGTCATCCACATAAGTGATCATGACACATCCTAGTCCAATGAACAAGCAGGGATCTGATCCATCGGGCTTGAGCCCAATTTGCTCCAATTTCTCCCGGAGGTAGTCATACCACAAGCGTGGCGCACGACAGTCTCCATACAGACTCTTCGTTACCTCCAGCACCTTATCGCGTTGTCCGGTGCCATATCCTTGGGGCAAGTTGACGTAGATTGGTTCTGGGAGATCCGACTGCACGAATGCGTTTTTGAAGTCGATTGACACAGTGTGTAGCTTGTGTTGTATCGACAAGTTCAGCAGGAGACGAACCGTTGGCCAATCAATCACTGGGGCGAAGGTATCGTCGCGGCTGAAAGAGGCTTTCTGTTGGTCGCCTCGGACGACCAGTCTGGCTTTGTAGCGTGATATCGTTCCATCGGGTTTACGTTTTCGTACGAACGTCCACATGACGTCAACAATCTCTTTACCATTTGCCTTGGATCGTGGAACAAGCTTGAAGGTTCGCTTTGCTTCTAGTTCGTTGAGTTCCTTGTCCATGGCGGCGATCCATTTGTCTTGTTCCTCACGTGAAAGCATTCGGATGTCGAAGTAGGACGGTGCATCCTCATTGATGGCCTTGGCGTTGAAATACAGTGGATGCCAATCGTCGATGATTCCCAGTGGTGACTGAATCTGGGCGAGCAAGTGTGAATCGAAGGTTGAGGATAACTTGTCTGGGTGCAGAGACGTTGGAAAGTCCCATTGGAGGGAGTTAGCGTAGTGTCCGAATGCCACAGGGTCGTCGTTGATGGCAGACATTGAAAAGCATCGGTCTTGGGAACTAACATGTGTCCAGAAACTGTCTTGAGTGCCATGGTCATTGTCTGGGAATCGTGTGGGAGCGCGACGTTGTCGTTGAGGACGTGCTGCTGGTGGTGGTACAGACTCACCCAGTGTCGATCCAACTGGTGATCCATCGACCTCGCCCGATTTTGAAGAGGGTTGAGACTGCTCGCCCGATTTTGGAAACGGTGACTCGCCCGATTTTGAAGAAGGTAATGGAGTCGGTAGTTCCTCGTCCAAGTGCAAAGGAGGTGGGTCGATATCGTCGTCAAGGGGTTCGAAAGAATCGGAAGTTTCGGCCGTCTCGTGGAGGGGTGAGAGAGGAGTGTGATCGTCCAGTTGGAGGGGTGACTGTGAATCAAGGGTCGTCCGGCGATGATTACGACCAAGAACTAACGGAGTACTAGGTGTTGTAGGACTGTCGGGTGACGGTGGCTGTGCCTGCTCGCCCTCGGGGACACTCGGGACTGGAAGGGACGGAGTGTCATCGAAGGAAACGGTAGGGGAAGACCAAATCGAATCTAAGTCGGGCATAGGCCCATCGCGTACCGGGTCGTGGTCATCCAAGTAGTGGTCACGGGTAAAGAAATCCGGCAAACTGTTATCGGAAGGGAAAGACCATGTACTGTTGACAGACATGAACAGTTCATCATAAACCACGTGGAACTGAGGTGAAATGTGGCCAGTATCCAGGTTCCGAATCATTCCAACCAAGCTTGAATGCTGTGAAGAAAAACCAAGGAACTGACCACGGCGCGAACGACGGGCCCACTTGGGGAGTTTCTTACCATCTTGTAGTTTAGGATCTAAGACGTAACTAGGACATCCCCAAACACGAACACGACGTAACAGCGTACAGTCAATCTTGGATCCAGAGAAAACTTCCATCGGTGACAGATTCGTATCTTCATGAGGAACGTGGTTGTAAATCCATGTGGCGTACTCAACAGCCATGGGCCACAAGGACGGACAGAAAGCAGACGGCCATCGGATGTGGCAGTGAATCATCATGGCTCGTGCCATGTAGGTGACAGTCTGTATTGCCCGTTCAGCTCCGGCGTTTTCATGATGGGCACCAACGCCAGACAATGTGCTTGTTGGAGACGGAAATGTATTACGGTCAGCCTTGATAGATTCCTGAAAAGCATCAGAAGTAAAGACGCCATTGTCGGAATGGTAGCGATGAACCTGTCGTCCAACTTGGAGAAGAGAAGTTTCGAACTGGTTCTTTGAAATGATAGTGTCGCTACTACCAAGTGAGACTTGAGGGTAACAGAAGATCGCCTTTGATCCGTGATCAAAGAAGATTGTACCTCCTACGAAGCGATGCTCTGGTCGTTCTCGACCTCGAGTATGCCACAAGCGTCCACGAACGGTAGATTCGAAATGATCCATGGAGACCAATTCACCTGGAATGAGTTTTCGATCGGTTGGCGTCAGGTGACCGGCTTGGGGATGCGGAACGTTGGCTTTTGTTTGCGTTGGACGTCGTCGAGCCTTCGCGTATAAACATGCCAAACATTTGGGAGCTTCACAGGTGCCACTGCTCTTGAAAGTGGCAGGAAGGCATGATGGTGTCATGTCGTCGGAATCAGAAGTCGAACGGTCTCGGTACAAACGCTGGATGCGACGCATATGGACGTGACCCAAACGTTGATGATCCAACAAAAGCTGCTTTTGAGGTCGACTCAGATTGCGATTGGATGCATCCAAAGGATTGTCTTCGTGTTCGGATAAGAATTGGTGCAAGGTTGGTGGTGATTCGATCAATGCTCTGTCTTCTAAATGGCAACGACACCACTGATTGAACCCACAACAACAATCAACCGGTCGGTGTTGAGGTGTTGTATGACTGGCGGCCTTGATATTCTTGACACGAACGATTGGAAGGTTGCTTGAGTAGTCGATGGGAATGGTGATGCGGCGTTCACTGTTCTTGTCAAGCATGATGCTTGCGAAGGACTGATTGCTAACGAAGGTTGGAAATCGCTGATCCTGTCGGAGATATGCGGCATTAATTTGAGGGGAACATAGTCGTGTTCCAGCGGCCTTGCAAAGATTGGCAGGGTAAACCCATCGACGTATGGAACCGTCCTCGTGGATAGCGTCATATCCAACAATCCCTGTGCCAATAATGGGAAATCGGTTGTCACTTGCGGCAGTTGACATGGAACCGTAGTTTCCATACTCCAACTCGACAAAGTCATCTTCGTTCATGGTTAAACCGGTTGAGGCGCCAGTGTCGAGGATAATTGGCACCACAGGATCTGTTGAAGCATCGCTCGTTGTCGTTTGGTAAACGGTCATGGTAGAGTCAATATGATGCATGGCATATCGGTACGTGTAACAAGGTGTATTGCTGTTGGCACGCAAAAGGTTGCTAAAGTCCGGACCAAGTCGGTAAATGTGAGGATCATTGGACAAAGGTAAAAGGGTGTCTCGTGGCAAAAGGCGACGTTGATGTCCATTGTAACAATCAACCGTGGTGTCGTAGCGGCGTAGAGCACGCATTATCGGCCATGTATTCCAATCCGCTTCGTGTCGTGAATCACGCCATGTCTTGGTTCTTGCTCGTGCTTTCGTAGTATGCTCGCCCCTGACCCGTGGGAGAGGGAAACTCATAACTCCCAAAGGGTAAGTTGACGACGTAAAGACGAGGAAATGGAAGGCAAGGTAAAGGACCGAAAGGGGTTTCAAGCAAATGACATGATCCGACAAGCACAGACGGCTGTCGAAACCGCTGGGTGGGAAATGGAACGGTGGCTTGGGAAGTAAACGGTTGAGTTGTCGAAGATGTGCACGGCTAGAGGAAGTAAAGCGGAAGAACCAACCAACCAAGAGTAAAACCAAACAATCAACAATCGAAATCAAACAAAACCAACCACAAAGACCGACCCAACAAAGAAAGGTATCCAACCACCAAGGGGGAGAAAGGGCATTCGAGTGCTGGAGAAACACTCGCCCTAGTGAAAATCCCGGAGGGAAGTAAGGGCAATGTTGGCATAGGTCGGAGGAGTCGACGATTCAGTAGCGGAAGTGGGACTGTCCGATGAATCAGAAGGTGGTGGAGAATCCGTAGTATGCGCAGCAGCAGCATCAGTGGCAGCAGGGGTGCTACGACCGGAGTTCACCTTAGTAGGGTCATGGCGATCGGTGCTGTGATTGCCCCATCGGCCAATACCATTGGGAGTGCCATTCGGACACAACGCACACCACCACAATTTGCGCTTGGGGTTCGTCGGATGGGGCTTGGAATTGGCCTCACCAGGTCCAGGAGGAGTGGTATCGATTGGCAGTGGGGGACGACGGTTGTTAGTCTTGGGAGTCCCAACTGGAGCGGCCTTCTTGGTCTCGGTCAAAGCAGGGAAGGCTGGAGTATCGGATTTGGAGGTTGGAAGCCATTTCTCAGAAAGTAAGAGGGAGTGGTATTTGGCCACCACGCGTTCACGCAAACCGAAAAAGTCTTGAAGGATGGGATCATCATGATTGTCCAGATAGTCCATCATACTGCGAAACTTGGGAACCGTGCACGTTAGAAGGCGTTCGACGAAGATACTGCAAATGTCAGCAGGAACATGGCCACTCATATTCAAGCGTAGTACCACATTGTTAAACGTAGAACAAAACTGGTTAATGTTTTCACCTGGATAGGTGGTCACACTGTGCTTCTCCAAACGTCGAACAATGCCACGAGCAGCGTCAGTAGTAGTCATCATGAGCTGCGTGAGAATCATGTGGAGCACCAAAGGACCACCTTGTTCATTGTCGGGAATCGTAATCAAGCGATTTTCCAGATCGGCACGGAGAGTTCCATCGCAGGAGGCAAGAAGCAAGTCTTGGGTCCAAGAGAGATTCTGCGGATGCAAACTATCAGTGATGCGTTCCGCGTAGATCTGATTACTTAGACGAACTTGGGCTTCGGAGATGGAGCAAGCGTGGTCCAGTAAACTCAAAGTAGCCCCAGAAGAATCCAAGACACCGGTCGTTTCGTCAACTGGAAGAATGTCGAACACAGAATGCATACAGTACGTAGTAAGACGAGTCTTAAGTGCGTAAAGTTGCATCATGATCTTGTTGTTGTCTTCAAAGAACGACTTGTCGTCGGTAACACTGATCACGGCCCAAGTAAAACTGAAGGGAGGAGTCAGGCCCACGACAGCTTCATTGCGGAAATCGAACAAGGTCTTGCCGGTCAAAGAGCTGCGATAGGCAGGAGAGACGGTATCCGCAAAGGCGCCAAGTTCAAACGAGCGATTCTTCGTGGCGGTCAGGGCGATTCCGTTGATCTGGGTATCCGCCGATAAGGAACCAACTCCTGAAGACTTCTTGGGGGTCGAAACGGGTGTAGGGATCTTCATGGTCGCAAAGGTAAGCAAAGGTAAAGGGAGCAACAACGACAACGGTGTGAAAACACGAAACTGTTTTGGGTCAGACCAAAAAGTGAGTGGTAGCAGTTCCCGTGCCTCAGGTCGTGTTGAGTAAGGCGAAGAAGTGATCTGGTTGGTGGACCAAGTCTCCAACTGCAATGTTGACTCCCAGTTACTGGTCGTTGGTCGCGGTAGAGTTCGGATTCGTGTAAGGGGCACAAGTGAATTTTGTCGTACCACGAATGAATCAATAAGTAAATCAATTCTCATCGGTAAGTAAATGGTCATCAGTAAGGTGAATACTGTTACAACCCAGTGGAACCGCTTGGGCTCATAACCTCTCATTGTGAAGGAGTTTTCCGTTCCACCCGATGAGTTGTTCGTAGAATGTCCGAATGAGGCGGCCGTTCCGTTGAGGGAGGTTCCCATGGTCATTCGGAGGAGTTCCGGTTTGCAGTCTGTGGATACTGCTAGGGACGAATGTAAATTGTAGTGCAGATTTTGTTGCTTCTCAAATTATGGCTAGTTACTAAGTTGGGTGTAGTGTGAGATCGATATTTTTGAGTGTGTGTGCTGAAGGGACATGGTGGAGGCGCATGACCGCTGATAATTCTCCACTGTTTTCCTGGTGGTGGTGGATACGGTTATAATTATTTGAGCTACTATACGTTTTGAAGGAGACTCGGTTGTTTTTTCTTGGATGAGAAGTGCTGCTACACTATGAAGATCATTCATGAATCGACTCCAGATGCTTGCAGAAGTCAGAACAAAGTCGTTGGCCTCCATGGCAATCAGAAGTGAGGCCAATCCGGACAATGCAGGTGTTCCCCTTGGAGCTTTGGCCATTTGGACATTCACAGTCATTTGGACATTCACACCGAGCTCAGTTGGACGATATTGGGAAAACTCTGTTCCAAAGCATGGCTTGAACTGCAGTTGGATCTTCCGTGGCCATATATATATATATATATATATATGTGCACCGGATCTTTGTCCTGGCTGCTGCCACTGTTGGTTGTGAACATGGGTGTGCTGTGGTTTGTGCCCTCAGACCCTGAGACTTGGTCTCTTTGTCGGTGTAGAATTTGATGACAAGCATGAATGTAGGAGTGAATGTCTACTACATCCATTTCTGCTCCTTTGTCTCCCCACCGAATGTGTAGGTTGATCAAGTTGGGCGGCACAATACTATGAGGTGGAAAGACAAGTGGGGGCCCCTTAACGGCAGAGTCTACTACTCTGGAAGAAACGCTTGAAAACAAAAACTCCTTGGTAGATCTGACGGATGGCACAATGCCATGAGGTGGGTCCGTCTTGTTGTCTGCATTCCGCCGAGACTTGGTCCAGTGGTTGCACCAATTTTGGGAGAAGGGCAAAGTGTGGGAGGCTATGGTCGTTGTCAATACGATTGTGTCCTCGTGTCCCTCGACCAGATTTCCATTTAGAAGTGAGAGTGAACGAACTCACACAATTGTCGAGACGACTCGAGGCTTGCCGCTTGGACGATTGCTCGCAGTCGCAGTCGCAGACGCTACTTGCAAAATCACGCGAGCATCGCGCCTGTCTGTCCAACGGTCCAATTACCGAAAAAAGAAAAACATGGCGCACTGTTTTCCCCCTTGTTGCGATCCTTTGGATGCTTTTGGCCCAATGTTTCGGGTGGAGAGCGGCACAATCCGGCTTTCCCAACAACAAATACTATGAGTAATACGAATCGGACTTCACTTCCCTCGTTCTCACCTCCATCCTCCAGCACAACGACGAGGACCACGACCACCAATGGTCCTTCCTTCCGCAGGGTGGTCCAAGTTGTCCTCCTTTTGCTGTTACTGGTCCAAACCCGGTACCTTCACCAAACATTTTTTCGCAACAGACAACAGCGAGGAAGCATTGCACGGCTCTCGCATGACAACCGCAATCGATACAACAAATTCGAGTTTTCTTGTATGGAACTTTATCAATCAAAGTTCTGTCAGATTTGAAGACGAGAGGAGAGAACCAAAGGCCAACATGACGAGTCCTGTTATCAACAATCCTCTGAATTCCAACAAGAAGCACAAGAACAGACACAACCAGACTCTCACAACCTTTCGTATCGAGCTCTCGGATCCCGAATACAAGGGGGGATGGCATGATCCACCCTTTGTGATTGAAAAATACAAGCTCTTGTTTTTTAGCACCGCCAAAGTCGGATGTACTCATTGGCATTTGCTCTTCATGCGCATGATTTACAATCGCACGTATGCATCTCATCAAGAAGGTCGCGTCCATGAACATGCCGTTAGCCAGCTCAAATTATTGCGTCACTATTCGGTCCAACAAGCGACGCACATGATGACGTCTCCCGACTGGACACGGGCCATTTTCTTGCGCGATCCCTTGGAACGCTTTGTGTCGGCGTATTTAGACAAGGCTTTGGGCCCGGATGACTATGTTCAGAGACATTGCTGTGGTAAACACAGTGCCAGCTGTCGGAGGCGTTTGAAACAATCAGCGGAAGCCGCCTTTCCTATTATGAAACAGTGTAATGACATTCATTGGAAACCGCAAAATCAACGCATCTCGCACAAGTACATGCAACAAGTGAATTTTGTGGGACGCATGGAAACCATGCAAAAGATACCGAACGATTGTTTCGACGGATTGGCGCCTGGGAAGAATATGGGACACATGGCACCAGGACATCAAGCACGGCCCAACCACGCCTTGCCGGTCAGAATCATGCGACGGGGGCATCCTCCAAAATGACCCAGCACATTACTCCCAACTTGTATCAACAGCTCATGGAGTTTTATCGGGTGGACTACGAAAATTCCTATTTCAACTTTCCCAAACCAAACGTGTCTTGGTTGGAACAATCATCCTAGCAGCATCAGCCGTCGAGAAAGCAACGTGCGGTCCCATGAATTGCCGTTGACCAACCAACGACTGTGGTAGGTTGGTTGGATGCGCCAGAAACGAGCCATGCGTACGAATGACAACGCACATAGATGACAACGACTTTCGAATTGGTCACAACACATTGTTGCCATTGTCATTGGTCCAAAAAGACTCACTGGTATTGTTACTCATACAGTAGTAGAGAGTGCAGTACAACCAGATTTGACGGTGACCTCTCTACTATTCCAACAATGTATGTTTTTGCAGACTCTTTTTTGATATCGTTCTCGATGCTCCACGCATTTGGTGTCTCCAAAGCAAACACTCGACTATAGAGCGAAGAACGGGTAGATGTAGGTAGAACTACTGCCCTCAAAACCGTCGTGCTGCCTCTAGAATGAAAAAAGTGACAATGGCAAACCATGACGACAACTGCGAGTGATATGGAACAATACTTCACCATGGGAACTTGATGTGTGTTTCGAAAGAGGCTCCTCGATGTTTTGTGGTGGGTTGTGGGTTCCTTGTGTATAGTTCAGGTTTGTTTTGTTGTTGTTGTTGTTGTTACGGTTCGGCACACTCTCTATTCGCATCCTCCTTGTTGCCGTCGACACTTCGTGTTTGTCTCGGGAACGCGTGGAGGCTTTTGGGGATGATGTATGTGCATAGAAACCAGAACGACAACCATTGCAACGACAATCATGGATCTAGAGTTGGAATACATACAGAAGATCCGTGCCTCTCATTCCTTGAGACACACGGGGGGCATGTCCTCGTTTGGTGTCGATCGAGTCCCCCGGCTCTCCCATGACGTCGGCCCCATCAAGATCAAGCGCGACATACTTCTGAGTCCCGCACAATGACCAGTCCCGAATTTAGTGCGACGACTTAAGCGCGACTTGATCTCTCTCTGGATTGTACGACTACGAGGGTACAATAAGAAGAATGACGACCGCGTCTTTGCCAGTGGAGGAAGAACTGGAAGAAGATATCAGCGGAGAGGAGGAGGGCGCGGAGCAGGAACGCGACGAAGAGGACGGTGAAGCTGAATTTCTGCCGCATGTCGATCGTTACATTCAACAACTCCACGAGAATCATCGGTCTGGCTTCTGTTACGATCCGCAGCGTCTCAAAAAGTTCCATTCCGCGGTCCGCTTGACTCCCAAGAACTTGTCGTACTATGCCAAGCCACGTCCAAGAGACTGCATCGAGAGAGTGGATGAAACTCCCAGCAGTGACCATCCACTCCGGGCCATTGCCGCGGTTCTAGAATCCGCCCCAGTTCCATTGTTCGAGTCACTGCTTACTCATTGACCGATATGTGTGCCATTGATCTCCTCTCACATCATGGCGGCTCCAAAACAGTTCTCCTGCATCGTTCCACGGACACCAGAAAAGCTCTTGCGAAGTGGGTCACTGAGATTGGAAGGGCTCTCTTGGAGAATGTCGAAATTCGGTTGGTCGCCATGTCTACTTTTGGGGCCAATAGCAGCAGCAAAGCATCCCTTGATGTAAAATCAGTCATTACTGACACATACACTGTGCTAGGGAGCTACAATCTCTCCCGAGCTGGGAATTTTGAGGTGATCGCCACCCAGCAGGAGAGTATCACAACGTTCGACGAGATGTGGGACAATGACTTGGTTTTGACAAACCAAGCAGAGCGGATATACAACGAACTTTACTATGCCGCGCCGGAAGGATCGAAACGGAAAGCTCGGTATGATGCCATAAATGCTCAAGTTTCAGCCAGAAAGCGAGCCAGCAAAGCTACGACCCAATCCCAAGCATCCTAATGGATCGTACCACTCAAGGGTATGCACGGTGACGGACACGACACTTGGGAAATCCAGGATTTCGAGCTTGACGTCGCACATACAGTTGTGGCTCACAGAAAGTGGCATTCCAACAATTGGAACCGGTACAAACTATCTAAAATGCTGCATTTGAAATTCCCAAGTTTTGATCAAACCGGGAAAAAGGCTTATGATTTCATTGAAGATGGAGACTTACCTGACGACGCAATTGAGCAGGAAGAAAAAATCATTGACAGTGGAGACCCGATAGAGCCTTGCTTCGAGGATCCCGACAATGTTGAAGATGATAGGTTTTAGGAGACAAAAATGACAAGTAGGAAAACCAAATAGTTTACTAGCATGGTCAACTCTTTGTCTGGTAGAAGCCAGTGATCATCGGAAGCATTCATTACCTTTGTTGAATCGTCCCTTGGCCATGGTGATGCTGTTGCGGGGATTGCTTTCGGTGGATAGAAGACGGAACGCGAGACCTGTGCTTAGGCATCATAGATTACATAGCGTTCATCTACCTGTCGTCGTGATTGTCGTGACGATGTTCGACTGAGTTCAGAATGAACGTGTCGGGTAAGCCGGCAGGCTAAGGGGGTCTGGGGGTGGGAAAACAACAAAGACTAGGAAGAATTTTTTTAGCTCAAGAGTCGAAATTCAGTACTTTTCACCAAAAGCTTCCCACGTTAGGCAGAAAACGCCGGGCCAACCCCTATTCAAAACCATTCAGCCCCGAAGAAAAACAATGATCGAAGAACGGTCATCCATTGTTCTATCAATCCATTAAATAAAAACCATTTCACCACGCTGTTCCACGTCAGAATCTCGTCTGTTTTATCAATCCATCTATAAACTCATTTTTTCACCACGCTGTTCCACGTCAGAATCACGCCCAACGAACCAACCCACGAAACATCCCCCCACGCCATAAGGAGTTTAGCAACTTTGTCACTAACACCTAGCCAAACATAGAAGCTGAAGACCCAGACTTGTAGAAATGCATCCGAAGGCAACACAAATTGGAGTAAGATCCCCCCAGACATAGGCATTCTTAGTAAGAATCAGGCGTACCGACGAAAAATCGTACAGTATTAGCATACTAAAGTTTTTTTAGAATATAGGCGGGATTACGTTTCTACAACCGATCGTACCCATTCACTCTCTCCGTTCCTCGTACTTTCCGATTAGACGAGATCCACACGCGGAAAATAGTTCAAGTACTGATGTTCCTGTACAACGGCATCCATCAATCCCACGTTAAATTCAAGCTCTAGTGTCACGATAGCATTGTCGTCGAAAATCGTTTCAACCACAGTCGCATTAATGCCCAATTGGTCGCTCGTCCCTGATTTTTTGAGAATCATGAAACCAGGGTCAACCCCCGGTAGGTAGGTCTTGTACAACTCAGCCGTCACATCACGAATCTCCCAGAAACGATTTACATGAACAATCAACTCACCCATCAAATTGTTGGTCTTGACGCGGCAAGGGAGCCAGTCGTGAGATGGACTACCAAACGTGACAGGGCGTTGAATACCAGACGGAAAGCGATTACAAAATCCTCCCTCAATCGTCGACAACTTGTCAATCGGAAAGGGCCTGGACGTAGTAGGCGGACGAAAATAGATCTTGTAGCTACCCTTCAATACCAAATCTTGCTCAACCGTAGGCAATCCCCAGCTGTGTCCCTCACTCGAATCCACTGACCACCGAACTCGCATGATTCGTCCGTCATGACCAAGAGACTCACCACCATCGATCACCTGGTTTGTCTGTTCATCTGCCAAGCCAATCAAAGTTTGCGGAACCTCCAACGCTTCGGAAACGCGAAGCCGAATGACGTCGAGTGGAGTGTCTTGCATGCACATTGCACCGAATCCCCACGTCGGCGAAACTTTAACAATAAACTGCGCCATCTCGTCCCAACAACGAAGTGCCGCGACGGCAAAACAACCAACTGAACCATAGTCTTGACAACTGAGGTAAGTGCACAAAAGCAGACTGTGGTGGACACGAAAATTTATGAGACAACTTCGTCTCTAACCTTTTCCTCTATTCTGTTACCAAAAAAACCCACCCGCAAACCTATTTGACAGAAACCAACCGTAACCACACCTCCACGGAGGTCGTGCCGTGGAAACTCGTCACGGTGGACAGAAACCGACCGACACGACAACCAACCGAAAACCCACCCAACAATCAAACACATTTCGACGACGGACCGTGCCATGGCTATAAAGCTACGTTGGTTGTTCCATTGTTTTGTTACATGTATCCTCGTCGTGCCATCTACCGTAACCGTGCCGGCTTTTTGCGTCATCCAGGCATGCCTGGTTATCGTGCACGCACAACGATCGACGGCGGCTGTTCCTTCCAACCCGTGGATTGTTACGTGCGTGTGAGTGATACGGTCGACTTCCGTACCTGCGTAGTCAAAAAGTACTCCACGGCAATTCACGTTTTACGCACCATTGCAAAAAAGATGCGGATTCCACTATGTGACATTCGCCTAACCAAGCAAAACGGAAAACGGATTGCTA
Source organism: Epithemia pelagica (assembly GCA_946965045.2). Classification (NCBI taxonomy): domain Eukaryota; phylum Bacillariophyta; class Bacillariophyceae; order Surirellales; family Surirellaceae; genus Epithemia; species Epithemia pelagica. Next base: position 390,102 of record OX337237.1, read on the forward strand.
TGAAGGCATATGTGTACGAAAACGACAGCGATCTCACTAACGGTGCTATTACACTGGCTATGGTGATGGGAAGTCATCGTGATTTCAGCGAGACTTACCTTCCCGAGAATTTTTCGCTTTCGTCAACACCAGAATGCAAACAGGAGAGCGACAATGAGCAAGACGACGAGGATGAGGAAGACGATTCCGAAGAGGAGCTAGATGGGCAAGACCATGAGGATGAGGAAGATGATTCTGAAGAAGAGAAACAAGACGGGCAAGACCATGAGGACGATGATTCAGAAGAAGATGATGATTCCGTTGTGTTGGTTGACAAGAACGAACAAATGGAGAGCAATGGAGGCAAGCGAGACTCGTGCCGATCGTCGCGTTTGGTTGAAGAGGCGTATGTCTGATTGTTGCGGCTCGTCTCCAGTTGCGGCGGATCAAGAAACCAAACACCATTGTTTTTTGACGTGAAAAATTGAGTACCTTTCCGCCGTCTGTCGTCTTTACCACGTCTCAATTTAGATGACAGTAGTTTCTCTTGCATCACATCTTCTTGTTCATTTCCATAGGGATCTTCTTGTTGGGATCTTCTTGTTCATTTCCATAGAAAGTGAGAGCCAAATGGACAACGGCAGCCTTGAGAGCCTCCATTTGGCCGTATCGCCATTGTTCCCCGATCTTTTTGGACAATCCTTTGCCAATTAGGCATCTTTGGTCTTTGGCATGTCGTCGATGATGGATGGTCAACAAATAACGCTAAACGCACGTCTCGTATTCTTCCATGTCCACGTAGGTGTCTCTCTGTTTCTCGCTTTTTCAATTGTCAATGGTGCCAACCAAAGATCCGTCATCGCTCCCATGTGCAGAGCGAGACGAAAATGAAAGTAGGAGAATCACCGCGAATCGCAATGAAGGACAACCACCTGTATCTGTATGCAACCCTATAAGCACGAAACACTTGCGGCGCCGGCCTTAAGACTTAAAGATTAGATTACTACAACAACTAATCAAAGGCCAATCTCTCCGTGCTCTCCATACAAGACGTCAGCCTTGAGTCATGCCGGGATATCCGAACTTGAAGCGCGCGACATTCGAATAACGACCGTTACGGTCGACGCTGAAAACCGAGTCATGTTCCACGTGTTCACCACCTTCACCACCGTCAAAAAACTGGGAATAAAAATCCGTCGTGGGACTCCCTTCCTCGGCCAAGTAGCTATCGATTATTTCCGCCACGTGCTCATCTGTAAATAGATGATCAAGCGCGCAAGGCGGGCTCTGAGTGTGGTCGAACTCCGCCTTGTAAATATAGTCCTTTTTCCAAGTAACATTGGGGTTCTCATTGTCCGCGCGCTCAAGAATCTCGATTAGCTTCTCCGCGAATTCTTTCTTGAGCTGCGCGTGCGCAGTGCTATCAACCAACGGATCGTGCTCGGTAGGCGGGCACGCGACAACACATGGCCAGAAAAAAACACCTTGGTTCGGCTTGGGGGGGCCCTTCACCAACGGAAGGTTCTTCTCGCGCGACACACGACGGTGTAGGGTAGTGATGCGCATGTCATACGATTCGAGCTCGCCTTGCGCACTATTGAGAATTTCGTCAGTGACTGGCTTCAGATATCCCGATTCTTCAACACCCGCCTTCTGAAGCTTAAGATACCCAACAATAAACGCTCCCTTCGGACCACACTGTTCGAGGTGAACTTCCGTCACCTGTGGCCCAGCCGCAGATGCACGGACGTCCTTCACTTTCTTCTTCCCTTTCGAAGCAAATGGACTCCTCTTGAGCTTAACGGGAGTAACCACTCTGTGTGCACCCTGGGACACATCGGATGTTTCTGTTGCGTTGGTCTGCAAAAATGGGGAAGGTAAGTAAGCGCCGGGCCAAGCACCATGGTTATTGCACGACGAACGGAACTCACCATGCTGTCTTACTCAACTTTCTCCAGATAAGACACAAATTGTTCTCAGCCGGATTTATGAGATCAACAGGAAATGAATGCTGTTAAGGTTGATTGTCGTGCCATCTCCATCAGTCCATTAACGTCGAATCCAGGTCGAGTCGTACCGTGGACTGCAACGGTCCATTTATGTCATCATCAGGACACACAACAATTTACACACATACCCAACAATCAACCACGAATGCAGCAGCGTGAATCACCGGACGAAGTGCCAATGCAATCGGAGACACCACAAACAGCACACAGATTCAACAATCAACCACGACCGCAAGAGGACCGTGGAACACAACCGACAACAATTTACACACATACCCAACAATCAACCACGAATGCAGCAGCGTGAACCACCCGACGAAGTGCCAATGCAATCGAAGACACCACAAACACCAACAGATTCAACAATCAACCACGACCGCAAGAGGACCGTGGAACACAAGAGCGTGAAACACCACGCCGTACCGGGGGAGATGCCAATGCTGACGGAGACACAACAACGCGATGCACAGCAATCAAACTACCTAGTCCGTTCCCATCAGCCCACGGCGTGCAGTCTATTTCCACGATCTTTCAAGCACCACACATATTCAACAATCAAACACGACCGCAGCGTGAAACACAACACTAGTACACTATTCTAGCGTGGTGATTAACGTAGTAGTCCGGCGTGTTAGTTGTGTGCCGTCCACGTTTTTCTAGTACATTACGGATTGGAACTGATCAGCATCCACTCCATCCATCTTGTCTCATTATTTCTTGCTTTCATTATTTTGTTTTCCGGTGCTGGTTCACAGTTCACAGCTCACAGCATAATTTGTCGGTTGGTTGTTGGTACTTGGTACGAAGTTTATCACACGTATTGTTGTGTAACCGCGTGTTCTTGTGGCGGCTGAGTAACCACGTGTAACCACGTGTGTTTGTGTGAAACGATATGAGGAAGGAAGTGTATCGCTTGATTCCGTGTGTGAGTTCTGTGTCTTTGCTAACAAAATCCGGGGAACCATCGGTGGTAACCAATCCAACCGGCAACTGGATTTCCAATCCCTAGAGATTGTTGAACACCCCCATCCCGTACCTTGAGTACAAGTAGACCGAAAGGTTGAAAAGAGGGCGATCCTTGCCAGACCGGCTGGATACCGTCAGGGGGGCGGAGTTTAAAGTACTCGACAGGTACAACTCCGCGTGCTACGGCACATCATTGCGCACTAACGAAACATCTGTCGCGGCTGTGCTCGCCACATAGTCGGTACTCTTTTCTGCATCACGGACAGGGCGACTGATTCCGCGGGACCGAAACTGAATCTCGCTTGTCTAACGACATCGTCTGTCGTCGGCCGTGTGAAGAGGGCGACTGATTCGCAATCTGAACGGAAATCTGAATCTTGGTTGACCGAGGACGCCATCTGTCGTCGGCCGTGTGGAGTACGGGCAAGGGACTGGCGATCCCACAGTGATTGGGCAAGACTCAAGTATCAAGACTACAAGGACAGGCTCAGTGCGTGGATCCCTAACAGGTGAAGCTGCCAGTCACGTGACATTATTGTCTGTGATAAACTGACAACCTGGATTACTACGGTGTGAGGGGCCCGCGTTTCCTAATTAGTCGGGTACTACGGCAACGCGGCTGTTGGAAAAGAGGCTTCCTCAATAGTTGTTTCTGACAACAAAGAAATTCCCGCCACAGCTTTCGTGCTTACAGCAACTTACACTGAGTAACATAGAGAAGGAGAAGGAGAAGGACAAGGAGAAGGAGAAGGACAAGGACAAGGACAAGGACAAGGACAAGGACAAGGACAAGGACAAGGACAAGAACAACAACAACAACAACAACAACAACAACAACAACAACAACAACAACAACAACAACAACAACAACAACAACAACAACAACAACAACAACAACAACAACAACAACAACAACAACAACAACAACAACAACAACAACAACAACAACACAGCGACATGCATTTTGTTTATTTGATTTTTAGCTTCATTTTAGTCATGAATGCAGATGTTAGGGCAAGATCTCAGGGCATTAGAAATGCAGAATCCGCGCGCAATGGGTTGTTGTACACAGACGCACGGGGCAACTCCAACGCAAAAATATGCTGTGTTTGTGACACATTGATTCCATACGGTGATGAGAAATGCTTGACCATACAGGACATCCGTCACAAACGTTTGTGTTCTGTGTTGTCGAAGAAGAACTTGGGTTTGTTGGAGTATGGGATTAAACAGGAAGGGCAGGTTGCTATCCAGAAGCACTATACACAGCACTGTTATACGACTAGGCGAAAGGAGTATAAGTTTCTGAACAATTTGGTTTTGTCCCCCAAATCATACCCCGCCAAAAAGGGCACAAAAGAAGGCCTTGGATGCTGTAGGGCTTGTCACTCGCACCTTCAGAACATGAAAAACAAGAAAGGTGACTGCACCCCACCACGCTATGCCATTGTTAACGGCCTATCGATTGGAAAGCCTCCTGTGTGTTTGAAAGACCTTAATGAGGTTGAATTGGCTATGATAGCGCCCGCTAGGACAAACAAACACATTTTTTCATTTACCGCTGGTAGCCATAAATCAATCAGGGGATGGCATTCGCTGTACTATAATGACCTTGATGCCGTCAATGGCGTTGTTAATTGGTGTAATGAGGCAACCACACAACGACACCAGCAAGGAGAAAGCAATGATAGCTTGGGTGGGGAAGAAAACGCAGAAAAGAAGTTATACATTCCTACAATCGCGGTGGTATTGTGCGGCCCGTTTACGTCGGCCCAGCGTGCAAAAGTGAGGGAGAAAACCGAAGTGAGATGGGAAAAAATGCAAAATGCACTGGTATGGTTAAAAGCAAATAAACCACTATATGCAGAATATGATCTCCCAACAGACGCAATGCTGAAACCAATTTTCCTTGACAAAGCAGAGATTGTTCCTGAATCGTCGTCAAATGTCGAGCTGGTTTTTGAAATCAATGCGGTTTTCCCGGACTCTGATGAACCCAAAACAGGTAATGGTGGGTTCGCGACTCAGCAGGAGTTCAGAAATGCTTCTGTAGAAAATTTAGTAACACCAGAGTCGGACAAGCAAGCAACATTGATATCCCGGCCAACCCCACATCTACTCCGTGATTATGAGGGTGACAACTTGATTCGTGCGTTCCCCCTTCAGTTTCCCTACGGAATTGGCGGTCGTAATTCGGAGGGTGAATTGCGGCAGGGGGTTGGGTATCTGAAACATTTGTCTATGTTAGCCCCATCACGTTTTCATGGGGCAGCCTTTATATGTGTCCTTCATAATATGTTTGAGAGACAAAGAATGGTTGCCAATACTTTCCTTAGGGTGTCTGATTCACAAGCACAGTCGTTTCCAGATATTTCGACAGAGGCAATTGAGGAGGCCTTGCGGATGATGCAGGACAACGTGTCATGTTCCACCCCGGGATACATGTTTCTTCAAAAGCTGAGAGCGATTACTTCTTCCATGGGCCATACGTCGGGTTCGGCAAAAAGGGCCCGACAGAGAATGTTTTCGATGATTTCGCATCATGGTTTGCCGTCTTTGTTGTTTACCATTACACCAGAGGATGCAATTAACTACAGAATCAGGGTAATGTCGACGGGCGGGACGGGCGAGCGTCCACCACCCGATCCATTCACTTGTGATTTCAGTGAACTTGCAAAATATGCTAAGGAATGTAAGGAAATTAGGGTTGATAATCCAGGGCTGTGTGCATTTGATTTTGAGAATGTACTCCGGATTACAATCGCACATTTGATAGGGTGGGACGAAACTGAACAGAAAAACAAACCCTGCTTTGGAATATTTGGAGACATAAGTGGGTGGTGTTACGCAGTTGAGGAGCAGGGACGAAAAACCCTACATGCACATTTTCTGCTGTGGGTGAAAGATTGGGCAAAATTGCTAAATGGGCTATCAGATGAAAGCCTCAGGGATACGTTCAAGAAGCAAATGGAGAAATATGTGTCAGCCGTGTCAAGTGCGGAATTGCATGGTAACGATTGTCAACCGGTGTGCACAAATGATGGCTGCTCTGGGTCTGTCTTGGAGCACTGCAGTGCGCAGGACTTGCGAAATCTCCGTACACGGGCAGGAAAGACGGCTTTCGGTGGGAAACAAATTATGAAGTGTGGGACCTGTGACAAAGGCTACTCAAGTGAGGATCTGGTAAAAATCCTACTTGACCCAATGTTTTCTCTGCAGGGGGGGGGGGACGATGAACCGTTTTGGCCACATGTTTCTTCACAACACACAAAATATCAGCTACTTATGGAGTTTGCATTGATGCGGCATAATCATCCGTTTGTTCCGAAGATCCTCGACGATAAACAAGCTGCAAGGTTTGTCGCAGCTTTGAGGAACCTACATAGTTCGAATCACTGTACAGCATGTTTCAAAAAAGGGGGAGAATGCCGGATGAAGATTCCCAACCTTCCCTTTGAAAAAACCACTTTGGTTTTTGATGAGCATTACACTAATTGGTACGACTGGAGAGGGAACAACCGTGCACGACAGCTTTTCCATGTAGGTCATAAGCGTTCCAGAGCAGATGTTATGATGAATATCCATAATCGTGCGGCAAGTAATCTGTTTGCTTGTAACACCAATGTGGTTGCGGGTGTCGATGGTGGTAGTGTCATGTATATGACATGCTTTGTGTCGAAGAATACGCAGAATGAGGACAATGAGCATTTTGCTTCTGCCGCAAAGCATATGGTTCGTAAAATGAAGACGTATTTAAGCAACGATTTAGAGGACAATGAGAATCGGGAGAACAACACTGCCGATACTAATAATGACAGAGTCCTGCACGGTATGCGTGGGCTAATTGGTGCTGTTTTGCTTTCTACAGGGGCACACGTATGCAGTGCACCAATGGCAGCGTTTTTGTTGAGGAATGAGTCTCGTTTTGGGTTTTTGCATGAATTTGCATATGTTGATCTCAGGGATTTTGAGTCAGACAAACTTCAGAAGTTTTCGTGTGATGCCTATGACGGCGAGGTTTTCCTGAAATCGTCTGTGGCTGATTACTTATATAGGCCACATGATTTAGAGGGTGTGTGTCTTTATGACTTCCTCTGCAGTTATTCTGTTGGGTGTGCGACCTCTAAAAACCGTGGAATGGAGTGGGTAGCAGAGCATCCGTCGCGGGGTAATTTGGTGTTGAAAAAAAATAAGAAAGACAAAATTCCACTTATTTCCTTTCTGGATTTTGTTGATACAAAATTTTTTGGGGACAGGTCAATTGACAATGTTGATGCATCGGGAGATGTTGTTCTTGATTCTGGTTTGGCAGCCATGGAATCTTATGCAAAGAAGGCCTGCCTTCTTTTTTACCCCTTTCGGCAGACAGGAGATCTTAGATCAGGGAACGGGAGATATCTGGGGAAATTCCAGCAGGGTTTGGCTGGTGGTATCATTTTAGAACAGCATTTGACGGTTCTTTCAAACATACAAGACTGTCGTAATAGTCTTAATTGCGGGAGACCGAGCGATTCTCTAGAAAGAGTGACAGAGCAACCATCGCTTGTTGTTGGTAATGCAGGTGATTCTGAGGAAGAGTGCGAAACAGGAATCGACCCTGGCATGGATGCAGTTTTTGATGAATTGATTTCGTGCCTGGATGTGAGTCGGCCGTTGTCAAGAAACGCTGATGGATTGTTGGCAGTTGATAGCAGGTTTATTCGGTCATGTGGGACAAACAAATGTGGTGAAAACTTGGTGGTCTGTCCGGAGTTGCCTGACTCGTCGCCATCAGTGTTTCGTGTCAGTTCGGATGAGCAGGCAGACAGTACTACCTTTGTACAGCATGCAAGTGTGGATGAGAAGGTATTTGAATCAAGAAGAATCACTTATAGAAGTTTGCATGAACTGTCTGTCCGTTTTCGTGAGCGTGTGATGGGTGTAGATGCTAGCAGTCACCTGCAGGCAACTGGGACATTGGAGAATATTCGGGCGTATGCGGATGTGTGTTTTGGATCTGATGTGGATCAAAAAAGAGCTTTTGAGTCAATAGTAGCTGCGTTTGTGCTGGAATTATATAAGGAGGCAAATAGAACACAAGCAGCAGTCGACTCCGAAGATGAACTGGAGGCAAACCACCAGAATACGAGGTTTCTTAGTTTACGCAAAAAAGAATTGGAAAAAGTGAATAGAGGTCATCAATACATCGCGTTCCTTTCTGGTGCAGGTGGTACGGGGAAAAGCCATGTTTTAAAATCGGTTGTCCGATATGCCAAGAGCATGTGCCGCAATTTGAGTGTTAAGTACAACAAGCGGACAATTGTTGTGACCGCGCTTACTGGTGCGGCTGCTGTTGGTATAAATGGTGAAACAACCCATAATGCCTGTGCTATAAATCGAGAGGTTGATGGAGAGGTCGAGGAGTGGACAAATGCGTATATGTTGGTTGTGGATGAAATTTCGTTTGCATCCAAAGATGTGCTTATATGTCTGCATCATAAACTGCGTGAGATCAAGGAAAATGCAACTGCCCGGTATGGAGGAATTCCTGTGTTATTTGCTGGGGATTTTACGCAGTTGAAACCCGTGAAAGGATACCCCTTGTTTGTGTATAAGGATCTTGAACATTGGTATGATTGGGTACATACGTTTATGGAGCTTCGAACTAATCATAGATTCGTTGACGATCCAGATTACGGTGAACTGCTTTTAAGGTATAGAGATATTGGGCCTGATGCAATAGATCTGGATACATTGAATACACGTGTTGTTGGTAGTCCTGGGGGGCCACGTGAGAGCGACATACCGTCTACGGCAGATTATGCCACAAAGTCCAACATTGATCGTGCGGCTATTAACGATGCCATCTTTTGCAAACATTTGGCAGAAACACATTCAAAGGATCCGGAAAGGGACCCCCCTTTGCATACGATTTGCGTTCGTGCGTCTGACTTGCGTTGGAAGAAGCCAAAGACGAGAAGGGACTATGTGGACTTTAATTCGGCCAGTAAAGACATGTTATATGCGTATTGTGGTGAAGGACATGTTAAGAGTAAAGATAATAAGCATTACGACCCATTGTTGAAATTTTACTATGGTCGTCCATTGATGATTAATGACAATATCGATGTTGAGAGGTGTGTTGCTAATGGGGCAATGTGCACTTTCCGTGAAGTTGTGTTGATGCCGGGAGTTACAGTTAGTGATATGGAGAAGATATGTATTGATGGCTACTTTGTTTGGTGTGTTAGTGTGTCACAAGTTCGGGGTTTGAGAGTGACAATGCAAGATGGTGTTGAAGGTTTCGTAGTGAATTTGGAGGCTACAAAAGTTACAGCGACTGTTCAGTTTCTTCTGCCGGAATTTGGTAGGAATGTGAGGATTAAGAAGACTACTATGAGGCTGAAGCAGTTTCCGATTAATGTATCAAATGCACGAACAGGACATAAATTGCAGGGAAGGTCGTTGCGTCATTTGGTGATTAGTTCATGGGACTATACGGATAATTGGGTGTATGTGTGTTTGTCTCGTTGTGCTACTTTGAATGGTTTGTTTTTGCGGCAGCCGTTAAATTTGGACAAAACAAGAGGCATTTCGGAAGAGTGTGCGAGATTCTATGAGTTGTTCAGGGAGACTAAACAGCTACCAGAAAAGGTTGTTCTGTTTGAGGAGGAGAGGGGATAGTACCGCTTTCGATGTTTTTGGATCGACACCAGTCCATTTCCGTCAAAAATTTGATTCGTGAGGCCCAGTTCTATCATCCGTCGGCCTTGCGTCGTTCCTTGTCCGTTCCAATCGATTGTTTGTGTACAAATCAAACATGCATTGATGGTTTTGGATTGACAGTCCATTTCCGTCAGAAATTTGAGTCGTGAAGTCCGGTTCTATCATCCGTCATCAGACAGCCAAATCGGGCTTTCATTGGTCTCATAAATTCTGTGAGATAGATTTCTGTTGGGTTGTTGGTTAAATAGTCAAGATCATGTGCCGTTATATTGAATTGTCCTTGGATAGTTGTGATTTTGAGACAAGCGATAAGTCAGTGGAGTTTCAGGTTCAGGTTGGTCTGTCGGATCGCTGGCGGTTCAAAGGAGTGTGTCCACGGAACACACGGATGGCTGTGCTTTGCCAGAAGGTTGCTGATGCATTGGAAGTTGAGGCTTGTTTAAAAGGGTTAGTCTGTTTCACGACGAATCGGGCGGTCAGTGGTCGTGAATGTGTCGGTGACCAGTGCTGTGTGGGAGTTCGGTGGGCTGTGAATCCAAATGAGAGGAATGATACCTGGGGGTTCGAACGTGCAACACCAGATGACTTCGTGCTGCGTGATACCTACAATAGATATTTTCGTTGTGAGGCCAACGAGTATGTTGATCTGTTGAATGAGTGGGAGCGTGGGTATGATTGTTCCTTTCCGTCTGGTCGCGAATGGCCGGTCACGTTCCAAGAAAATGTGGTTAATTGGCTGTCTTGTCGTGTGGCTACGAATGCATTGTTAGGGGAGTTCACCGTCATTATTAACTGTTATTGGAAGGTTCGCCATGTTAAAGCGGAGTTGTATAAGTTTTTGGGGGTCGATCCAACTTTTATGATTCTTCAAAAGTCGAGAGAGAGTGCAGAATTAGATGACGATGCAGCGGTGATCCAAGAGATTTATAGGGAGAATTGTACGGCGGTTTTGCAGTTGTCCTTGGATGTTGAAATGATGGTCAAGTTGGTGGCAGGGCATCCATTGTTGTGTTTCTTTCGTTAAATCGATTTGGTCATGTGAGCGGGTAGACAGGGGTCTTGAGTGTTGCTGTATGGTTTGGATGGCCTAATGTTACTCTTGAAATTTAATTTATTCTCCTAGTCATGATTGTTATGGAACTTTAGAGTCCCATCTCATAGTGGGTGGATTTCAGGTTGTTTTGATCTACTCTTTCCTCTTCTTGTTTTGACGTGGACCGACGTGGTGAGGTGGTTGTGATTTATTGCGGACGCCAGCCCCAGCCGTCATGGGAGGTATGGGTGGGTCAGGTTGGCGTGGTAGGTTATGAGCCCTTTTATGTTTGGGTGATCGTTGAACTCAGACGTTCCATCCCGAAGGGTACTGTCGTCTGACTATGGGAGCAAGTCGACTTTGTCTATTGTGTGTCGTGATGACTGTCGTGAGAATGTCGTGATCGTCGAAAATATGTCGTATTCGCATTGTTAACTCGTACTCAATACGGTTCAGTGTGCATAGCCACGATTTAGGATAGTATACCGGTAGTTGTGGTTGTCATCCCTTTGGGCACTCCAAACAAGACAAGGCGAGCGAGCGAGTTTCCAGAGACTCTCTTGCAACAACTACAAGAACAACACAAGAACAACAAACTTCCTTGAGAGCAAAAGAACCACTCTAAGACAACGACCAACAACGACGAGACACTGCAACCAACAAGCCAAAAGAGAATCCAACGAGTTCTCCTCCCCTCCCTCTCTTCAACACGACAAACCTCCCTCCACTGAACAAACAAGAACCACTCTCCTTCTCACCACCACCAAGAGACAAACAACGACAACGTCTTGAGATTCTCTCCAACAACAACCAACAAGTCAAGAATCGATCCACGAAAACACCGTATTCGGACGTCCAGAACTGCGAGAAGTGGAATTCCAATGGAAAGCCACTTTTTTCTCGGTTTTGGGTTTTGGGACATTAGGCCCAACTAAAACTAATACAGCTACTAAAGTTACTTAAGTACTCGTCCGAATCCGATTCCGTAGTAGAAGTGTACTCCGCAGTCCACCGCACTCTCGTGGGATCCCAAAATTGATCCAACCCCTCGACCGGAACCCATTAAAGAGTCGACTACAAAGGGACGACGATGTTTGGACGACAACCGCCAACAGAATACCTACTACCTAGGTAGTTGAAGGAGAGTGTTGTGTCAAAGATGAATTAGTATCACGGTCGTTCCTTTTCTCCTTGTCAAGAACACACATTGTTGTTGTTGTTATCCTGCTCATATTATGGTGGGATCCAATAGGTCGTCCTCGTCGTTGTTGGACCCTAATCCAATCACAGAAATTTTGACAGCCAGAAAGAGCGATACCAAACTACCCAGGCAGGATACGTTGTTGGAGAAAAAGGCAATTGCTCGTTCAGCATGGACTTTTCCACCGCCAAGACACATTGGTACTAACAAATTTATTTCTCCGTGTGCTATCGGATTGTCATGTGTGTTTGTTTGTTTCCGGAGACTCCAACAATGTCGCTACAGTGACACTGCAACTTGGTTTGTCAACGGCGGATGGTGGGAGAATGATTGATCCACCCAAGACAGGTTGGGTGGAGTAAAGTTGAAATACGGGTTTTCGTAGTCGACCCGATAATACTCGAGGAGTTGTTGATACAACTTGGGAGTAATGTGCTGGGCCAGTTTCGACGATGCACCCGTCGAATGATGCTGACCGGCATGACGTGGTTGGGTAAAGTTGGAGGCATGGGTGGCGTTTCTTGTCGTCGTCATTGTACTGGTGCTATGTGTACCATATTGCTCCCATGCTCCAATCCGTCGCAACAATCGTTCCGTATCTTGTTGCATGGTTTCCATGCGTCCAATAAAGTTCACTTGTTGCAGGTACTTGCGAGAAATGCGGTGACTTTGTGGTGTCCAATGAAAGTCGCGACACTGTTTCATAATGGGAAAGGCTGCTTCCGCCGATTGTTTGGAACGAGCCAGACAAGCGGCGTTGCGTCTACAACATGTTTTTTGAAAATACTTCTCCGTACTATGAGCCTTGTTGAGATAGGCCGAGACAAAGCGTTCCATGGGATCTCGCAAGAAAATGGCCCGTGTCCAGTCAGGCGACGTCATCATGTGTCATCATGTGTGTGGCTTGTTGGACCGAATAGTGACGCAACAATTTCAATTGACGAAAGGCGTGAACATTGACATAGTATTCGTCATCCAATGTATAGGTGCGATTCTGTTCCATGCGCATAAAGAGCAAATGCCAATGCGTACAGCCCACCTTGGGCGAAGAAAAGAACAAGAGCTTGTATTTTTCAATCACAATGGTTGGAAATGTTCGCCTACCTTTGTATTCTTGATCCGAGAGCTCGATACGAAAGGGTGTAAGAGTCTGATTGTGTGTACTCTTGTGCTTCTTGGTGGAATTCAAAGGCATGACAACGATTATGACGAAGACAACGACACGGCCAACGACGACGTTGCGTCATCACGGCCACCCAAAAAGAGGGCCAAACGGTTTATGAAGTCAACCCAGGCATCTGCAGCGAACGCTGTCGTGACGTCCAATGCTAATGACGATCGTCCACGTCAAGAGAGCCTTGACGCACTGTCGGAGGTGTTCATCAACAATCACACTTTCCAGCACAAAGTCAAAGCACCGTCTTTTGTCAGCTTTTCCTACGGCTCCGTGTGGTTCAGTTGCCTCACGGGCGATGCTGAAGCGCTACGTAAGGCCCTTGTTAGATTGTTCCTTCCCAACCTCCCCCCCCCCCCCCCCCCCCCCCCCTCCCATTCCCTTTACATGTCCCTCCTGCAATGTGACGGCCTTTGGTTCTTCCCTTTCCTCTTCAAATCTGGGAGAACTTTGATTGATATAGTTCCATTCAATAGAAGTCGATTCACTGGGGTTGTCATGCGAACGCTCTGACTCGTCGTGTTGGCCTTTGGTTCTACGCCCTCGTCTTCAAATCCGGGGGAACGTTGATTGATATTATAGTTCCATGCGAGGGAGCTCGAGTCTGACAGATCCATTACAGTTGTCATGCGAGCGCCATGCAATGCTTTTTCGTTCTTGTTGGGAACAAAGTTCGGGAAAGTCAAGGAACAGCCTGATAGTTGCAGGTTTGCAGAGACTGGTAATGATACTGTTAGAGCTGAAGGTAGACATTGCATGTTGACAACAAGGAAGTTGTTGGGTATACACTATGCATTCATGTTACCTTGATGGATGCTGACTTTGTCATTGTCGTTTCTTGCTAGGAGTAGACTGCACCGAGACTGTGTGTGGGCAGGTAGCTGAGTTAGACTACCAATTTAAACTTTCCTTCATCCATTTGGCGACAAAAACACATTTTGAAGTGGCCAATCGACAGATCTCGTTCTGGGCTTTTGAATGACACCTCAAATTCCAAAATTGGTTAAGTAGAAGTTAAGTTATAAATTGTCAAAGTTTTCTACGGTGGCATCGCGGTGACCCCAGAATTCCGCCCACCAAATTTAGTCAGGCTGCCAAATTAGTCAGGTTGCCTCTAATTTAAATTTTTTGAGTGTGTTTTCCGTTTTCTGTGTGGACGAGACAGACAGGCGCGAAGCTCGCGTGATTTTGCGAGTACCGTCTGCGAGTGCGAGCAATCGTCCAGGTGGCATACCGTACAATACGCCTCTCATCTCTCATCGCAACAAGAAATAAAAATAAAAAATAACGACGAATGAGAGGAGAGATACAATCCGCGGTCACTCTCCGAAAAAAATGTAAATTTGATCGAAGGACAGGAGGACCATCGCAATGACAACGACAACAACCTCCCACACTTGTCCTGCTCGAAAAATTAGTGCATATCAGAGTCTGGCTGCACTGTGCGTAAGAACACCAATGAGTTTCTGAGCGATACTTTGGACACTATTTATCTCCATGCCTAGAGTGTGATTTGTACCCAAACGATCCGCCTACAGTCATCAAACCGCGAGTTGCTTTGTCGACAGCGCATGTTGCTGCAGGGAGGATTCTTGTTTCAACCAAGACAGGTTGGGTGGAGTAAAGTTGAAATACGGGTTATCGTAGTCCACCCGATAATACTCGAGAAGTTGTTGATACAACTTGGGTGTAATGTGCTGGGCCAGTTTGGACGATGCACCCGTCGCATGATGCTGACCGGCATGACGTGGTTGGGTGAAGTTGGAGGAATAGGTGGAGTTTGCGGTCGTCGTCATTGTACTGATGCTATGTGTACCATATTGCTCCCATGCTCCAATGTGACGCAACAATCGTTCGGTATCCTGTTGCATGGTTTCCATGCGTCCAATAAAGTTCACTTGTTGCATGTACTTGTGTGAAATGCGGTGACTTTGCGGTCTCCAATGTTGGTCGGTGCACTGTTTCATGATGGGAAAGGCGGCTTCCGCGGATTGTTTTAAACGACTCCAACAGGTGGCATTGCCATGACAACAGTGGTTGTAAATAAAGTCTTGTGGACCCAATGCCTTGTTGAGATAGGCCGAGACAAAGCGTTCCATGGGATCTCGCACGAAAATGGCCCGTGTCCAGTCGGGAGACGTCATCATGTGCGTCGCTTGTTGAACCGAATAATGACGCAATAATTTGAGCTGATTCACTGCCTGTGCATGGACGCTGTCTTCTTGATGGGGTGCATAGGTGCGATTGTAAACCATTCGCATAAAGAGCAAATGCCAATGGGTACATCCGACTTTGGCGGTGCTAAAAAACAAGAGCCTGTATTTTTCAATCACAAAGGGTGGATCATGCCATCCCCCCTTGTATTCGCGATCCGAGAGCTCGATACGAAAGGGCGTAAGAGTCTGATTGTGCGTACTCTTGTGGTTCTTGTTGGAATTCAAAGGCTTGTGGATAGCAGGACTCGTCGTGTTGGCCTTTGGTTCTCTCCTCTCCTCTTCAAATCTGTTCAGAGAACTCGAATTTGTCGTACTCACTGGGGTTGTCATGCGAGTGCCGTGCAATGCTTTTTCGCTTTTGTTGGGAAAAAAGTTTTGATAGAGGTAATGGATTTGGACCAGTAAGAGCAAAAGGAAAACAACTTTGACTGCCCTGCGGAAGGAAGGACCATTGGTGGTCGTTGTTGTGGGAGAGTATGGAGGTAAGAAGGAGGGAAGTGGTGTCCTATTCGCAGTACTCATGTTGTTTGTTGTTGGTTTCTATGGATTCAGTGCCAGGACGATGCACACAACAATGCGCCTCCACAACACAAATGACTTTTTATTTTACAATCTATGGTCGATAGGGGGGGGGGACTCCTAAGCGGGCAGGTCGCAAAGGAGTGGGGCGTTATCAGTAAGGTGAACATATTCCTCCATGGGGATGGGGGAATAAATTGGTGTCACTGGAGCGAATCCAAGACGGGCTAAGTTTTGGATCTGTGATGTCCTTGTGGTGGTTTTTGCTTTGTGGTTCCGGATGGTGGCCATGTGTGTATTGGCATGGGTGGCTAAACTGGAGACGATAGCGTGGCTGAGGGAGAGTTTGGCGAAGTGGCCGAGGGAGTAGACGTTGGCGGCCGGGTAGCAGAATTTGGTGATGTCTTTGTTGGCGGTGGATATGATCTTGGATGGTGCATGTCGAAGGTGTTGATACAGTGCGAAAGCTGCTGGGTGGGAGAGACTGCGGGAGGCGTTTCTGCCAAAGTGTGGGTCTTGCCAATCTGGTGGGTGGGCAGTGGAAAAAGGGTGTGGGTTGTTGTCGCTTGAGAACAGCAATGTTTCAGCGAAAGATCCCAAGGATCCAAGGTGGTCGACGGTAAAAGGAAGAAGATACACGCCGTTGTGGAGGAGGTGTTTGGCTGTCTCTGGGTCCCTGCAGTATTTTGCTCGCGCTGATTCTTGATGCGTCCTGGATGCATGTGCTGTTAGTTGTTGATGGTCGGACGGGTCAAGGGTGGGCGTTGGCTGCTGCGGTGGGGGGACAGTGACGTCGATTGCGAGGTATTGAAATTCATCGTTGTTGTGTGGCTGACTCAGCAATAAACCGACATCAGCGGGCCGGATGTTGCGGTTGTGCATCGGCGCAAGGCCTGGTGGTTCGACGTGGACATCGTGTGGGGTGTCTACAACCTTGGCAGCGGGGGCCAGATGGCGTAGGACGTCATACAGAGTGTCTCGGATGGCGTTTGACAAAGCAGTTTTGGATGCTTGACTGCAACCGAAGAGGTGGTCGCCGTGTGGATCGAGTGGCTTGGAGCATTTGCACGATTGAAGGTCGTTGCAAGGGTGGTCGAAGTGGAGTGGCAAGCGTAGTTTTCTTTTCAGGGCGGTCGTAAAGACTTTGTTGTCGAGGCGGAAATCGGAGGCTGGAAGGGGTACGGAGAAGGGTATACTCGTGAGGGGAGACAGGACGGACGGAAGGAAGATCCGTTGGTCTGGTTTGGTTGCGCGGAAGATCTTCGGGATCACATGCTCTTTGAGGATATGGTCCATTTGGCGGTTGTGAGTTGAGCGATCGAAGCATTCGACGGTGAACAACGATTCGTCGGCATATTCGTTGGCGAAAAGTGAGAGTGCTTTGCGGAATTTCGTCATTTCTGGGCTGGTGTTGTCCTGCCAGTTTCTGTATGTTTGTTGATGGACAGTCGGGAGGGGGCTGTGTTCGGAATGTGCCATGGCTATGGCCCGTGCCGTTTGGGTCAAAAATCTTGGATATGCCGCGGCCGCGGCGTTTTGGTATCCTGTGCCGCCCAGTCGTTGGGGCAGGGAAGCGATCAGGGTTGACGGGACAAGGACCATGTCGATTGGGGTGGATGTGAGTCGTGCAAGGAATGTAGCAATCAGCCGTTCCATTTTGATTGTTGTTGGGCTGGTCCAGAGTGTGGACGTTGGGCGCCCGGCCGGGTTGGCCAAGGTGATATCTGCTGGTAGTAAATGCAGAATGGAGGAAACCAGCGAGAAGCGGAAGAGAGTGTGTTTTGTTTGGAGGTCGTGCAGCTGATGAAGCTTGTCTAATTTGTTTTCCAGTTTTGCGATTTTTGAGGCGATGTATTGTCGGGCGAAATTGGAGGATCCAATTGGTTGGCCAAGGAATCGGACGCCGGTTGTGATTTCGGCCTTTTCTGGGGACGTCGGTGAGAGGAATGTCAAAGCTTCTTGCAGTCCTTGTCTTTGGCTGGGTGAGAGCCTGTCGATGGGAGATTCACCAGTTGTGGAGGTGAGTATGTTTGTTTTGTTGTGGTTGAGGATGATGCCAAGCGGTGTCCCTAACTCTTGGAATCTCTGCAGAAACCAGGGGAGGTCGGCATGGGGGAGACATACGGAGGTGTCGTCCATGATTGACGCCGTGTGTGCTAATCCGCCCATTCCGTCGTCGTATGGAATGTCTTGTTGTTTGCGTTTTGCCGCTCGTTGTGCCTGTTCTTTGTTGATTTTGTTTGTCAGGGCCAGTAGGACCAGACAAGAGAAAAGCGGGCTGAGTGGGCAGCCCTGTGGGAACCCTTCCTCTTGCCATAGGTGTTGTGGCTTTTTGTTTTCATCGAAGTACCATGATTTGCATGGTTTCGAAGTGAGGAGGTCGAAGATTGGGACCAGTGGTTTCGTGGCGTCGTCGCACAGCAATATACGTCTCGCTTCTGTCCGGGAGACATTGTTAAACATGTTGGTAAGGTCTAACAACAATAAACTTCTGGTTGGTGGTTGGTTGCTGGTGGTGTCCTTGGTGTCGTTTTGGCGGGTGATGAATTGGCGAACCGCGGCGGCTGTGGTCTGGGCGACGACGTCGACGCCGCCGGGAATTTGTATTCCATACTGTCCCCCTTTTAGGAGGATGGGGGATATGTGTTCTGTGACGTGGACTAGTGCCGTTTTTGCGGCGACTCTGCGGATTGCTGTCCCGATCCCGATGGGACGGAGCTTCTCCAGGTTGGACAGGTCCTTGTGAAGGGCCAGAAAGTAGTTGCTTGCCAACAGGGTTTGTATCGATGGCGGGACTTGAGCCGTTACCACGAGCTGGAGGAGCGATTTGATCTTGCCAAAGTATGGTCTGGTGGAATTGGCTGCTTTGGTTGTACGGTGGAGAGCCATGGAGACGATTGCGTCTATGCAGTTGGCGAATGGGCCGGAGGCCGTGCCCGGTTTCATTTGGCGGAGGGCTAGCTCGAAGTTGCTGTCTTCCAGTCTGAGGTATTGGTTGGCCGGTGGAGGATCTCCCGTTTGTCCTTGTGCTCGTGTGCTTGGTGGTGGTTGTCGACGGGGGGGAAACAGTTCGTCTTTGCATCGTTGAATTCTGGGTGGTGTAAGGGTCGCCGTGGGCGTATTTGTGGTCAGCCTTTGGAAGGCTGCTCTGTAATTTCCAAGGTCTGCCGCTTGTTGTGCTGACCGGAGCCTCCACGTTGGCAGTTTGTTGTCTGTTTGGTGTTGCTGTTGTCGGCGTTGTTGTTGTTGTTTGGATTTGGTGCTTTGGTGGCGGTGGTGCGTCGGTGGGAGGGGGGTTGGGTTCCATGTCGTTTGGTGGAGTTCTTCGATCCTTCCTTGTTTGAACATGGACAGCCTTGCCTTGAAGGCGTTGGAGTAAGTAAGGTGGACCGTCCCCTTGATGGGGGCCAGGAGCATGGGCTCCAGCATCAGGAGGAGTTTCCAGAAGGGACTTGAATCACACTCGTGTTGTGGTGGTCTGTCGTCCCGTATGATGGCGGGCGACATGATGGGTGATGCATCGATGATCCAAGAGACGACGGTGTTGTAGACGTTGTAGAATTCGGCTCTTATTGGTTGCTTGAGTTTGTGCCAAGTTGTCCTTCGGAACGGTGGTGGTGTCAATTCGAGGTTGAACAGGTACGAGAGGCTGGTTTTCCAGTTTGCTTCGTTTTCTGGGGTTGTGTGTCTGTAGATGTTTGCTACTAGTTTGCTGTTTGTTTCGACTCTACTATGTTTTTTTGTTATGTGCTGTTTCAGGTGGCTTTGGCAGGTGAAGATCGCCGTTGGTGTGTCGCATGTTTGGCAGAGGTGGAAACCGTGTCGTTGGCAATAGTTGGGTGTCATGTAGGTTGTCGGCGTTGTGTCGCCATGTTCGGTGATGAGATGCTCCTTGATGGATGCATGTGGTCGTTGGCAGTTGGTTGGCACCTTCCACGGACAGTCGGGAACCGGATCATCGAGAGAAGTACCGTAAATGTTGGGTCTATTGCACCATCCGTTGATTGACCGGATGCTTTTTACTATAGGCCCAAGTAGTAGGCCTCAACGGATTGGTGGTTAATTTTTTGAATCTATAATAGAATAATTCCAGAACTTGCTTGAAAGAATAACTCAAGAACACTATTGAATTGACCGATGGTGAGACCATCATTCGAAAGAGCTCGTCACGCGCTTTCCGAATCACTGCGTTTCATTAAGATCGGACGTACCCTTCTAATGTTATATAAGGTCGAAATGTATGCAGTCAGTTCGTGAAAGATAAGGATTTTTTGGCATGGTCTCTCCCCCCACGCTCTCCACTACAACTGTGATTTCTTCTTTATGGGCTCTGTTGGAGGGAAGGGCGGGCGAATTTCTGGCAGACAGGCTCCTTTAGCAGTTAAATCATGCGTTTGGTGCTATAAAGCAATGGTGCAATAGACCCAACATTTACGGTAGGGAAGTGTTGTCTGTCGTGGAGGCGATATTTTTCCGCTAGTTGGACCGTCGGTTGGACAGGGCTCGCGTGAATTGGCGAGTAAAACCGTCTTCGAGTGCGAGCAATCGTCCAAGCGGCAAGCCTTCTCTCCATCCAACATCCAACAGCTCAAATCTCCAACTCCTACGTCCTCGAAACTGTTTCCAAAGATCACGACATTGTGTCCTTGCAAGAAATGTTCCCAATTCTATGACACTCTTGCTTGTTTTTGCAGTGTGATATTTTTTGTTGCGATCCTAGATGGTCCAACGATGAAGAGGAATCTCACGAGAGCGCTACTATTTTACACATTATGGTTCGTGGTGGTGCGGATTGCGACTCCACACAAAAAAACAGAATTCTTCCACGAACGACTAGTCGTCTTGTGTGTGTGTCCAACAAGGGTAGTCCCTGCACATCATGGGACACCAGGAATGTTTGGACGACACCCGCCAACAGAATACCTACTACTACTACCTAGGTAGTCGAAGGAGAGTGTTGTGTCAAAGGGAATATTATACCACGGTCGACCTTTTCTCCTTGTCTAGAACACGCATTGTTGTTGTTGTTTTCAGTGTCGTTGTTATCCTCCTCATAGTATGATGGGATCCAATCATAGGTCGTCCTCGTCGTTGTTGGAACCTACCTATAATCCAATCACAGAAATTTTCGTTATACTGGATGCCTCGCATACTCATTACTGCCGTTCGAGCTACGGACCAGGGGTAAAAACCGATACCAAACTACCTAGGCAGACTACGTTGTTGGAACAAAGGCAATTGTTCGTTCCGCATGGACTTTTCCACCGCCATGGATACATTTGTACTAACAAATTTATTTCTCCGTGTGCGTTCGAATTGCCATGTGGGTGTGTGGGTGTGTGGGTGTGTTTGTTTCCGGCGACTCCAACAATGTCGCTACAGTGACACCGCCACTTGGTTTGTCAACGGCGGCGGAAGCTGGGAGGATGATTGTTCCACCCATGACAGGTTGGGTGGAGTAAAGTTGAAATACGGATTTACGTAATCGACCCGATAATAGTCGAAGAGTTCTTGGTACAACTTGGGAGTAATGTGCTGGGCCAGTTTGGACGGCGCACCCGTTGCATGATTCTGACCGGCACGACGTGCTGGTTGGGTGCCGGTGATGGAGGAATTGGTGGTGCTTATCGTCGTCGTCGTAATAGGCCTGGTGCCATGTGTCCCATATTGTTCCCAGGCTCCAATCTGTCGCAACAATCGTTCGGTATCTTGTTCCATGGTTTCCATGCGTCCCACAAAATTCACTTGTTGCATGTACTTGTGCGAAATGCGGCGACTTTGCGGTTTCCAATGAACGTCATTACACTGTTTCATGACGGGAAAGGCGGCTTCCGCTGATTGTTTCAAACGCCTCCGACAGGTGACCCTGTGTTTACCACAGCAATGTCTCTGAACATAGTCGTCCGGGCCCAAAGCCTTGTCCAAGTACGCCGACACAAAGCGTTCCAAGGGGTCGCGCAAGAAAATGGCCCGCGTCCAGTCGGGAGACGTCATCATGTGCGTCGCTTCTTGGACCGAATAGTGACGCAATAATTTGAGTTGGCTCACGGCATGTTCATGGACGCGACCTTCTTGATGAGATGCATACGTGCGATTGTAAATCAGGCGCATAAAGAGCAAATGCCAATGAGTACATCCGACTTTGGCGGTGCTAAAAAACACAAGTTTGTATTTTTCAATCACAAAGGGTGGATCATGCCATCCCCCCTTGTATTCGGGATCCGAGAGCTCGATACGAAAGGCTGTGAGAGTCTGGTTGTGTCTGTTCTTGTGGTTCTTGTTGGAATTCAGAGGATTGTTGATAACAGGACTCGTCGTGTTGGCCTTTGGTTCTCTCCTCTCCTCTTCAAATCTGACATAACTTTGATTGATATAGTTCCATACAAGAGAACTCGAATTTGTCGTATCGGTTGCTGTTGTCATGCGAGAGCCGTGCAATGCTTCCTCGCTGTTGTTGCGGAAAAATGTTTGGTGAAGGTACCAGGTTTGGACCAGTAACAGCAAAAGGAGGACAACTTGGACCACCCTGCGGAAGGAAGGACCATTGGTGGTCGTGGTCCTCGTCGTTGTGCTGGAGGATGGAGGTGAGAACGAGGGAAGTGAAGTCCGATTCGTATTACTCATAGTAGTATTTGATGCTGGGAAAGCCGGATTGTGCCGCAGAACTCTCCATCCGAAACATTGGGCCAAGCATCCAAAGGATCGCAACGAGGAGAGAAGATATATTAGGGGAAGAAAGGTGTCATGTTTTTTTTGCCACTTTTTTCGGCAATTGGACCGTTGGACAGACAGGCGCGATGCTCGCGTGATTTTGCAAGAACCGTCTGCGACTGCGGGTGCGAGTCGTCTCGACAATGGTGAGTTCGTTCACTCTCATCAATCTGGTCGAGGGTGTTAGGATTCTCACCGAAAACTAGGTGGTGAAACCTACAACTCATCGAATGATGCTAGTATTTTATGGCATCCGATGACATTTTCCTAAAAGTGAGAAAAGAATGTCGGCATGCTCGCGAAACTATAAATTTGGCCACGGCATGCTCGCAGTGCACGCGTTATCGGCGACCGCTCGGATATTAACTATGGCCCAACACGTGCGCGCCCAAAACTATCAAGTGCGCGCCTCTACTATCCGAGTACGCGCATCCACGATTCGACCTAACGGTCTATGTAATCAAAGCACGAATCACGATCACGCGAGACCATATCTCTGTTCCCACAAATCCAAGAATGCAAACAGCAACGCGCCCAGGACAAGACTTATACCACGACAAAGCAAGAGCTGTTGCATCCCATACATGTTATCCATCACCCCATACATTCAATACACACCAATGCCGGTCTACTCCAACCAGTGAGGACCTATCACACCAGATCCATGGCCGTATATAAGAGCCAGGACTTCGGCACCATCAACCACCTTAGTTAGTAATCGTCGCACAATCATTAATATCACCATTTTAACACTCATCTTAAGACTTACCTCTTATCAGTGGACCGACTGCCCCCACCCACGGCGGACTTCGACTTGCAACTCTTCTCTGACCCGTGGAGGATTGTTGTATCGGTTGGTGATTCGATTGTCGGCTCAGCGAGCCTTTTACCTATCCTAACTATCTGTCTAACCCCTGTTGAATCGAGAGAAGTTGATCAGATTAACAGTCTCATCGTTTATTTCCGAGAAGCTTTCGATGTCTCACGACGATTCCAACCTCTCTATTCGACACATCTTTCATTCCTTCCAACAAAGCGGGGAGGAACTCCATCCACCCGTGTCCCATCCGGGCGAGCCCTTGGTTGAAACTCCGAAACAGACCCCGACTCAGGCCAGTGCTCCGAATCCCTTCCAGACCCCGGACCAAGTGGTCCAGCCTCCTTCGATCCCGACTCAACCTTCGACTCCGCCTCGCCGTTTGAACCCTACTCGCACCCGACGTACGAGCCGTCTTCTTACTGCGCATATCCGACACTTCCGCGAGCCGACTGAGTCGACTACCGACCCCGACGTGATCCGTTCCACAACCGAACGCGAGATCGATTTCCAGTCCGTCCAACCCGTGACTGACCTTGAGGACATCCAACGACTTCTCGACCTCTTGAACCAGTGCTCGAGACGCCGTTTCATTGTCCAAGCCCTGTTGGGCAACCCTGTGGAACCCATCCGTATTCGATTCATCTCCTTTGAACGTCCAACCAACTACTTCCACACCATCTGGATCGTCAACTCGACGACGAATCCGCTACCTACCCCGACTACTCGTCTCGACGAGTACGTCTCCTTTGTTCACGAGATCCATCTCTGCCAGGATTTCCGTGCGACTACCTACCCTCTCTTCACTCAACACGTGAACCACTTGTTGGAAGACGACGACGTTGAAGAACTAGCCACTACAGTGACCGATTCCGCATCTCGTCTTCAGTACCGAGCCGAAAGTGACCAAGAATAAGTAACTTTACGTAGTTTCTACACCAAACCAGACACAAGACCGAGTTCCGCACATCCGGGTACCCTTGGTCGCACAACACGCCACACATTCCCGTCAAATCGCGAAAATTCGGCGAAAATTTGTTGAAACTCGGCGAAAATTTGTCGGAATCAACGGAAATTTCCAGGAGTCGCACATCACAACACACATCCGGGTATCATATACGTGGTACATACGTGGCACACGTGGTACATCCGGGTTCACATCACATCACACATTAAATAAACCACATCACACCGCACATTAAATAAACATCGAACCAACCAAATAACACCATGGATCCTCAATCACCCAAGACACCGTTTACTCCTTCTGAGGACAAGTCAAGTCATATAACCAATCAAGATCTCTTCGACCATATAACTAAAGGCATCTTTGGTTGTAATGATGAACGAGCCCAATCACTTCAAAAGTGGATGCAACATCATGGTTTTGAACATATCCTTCATGTCCTCGACCATGTTGCAACTGATCCCGAGGAGACACTCAAGGATCTCATGCAATACAAGGTTGGAAAACAAGTCAACGACCTACAGACAAGTACAAGATTACAACTCAAACTAATGGCATATTGGTTACTACAACAACGGCAACTCCAACATGGAAAACTACCCCGTGCTACCAAGGAAGAGCATATGTTCGAGAACATGAACATGATGAAGATGCAAGAGCCGTCTTGAAGAAACTCCATGTTCTACACACTGAATCTGATCTAGCTAAGCGAGAAGTGTTACGCCTAACAAGCTACATTTCGAATCTTCGACTGGGTGACTCTTGGCGTGGTACAACTCGTCAGTTTCTCCTACATTTTCAAGAACAGCTCCGACTTCTGGATAACCTTGTACCACTGTCGGATCGTATCCATGACCATACAAGGATGACCTTCCTTATGCAAGCTGTTGAAAAGGTACCTGATTTAAGACGAGTCAAGATCTTATATAACGTTGTCAACACAAAATCTGGAGCCAAGTCTCTCTGTTATCAATCATATTTCCGCCTGCTTCTTGATGCTGCTTTTGACCATGACCAAGCTACCCGAACTTCTGCGTCTAACCGCCGTCGTCATGTAAAGCAACATGAATTTCAGTTGGATGAACCTTTTGAACCAGTGGAGCCCCCTGACTACCAGATCAACAACACGAATATCCAATCCGAAAAGTCCCCAACTTTGTCGAAAATCAGCCTTCCAAGAGATGTATGGTTTAAACTCTCTGAAGAGGATCGGCAAATCATTGTCGACTTCAATAAATCCGTCCAAGATTCCCCGACAACTCAACGCAAGGTCCAAACACATTCTCTTGACATTGATCCTGAACCGGACCCTGATCCTGATGCCAACAACATTGGTGATACCCATCAAGATGCACCAGAACAAGATCCATTCGATACATCCTCTGATCCGGTTACCCAGTTCGTACACCAGGCTATTGCATCGACAGATATCAATCATCCAGCATCTGACCTCAGCAACATCTTGTCAACTTCTACAACAAAGTCAAGTCCTAAAGTCAAGTTCAAGTCTTCTGCTGATCACAAGCAAAAGGTTCATATGTCACGAAATCTATTCTCCCGCAAATCCACCTTTTCTGGTAATCAACTCATCGATCGAGGTGCCAATGGAGGCCTTGCAGGATCTGACATGCGTATCCTTGCCAAAACCGGACGTCATATTACCATCGTAGGTATTGACAATCATGAATTGACTGGCCTTCCAGTTGTTACCTGTGCTGCCAAGTTTGATACAAGTGATGGACCCATTATTGGTATCTTCAATGAGTATGCCCACTATGGAAAGGGTTTATCTATCCATGCCCCAGCGCAATTTGAACATTTCGGCCTATCTGTCGACGAACGATCCGTCAAGGTTGATGGCAAACAACGCATTACTACCCTTGATGGACGCGCATTGCCCTTACGCATCAAGGATGGCCTTGCATACATTCAATCTCTGGGAATCCCTTCTGATGACGATATGGATAAATATCCGCATATTGTGTTCACTTCACCCCATCTCTGGGATCCTTCTGTACTTGACCATACCCATCCAGACCCCCATCAAGACCCTGCACCGAACTGGACATCTGTGGAGACTGATGGTAGTATGGAAACGTACCCCTATGACCAATATGGGGAGTATACCGATCGCGTTGTATGCACTTTGAATCTCCTCCTTGATCTCCCATATGATCATGGCCCCGATACACCTTCCTTCTTTTCCATCTATGCTGAAGATGGCAACGACCCCACACTTCATGCGTCTGTCCACAAACTCTACAAGGAACAATACGACTGGAAGAAATTTCGCCCTTTCTTTGGGTGGCAATCGGAAGACGTAATCGCCGATACGTTCAAGCATACAACTCGTCATGGACACATTTCCTTTGACCAGGATACCTTGAAGAAACACTTTAAGGCCCGGAATCCTATCCTTAACCTCCCACGACGGCATGAACCCGTTGCCACTGACTCCATCTTCTCCGACACCCCGGCTGTTAACCATGGTGGCAAGACTGCTCAGATTTTTGTTGGTCGTGATACTTTGGTTACTGACATTTATGGTATCAAGTCTACCAAGCAATTCGTCAATACCCTCCAGGATAACATTCGTACACGTGGTGTCATGGAGACTTTGATCAGTGATGGTGGTTCGTCACTTATTTCCCACAAGGTCAAGGATATTCTTCGCACCCTTCTGATTGGTGAGTACCGTTCCGAGCCCTATCATCAACACCAGAACAAAGCTGAGAACCGCTACCAGACCGTTAAGCATATGACCAATGCTATCATGAATGCCTCCGGTTGCCCTGCTTCTGCATGGTTACTTTGTTTAGAATATGTGTGTGACCTCCTCAATCACACTTCCTCTCCCACCCACTCTGGCCGCACCCCTCTTGAGGCTCTTACCGGTACCCCACCCGACATTACCCATCTCCTTTTCTTTCCTTTCTGGGATGAGGTCTACTATCGTGTCGACCCTTCTGAACCTACCTCCGGTTCTTACCCTTCGTCTCCCGACGAGAAGATTGGCCACTGGGTTGGTTTTGCCCACAATGTTGGTGATGCCTTTACTTGGAAGATCCTCACTGCCGACAACGTCATCATCTACCGTTCCGCTGTCCGTCGCGTTGCCTCCACTACCCCCAACCTTCGTGTGGATATCTCTTCAGGGGAGGAGTCGCCACATAAACCCACTGACAAGCAAGGTGACACTGTCTTTATTCGCAGCAGAAGTGAAGACCCATCCACACCTATGCCAACAATTGACTACGACGATTTAGTTGGACGCACATTCCTTTGTGACACTGAAGAGAATGGGGAGCGCCACCGAGCACGAGTAATCAAACGAGTTGTCGACCTGGAACAAGATGCAACCAAACAAGAAGATCGACTCAAATATATCTTTCGCAAGTCTAACTCCAATGTTGATGAGATGATCTCCTACAACCAGCTCATGGAATACATTGAAAGGGATAATCAAGCCCAAACGACAGGGGATAGTCTCTTCCGATTCAGAGACGTTATTGCACACCAAGGACCTTTGAACTCAAGCGACCCAGACTACAAAGGGAGAAAATATAATGTCCTTGTTGATTGGGAGACTGGGGAGACGACATACGAACCTCTATCTCTTATTGCAAATGATGACCCCATCACAGTCGCCATCTATGCCAAGAAAAATGGTTTGCTGGATCTACCTGGATGGAAACATCTCAAGCGATACGTCAAGACAAGCAAAAGACTCATTCGAGCAGCTAAACAATCCAGGATCAAACAAGTTCGTCGCTCTATCAAGTACAAGTTTGGTTTCCAAGTACCTCGCACCTATGAAGAAGCAGTGGAACTAGACAAGCAATTTGGGAACACGAAATGGCAAGACGCAACAGAATTGGAACTCTCACAGATCCAATCGTATAACACTTTCAAGGACCATGGAAAAGCCAAGTTCATTAATGGGAAATTGGCCAATGCACCAGAAGGATATCATAAGATAAGAGTACATCTGGTCTTTGATGTCAAGCATGACAGAAGGCACAAGGCACGACTTGTCGCAGATGGACATCTCACCAAGGAACCCGTTGAGACCATCTATTCAGGGGTTGTCTCCATTCGCAACCTTCGCATTGCCATATTTCTTGGAACCATGAACAACATGGAAATATGGGGAGCAGATATTGGGAACGCATACCTAGAAGCATTGACAGGAGAGAAGATTTTCATCATTGCAGGACCAGAGTTCAAGGAGTTAGAAGGACATATCTTGATCATCTACAAGGCATTATATGGTCTCAAATCCTCAGGTGCTCGCTGGCATGACAAACTGTTTGATGTTCTCATTGATATGGGATTTTCTCCAAGCAAGGCTGACCCTGATATCTGGATGAAGAAGGCTCCTGGAGAAGACTGTTATGAATATATCGCTGTATATGTTGATGACTTAGCTATCGTTGCCATGGACCCTGAAGCTGTCTGCAAGATCTTTACAGACAAATACAACTTCAAACTCAAAGGAGTCGGACCTATTGAGTATCATTTGGGGTGTCGTTATACCAAAGATCCAGACGGTACACTTGTGTCTGACCCACGAAGGTACATCGAGAAGATGATGGATACCTATGAACGATTGTTCAATGAGAAACCCAAGAAAGCAAAGCCGCCAGTCATTGCTAACGATCATCCTGAACTCGATGACTCTGAGCTCTTAGATGAAGAAGGGACCCAGCATTTCCAGACTCTTATTGGACAACTGCAATGGCTAATTACCATTGGCCGTTTTGATGTCTTTCCTGCTACCATGACTCTATCAAGGTTCAGAGCTGCTCCAAGGATTGGTCATTTGAAGCGAGCTAAACGCATCTATGGATACCTCATGTCATTTCCTGATGGGTCTATCAGATTCTGCACTGGGGAGCCAGATTTATCAGCTTTACCTATCCAAGAATACGATTGGAGTCGTACCGTATACATGGACGCCAAGGAACGTATCCCTGAGGACTGTCCAACCCCACTTGGGCGTTTTGTGACAACTATACATTATGTCGACGCAAATCTCATGCATGATATGGTTACTGGGAAAGCAGTTACAGCCATCCTGCATTTTGTAAATGGTACACCCGTGGACTGGTACAGTAAGCGACAAGCCACAGTGGAAACAGCCACGTATGGATCTGAATTTGTTGCCGCAAGGACTGCAGTTGATCAGATCACGGAGCTACGCCTTACACTCCGATACTTGGGAGTCCCTCTGCGAGAGAAGAGTTACATGTTTGGAGATAACCGCTCTGTCGTTATCAATAGCACCACACCACACTCAATCATCTCCAAGAGGCACCATCTCCTATCCTATCACCGAGTCCGCGAAGCTATCGCTGCAAAGTACGTCGCATTCTACTGGAAAGATGGAAAGACAAACCCAGCTGATATCCTCAGCAAACATTGGGAATTCGCCGCAGTTTGGCACATGCTCAGATCTTTGTTATTCTGGAGAGGAAAAATCCAGGAAAGTGATGAGGGAATTGACAATCCTCATTCGACGAATTGTGGGGAGTGTTAGGATTCTCACCGAAAACTAGGTGGTGAAACCTACAACTCATCGAATGATGCTAGTATTTTATGGCATCCGATGACATTTTCCTAAAAGTGAGAAAAGAATGTCGGCATGCTCGCGAAACTATAAATTTGGCCACGGCATGCTCGCAGTGCACGCGTTATCGGCGACCGCTCGGATATTAACTATGGCCCAACACGTGCGCGCCCAAAACTATCAAGTGCGCGCCTCTACTATCCGAGTACGCGCATCCACGATTCGACCTAACGGTCTATGTAATCAAAGCACGAATCACGATCACGCGAGACCATATCTCTGTTCCCACAAATCCAAGAATGCAAACAGCAACGCGCCCAGGACAAGACTTATACCACGACAAAGCAAGAGCTGTTGCATCCCATACATGTTATCCATCACCCTATACATTCAATACACACCAATGCCGGTCTACTCCAACCAGTGAGGACCTATCACACCAGATCCATGGCCGTATATAAGAGCCAGGACTTCGGCACCATCAACCACCTTAGTTAGTAATCGTCGCACAATCATTAATATCACCATTTTAACACTCATCTTAAGACTTACCTCTTATCAGTGGACCGACTGCCCCCACCCACGGCGGACTTCGACTTGCAACTCTTCTCTGACCCGTGGAGGATTGTTGTATCGGTTGGTGATTCGATTGTCGGCTCAGCGAGCCTTTTACCTATCCTACCTATCTGTCTAACCCCTGTTGAATCGAGAGAAGTTTATCAGAGGGACAGGAGGACACAATCAGAATGACAACGACCATAGCCTCTCACACTTTGCCCTTCTCCCAAAATTGTTGCAACCTCTCGGCGAAATGGAAACAACAAGAAGGACATGAACCAGGAACCTCCAAACCATTAAAGTGTCTACTACAAAGACGACGACGACGAGACAACCACCCCAAGAAAAAGCAACAAGACGAGTTCACACGTGTCCAAAAAGAGCAGGCTAGACGGACTATTTCATCGTTGGCCTTGAGCACACAACCTGGATCCAGCTCTCCATCGAGGGCCATGCCATGGTCTATTTGCAACTTGACCAAATTGTGTATCGCGATTTGAAACCCTCCAATCGCGGATTGATTCCGGATCACCAGGGTATCTTGAATCCTCCACTAGTGCGGTACTCAAGGGTTGTAATGGTACATGAAATGGCCGCACAGAACCTAAATCCAGGTCTCCGGCATCAACATAAATCTTGTTTTTGTTCAACAAGCAAATCTTTCCGATACTTTGGACACTATTTACTCCAAGCCTTGTGCTGTGTACTCAAATGAGCCAGCTATCTAGTCGTCACATCGCAAGTTGCTTTGTCGACGGCTGATGCTGGGAAGATGATTGATCCAACCAAGACCCGTTTGGTTTGGGAAAGTTGAAATACGGGTTTTTGTAATCGACCCGATAATACTCCATGAGCTGTTGATACAACTTGGGAGTAATGTGCTGGGCCAGTTTGGACGACGCACCCGTCGCATGATTCCGACCGACTGCAGGGTGTCGAGTCGGGTTGGAAGAATTGGTCATGGAGGTGCTGGTTTTCGGGGTGGTAGTGCTAGTACCATATTCTTCCCAGGCTCCAATCCGTCGCAGCAATCGCTCCGTGTCCTGCTGCATGGTTTCCATGCGTCCAATAAAGTTCACTTGTTGCATGTACTTGTGAGAAATGCGGTGACTTTGCGGCGTCCAATGAAAGTCGGCACACTGTTTCATGACGGGAAAGGCAGCTTCCGCTGATTGTTTCAAACGACTCCGACAGGTGGCATTGCGTTGACAACAGCGGTTATAAACATAGTCTTGCGGACCCAGTGCCTTGTTGAGATAGGCCGAGACATAGCGTTCCATGGGATCGCGCAAGAAAATGGCCCGCGTCCATTCCGGAGACGTCATCATGTGTGTGGCTTGTTGTACTGAATAATGACGAAGCAATTTGAGCTGATTCACTGCCTGTTTATGGACGCTGTCTTCTTGATGGGATGCAAAAGTACGATTGCAAATCATGCGCATAAAGAGCAAATGCCAATGGGTACATCCGACTTTGGCCGTGCTAAAAAAATGAGTTTGTATTTTTCAATCACAAAGGGTGGATCATGCCATCCCCCCTTGTATTCGCGATCCGAGAGCTCGATACGAAAGGGTGTTAGAGTCTTGTTGTGTGTACTCTTGTGCTTCTTGTTGATGGAATTCAAAAACTTGCGAATAGTACTTCGGTTCATATCATAGTTCCATACAAGAGAGCTCGAATTTGTCGTTTCGATTGCGGTTGTCATGCGAGCGCCGTGTAATTCGTTGTTGTTGTTGTTATTGGTGGCGGAAAACGTATGATAGAGGTGCCAGATTTGCATCATCAACAGCAAAAGGAGAGTCACTTGGACCACCCGGCGGAACGAAAGACCATTGGTCGTTGTTGTCGTTGTAGAAGTGGATGGAGGTGATAAAGAGGGAAGTGGTGTCCTATTCGCAGTACTCATGGTTGTTGTTGGTTTCTATTTTATGGATTCTGTGCCAGGACGATTCACACAACCATGTCTTTAACACAAATCATCGAGAAGTAGAAGTGTCTTCGAGGCTGGCATCAGTTGGACCGTCGGTTGGACAGGGCTCGCGTGAATTGGCGAGTAATACCGTCTGCGAGTGCGAGCAATCGTCCAGGCGGCAAGCCATGTCTCTATCCAACAGATCTCAAATCTCCAACTCGAGAATCTCCAATGGAGCCTCGTCTCGAAACTGTTCCAAAGATCACGACATTGTGTCCTTGCAAGAAATGTTCCCAATTCCATGACACTCTTGATTTCTATGCAGTGTGATATAAGTTGGTGCCATCGTTGGTGGTCCAACAATGAGGAGGAATCTCACGAGAGCGCTACTATTCTCACACATGGTGCTTGGTGGTACGGATTGCGACTACACAAGAAAAAACAGAATTCTTGCACAAAAGACTTGTCGTCTTGTGTGTGTCCAACAGGGGCAGTCGGTTCACACCATGAGACACCATGAATGTTTCGACGACACCCGCCAACAGAATACCTCCTACCTCTAGGTAGTCGAAGGAGAGTGTTATGTCAAAGATGGAATAGTATCACGGTCGACCTTTTCTCCTTGTCCAGAACACGCATTGATGTTGTTGTTGTTGTTCTCAGTGTCGTTGTTATCCTCCTCATACCTAGTATGATGGGATCCAATCATGGGTCGTCCTCGTCGTTGTTGGAACCTACCTATATTCCAATCACAAAAATAAATTTCGATCTGTTGTTATATACTGAATGCCTCGTATCCTCGTTACTGCCGTTCGTGCTACGGACTACGGACACCGAGTTGAGCAGCTAGAAAAAGCGATACCAAACTACCTACCTACCTACCTACCTACCTACCGAGGCAGAATACGTTGTTGGAACAAAGGCAATTGTTCGTTCCGCATGGACTTTTTCACCGCCATGGACACATTTATACTAACAAATTTATTTCTCCGTGTGCGTTCGGATTGCCATGTGGGTGTTTGTTTATTTCCGGCGACTCCAACATGTCGCTAGAGTGACACTGCAACTTGGTTTGTCAATGGCGGCAGATGCTGGGAGAATGATGATTCCACCCATGACAGGTTGGGTGGAGTAAAGTTGAAATACGGGTTTTCATAGTCCACCCGGTAATACTCGAAGAGTTCTTGGTACAACTTGGGAGTAATGTGCTGAGCCAGTTTGGACGATGCACCCGTTGCATGATTCTGACCGGCACGACGTGCTGGTTGGGTGCCGGTGATGGAGGAATTGGTGGTGCTTGTCGTCGTCGTCGTAGGCCTGGTGTCATGTGTCCCATATTCTTCCCAGGCTCCAATCCGTCGCAACAATCGTTCGGTTTCTTGTTGCATGGTTTCCATGCGTACCACAAAATTAACTTGTTGCAGGTACTTGTTCGAAATGCGGTGACTTTGCGGCGTCCAATGACCGTCGCCACACTGTTTCATGACAGGAAAGGCGATTTCCGCCGACTGTTTGGACAAAGCCAGACAAGTACAAAAACAAGATTTAGATTCATGGTGGAGAGCTGGATTTAGGTTGTGTGCGGCCATTTCGGGTAGCATGTATCGCAAGGTACTTGGTGAAGTTGCAAATAGGCCATGGCCAACTGTTAGGATTCTCACCGAAAACTAGGTGGCGAAACCTACAACTCATCGAATGATGCTAGTATTTTATGGCATCCGATGACATTCTCCTAAAAGTGAGAAAAGAATGTCGGCATGCTCGCGAAACTATAAATTTGGCCACGGCATGCTCGCATTGCACGCGTTATCGGCGACCGCTCGGATATTAACTATGGCCCAACACGTGCGCGCCCAAAACTATCAAGTGCGCGCCTCTACTATCCGAGTACGCGCATCCACGATTCGACCTAACGGTCTATGTAATCAAAGCACGAATCACGATCACGCGAGACCATATCTCTGTTCCCACAAATCCAAGAATGCAAACAGCAACGCGCCCAGGACAAGAC
The DNA here is from genome assembly GCA_946965045.2 of Epithemia pelagica. Lineage (NCBI taxonomy): Eukaryota > Bacillariophyta > Bacillariophyceae > Surirellales > Surirellaceae > Epithemia > Epithemia pelagica. The sequence continues at coordinate 424,449 of OX337237.1, forward strand.
TTATACCACGACAAAGCAAGAGCTGTTGCATCCCATACATGTTATCCATCACCCTATACATTCAATATACACCAATGCCGGTCTACTCCAACCAGTGAGGACCTATCACACCAGATCCATGGCCGTATACAAGAGCCAGGACTTCCGCACCATCAACCACCTTAGTTAGTAATCGTCTCACAATCATTAATATCACCATTTTAACACTCATCTTAAGACTAACCTCTTATCAGTGGACCGACTGCCCCCACCCACGGCGGACTTCGACTTGCAACTCTTCTCTGACCCGTGGAGGATTGTTGTATCGGTTGGTGATTCGATTGTCGGCTCAGCGAGCCTTTTACCTATCCTACCTATCTGTCTAACCCCTGTTGAATCGAGAGAAGTTGATCAGATTAACAGTCTCATCGTTTATTTCCGAGAAGCTTTCGATGTCTCACGACGATTCCAACCTCTCTATTCGACACATCTTTCATTCCTTCCAACAAAGCGGGGAGGAACTCCATCCACCCGTGTCCCATCCGGGCGAGCCCTTGGTTGAAACTCCGAAACAGACCCCGACTCAGGCCAGTGCTCCGAATCCCTTCCAGACCCCGGACCAAGTGGTCCAGCCTCCTTCGATTCCGACTCACCCTTCGACTCCGCCTCGCCGTTTGAACCCTACTCGCACCCGACGTACGAGCCGTCTTCTTACTGCGCATATCCGACACTTCCGCGAGCCGACTGAGTCGACTACCGACCCCGACGTGATCCGTTCCACAACCGAACGCGAGATCGATTTCCAGTCCGTCCAACCCGTGACTGACCTTGAGGACATCCAACGACTTCTCGACCTCTTGTACCAGTGCTCGAGACGCCGTTTCATTGTCCAAGCCCTGTTGGGCAACCCTGTGGAACCCATCCGTATTCGATTCATCTCCTTTGAACGTCCAACCAACTACTTCCACACCATCTGGATCGTCAACTCGACGACGAATCCGCTACCTACCCCGACTACTCGTCTCGACGAGTACGTCTCCTTTGTTCACGAGATCCATCTCTGCCAGGATTTCCGTGCGACTACCTACCCTCTCATCAACACGTGAACCACTTGTTGGAAGACGACGACGTTGAAGAACTAGCCACTACAGTGACCGATTCCGCATCTCGTCTTCAGTACCGAGCCGAAAGTGACCAAGAATAAGTAACTTTACGTAGTTTCTACACCAAACCAGACACAAAACCGAGTTCCGCACATCCGGGTTCCCAGCACATCACACATCCGGGTACCTACATACGCGTCACATCCGGGTTCTTCACACCGGTTAAATAAAATTTTCGCAAGGACATCACGCTACACACTGTGATAACAGCTGAACCATACAAGTACTATCATGGAAGCGACACCTCCCAAGACACCGTTTACTCCTCCTGAGGACAAGTCAAGTCATATAACCAACCAAGATCTCTTCGACCATATAACTAAAGGCATCTTTGGTTGTAATGATGAACGAGCCCAATCACTTCAAAAGTGGATGCGACATCATGGTTTTGAACATATCCTTCATGTCCTCGACCATGTTGCAACTGATCCCGAGGAGACACTCAAGGATCTCATGCAATACAAGGTTGGAAAACAAGTCAACGACCTACAGACAAGTACAAGATTACAACTCAAACTAATGGCATATTGGTTACTACAACAACGGCAACTCCAACATGGAAAACTACCCCGTGCTACATGGATGAACCTCACGAGGGACCAATATGACGATTGGAGGATTAACACCGACTTTACCAAGTCTGGTATGAACCAAGACCCAGTTTCTCCTCTGAAATCACCTGCACACTCCGTATCATCCCGATCTCCCACTACATCCTCTACAACATCTCAATCCATGTTAGATCTCTCTGCTTTCAAGAAAGGAACCAAAAGAGATGCAACAGCATTTGAATCATTCAAAGACGAACTATACTTTGATTCGTTTTGGCGTGTATTCAAATCAACTGCGAAAGCACAAGGATTGTCGAATGTTTTTGATTTCGATTACAAGGTACCCAAGGATGACGAATGTGCAGAGTTACTTTTCCGAGAACAACAAGTCTTTGTCTATTCTGTACTTGTACGTATTATCCAAACCGACCAAGGAAGAGCATATGTTCGAGAACATGAACATGATGAAGATGCAAGAGCCGTCTTGAAGAAACTCCATTTTCTACACACTGAATCTGATCTAGCTAAGCGAGAAGTGTTACGCCTAACAAGCTACATTTCGAATCTTCGACTGGATGACTCTTGGCGAGGTACAACTCGTCAGTTTCTCCTACATTTTCAAGAACAGCTACGACTTCTGGATAACCTTGTACCACTGTCGGATCGTATCCATGACCATACAAGGATGACCTTCCTTATGCAAGCTGTTGAAAAGGTACCTGATTTAAGACGAGTCAAGATCTTGGATAACGTTGTCAACACAAAATCTGGAGCCAAGTCTCTCTGTTATCAATCATATTTCTGCCTGCTTCTTGATGCTGCTTTTGACCATGACCAAGCTACCCGAACTTCTGCGTCTAACCGCCGTCGTCATGTAAAGCAACATGAATTTCAGTTGGATGAACCTTTTGAACCAGTGGAGCCCCCTGACTACCAGATCAACAACACGAATATCCAATCCGAAAAGTCCCCAACTTCGTCAAAAATCAGCCTTCCAACAGATGTATGGTTTAAACTCTCTGAAGAGGATCGGCAAATCATTGTCGACTTCAATAAATCCGTCCAAGATTCCCCGACAACTCCACGCAAGGTCCAAACACATTCTCTTGACATTGATCCTGAACCGGACCCTGATCCTGATGCCAACAACATTGGTGATACCCATCAAGATGCACCAGAACAAGATCCATTCGATACATCCTCTGATCCGGTTACCCAGTTCGTACACCAGGCTATTGCATCGACAGATATCAATCATCCAGCATCTGACCTCAGCAACATCTTGTCAACTTCTACGACAAAGTCAAGTCCTAAAGTCAAGTTCAAGTCTTCTGCCAATCACAAGCAAAAGGTTCATATGTCACGAAATCTATTCTCCCGCAAATCCACCTTTTCTGGTAATCAACTCATCGATCGAGGTGCCAATGGAGGCCTTGCAGGATCTGACATGCGTATCCTTGCCAAAACCGGACGTCATATTACCATCGTAGGTATTGACAATCATGAATTGACTGGCCTTCCAGTTGTTACCTGTGCTGCCAAGTTTGGTACAAGTGATGGACCCATTATTGGTATCTTCAATGAGTATGCCCACTATGGAAAGGGTTTATCTATCCATGCCCCAGCGCAATTTGAACATTTCGGCCTATCTGTCGACGAACGATCCGTCAAGGTTGATGGCAAACAACGCATTACTACCCTTGATGGACGCGCATTGCCCTTACGCATCAAGGATGGCCTTGCATACATTCAATCTCTGGGAATCCCTTCTGATGACGATATGGATAAATATCCGCATATTGTGTTCACTTCACCCCATCTCTGGGATCCTTCTGTACTTGACCATACCCATCCAGACCCCCATCAAGACCCTGCACCGAACTGGACATCTGTGGAGACTGATGGTAGTATGGAAACGTACCCCTATGACCAATATGGGGAGTATACCAATCGCGTTGTATGCACTTTGAATCTCCTCCTTGATCTCCCATATGATCATGGCCCCGATACACCTTCCTTCTTTTCCATCTATGCTGATCAAGATGGCAACGACCCCACACTTCATGCGTCTGTCCACAAACTCTATAAGGAACAATACGACTGGAAGAAATTTCGCCCTTTCTTTGGGTGGCAATCGGAAGACGTAATCGCCGATACGTTCAAGCATACAACTCGTCATGGACACATTTCCTTTGACCAGGATACCTTGAAGAAACACTTTAAGGCCCGGAATCCTATCCTTAACCTACCACGACGGCATGAACCCGTTGCCACTGACTCCATCTTCTCCGACACCCCGGCTGTTAACCATGGTGGCAAGACTGCTCAGATTTTTGTTGGTCGTGATACTTTGGTTACTGACATTTATGGTATCAAGTCTACCAAGCAATTCGTCAATACCCTCCAGGATAACATTCGTACACGTGGTGTCATGGAGACTTTGATCAGTGATGGTGGTTCGTCACTTATTTCCCACAAGGTCAAGGATATTCTTCGCACCCTTCTGATTGGTGAATACCGTTCCGAGCCCTATCATCAACACCAGAACAAAGCTGAGAACCGCTACCAGACCGTTAAGCGTATGACCAATGCTATCATGAATGCCTCTGGTTGCCCTGCTTCTGCATGGTTACTTTGTTTAGAATATGTGTGTGACCTCCTCAATCACACTTCCTCTCCCACCCACTCTGGCCGCACCCCTCTTGAGGCTCTTACCGGTACCCCACCCGACATTACCCATCTCCTTTTCTTTCCTTTCTGGGATGAGGTCTACTATCGTGTCGACCCTTCTGAACCTACCTCCGGTTCTTACCCTTCGTCTCCCAACGAGAAGATTGGCCACTGGGTTGGTTTTGCCCACAATGTTGGTGATGCCTTTACTTGGAAGATCCTCACTGCCGACAACGTCATCATCTACCGTTCCGCTGTCCGTCGCGTTGCCTCCACTACCCCCAACCTTCGTGTGGATATCTCTTCAGGGGAGGAGTCGCCGCATAAACCCACTGACAAGCAAGGCGACACTGTCTTTATTCGCAGCAGAAGTGAAGACCCATCCACACCTATGCCAACAATTGACTACAACGATTTAGTTGGACGCACATTCCTTTGTGACACTGAAGAGAATGGGGAGCGCCACCGAGCACGAGTAATCAAACGAGTTGTCAACCTGGAACAAGATGCAACCAAACAAGAAGATCGACTCAAATATATCTTTCGCAAGTCTAACTCCAATGTTGATGAGATGATTTCCTACAACCAGCTCATGGAATACATTGAAAGGGATAATCAAGCCCAAACGACAGGGGATAGTCTCTTCCGATTCAGAGACGTTATTGCACACCAAGGACCTTTGAACTCAAGCGACCCAGACTATAAAGGGAGAAAATATAATGTCCTTGTTGATTGGGAGACTGGGGAGACGACATACGAACCTCTATCTCTTATTGCAAATGATGACCCCATCACAGTCGCTATCTATGCCAAGAAAAATGGTTTGCTGGATCTACCTGGATGGAAACATCTCAAGCGATACGTCAAGACAAGCAAAAGACTCATTCGAGCAGCTAAACAATCCAGGATCAAACAAGTTCGTCGCTCTATCAAGTACAAGTTTGGTTTCCAAGTACCTCGCACCTATGAAGAAGCAGTGGAACTAGACAAGCAATTTGGGAACACGAAATGGCAAGACGCAACAGAATTGGAACTCTCACAGATCCAATCGTATAACACTTTCAAGGACCATGGAAAAGCCAAGTTCATTAATGGGAAATTGGCCAATGCACCAGAAGGATATCATAAGATAAGAGTACATCTGGTCTTTGATGTCAAGCATGACAGAAGGCACAAGGCACGACTTGTCGCAGATGGACATCTCACCAAGGAACCCGTTGAGACCATCTATTCAGGGGTTGTCTCCATTCGCAACCTTCGCATTGCCATATTTCTTGGAACCATGAACAACATGGAAATATGGGGAGCAGATATTGGGAACGCATACCTAGAAGCATTGACAGGAGAGAAGATTTTCATCATTGCAGGACCAGAGTTCAAGGAGTTACAAGGACATATCTTGATCATCTACAAGGCATTATATGGTCTCAAATCCTCAGGTGCTTGCTGGCATGACAAACTGTTTGATGTTCTCATTGATATGGGATTTTCTCCAAGCAAGGCTGACCCTGATATTTGGATGAAGAAGGCTCCTGGAGAAGACTGTTATGAATATATCGCTGTATATGTTGATGACTTAGCTATCGTTGCCATGGACCCTGAAGCTGTCTGCAAGATCTTTACAGACAAATACAACTTCAAACTCAAAGGAGTCGGACCTATCGAGTATCATTTGGGGTGTCGTTATACCAAAGATCCAGACGGTACACTTGTGTCTGACCCACGAAGGTACATCGAGAAGATGATGGATACCTATGAACGATTGTTCAATGAGAAACCCAAGAAAGCAAAGCCGCCAGTCATTGCTAACGATCATCCTGAACTCGATGACTCTGAGCTCTTAGATGAAGAAGGGACCCAGCATTTCCAGACTCTTATTGGACAACTGCAATGGCTAATTACCATTGGCCGTTTTGATGTCTTTCCTGCTACCATGACTCTATCAAGGTTCAGAGCTGCTCCAAGGATTGGTCATTTGAAGCGAGCTAAACGCATCTATGGATACCTCATGTCATTTCCTGATGGGTCTATCAGATTCCGCACTGGGGAGCCAGATTTATCAGCTTTACCTATCCAAGAATACGATTGGAGTCGTACCGTATACATGGACGCCAAGGAACGTATCCCTGAGGACTGTCCAACCCCACTTGGGCGTTTTGTGACAACTATACATTATGTCGACGCAAATCTCATGCATGATATGGTTACTGGGAAAGCAGTTACAGCCATCCTGCATTTTGTAAATGGTACACCCGTGGACTGGTACAGTAAGCGACAAGCCACAGTGGAAACAGCCACGTATGGATCTGAATTTGTTGCCGCAAGGACTGCAGTTGATCAGATCACGGAGCTACGCCTTACACTCCGATACTTGGGAGTCCCTCTGCGAGAGAAGAGTTACATGTTTGGAGATAACCGCTCTGTCGTTATCAATAGCACCACACCACACTCAATCATCTCCAAGAGGCACCATCTCCTATCCTATCACCGAGTCCGCGAAGCTATCGCTGCAAAGTACGTCGCATTCTACTGGAAAGATGGAAAGACAAACCCAGCTGATATCCTCAGTAAACATTGGGAATTCGCCGCAGTTTGGCCCATGCTCAGATCTTTGTTATTCTGGAGAGGAAAAATCCAGGAAAGTGATGAGGGAATTGACAATCCTCATTCGACGAATTGTGGGGAGTGTTAGGATTCTCACCGAAAACTAGGTGGCGAAACCTACAACTCATCGAATGATGCTAGTATTTTATGGCATCCGATGACATTTTCCTAAAAGTGAGAAAAGAATGTCGGCATGCTCGCGAAACTATAAATTTGGCCACGGCATGCTCGCATTGCACGCGTTATCGGCGACCGCTCGGATATTAACTATGGCCCAACACGTGCGCGCCCAAAACTATCAAGTGCGCGCCTCTACTATCCGAGTACGCGCATCCACGATTCGACCTAACGGTCTATGTAATCAAAGCACGAATCACGATCACGCGAGACCATATCTCTGTTCCCACAAATCCAAGAATGCAAACAGCAACGCGCCCAGGACAAGACTTATACCACGACAAAGCAAGAGCTGTTGCATCCCATACATGTTATCCATCACCCTATACATTCAATATACACCAATGCCGGTCTACTCCAACCAGTGAGGACCTATCACACCAGATCCATGGCCGTATACAAGAGCCAGGACTTCCGCACCATCAACCACCTTAGTTAGTAATCGTCTCACAATCATTAATATCACCATTTTAACACTCATCTTAAGACTAACCTCTTATCAGTGGACCGACTGCCCCCACCCACGGCGGACTTCGACTTGCAACTCTTCTCTGACCTGTGGAGGATTGTTGTATCGGTTGGTGATTCGATTGTCGGCTCAGCGAGCCTTTTACCTATCCTACCTATCTGTCTAACCCCTGTTGAATCGAGAGAAGTTGATCACCAACAATGGAATAGTCCGTCTAGCTTGTTCTTTTGGGGCACGTGTGAACTCGTCTTGTTGCTTTTTCTTGGGGTGATTGTCTCGTCGTCGTCTTTGTAGTACACACTTTAATGGTTTGGAGGTTCCTAGTTCATGTCCTTCTTGTTGTTTCCATTTCGCCGAGACTTGGTCCATAGGTTGACCCAATTTTGGGAGGAGGGCAATGCGTGAGAGGCTATGGTCGTTGTCATTCTGATTGTGTTCGACCAGATTGATGAGAGTGAACGAACTCACCATTGTCGAGACGACTCGACACTCGAGGCTTGCCGCTTGGACGATTGCTCGCAGTCGCAGTCGCAGACGGTACTTGCAAAATCACGCGAGCATCATCGCGCATCTTTGTCCAACGGTCCAACGGCCGAAAAATGATATGGTTTCCTCCTCCCTTCACCTTCACCTTCCTATCTTCTGTCCTTGTGTTGCGATCCTTTGGATGCTTGGCCCAATGTTTCGGGTGGAGAGTTCTGTGTTGCACGACAATCCGTCGTTTCCAGCAACAAACAATATGAGTCGTACGAATCGGACTTTACTTCCATCCTCCTGCGCAACGACGAGGAGGACCACGACCACCAATGGTCCTTCCTTCCGCAGGGTGGTCCAAGTTGCTCTCCTTTTGCTGTTACTGGTCCAAACCCATTACCTCTATCAAACCTTTGTTCCCAACAACAGCGAGGAAGCATTGCACGGCGCTCGCATGACATCTGTAATGGATTTGGCAAACTCGAGTTCTCTCGCATGGAACTATACTATCAATCAAAGTTCTGTCAGATTTGAAGAGGAGAGCGTAGAACCAATGGCCAACACGACGAGTCAGAGCGATCGCATGGCAACCCCAGTGGATACGACAAACTTGACTTCTCTTGTGGGGAACTATCATATCGCTCAAAGTTCCCTCGGATTGAAAGAGGAGGAGAGAGTCCAACCAAAGGCCAACACGACGAGTCCTGTTATTGACAAGCTTTTGAATTCCGACACCAAGTTCAACCATTCGAACCAAACTCTCACGCCCTTTCGTATCCAGTTCTCGGATCAAGAATACAAGGGCAAGCGTCGCCAAAAAACATTTCCAACCATTGTGATTGAAAAATACAAGCTCTTGTTCTTTTCTTCGCCCAAGGTGGGCTGTACGCATTGGCATTTGCTCTTTATGCGCATGGAACAGAATCGGACCTATACATTGGATGACGAATATTATGTCAATGTTCACGCCTTTCGTCAATTGAAATTTTTGGGTCATTATTCGGTCCAACAAGCCACACACATGATGACGTCTCCCGACTGGACACGGGCCATTTTCTTGCGCGATCCCATGGAACGCTTTGTCTCGGCCTATCTGGACAAGGCTCATAGTACGGAGAAGTATTTTCAAAAAACATGTTGTAGGCGTAACGCCACTTGTCTGGCTCGTTCCAAACAATCGGCGGAAGCCGCCTTTCCCGTTATGAAACAGTGTCGCGACTTTCATTGGACACCACAAAGTCACCGCATTTCGCATAAATACCTGCAACAAGTAAACTTTATTGGACGCATGGAAACGATGCAACAGGATACCGAACGATTGCTGCGACGGATTGGAGCCTGGGAACAATATGGGACACATGGCACACGTACAATGACGACGACCGCAAACGCCACCCATGCCTCCAACACCACCCAACCACGTCATGCCGGTCAGCATCATTCGACGGGTGCATCGTCCAAACTGGCCCAGCACATTACTCCCAAGTTGTATCCACAACTTCTCGAGTATTATCGGGTGGACTACGAAAACCCCTACTTCAACTTTACTCCTCCTACCCTGTCTTGGGTGGAACAATCATAATCCACCCAGCATCCGCCGTCGATTAAGCAACTTGCAGTGTGACGACTGCAACGGCTTCGTTGGAGTGTTACTACTAGAATGTTTGGACCTATTTGCCCTGGACCAACCAACGGCTGTTGTTGGGTTGTGGGATGCACCAGAAACAAGGAACGAAAACAGAAACGAGCCTTGCGTACGAATCCCATCGCATAGAGAGACGACAACGACGTTTGAATTTGTCACAACACACATGGTTGCCATATTGTCATTGGTCAAACAAAAAGACTCCATTGTAGTGTTACTCCTATACTTTATAGTAGAGAGTGCCGTTGCCTCTCAACTATTATTCCAACCATGGATGTTCTTGTAGACTCTTTTTTTTATATCGTTCTCGCTGCTCCACACGTTTGGTGTCTCCCAACCAAACACTCTACTACTAGGAGTAATAGAGCGAATATTGACTCGAGCAGCCGCAGCAGCAGCATGTGCCGCGACAAGGTGCACCCTCTCTATTACTACCCAAGGGTCATGCCCTCATGGGACAGCCGGCAAGGTCCCGTCCATGGTCGGTTCCAGTTTCACAAAACGGCACGGAATGGTGGGTCATGACACTCGTTTGGTTCACCCCCCACACTGTTGTTGTGGCGCCACAAAAAAAAGTCTCCCTGACATTCCATTGGAGTGTGCTGTATAACCATAAATGTGGTGTGGAGAGGAACAAGGAGCGAGTTGCAAAATCGTGAACGACCCAACCGCAGAACCGTGCCATATACAAAATCCAAACGGCGAGCCGGTACGAGCATTCGACTCGTTGTGCCAAGTGTGGATCCCACCCGTGATCCCGTCGTTTCCGGTACACCCCAATCGATAATCCCACACACACCCGACGAGGCCCCCCAAGACAAGACAATGGGTGTGTTGTTGTTCCTCCAGGTGGAGGAGGTGGAGCGTGTGTACGGCGTGCCGAACCGACCCGGATACGCTCGAGAAGCAACACACACACACACACACACACGAGCGCGCACAAGGGACCGAACCAACTCCAGCACGGTTGTGGATGGGAATCTACTACAATATATGGACAACAACAAGAGAGGAGATGTCGAAGGTCCTTGGAGGTCATTCCCACTGGGAATGAATGTTACAGGTACTACTACATGTTGGGTGTCTACGAATTCTAATTTAGAAATGGATTTGGAAACGGTCGATTCTAGTAATATAACAGTTGGATGTTTTGGTGCTTGGGGTGTGCATCGTTTTGTGCGGACCAGACAATTCCCATTCGTTTCCTGCTCGGTTGGCTCGCTTTTTGTTGGTCCCAACCACTTTCAGGGACTTGAGCCTCTTGATCTTGATGTCTCGATACCAAAAAATGGAGCCGCATAATATCCCAGACCCAGATGTAACCTTTAACCTTAATAATACGAGAGTATTATTATTTGCCAAGACTTTTTTCCATGCTCCACATCCGTTCAGGGATTTCAAGACAATTGCCCTTTTGCACTTTGTGTGCGCCGGCTCACAAGTCTTGCCTTTTTCAGGGACATTTCCAAATTTTGCGACAAGAGAGCATCAGTCATTCATTCCTTCGGAGAGGCATCCTTCCTCTCCATATTGCATCACCATTCCATATCATTCATCATCCTTTCAGGACACAAGTCATTCTCTCCACCTGCTTGGTTTGGGATTCTCCTGTGGAACTCCAGACGCACAGAGTTTGCTGAACCAGGCCAGCAAGCAACAACAACAACAAGGCATCCACAAGACAACATCATGTCGTTTGGCGGTGGTGGTATTGATGTCGGTCCGACGCCTCCCACGGATCCACCCACGTTGGCTCCCACCTTTTTTCCCACGCGATCGCCCGTTGCCTTTGGCAGTGGGGGCATTGTGGTGGGGCCCACGCCGCCGACGGATCCACCGACCATTTCGTTGCGACCGTCGCCGTCTCCGACGACTTCGGCCGCGCCCACGTCGACCGACACGGCCAATCCGACCCCCGGTGGTCCCTTTCCTTTTCGAGCCGAAGGTCCCGGTAGTTTTGGTTGGAAATGGAGCGATTATTATTACGATGCCTTTCAACATGGCATTCGACGTCCTGGATGGTCCTGGGGACAAGACGATGGGTCCGGATTGCCGGCCCCCTTTTGTCATGCCGATACTTGTTACAATGTCGCCAGTGCCTGTGTCGCCTTTGGCGGAATCTTGTTGCATTCGTCCGTATGTAGTTTTCCACCGTCCGTCAAGGTGGCCGGTCCGTCGTGTTGGAATGACGAGTGCGTCGCCGAGGGTGCACAAACCTGTTCGCAAATTGGCGGTGTGACCGTCGGAGAGCCCGATGGAAGCAATGGTCCGCAATGGTGTATTTTTAGTGGCGTTCGCAGTTTGGCCGGTCCCTTTTGTTACAATACGGATTGTTTTGCCAGTGACATTGCCGACGCGTGTACCGTGGCCGGTGGTCGCGTCTGGAATGATAATTTTTGCATCTTGAATGGCGATTGGACGACGGTCGGCCCGGTTTGTTGGAATAGTTTTTGCTTTGAAAATGAAGTCCAAGCCAAGTGTATCCAAGATTTGGGCGGCATTCCCTTTGCCAATCGATGGTGTCTCGTGCAGGGATGCGATCGGACTGGTACGTGTATCTATATTGGACAGTGCGTGTGTGTCACACACATGAGGAATGTTTGCGACGACGACAGGTCTGACTGGAATTTTTTGGTTCATGGTGTGTGTGGTTCGTTTCTTTTTTTTCTGGCTTTTTGCTCTCTCTACATCTCCCTCGATATTATTCTACAATGTCATTATCATTATCATTATTGTCGACATTAGTCATTGGTCCTACGTGTTCCATGGTTCCCGGTTTGTTTGATCAATGCTTTCAAAGTGAAACCATTGCCCTGTGTCAAGAATTGGAGGGCATTAACTTGGCCAATCGCTTTTGTGTCGTGGAGGGGACGGATTGGACCGAAATTGGACCGACCGTCTATCATTTGGATGAAAACTTGCAAGCCACGCGTCAATTTTGTACCCAATTGGCGGCCGCCGCGGACGATGACACGGAAAACAACCAAGGCATGGATACGAATACCAATACCGATGGTACGGGCGACAATGAGGACGAGGAAAAGGAATTTTTGGACCGCGCCACCTTGTTTCGGGGCGAACAAGCCTTTGAGATTGCCGGCAATTTTTGCATTGTCAAGAATCGTCGCTTGGTCACGTCCACGCCCTTTTGTGCCGGCAATAGTTTGCACGTCGATTCCTTTTGCAATTTTGAACAGGGCCGGGCCTTTTGCGACCGGTTTGGCGGCCAAACCGTGGCCAATGGCTTCATGTGTACCCTGTGCGATTCCTTTCAACAAGTGGTGGGACCGTTAATGTGGAATGGCGAATTTCTCGACGGCGATCCCGCCTATTGCGAAGGTCCCTTTTGTGCCATTCCCAATCTTGGTACGTAGAACAGTGTGTCGAGTGTATGCGTGTGGTGGTTGCTGTTGCTGTTGGTGTTGTTGTTGGTGTCATGGTGGAGAACCTGTAGCTCTGTGGATGGATACTATACTGCTGATTGTTCCTCTTTACTCACACGTCTCCCCAACACCTTGTTTGTATTCTTTTGTGTACTGCTTATGCCTGTGATTGTGCTCGGAATAACAATGACGACATTTAACAGACATTGTCAATGGGACCAATGTCAATGCGCGATGTCCCGCGTCGGCCCCCGTTCCCAACAAGTGTGAAGCCTTTGGTGGGGCCATTGGCATTGGCCTGCAAGTCGATGACATTAACAATCGCACGGGCGATGACGATTTGTTCAACAATACGACCTCTGGGGCACCCGCAGCAAGGACACTGTGGGGTGGGTACCATCATCGATGGATCGTCGGGACGGCCCTGGCCACTCTGGTGTTACTGACGAGTGGATCCATTCCGTAGCAACCAGCAACGCGTGTATCAAACCGAGTTGCAAGATACGGCGACGACAAACCTTTGTGTTTTTCGAAATCCTTGTGTGTGTTGGTGTGTAATAGTATTGGATGATGGGAAGGAAACGTGTGTGTGTGTGTGTCGTCCGTTCCAGAACTGTGTGGGCAGGGAAAACGGTTGGCGCACACGAGAGACGAAACAAGAAACAAATAATAATCCAATGGGTACTGACTGTGAGGAGGGAGAGGACGGTGTTGCATCATCATTCGATCCATCAATAATGTACGAGACGCCAATCGATCGTTGGGAGCAGGGCGGCACTCTACGGATGAGAGAGTCAGTCAGGACGCTCTCGACAGTTTCATCCAGGAGAGGAACGATTGGGACTTGTACTTTTTCTTTCATGTTGTTCATTGACGTTAAAATTATACGAATGTTAGCCTTAGATATATAACGTGGTAAACTCAATTCCTCCATGGTATATGGTCGGACCTAGGGACTATGTGGACAACCACACCATCTAGACTTTGGTCTTGCGTTTTGTGTGCGGGTTGCTTGAACTTTTTGGGGGAAATGAGCAAATGGGGGAAGGGGAAGAAAGCCTTTTGGGCCTTCTTCTTCAACTTGGATGGGGTGTAAATCTCCTATAAGTACAAGAATTGGTCCGTTACCAAAACGGTTACTGATGACGAATCGCCCAAATTTTCATCGCTTCAGGATCCCTTTCGTATATATCAATAAGTACAAAGTCATTGATGAAATGCTGGAAATCATTCTTCGATTCCGTTTGGTCTTGGTCCCTAACTACCCTTCCAGCTACTTAGAGAGAGCTCCACGCCACAAGCGATACGACCCTCCGTCATCCATCGGGGCCCCCGCCCCTTCACAATAACAGCTTCTCCCTTTTTCTCTTTTGGATACACGAAAGTTTGCTGGCAACACCTCTCTTTGGACTCGTGCTCTCTCCCAGCAGCCGAGTGTTATTGTTTGTCCCTATTACACCGGCAACTCCATAATAGAAAAGTGTTATTGTTTGTCCCTATTACACCGGCAACTCCGTAATAGAAAAGAGAAACAATATACCACCGAAGCCAAGCCAATATTCGAGGTAACGTTGGATTCCCCCACCAACTCTCTCTCTCTCTCATTGTCTCCCACCATACGCCAAATCGGAGTTGGTACTACTCAAATGTCTCTTCACGAGATCCTCCATCCCCAATCCTCCTCCTCCTCCTCCTCGTCCCTGTCCACCACCGCCATGGTGTCCCACAACTCGGATTCTTCTTCTTCTCCTTCTTCTTCTCCTCCCCATGGTGGTACGACCATAAAAGTCTTCGATTCCCTCCAACCCTTTCAAGTGGGCGCGCTCCTGGGAACGGGTGGATATGCTGTGGTCCATCAAGTGCGACACCGACGCACCCACCCAATGATGATTCGTCGTTGTGGTAGTACTCCCAACACGAAACCAAACAAGCTTCATCCGCAGCAGCAGCAGCATCCAAACGATGATGATGACGACGAAGACGAGGAGCATCCCATTGTCCCTCTTCCTCCGTCTCCCACACGACGATTGTTCATAGCTGACTTATTGAACGGCCCAGAAATCTCCAATCCCAACAAGAACAAGCACAGCAACACCAGTCTCCCGAACCAGCAGCAGCCACGAGAAAAAGAGGACCAGAATCCTACCCGAAAGCGACCCTCGGTACAAACCACAACGACCACCACTACCACCCATTCTTCCTCGACGGAATGTGCCTCTTCCGTCTCATCGTCGTCCTTCTCCTCCCCCTCCTTGTCCTCCCACTCATCATCATCCTTGGATGGATCCACCAGTAGTACACCTCCTCGTTCTTCCACCCATAAACCAACGACGAAGACAAGTCCCATTCGTGCCTTCCAGCAAGACGACGACGACGAATCATCGTCGTCTCCTCCAACAGTGTGGGCCGTGAAACGATTGCATCGCAAAACCTTGGCCGATCCATCCAAACGACGATTGGGCATTCAAGGATTGCGTCACGAAGTCCAACTCTTGTCGCAACTCAAACCCCATCCCAACATTATACGATTGGTGGGGGCCTCCTCCAATTTGGTGATGGACCAGTCATCATCCGACGACGACAACAACCACCACAACAAGAACCACCTCTCACACTTTATCCTGTTGGAACAATTGGTCCAACCCCTGGACCAAGCCTTGGTGGAATGGAAACAAGAAGAAGAACGGGAACAACAACAAAGACGACGACAACAACAACACGATGCACCCGGAAACGTCAATCCATGGAAACGTCTCCTCCAAAGACGACGACAACGACGACGACGAGGCAACCACCACCACACAACCAACCAACAACCATCCGACCCGTCCACAGGACAACGTGTCCCGAACCACAGCAGCAGCAGTACTGGTAGTAGTTGCAGTAGTAGTAGCAAACACGAGGGACAAGTTCATCGATTGCAACACGTGGGAGTGGCCTTGGGCCAGGCCCTGGCTTTTTTGCACCAACACCACATTGTCTATCGCGATTTGAAACCCTCCAATCTGGGATTGGATCGTCACGGCACCCTCAAGGTGTTTGATTTTGGATTGGCCCGTCGTCTTGAATCGGCCATCACCACACGAGTCCAGGGTCGGTGTGGCACCTTAAGATACATGGCCCCCGAAGTGGCCGCGCACAATCTCGATCCCGCCCTCCGACAGCAATATCAAGCAGCCTTGCACATACCACCACCACCACAATCACAACCAGCCACTCTCTCTCCCAACAACAACAAAACCAACAACAACAACAAGAAGAAGATCAAAAAACTCGTGCCGCGTGGACTTTCCTCCGATGTCCATTCCTTTGGCATGGTCTTGTACGAACTAGTCTCCTTGCACAAACCCTACTACACGGTGACGGACAAGTACGACTTGAATCGCATTGTCGTTGGCAATGCCTTGTGCCTGGAAGCGGGCCATTCCACTCATGCCATGAAGTGGCCCACCCCCTCGGTTTTGGCGGTACCCGCCCTGCGTCCGCTTTTGCGCGACTGTTGGCAAGAACCACAAACGAGACCGTCCATGGGCCAAGTTGTCAAACAATTGGAAACCATCGTGTTGCAACAACAATCACAACCACAAGAACCACACTCCTCAAAATTGGTCGAACGGCTGGACCCTGGCGATTCACGGTTGGCCGTTTCGCCGTCTACCACTGTCCTACCAGAACAATAAGTCTACATACATACACATACACAACACTGGAGGTCGGCCTGCGTATCCTACAAACGACGCACACATTCCTCAATCGTTCCAATCCGTTCCATTCATTCATTCATTCATTCATCTATCCTTCTCTCCCACTTGGTTACTTTGGAAAGAGAGAGAGAGAGAGAGATGGAGAACAAGTAGACGAATCGAGAGAATCGGTTGCTATGGACCAGAGACTAGGTATAGTCGTTTGTTCCCCCACTGTTAATTCTTTCGTTTGTTGTGGAAATTGCCTCTAGTCGTCCTCCTCCTCTTGACTCGATACTACGATGACGGCTTGGGCATTGTCCCCATCATCGTCTTCGGTATCGTCATCATCCACACTGGCTTCTTCTTCGTCATCGTCTTCGTCGTCGTCATCAGTACCATCACCCGGATTGTCCTCCTGCTCCATGGGTTCGTCGTCGTCGTCGTCATCGGGACGTTCCACCCACTGATAATCGGGATCTTCCTCCTCTTCGTCATCCTCTTCGTCATCCTCGTCGTCATCCTCGTCTTCGTGTTGGACATGGCGGTCCGTGTCATTGGGACGGTGTCGTTTCGATCCATGTGGTTGTTGTTCTTGTTGTTGTTGCGTTTGTTGTTCTTGTTGTTGATGATGGTGACAAATGGCATTCCAAGCGTCTTGACTGGCTTGGCGTTGCGGTCGTCGTTTTCGATAGGTTGAAGTGGTGGTTGGATTGTTGTCGTCGTCGTCCTTATTCGTCGGACCATTCGGATTGTTCTTGTGACGTTTCTTTTGTTGGGCCGGCCGCAGGACTTGCTGAATGTATCGATTCCAAACCGGTACATGATCTCGATCAATATTGGTCCATTCCACCACTTGGTGTACCGTATCGTCCTCTGGGTCGTCGTTGTTGGTGTTGTGGTGGTGGGAAGCACCCGTCGGCCCGGACGGTGGTTGCGTCACCACCAATTGGAGCGTGGCGTAGCGACCCCCTCCCCCACTGGGCAGAATGGTCAATTGGTGTATGTCGTCCAGGGGATACCAGACCAGGTAGGACGGTGTGGGCGTTGTGACAAACAAGAGTCCCTGGTCGTCCAACGGCCACACGACACCATCGCGGGTTCCGAGAAAACAGGCACAAAAGGGCAAACCAGTGTCGTTGTTGGTGGTGGAGGACGATTTGGCAAAGGAAATGGTGTTGTTGTTGTTGGTTCCAGTGGGTGTCAAGGATGCCACGGTCAGAATGCGGCTCACCGGAGGAGCCAAAGGAACTGGCTGGTTTGATGGTGGGTCTTGCTGGTTCTTGTTGTCATTGTCGTCTGTACGGCTCTGAAGCATGGTGGTGGCCACTTGTTGCATCCAGGGTCTCAGCGATTCTTCGACAGATTGGATCTCGTCTGGCTGGTTGTTGTTGTTGTTGTCCTTGTCGCTCTTGTTGGAGGCCTGCTGCTTTTTGGGTTTGGGTGGCGGAGTCACCATCCAAGCGACTTGATAATAAGATTTGGAATGCAACGTCGTCTTGTTGTGGTGGTTGCTGTCGGATTGTGCATGCAAAGTCACCAAGGAGGGTGGAAGGCATGCCAACGAGCGAGATGCATCAGTCGTCGTGTGCTGCTGGTTGGATGCCTTTTGCTCCTTCTTGACTTGTTGTTCCAACGTTTGATGACGTTGAGTCCAATACCAGGCGTGGGGTGCCACCATCAACGCGACCCAACTCACAGTTTCGGGAGATTTGCCCCATTTGACATCATTGGGTTTGGGAACGACGAGCAGGTGCGGCAGTTGTCGTGCGGATGAGGAGGACGATGATGGTCCAGGCTGGTTGGAGGAAAAGGGCACGGTCCACACGGCTGTTGCTGCTTCCATACTAGTATTAGTAGTAGTGTTGGCAGGATTGACATACCGTCGTGCTTGCAATCCCTGCGGAAACAAGTGCAACGTGACCTTGCCACATTTGGGCGGTGTCAAACACGACACTGGTTGTGGCAGTGTTGTGGTATTTGTTGTCGTTGTGGTTGTGGGCCAGCACGAAATCTCGCTTCCCCAATCCTCATTCAACCCGAAAGGAGGAGACAATGTTACAGGTTGGGCGACCGAAGTGTCCGTCTCTGGTCGTGGTGGTGGTAACACGGACAGAGCCTCTTGCAAAAAGGCACGAGCTTCCTTCTCCATCTCGTGGTGGTTGGTGTTGGATGATTGGTAGCGTTCCAAACAAGCGTGTGCCAATTCGGCGGCCGTACACGTTGCCACATTCAACCAACCATCACTATCATTGTTGCTGTTCTTCTCCTTCTCCTCCTCCTCCTCTTTCATGTTGCTCTTGTCTTGGTCATTGTCCGGTAGCATACTGTTTTGACACTAGTGTGTATCTATCGCACACACACACACAAGAACCTCTGTCTCTCTCTGTCTCTCTCTGTCTCTCTGTCTCTCTGTCTCTCTGTCTCTCTCTCTCTCTCTCTCTCTGTCTCTCTCTCTGTCTCTCTCTGTCTCTGTCTCTCTCTCTCTCTCTCTCTCTGTCTCGCTCCATCCATTCAAGAGCTTGATGGTTCCCCAGTCTCTCTCTCACCCTGTGTCGATCGCTTTGTATCAATGACACCCAAAATGGTGGAGCGTTTACCAATCGCGATCCACGTGCGACCGGAAAGGAGGGAGATTCGAGGTGCGCGCCGGCCGTCAGGGGGCTTTGGGCGCACAGGACGACGAGCACATCCGATCCGCAAAAACATCTTCACTATTTTTGATTCGTGGTTTCCCCATTCATTGCGCGCAACACCCAAACGATGTTCCTTCTGGATGATTCGTGGTGGCAACTCTCTCGTTCCCCAAGAAGGAGGCCGTGGTGTGTCGTTTTTCGCTTCTTTTTCTACGAATCTCTACATACGAGTTACAAAATCCATTCTACTAAAGTAGTATTCTTGACACACACAAAACAACAAATGTAGTACCGTTCCAACTTGTGCGCGCGCAACCGTAAACCTCTTGCTTGTCGTCCTTGTCGGTGCGGCACGCTCCACTTCCTCCGCCTCGTGGAGTAACAACACACCTATTGTCCTATGATGCCTTACGGCTCATCAGGTGTGTGATCAATGTGGGCAAAGGAAAAGACGTGGTCACTGGTGGGGTCCACTTCGCACAAGACCCAGCCGATATCACCCGATCCAGGACATTGGACGGCCACGAGATTGTCGGCCAAGCCACCAGGGTTGGGATAGACACTGTAAAAGTGACAATCGCCATGAAACAAGACGACGGGCTTTTCAAAGTCATTGGCTTCTTCCACGAGGGCATGCCAAAAGTCTTGCATGCCGGTCAAAATGCGCACGGGCGTACTGCTGTCGATACAGTCGCCTTCGCAGCGAAAAAAAGTTGGCTTGAATGGCCACCATGACACCGGCCATGTCGTACTCCTGGGCAATTTCAAAGGCATGCTTCATAAAGTCAATACCGACATGGTTGCGTTCCCGAAATTCGGCATTGGCATGTTCACAGCCGGGATCAATAATGTCATGGTAGGTACTGCAGGTCGCATCGACACCGTCGTAAAAGGTATTGTTGGTTCCCGTCACATGAATGGCCGCATACATGACATTGTTGTACGTCCACAATTGCATCTCGGGATAGGCCTTGCTGTAAATGCTGGTATCAAGACTGCCGGCGTACTTGCTACCAAACATGGTGCGTTCGCCGTCATAAAAGCGGTGACGAATGTAGTCCAAACGCTCCAAGGGATCGTAATTGCCATTGCTCAAGCGATGACAATCCGTCCATTCGTCTATTGTTGTCGTATAGAAGAAAACAAGTTTTAGTGTGACGATGAGGGCCAATCCACACCTGGATACATGATACCACAAACCAAAAACACATAGGAGGACCATTGCGTAGTACTTACTGTCACCAAGCGTCAAGATTCCGGGACTGTCAAACGAGTTGATCAAATCTTCAAAGCGCTTGTAACTGAGTTCCCCACACGAGGCACCTCCTCCCTTGACATCACCGGCATGAATGTTAAAGGCCAAATCATAACTGTTGACGGCATCGCGCATGGTCGCATAGACATCTCCGTACGTGTCTTTTTCGCAATTGTCAAACACATTCACCGTTTCGCCACGGTAGGGCAAGTCACCCCACAAGGCAATCTTGTACGGCTCCGAGCTTGCCTAGTATACAAGAAGTACAGGGAACAAAACAAGACATGAGGATGAAAAGAACAAAAGCAACGGATCAGGATGAATCTTGACAATGTCTCCAATGGTCCAACAACAACAAGTCAATCAACAATGCACAGGACTTACCTTGGCCATTTCTTTCTTTCCCTTGCCACCGTCTGTGATTCATGAGAATGGAATCAACCGCCCAACATCACCGGCAAATAGTATTATGGAACAACCATGAATGATGAGTCCTTGTCACCCCATGAGAATCACACTAAGTTTCATCCACTATTGAATGGTCCTCACCTTTCTTTCCTTCATCCTTTTTGCCTTTTCCGGCCTGAACCATGACGCCACACGAAGACACGAGTGCCAAACAAGCCAAGGAGAGCTTCATGGTTTAATTTCTGTTATTGTCTTTTTGGATCGAGGGGATTGCACGAGGAGTCGAATGCTCGTCACGGCTGGATTTTATGACACGGTGTTGCTGTTTTGTCGGTCACATTTCGTGAATCTCCTTGTTCCCACACACACACACATGCTTGTAGCATAGAATGGCAGGGAGACTTTTCGTTGTGCAAACAACATTTTTGGTGAATCAAAGTTCATGGACCGCCGTTCCTTGCCGTTGTCCAACTGGAACCAACCAGTGGCTGGACCTGGCCTGTCCCATGACACCGTGAAGCTTGGGTAGAGAGTCTACGGAAGCATGCCATGGAGGCCAGGCTTGGAGCAACGGATGAACAAGAGAATGTCCAATATCTGTGCATACCGAATTTTTTGTCCATCTTCTCTCACATTCATATTGTTTGTTTGTTGGAGTATCGAGTAGTCTAGAGAGATCCAGAACAGGGGGTTCTTGAACTGCATCCAGGAGATGCAACAAAGATTCATGTGGATTGGATGGAATCTTTGGGTCTTTTTTTGGTTCGTTGCGGTTCGCAGTTCGCCGAGTTCGATCGGCTGTTGCGGGAATCCGGTCGCGTCGAGTGGCGCAACGGGGCGTTCTTTTGAAGGACGCCCCACTGCGGGGTTTGCTACGGTGGCTATACCTCCTCGTCATCGTTGCCACAACAAGCCCAAGCAGGAGCAACCGCCAAGTCCTTTCACTTGTTGTTTGGATCGTCGTCTCGGCGCATGCAACGATTGGGTACGACCGTGTGGGCGGCTGGTACGATCGGTTCGGTAACAGCTTGGTTTTTGGGTTATATCAATCCAGAACTCATGATGCGACCTCGCAATCACAATGCTCTCTATGTGCACGAATGTGACTGGAACATGATCTGGTGTCAAGACCAAACTTTTTCCAAGAACGACGGCACACTTTTCACATCGCTGACGGTCCATCGAATAGATGCCTCTGGGAAGAATATCCGAGGGCAGCTGCCGAATGATCTGGGACTCTTATCAAATCTAAAATCGCTAGATTTTAGATTCGACAAATTGACCGGTACCATTCCAACGGAATTTGGACAACTCAATCAACTCACCTATCTGAATTTTTTTGACCACGATCTCTCTGGATCCATTCCCGACGAAATATCCGGTTTGTCGGACCTCCGATTGCTAGATTTTCGGAATAGTCAATTGAACGGTGCCATTCCAACGCAATTTGGGCAACTCAATCAACTGACCTTTCTGAATTTTGGTTCCAACGATCTTTCGGGACCCATTCCCCATGAACTATCCGGTTTGTCCAACCTCCGTGTGCTAGATTTTTCGTACAATCAATTGAATGGTACCATTCCAACGCAATTTGGGCAACTCAATCAACTGACCTATTTGAGTTTGGGTTACAACGATCTTTCGGGACCCATTCCCGTCGAAATGTCAAGCTTGTCGAACATCAAATCGCTCGATTTTGAGCGGAATCAATTGAATGGTACCAAGGATTTTGGACAACTCAATCAACTAACCTCTCTGGTGTTTTCGGACAACGATATCTCAGGACCCATTCCTAATGAGATTTCAAATTTGACAAGGCTGATATCGTTGTATTTTGACCAGAATCCAAGGCTGCAAGGCACTATCCGAGCTCTCTGGCCTCACTCCCGCGTCTCGATAACCTACATGTCTATCTAACCAACTTGACTGGAGAGATGCCACTTTGTGGGGCAGTTGGTAGGACGTACTTTGCTGTCATTGCCGACTGTGATTCGGTGGAATGTCCATGTTGCACATATTGCTGTCCCGCTTTGGGGGATATTCCGGCGTCGTCGTGGCTTCCTCCCGAATGTGGCGTGGTTTGACGAAATACGAGTAACCTGTTCGTTCCAAAGTATTAGGAGTACAAGGTATGGTGAGTTTACTATCTAGATACTAGAGGGGTAGCTTCGAGTCAAAAGAATCATTTTCCTTAGAAGGAATGCGCCGCCATGGGATAACTTCTTGCTCTCCTGCAAGAGAAATGGAATCAAGGCACATAAAAGGTTGTCGTATCCTAGTACTTTCGTCTGATGGAGGTCACAAGAAAGGGAACATTGAGAAACTATATGGCAATGCATCTTTTAAGTATAAACAGTATGAATCGGGAACGAAATCATATATCCCCGCTTTTCTCATGGAATGGGCACGCTTCCAAACGGCCGGACCCTGGCGGCGCGTCAACAAGTGAAGGACCCCCTGGCTCACTCAAAGGTCAATTCGGTAATGTGTTTGTGGGTAAATTCAAAGACGTGTGGACTGGTCGGGTCCACGTGGCACAAGATCCAACCAATGCTGGCATGTCCCGGACACTGGACTTGCACCAGATTGGGTGCCGCGTCAAGAGGATTGGACTGGACCTTATAGAAATGTCCATCTCCGTGAAACAAAACGACGGGCTTGTCCTCAAACTGGTTGGTTTCGGCCACCAAGGCTGTCCAAAAGCGTTGCGACCCCGAAAGAATTCGATTTTGGTGAATCATATTGGCTTGCATGGCCACCAGAATTCCAGCCATGTCCTTGTCCTTGGCAATTTGAAAGGCCTCTTGTACGAATTGAATTGCCGCCGTGGTACGAGCTTGGGATTCATTCTTGGCTCGTGCGCAATCCTGGTCGAACCGATTCAAGGAGGCCGTACAATTGGCATCGACATTGTCGTAATAGGCATTGTTGGATCCGACCATGTGAACCGTGACATACAAGACATTGTTGTACGTCCACAATTGCATTTCGGGGTACTTCTTCTTGTCGTACAGTGTCACGTCCATTCGTCCTTGTCCCAAGATCTTGTGTTTGTCGTCGTAAAAGAAACGATCCCGGAGATGGTCCAGACGCTCCAATGGATCGTATCCACCCACATGATCACGATGACAATCCGTCCATTCGTCTACGTAAAGTAGGATGGATATGTGGCAACGATGATGAGGAAGAAGCAACATGGAACACGAAACATAAAGACACACCCGCATGTTGTTCGATACACAACGGCAGTGAAACAACTATCACACTTACTGTCTCCAAGAGTCAAGATTCCCGGACAGTGCAACGAATCCATCAAGTCTTGAAACCGTGTGTAACTCGTGTCGTTGCACTGCCACAAAGTACCAGTCCCTCCCCACAGAATATCCCCGGCATGAATGGTAAAGGCATGCGGATATGCGTTGATGGAATCACGCAATTGGGTGTAAATGGTACCATACGGATACGGGTCATTGGCGTCGTCATCATTGTCATCAAAGACACGAGCCGTCGTTCCCCGATACGGCAAGTCGCCCCACAAGGCAATGGTATACGGTTCCGTGTCTTTCTGTATCGTGTATGGTGCCAACAAAACACGGGGAAACGGCTGAGAAGGACGAGTATTCTCCATCACTGGACTTTCCGTCCTGCAGATCTTGACATGTGTGTCTCTCGCCAGAAACGCAACTTACATGGATCTTGACCTTTCGTTTCTTTGCCTTTACTCCTGCTCCCAACGACAGCAAAACAGCCACAGACGATGTCCATAGCAGCTTCATGGTGCGTTTGTGGGTGTATGTTTGTCTTGTACGCACGTGGTTGTTGTTGTTGTTGTTGTTGTTGTTGTTGTTGTTGTTGTTGTGGTGGAGGAGGATTTGGCAAGTAGCTATCGTCACGTTGTTCTTGTTGTTGTTACTGTGGAGGAATCGGCAAAGCGATGTCGTTCGAAACGCACAGTCGATGGTGTGGGACACCCTCGTGTGTTTCCAGCTTCTGGGACTTGTTCTCCGCGTTGCGCTTCTCTACCGAGTCTTGCTTCCAAATTTTGGAAACGCACCTCCATGCTCAAAAGGAAATCCGTCGTCCTCTAGAGGTTCATGGGGCTTCCATTGTCCACGATTCCTTCCGTTGATGGATGTCGCACACCCGAATAGTAGTCCGCGATCCCATGACGATTGGAAAAAAAGAGAGGATCGATCCTTTTGTCGACTTGTCGATAGCAAGATCTTCCAGGATGGACACGCAATGTGTGATGGTCATTGTCATTGGAAGCAACATTCATGATTCATTTGGCAAACCATGACTGATACAGCGACCATAGAGCAACCGATTCGAAATCCCTATCGCTATCGCCGTTTCTATGTCGAAACATAATCCAATGCGAGTTGCTACCCGATCTGTTATCTGTGGTGTAGCAGTACCTAAAGACGTGTCTGAAGCAAAAGCCTCCTCATCTACTCTCGTACGTAGCTTGTCAATGGGTCATGCCAAAGGTTGCAACAAAGAATGGCTTCTATCAGCGACGCTGTGTCAAAGAAAAGAGCGCAATCACATTCAAGGTAGCTGTGAAAAGTTCGACTTTTTATATCCATGTGTATTTATGTAAATACTGAACTAGAAATGGACTCGGTTTCGCATGCAGGATAAAATACAGGTACTGTTACAGAAGCAAGTGTCAAAAGAAATAGCAGCGACTCGGATGTATGATGGTAGTGGTGGGGGTTGTCCAAGAACCTTTTAGGTGATGAAGCAATTGCAAAACTGTGTACTTTTTCGGATCGCAGCTTGGCAAGTAAGAATCACTTGCTTGCCGTGTCATCGTGATCGTTTCTTCGAGTCGTCTCTTGTTGCGTAGAATCGTCGCTCACAATACTGTTGACAGAATCATCGTCATATTTTTCCGACGACTGATACTGTCGAACATCCGTAATGCCCACTGCTTCCATCAACAACCGTCGTTTCATGCGACGAAGCTTGGTGGCCAATCCAATGGGAGAATTCAACAGGTCGTCCGTCGTAGTAGTTGTTTGGGTGCGGGTCGACTTGGCGGTGGCGGTGGATGTGGCGGCAATTCTTCTTTGTGGAGGACTCTGGAACGAAGCGCAGGAATGGTTGGCACAGAAATCATTGGAGCAAGCCATGGTGTTACCGAAACAATTGGAACTTGATTTTTCGTCTTCTTGTCTGGATTGATTGTTCAACCGTTGGATGGATACACACAGACAGTGTGTTTTTCGATTCTTGGAATTATGAGATCGCTACACGAGAAAGGATCTTTCCCACCGTGACACGCAGAACGCAGAGACCAGAGACACGAGACACACTCCGCGAAAAAAAGCTGGTGAGGAAGAATTTGGAGCGATTCCCCGTCAGTTCGCAAGAAGCGAGGGGGACTATTGCCTTCACAGAGTGGTAACGGCTTTCTTAACGGATTTTGGACGGATTTACGAAGCAAGACGCTAACACGATCACGCTTAAGTAGGATGTGGGATCTAAATCCATTGCCCCTCAGGAATTCGCATAAGTCACGCGGTCGCACTTCCAGGAAGGTCAAGAATGGAACGATGGAAGAACTTGTGGGACTTGTTCCATTTTCTTGAGCTTCGTGGTGGGGCGAAAGGGTGAGCAGTGGGGGGATCTACCCACTCTTGGCATCTACCTACTCCTAGGTAGTTTTTGCGCATGTCTATTTCAGAGGGGAGATGTTGTTGGAGTTGTTATCTTGCTCCTCTAGGACTACTTTCTTGCGTTTGCAATCGAAGGCATTCTGTTCACCAACTCTCTCGAGTTAAGGTTTCGATAACAAAGTCAGTTTATTAGGAATAAAAGGTCTTGAAATGCTTTAATATATGACCTTTCGAGTGGAACGTTGCTTCCCGAGCACGACGAAGGAGGGAAATATGCAAACCGAAACGCTCCTCGCAATATCGAAACAAATCAACCCAACTCATTGACACAGCAATGTTTCTTTCCAAGACTACAATCGTGTTTTAATCGTTGAACTATCCATTCATACTGTTGGATGAACGATTGCTGTTCAATCTACTACCGCTTCTGGCTTTGCTAGCTAGGAATCCGAGGCACCTCCAATGGTTCCCAATCCGACACAGGTTCGAAAGGTGTCATACAAGAGCCATTGACCGGCCAGAATGGTACCCGTCATGGCCACACGGGGGCCCAGTCCGTTGGTACACAAGTACCAGAGACCCACGCGTTGAATCAGGCCGCGGTAGGTGAGAGAGGCAAACTCGGGCCGTGATTGCAGCGATAACAGTGAATCGGGGACGTGAGTGCAGACCGTGGCCACCAAACCGGCCGTGTAACCGCCCACCAAGGTGACACTCAATTGAGTGGTCATGTCACAGTCTTGTTTGGGTCTGTGCAACACGTCTCGATGCAAATACGCCACCACATTTTCAAACAAGACAAAATTGACCATGGTGGTTGGTACTTGTCGACCCAATAGTGGTCCCAAGGATCCAAAGGGAAAGGATGGTTCCGATCGCATCACACGTAGGCCGGACCAAAAATCTTTGGGAAAGGTACGATCGGTTTGGGTCCGTACCTTGAGCATTTCCCACGGACACATGAGAACATTGGCAATGGCTTCGGCCCCAGCAGCAGAGACTAGATAGACCAAACTCTTGTATTTTTCTCGTATGGATGACAAGGGTTCGTGAGTGTCGTCCTCCATCAACATCATTTGACGAAGCAACTGACCCTTAAAGACTTCGTACATTCCGTACTTGACTCCGGTTTGTGTGCCATAGGCGAGCATGGTGGGGATCAACCCACGGTACAAACCCGCCACGCCTTCGGCTTGATAAATTAACCACAATCCCTGTCGAAAAGTAGGATACAGCTGCGGCGAAACTTGCATGTTGCACTTGACATTGTCCAGTGGCGTTTTGACCCATCGGATACTACTCGACAAGGCGCCTCCCAAGAAACATAGGCCGATGTGAGACAGCGATTGCTGCGGAGGAGAAGGACCAATTCCGGGAACGTTTTGTAGGTGGTGGGATGCTGAGTGTCGTGATGATGGCACTGTAGAAAAGCGAGAGACGTTCATTGTAGTGAAGGATCTAATTCCACCATTCTGATGTCCCGAGGAAGGACGGAGATTCGATTTGTGGACTTGATGATGATCACTTGATGCTACAACCATGTTATTGGGATTTCAAAGTTGACATTATGACATCTCCCTGGTCCAAACCATCAATGATCGAATGAATGCAATCGAAAGGAATTTGTGATGCAGCACAATTCGCCGTGACAAACTCACGGCTTACGTGGCGAGGAGTTCGCGAGACGTGGTTTTCAAGTATGACCGTTATTCATGCAAATTATGTGCGACCGGGAAAGTACTTCCGTTTGTTTTCATAGTTACCTGGAGTAGTTTTTATCTGCATGGTCCTAACACTATCTCTACTCATGCAATGATCTACCTCTCTTAAATTCATTCATGGATCCAACCAACCACAGCAACCATGTGCGAAAATGGACTGTATGAATCAGGAATGGAATGTCCTTCGTATGTCTTTGACACAAACAGACTTACATACTAAACAGAGTCTCCTCCAATTGGACACAAACAGACTTACCTACTAACCACAAAGTCTCCTCCCAGTGGAGCCTTTGACCACCTCGTTTTCCAACGCATTTCTCTTGGAAAAGTCCATAGATAGCATTGTATATTCCGAGCTTTCTCCTTGTCACTCACCGGTGTGTTGGCTTGGATTTGGCAACAATTGGTCCACTCGTCTACTATTAGGAGTTGTTTGCCGAACCAATATCCGTCGTGGGAATCAAGGCAGTTTGCGGAAAAAAGTTTTGCCACGAAAACCAAAAGAGACCACTCTTGACGGTAGACAAGCGTTCCAATTGGAGTGGAGTAACGTTCACCTTTTTCTTCTTCTTTTGGTCCTTTTCGGACGACCGCAGGACGTGTCCATGCACATTGATGCGCTCGACAATGGGATCGTTGTTGGGTCGAATAAAAATACCCAAGGATTCCGAGTCAGGATCCCACGAGGCCACCAAGGGCACTCCCCCAATGATCCAGTTGCGATTTTGGTCTTGACAAAAGTCTTGCGTCACGGCCACATAGTGATCACCCACGTTAAAGCCCCACACACGTGTCTTGGCATGCAAGCGATCATCAATATTCTAGCGAATGACAATAGTGCAGCAACACAATCCACAACCGGTTAGAAAAGGAGCCGAATAATACAACAACATAGAAAGAATGCCAACCAAGCGCCACACGCAACCCTTCTTGCGCAAACTTACATCGACGGTCGGGAAAATGGGCCTTGGACTCTTGCCATGATAGTCCAAGAATATATCAAAGACAAATTGCATCACCTTATCGTAGATGGTCAAGGCTGGATTTTGCAAGAGATTGGGAAATTCCTTGTAATCATTGATAAAGACTTGGCCCGTTTCCGGATAAGCCTTGGCAAATTGTCCCAATGTCATGCGCCAACTGGGCAATTCCGTGGCCACGGGTACCTGCAATCGTTCCAATTCTTGGGTCGAGGGTCGTCGTCCCACTCGATTGTAATCGGCAGTGCCACCCATGGCTTGCAACAAGCGGGTTTCATCCAAACAATTGATTTGATGACCCATGTGCCCCGTCGTCTTGTCCAATACCACCAAATTATTTTCCAATTGACTGATGTAGGGTCGTGCGTGTATCGAAACAGAACGCAGAAGGAGAAAAAAGCAGAAAAGTCCATGAGAAGGGGGGTTCGTCATTGAGGGTCCACCATGTTTGAAAACAGGACGAATGTGAGTATGGTCGTAGCAGCTGTTACCAAGTCCACACTTTGATTGTCCTAGTGACAGGGTGGGGGTACACACACGTACGTACATGTAGGGAACCAATTCTCGGTATCGGGCGTTACCACCACGACACCAGTGCCGGTCAAGGCACAATAGGCAAAATCACGGCCGGTGGTTGCCGATTGCCGGGCAATCGCGCAATGTGCGGCCGCATAATTTGCGCATCTGGAAAACAATAGGGTATGAAAGTCGAGTTGTCGTTCTTGTTGCTACTAGACCGTTGCTGTTCGGTGACGACACACCATTGGTGGGGATCCAATCCCAAGGTATCCACGGCTTGGTGAGCCGACACATAGAGAGCATTGTGATTGCGAGGTCGCATCATGAGTTCTGGGTTGATATAACCCAAAAACCAAGCTGTTACCGAACCGACCGTACCAGCCGCCCACATAGCTGTACCCAATCGTTGCATGCGACGAGAAGACGATCCAAACAACAAGTGAAAGGACTTGGTGGTTGCTCCTGCTGCTTGGCCTTGTGGTTTCACCAACGACGAGGAGGAGGTAGACACTGCCATTAGGGTGGTATGAATCAAGGTAGATATTCCAAACAATTGGGAGACTTTATGGCGATGAAAAAATGTTTGCATGACATGATCACGATTGGGTTTGTGAATCCAATGACTGAAATCGGCCAAATCACGAAACAAGAGACCCGAAGTGCCCCCGGCCACACTGCCAAACGTGGCAAAGGCGACACGAGCGGCCCAGGGATTCAACAGAGCCGTGCTTGACATTGTATGGTTGCGATTTGTTTGTGTTTTGTTTTTGATTGGTTTATGTTCTTTGGAATTGAAGAGAGCCGAGAAATGAAGAAATGAAGAAAGGGAGAAAAGATACCATGGGCTTGGGGTACCTTTAGCGACCAAAACCAGAAGGTGATCGCGTTCGTGTCGTCTATGCAGTCGCTGGAGAAATGTAATCGTTAGGCTTCTCTCTAGCTAGGGGAAGGTAGGTGGGAAAAAACGTAATAGGAGTATAAGAAAAATGATTCTCGTTGAAACAATGCCCCTCTTGTATCTACATAGTAAACTCACCATACCTTTCACTCACATATTTCGGAAAGAACATGTTCATGCTACTCCTATTTCGTCAAACCACGTCACATTCGGGAGAAAGCCACGACGCGGCCGGAATATCCCCAAAAGCGGGACAGCACCAAGTGCAACATGGACATTCCACAGAGTCACAATCGGCAACGATGAAAGTGAAGGACGTCCTAGGAACTGCCCCACAAAGCGGCATCTCTCCAGTCAAGTTGGTTAAATAGACACGGAGATCGGTAAGATCCGGGAGTGAGGCCAGAGAGCTTGGTACAATTCCCTCCAACCTTGAATTCTGCGCAAAATTCACGGATGCCAGCCTTGTCAACCCGGATATTTCGTTGGGAATGGGTCCTGAGAGATCGTTGTCCAAAAAGCTCAGATCGGTCAGTTGATTGAGTTGCCCAATTTGCGTTGGAATGGTGCCGTTCAATTGATTGAGCCCAAAATCTAGCGTTATGATGTTGGACAAACCGGATATTTCGTCGGGAATGGGTCCTGAGAGATCATTGTCCTAAAAACTCAGAACGGTCAATTGATTAAGTTGCCCAAATTGCGTTCTTGGAATGGTACCTTGCAATTGATTCAGCCCAAAATCTAGCCATCCAATGTTGGACAAACCTGATAGTTCATGGGGAATGGGTCCTGAAAGATCGTTGTCCACAAAACTCAAATAGGTCAGTTGATTGAGTTGTCCAAATTTCGTTGGAATGGGTCCTGAGAGATCGTTGCGATAAAAACTCAGAAATGCCAGTTGATTGAGTTGCCCAATATGCGTTGGAATGGTACCGTCCAATTGATTAAACCCAAAATCTAGCCTGTTGATGTTGGACAAACCGGATATTTCGTTGGAAATTGGTCCTGATAGATCGTTGTCCAAAAAACTCAAATAGGTCAGTTGACTGAATTGTCCAAATTCCGTTCGAATGGTACCAGTCAAATGGTTGAATCCGAAATCTAGCGATTCGATATTTGATAGGAGTCCCAGATCATTCGGCAGCTACCTTCGGATATTCTTCCCAGAGGCATCTATTCCATGGACCGTCAGAGATGTGAAAAGCGTGCCGTCGTTGTTGGAATAAGTTTGGTCTTGACACCAGATCATGTTCCAGTCACATTCGTGCGCAGCAGTCAGCCAACCCACCCGAGCATCCTCATCCCATGGGTCTTGGGTATCTTGCGTGAACCAAAATGTCGCCAAGGCATATCGTTGGATCAGTCGATGTTGATCCACCTCAGTTTCGACTCCAAGTTGCGCTGAGTCGGTATCTACAATCCACGCCAAGGCCTTTTCCTCCGCAGTGGCCGAACCTTCGGGCGCAGGATAGCGTAAGGGAGACGACGACAGAGTGTGATCCTGCAGATACGATACCACATTCACGGCTCGTGAGTCGGTGGTCGGAGCAATTGATTGCGTGGGAGGATGATTGACAGTGGGCATCCTTGAGGGCTCCGAAGAGGGCCTTCTAGTGGGTTGGGGTGATACACTAATATTTTCTTCAGAAGGGGATATCGAACGGGGAGATTGGAAGTTTGCATTGACTTTCAATTCGGATGGCGTCGACGATTTGTTGTCTCCACAGTTTGCCAGTGGAACAACAACAGCCGTGACCATGGCAGCCAACACGACAATCACAGCAACAGCAACAAGAATGAAATGCCATCTCGGGTGAAACTGGAACAAGCCAATTTCATCTCGCTTGGCGTTTTGTTTCTGGTATGGTTGGGCTTCAACTTCGTTGGACAGTCCATAACTGATCAGATCGCTACTTTCTTGGAAAGAGTTATTATTATTTTGCTCTTCCTTATTGTTCATGATCGGCACGGCATGGACAACCTCATGGCTGTTGCTCTTGCTCGTGAGCACCATGTTCGTTCGAGTCGGTTGTAAAACATTAAAGATTCAATTGCGTTGTGATGAAACGTTTCTTATGGATCTTTCTAACCAAGTCTCGCATTTGGATCTGGATTCAAGTGCACTTCGGATAAGACTTGCATGATGTAAAATTATGAGGGTACTCGTCAGACACTAGAGATACTCTCTAGCGGCAAGATGAGTCCTGCTGGTGAATGAGTAAGGGTGCAGTCTGAGTCTCTCATTCTGTAAGTGAGTCACGACCACACAGGATTTCATCTGCCGCTGGGGATATCAATGGGGATCAGGATTTCGAGCGGCGCAACGACGCCCTGGGGCGCTGCTTTTTCGAGTCAAAAGGCGTTGCATACGTATGCATCAGGAACACCACCGATATTTGTATCTTAGGAACAAAAATCGTCTGTGGGCTAGGTGCTAGGTGACGAAAGAACTGGTCGCGCGCCAGCAGTCCGGTAGAGAACATGACCGCGACCTGCAAGACTAAATAGAAATCGCATTTAATACATGACGGCTAAGTAATCAACAAGGACATGTGTGAGTCACCGGCTAGGCCCTTATTTAACAAATTTGATAGAAGATGTATCCTTTTGTACCAAACGGATACAGGACCAAATCTGGGGTACATTCGGCGAAGGATGAACTATGTACCCTTTTGAACGAACTGTACCCCCTTTGTCCCCAGTTGTACCCATGTATCCATTGGATACATTTTATACATATTTTGTATCCGATGGATACAAAAACCACGACGCAGGCTCGCTCGCTAGATTTTTAAATAGTCCTAGAATATTTACAGTGAGTTTCAGTGATTTTGCCGGCGTGATGAGATGCAACCCAAAATATGAACCTGTCAGTCATCCGTTAGGTCCTTATTTAACAAATATGATAAAATACGTATCCTTTTGTACCAAACGGATACAGGGGGTACATTCGGCGAAGGATGAACTATGTACCCTTTTGAACGAACTGTACCCCCTTTGTCCCCAGTTGTACCCATGTATCCATTGGATACATTTTATACATATTTTGTATCTGATGGATACAAAAACCACGACGCAGGCTCGCTCGCTAGATTTTTCTCATTCTTAAATAGTCTTGTTGATGTTCGAATACATAGGCTTATTCAAGATTAGAATAACGTAAATACAACCGTGTCCTACTAAATCTACAATAGTGATTTTTAGTGATAATGCCGGCGTGACGAGATGCGTTGAAACCATTTTACCCATCGGGATTGGGGCTGACCCGAAAAATGAACCTTGGTTGCAGATATCGGTGGTGTTCCAGATGGATGTGCATTGTGCATGCCAATCCAGAAGCAGATCTTTTTGCTTTGTGATTGTTCCCTCACTCCACTGTGTTGGAAAGATTGCAAGGGACCGGCGAGAGAAACTAATAACAGGGAAACATCGTCATCTTCTTCTCCTTCTCTTGTGGAGGCAGCGTGTGAAAGAGAATACAATCAATCGATTTGTTCGTTGGAAAAAAGAGAGAGTCGCAAAAGGCGCACAAGAAACACCATGCGTTTGCCCCAGGAAGAGACTCCAGGACGACAGCGATGCACATCGACAACAACAAAAAGACTGTCACATCCGATCGTCCTCCTTGTTGCGGCTCTTGTATTCGTATCCGCCAGTCCTGAGTATAGTACTGCTGTACATTCCTTTTCATCTGAAACCACTACGACAATCAGCACCCCATCGCAATCACGATTATCACCACCACTCATAAAGAAGAATGGTGCTCAAAACACTCGATTGTTTCAATCCAATCCTTTCTTTCAACCCATCACCAAGAACAACAAGAACAAGAACGTGCCATCGCAACGACCACAATCTCAGAGTCCCGCTCGAGAGTTTGCCACACTTGCCTTGATCCTGACACTCTCGACAACCACAATGCTCGGTGGAATGCCGACTTCCTCAATGGCAGCCACTGTTCGTTCGGATTCCTCTACCCTTGTGGTAGCGGCCGATGAATCGGTCGATGATTCCTTTTCCTCCATGGACTCTGGATTTTCCACACAAGCCGTCGTCGTTCCCAGTACGACTCCCACTCCCCTGAATCCGGCCGACACGGTTCGTGCGACGGTCGACGTGTTGAAGCGTGCACAGGGCAATGTCGATTCCACCTTGCAAGCCTACGAGACGGTGGCCGATATCATTACAGAAGGAACCGGTGTGGGTGGCAAGATTAATTACAAGGGCATTCAATTGGAACGTGGCTATGTGGCCGACGAAGATACCACCTTGTACAATCCCGGCTTGTCCCTCTTGACGGAGGGCGAAAAACAAGCCTTGATGCAAGCCGTCTTGGACGCTCGCAAAGCTGGCGTGGCGGCCAGTCAATGGAATGACAATGTCGAATTGGGCTATCAATTTTTGAAACAAGCCTTGGATCCCTGGCATGTCGTGGAATTGCGAGGCTATTTGCAAATTTTGCCCTGGTATGGCGGAGCCGTCTATCTCGCCGTCTTGGCCGTTCAACAACTGGTGTTAAACGAGCAAGAACAAAACAACAAGAGTCCGTCGGCGCGAACACCCTTTACCATTGCCTATCTCGTGGGAGTGGCCGCCGTCTTTGGACCGGCCCTCGTCTTGATTGCCGTGGGGCCGCAATAATAATAATAAGAAGAATCGTAGACGAACGAATAACGTAGAAACGACTTGTACCAAATCGAACCGAACCGAAACAACAAGAACAAGAACAACATCCACGAAAAAAAACAACGCCAACTGTCAAATCACCGTCTATCGAGAACCCAGTAGACAATCCGTTTTCTAGCTAACATATGGGCAGACAGGTCCAACCGAGATTTTCGTATCGTAGACAATCGTAGCAAACAGTCTCTATCCTCAAGTACTACTAGCACCAGCGACGAATCATGTCTCCTCCCATACTTGTGTAGGTTGTATACTCCATCCTCCTCCTCCTAGTACGAGTCTTGAGCTCCAGACCGTTTCGGATATGTGAAAGTGCGTTGCGTTGCGATTCCATGCTCTGTCGAATACTGTAAGTCATCCAACAGCAACATAGTAGTACGTCTTATCACAGCGTTGTCTTTGGAGCAAGAGAAAGAGACAACCTATGCGTTCCTCCTCAAAGTGGGTACAAACTCTACGATTTCCTCTTTGGGATAGAGAGCTGCCAACTTTCCCTATCGCCGTAGATGAATCAACCAACGGGACTGTAGAAGCGACCTATTTTTGGTCGCTCGTGACAATACTACTACCACTACCCCTATTAGGACTCCTCTAGCTACACCTATTTTCACCCCAAAATCTTTGTGCCCCGAACCGAAATCTTTTTCGGTCCGCAGACGCAGAGGTGTCATATAATATTCCGTCATTGATTCCAAAGAACACGATTGAGTACGAGCATCCACGAAAAGGATTGAACCAAGCAAGACAAAATAGGGATCCAACACACATGACGATCGATCTGGCATGCTCTCACGAGTCGACGGCCATGGTTGTTTCGACCGCTGCCTTTGTCGGTATCGCAATCCTCGTCTTGGCGCAACAGCAGCAGTCGCAAGGTCCGCAGCCTGGAACAACCAGCCTCTGGACACGATTCTGTGGTGGCTGGTTCCAACCAACCAAAACAACAACAGAGCGTAGTAGTACTACGAGGGATCCTCGTTCGATGCGTCGCGGATTGAGTTTTGTCCATCCCAGTTTTCACAGCCACAGCGACACTACCAAGACGAAACCGGATTCCATGGTCTGGATCTCGCCAAATGAGGACATTAACAACAACAACGACAACAACGACGAGGATGCCTTGTTGTTGCAACATGCCCATGCCTTGCGACAGTCCTTGTCCAAACCCGGCTTGAGTCAATTTCGAGTCGTGGCCTTGCTCTTGGTCGACTTTTTTGTGGAGAATGAGGACGACAACCACAATCATCCTTTGACCACCATGGTCATTCCGGGGGCCAATCAGGAATCGGGATCCTTTTTGGGCGGTGCCATTTGTGCCGAACGAGCGGCCCTCTTGCAATTGCGAGCCTGGGATTTGTGGCAGACAAAGCCTCTCGTGACGGTTCCCCAAACAAGCACTAGTGGCAGTAACAACAAGACAGCTGAACCATCCGAGTCGTTGGAGAAGAATGGTCGACAACTACCAAACCAACGACCCTCGATTCGTCGCATTTACATTGTTTCCGATGCCGTGACGGAGGCCTTGCCTCCGGGATTGTTGTGTCGTGAATACATGTACGGACACCCCGCCACCTCGCCGGAAACCGTCTTTGTCCTTCAATCCTCCTCCTCCTCAACGGCCCCGAACCATACTGTATGGAAAATTAACCTGCGAGACTTGTATCCCTTTCCTTCCATTTACATGAAGTGGACGACCGAGCAACAAGTGGCGTTTGGAACACATCATATAGAACAACAGCAGCAACAACAACAGCGACAACAACAGCCATTGCCAAACCCAACACTGTGGTCCTGGATGAAGGAGGCCGACTTGCTGGCACAAGTCGACACGGTGGTATCCATCCACTCGTGGTGGTTTCAGGCCGTCTTGGAGGCGGCCCACCAGGCCACTCGATACGATGAACGCGACGACGTTCATCCCATTCGCTATGGCGCCGCCGCCTTGGTGGTTCGTCGAAATCACCACCACGAGCAGCAGCCGGACGATACGACTCCCACCACCACTACCACCACGACGGGTCCATTGCAGATAGTGTCGGCCCGGCAACTCAAGGCCTTGGAATACGGTGCCACTCAAGATGCCGTGAGTCAATTGCTTCCGCAACTCTTGCCGCATCCTCCTCATGAGGA
The DNA here is from genome assembly GCA_946965045.2 of Epithemia pelagica. Classification (NCBI taxonomy): domain Eukaryota; phylum Bacillariophyta; class Bacillariophyceae; order Surirellales; family Surirellaceae; genus Epithemia; species Epithemia pelagica. Next base: position 462,101 of record OX337237.1, read on the forward strand.
TGCGGAGGATGATCCGGTTGTGCTTGCTGGTCTGGACCATGACAAGGCGCCCAATTCGTCCAATCCTCCCTCGCACGAACCTAAAACGACAGTAATCGGTCCTCCCCTCTTGCTCGTTCAAGTGGATCAATTTGGCATTCCTCATGCACCCTTTGCGGCAGCCCGCAGTTTGCTCGTGGAACATGGATTGGGTACGACACCCTGTCTCCTGGCCAGTCTTGCGGAACACCAACAACGACAAGAAGAACAATTTCAAGACCAAGAAGAACCACATTCCTCTTTCAACCGCACGACCAACCACTCTTCGTTGACGGCTCACATTGTCTTGGCGCAGGATTTGGCACCCTACGTTCCCAATTTTCGGGCCTGAAAGCAGTATATACCTACGACGATAAGCACCATCACCGCCACACAAGGCCTGTCGTTTGGTTCCGTTTGGATCATATACCCTCGTCGAGTTCAAAAAGAAGTATGACGACTGCAACACCCACATCACCTTTGTTTGTGCCATTGAGCCATATCACATTTTGGGAATCGCATCTAGAAACATGCGGTTGCCGACTTTGAAGAAAAGCTACAAGAGAGAGAGACACACACAAATGTATTATGCATGAATTCTATTATCTACTGGAATTCTCCATGAATGGGAGTCAGCCGATCGTGTCCAGGACAGAATCATGGCGTCGGTGCAAAACATTCCGTGTCGCACTCTTGAGGTTCTAAATGATGTTCTCCATGAGGCGGCCCACCTGTAACGTTGACCCATCCCATGACACCAATTTCTTCATGTGCCAAAATATGACAATGAAAAATGGTCCGTCCACCAATGTCATGGAGACGAAACCGAACCGTGCAAGGATCACGATCCGAGCTGGCAATGACATCGTACCATTGTCCTTGCTCGTAAATGTTGCCACATCCTCCGGGTGTCACGACTTGCATGTGGTACAAGTGCAAATGAAAGGGATGACGATTGCTGGCTTCAATGGTCCACTCTTGTAAGTTGCCATGATCAAAGCTTTCCAATGGAGTGCTGGCATCAAAGGCTTGTCCATTAATGGTCGTGGCAGTCAATGTGACGGTAAAGGTGTCGTGCACCTCCAGGTCCGCATGGTCGAGATCCTGCAAGTAGACGGGTCGGTCCGGGACCCACGGTTGCAAATCGACCGTTTCTTCCGGAGATACACCTGCCACGTCCAAGTGAACCATGCGGCTTTCTTCCGTCAAGGTCGCTGTCCCATGCTTGTACTAAATACCACTGCTTTCGCTACACTTGACGGCCAGGTCAATGCGCGTCGCACCGGTAATGTCATAGACCGAAGATGCGTCTCCGGGCACTTGAGTCCTCCAAACACCATCGTATGCAATGGGATGGACTTGACATTTGGTATCGTCAAATCGAAGATCTCGTACCACGGCAGCCGGATCGGCACAAACCACACGCAACCGTGTCCACGTGTCGGGTGCCATATCAAACCTTAACACTCCGGCATCCAATCCATTGGCCAGATCCACATTCTGGACGGTCGCCAACAACAAGAGCCTCTCATTTTGGATCATAGCTTGAATGCCATTGGGTCGTTCTGGAATACGGTCGGCTGGTTCAATTAACAAGACACCCACGGCGCCACGACTGACTTGAAAATTGGTATGTTCGTGGACATGGGCATGATACCAAAAGGTTCCGTCCATGTGATCTTCTGGAATTGTCCAGTTGTAAAACAAGCATTGACCAGGATCGACGGAGCGTGTAATATCATCGGCATTCCCGTCCCCGGGAATGTGGAGTCCATGAGTATGAATGTTGTTGGGATCAACAATCAACAGCCGAAGCAAAGACATCAGAATCAGGAATAAGAGCACGTCAGCTCCAGGGCACAAATAGCACTAGCTGGTGTAGTCTAAATCTATAACCTTATCCAATACTGGTACTCGTGTACTTCTAGCTAGAGCAAATAGCAGAGTGCGAGGTGCGAGTAGCGAGTAGTACAAGTTACAGCTAGGAGTAGGAGCTAGGAGTATCTACAAGATCTGTGAATGAAGAATAATAATATTTTTATGTACCACCAAGACCGAAAGTCCACCCAGTCAGCTTTTGTATCAAGTTTCAGTATTGCCCAAATTCAATAATTCTATCGAAGCTAGTTTCTGGTTTCTGCGTAACGAGTAGATCCTCTACGCCACTGTAGGAGTACGCGACCTAAAATATGGTCACTTTTATCGTTGTTTTATTACGCATGTCCGCCACAAAGCAATCTTTCGTCTCAATTCAAGGAGTGTCACTATATTACGTTTCAGAGCAACATGAATGTTGCGGACATTCCCGAGAAATGAGATTGATCCACGGAACATCCCTTTCGTTTATTTTAGAAACAAGGGTGGTGCAAAGCTATGAAAGTATCGTATTTCCGCTAACTTATAAAGATCAATGAAAAAATTAGAACTTCTCAACAACCCAACTCTTTTACCTCAAAAAAACACTCAGAACCACACTCATGAATGAAGTTCTCCATGAATGGGATGCAGCCTGATCGTGTCCAGGACGGAATCATGGCGTCGGTGCAAAACATTCCGTGTCACACGCTTGAGGTTCTAAATGGTGTTCGCCATGAGGTGGACCACCCGTAACATTGACCCATCCCATGACACCATTGTCTTCATGTGCCAAAATATGACAATGAAAAATGGTTCGCCCACCAATGTCATTGAGACGAAACCGAACCGTGCAAGGATCACGATCCGAGCTGGCAATGACATCATACCATTGTCCGTGCTCGTAAATGTTTCCACATCCTCCTGGTGTAACGACTTGCATGTGGTACAAGTGCAAATGAAAGGGATGACGATTGCTGGTTTGGATCGTCCACTCTTGTAAGTTGCCATGATCAAAGCTTCCCAGCGAGATATCTTTATCCCATGGTTGTCCATTAATATTATTCCCAGCCAACGCAATCGTAAAGGTATCCTGCACCTCCACGGCGTCAAGACTCGCGAGATTCTGCAAGTATACGGGTCGAACCGGCTCCCACAGTTGCAAATCGACATCTTGACCCGTCGATGCACCCGTAACATCCAATTGCACCATGCGGTCTCCATCCGTTAAAGCATTAATTTCCAGGTCGTACCAGATTCCACTGCTGCCCTGGCTACACTTGATGGCCAGGTCAATACGAGTGGCGCCGGTAATGTCATAGACGTGCTGTTCGTCTCCTGGTACTTGGGTTCTCCAGACGCCATCGTAGGCAATGGGATGGACTTGACATTGGGTGCCATCGAAGCGAAGATCTCTTACCAACCCTGCGGGGTCTGCACATACCACGCGCAACCGTGTCCACGTGTCGGGAGCTAGAGTAAATTGCAATTGACCGGCATCCAATCCATTGGCTTTATGCGTCCCTAGGAGAGTCGCCAAGAGCAAGATTCGCTCATTTGCAATCATCGATTGAATGTCACCGGGTGGAACCTCAGCACTGTCGGCTGGATCAATCAACAAAACACCCACCGCACCACCGCGGACTTGGTCGTTGGTGTGACCGTGGACATGGGCATGATACCAAAACGTTCCATCCATGTGGTCTTCTGGAATCGTCCAATTGTAAAACAAACACTGACCAGGATTGACGGAACGAGTAATGTCATCAGCATTTCCATCCCCCGGGATGTGAAGTCCATGAGTATGAATGTTGTTGGGTGTGCCGCTCGAGGCCTGATTCTCAAGACGAAGTTGGTATGATTTTCCAGCCTGCATTCTGTAAGAAACATGCCAGCAATAACAAGAACGGACAGAGGGTTAGTTGGGTGGATGGTGTTAATTGAAAAGAAATGGAGGTCGTTCTTGCGTTTGAATTCACTATGACATACCGGATGAGTGGGCTCAATCCACCGCATTCGTCAGTGTCCGAAAGGCGGTATCCAAAGATGTCGTCTCCCTGTTGACAAAATTTGAGGGTTCCGACAAAATCGTATGGGGAAGAATTACAAGCACTTTCCCATACCAATTCTTGAAACTCTCCGGGAGACAATACTGGTGAAGGCTCAGTAGGAGATGACGTTGGGGATGATGTTGGGGACGACGTCGGGAATGAGGTCGGTGCTCCCGTAGGAGAAGAAGAAGGCTCGGCTGTTGGGGACGACGTTGGGGTGCCTGTCGTCTCAGAGCCTGTAGGGGATGAGGTTTTAGCTTCCGTAGGGGAAGAAGTAGGCTCGGCAGTGGGTGACGACGTCGGGGAAGAAGTAGGCTCGGCAGTGGGCGACAACGTTGGGGTTCCTGTCTTTGTAGACGTGGGTGACGACGTGGGAGATTCAGTCGGGAGAGATGTAGGTTCCGATGTTTGTGTACCCGTAGGAGCAGGTGTTCCGTTCATTGGCGGACCGTTCATGGGCGGCCGGTTAATTGGCGGCCGGTTCATTGGCGGCCCGTTCATGGGCGGCCCGTTCATTGGCGGTCCATCCATAGGTGGCCCGTCCATGGGCGGTCCGTTCATTGGCATTTGCCCTCCTGTTTGGAGTTTTCTAACATCTTTTGCTCGAGCTCGTTCTCCACGGAGTCTCGCTTGGCACTGCACGCCAAAACTTCCAAGGACAACTATCCATAAAGCCAGTGCTGATGGCAAGTACAACCGCATGTTAGTCTTGAAAAGCGCTCGAAGGATCAATAGAAAGAAAGACTTACATTTCGCAATCATTGTTTGAGTTGCAAACAATACGTTCAAATACAAGCAAGCAAAACGAATGACCAATCTCAGGCTTGCACTTTTTATGAGGACTTTGAAAACAAGAGGGGTCGAGTGAAAAATCGGTAGGGAGGTTGATGGATGTCTTTGACAGCAGGCACCATGGGTGCATCCGATAAAAATGTCACCTTGGATCTTGCGTAAAAGCTATGGTGCGCGTGCGTATAGGGGAAATGTGATCGAATATGATCAATTGATAAGCCCTCTTCTTGAGATTGCGCGTAGGGGTGACTCAAAAGTCCCCAGCAGAATATACGTACAGTACGCAGTGCGTGCCTCATAACTCACACTACCAAACTTTAAGTGCTGTGAGTTTCGATACGAGCTTCTTCGGTCCCGTTCATCCACACTTGTCACTTTGACAATGCCTCAATGACTACTCGAATGCAGAGTTTCAAATTTCCAGTGAGGGGGTTCCAAGAAGCTGTAAAAGAAAGAGGCCTCACGTCTTGAGAGGAGGATGAGACCCAAGAATGGAATGACCACCAATCACAGTACCTAGTACGTATTTGTTAGCCATGTCTTTTCAACTCCTTTCCTTTGTATGGCTCATACCTCCAGGAGAAGTCGAGGTTGGGTCTCAAACTGTGAAAGGCACTTTCATTCGTCACTGACAGCGATGATTCAAGCGTTATCGATACCAGAGAAGATAATCGATTATCACCATGCGACTGCTATAGCTTACCAGACAGAGTGATGACAGGGAATGTGGTTTCGTGGTAGCTTGTTGTCTGCAGTCTGATTCTGATGACGAACAGACGCTGTGGGATTGTGATCTGGGATAGGTGTGTCAGTTGAAACCTGTTACCTAGGTAATTCGATTTGTAGAGGCAGAACGTGTTGTTGGTTTTGTTGATGTCTGTCGCTTCTCCTACCGAGTATTCTCGCCTATTGAACGTAGAAAGTGCACTTGCTGTAGTTGTGATCGTTTGAAGCAGTTTGCCTTGTAGCTCGTGTCGCTGTCGTCGTCCTGTATGGAGCACACACGATGGGCCATGCATCGGTCAGCAGAATCGTAGTCCGTGAGTTCAACGTACTACCTTGTCCTATCCATGTCGAACGAGGAACACAATAGGCAGGGAGTTGTGTAGAACGTGTTCCTAAATAGCGTTACGGTATTGCGGAAAGGTGATAAGTGGTAAAAAGAAGAATGTTTGTGGGTGGGTTTGGGTTTTGTCCATGTACGGAGTGATACGGCAAATAGAAACTGCGTCGTTTCGTGTGGTGGTCCCTGGGGTTCATTCCAAGAACGCACGACGAGTCGTCCTGGTGGACCTTTTGTGTGTGTGATGTGGTTTTTCAAAAGAAGGGTCCATTGCGTGGATCGCTGCCAATCCGATTCACGACCAAATGATTCAAAATGGGTGGTGCGGGTTGGGACGAGGACGAAATGCGTGCCGTCGTGGCATCGAGGGGAACGCCAAAGTCGGATGGTTTGTTGCTCGTGGACGGGGTCGTGGCGGCAAAGGCCGCGGCGGCCGCCGCCGTCGACGGAGCTTCCGAGGCCTCCAAGGCATAAAAGTCGGCCGACGATTCGACCGATTCCATCAAGACGGCATCGCCATAAAAAAAGAAGAGCAAGACGGCAAACAAAATGTAGAGCGGTGCCAAAAACATGCACGTGACGGCCAAAATGGTCGAAATCCGTTCAATTTCGTAGGGTTCCATGCGTTGGTCCATATTATTATTATTGTTTTTGTCTTCGCGGTCATTGCCATCCGACCAATCTTCCACCTGTACAACAAAGATGAAAAGAAGGAGTCTAGTGAGATCCACCAACCCACAAAAAGACTAGGTTCACCCTATTCAATTCCATTCGTATTCCCCCTCTCCCTTACCCGCACTTCTCCGAGTACCATGGCACAAACGAACAGGACATTGGCAAACATGACAATGGCGCCACCAAACATGCCAATTTTCAAGGTTTGATGGGCCGTGGGAGAAAAGCAGGGGGCAATGTAATCACCGCGCATACTGGTAAAGCCCACCAGCGTGGTACTCCCATACAAGGACAAGCCCAGTGCCATGAGGACGGTATACAAGGCCACGGCCACGACACTTTTGCTCTCAATTTGACCCAATTGCAAGTGCATCTCAATGTCCCGTTCGTCCGCCGAACCGCCGTGTTGACAATTGTTGTTATTATTGTCGCCGTCGTCGCCATTATTGTTGTCGTTGCAGTCGCCTTGGTTTTGTTGTTGTTGTTGATTGTAGTCGAGCATGGCATTGTAATAGCGATCCATTCGCATATAATGGGCATGCACATGACCCGTCATGACAATGGCCAAGACAAAGGCAACCAAGGTCAAGACGGTCGTTAAGGTCCATGTAAAGGCCACAACCGAACGCTTATTGGTCAAAAAGGAACCACAGAGGGAAGGAGGAGACATGGTTGGTGATATTGAAAGGCAACGAGTGTGTGCGCCAATGGGAAGTGGATTCTTCGAGTTTTGGAATGGTCCAGGCCTCAAGCTGCTATGGCTGGTTTCGGACGATCCAACAAGGGACTTGTGTACACGCAAATGATTGAGTGGAACAAAGCTCTCTCTCTCGTCCAAACACTCCTTGTAGGGGGCTCAAACTCAACGGCTTCTATCTTTGTTGTTGTTGTGTGCTACGATATAGGACGAATGTACAGACCAGACGAGGCGTAGGGACCATGTTCCTTCCAAACAATGAACCAACGTATAATTTTTTTGCCTGCAATAACTTGTCGTCGTCGTCTTTTTGTTGTTGGTATCCTTTTTTGGGAAGTCGACAATTCCTGTAATACTCAACAAGAACGAGACACACAACCACAATGGTGAATGCTCTAGATCGATGGGTTCGGCTTGTTGTTGTTGTTGTTGTTGTGTCGCCCTCCTTCGCTCCGTTGTCTTCGCCGAGTCCGAGTCCGGCCAGACATTTTACAGCCAGGCGACCCTGCGCTCGAGCATCTCGCCGTTCACACCCTGCCTATCTACGCAGTCACGATTGCCCACACGTGGCGTGTGTCCGTTGAGTGTGTCATTGTCCCTATGGCTGGCGCGTTTTCGGTCGCGGATAAGGTCGCATTCCGAGCCTGTCACTCCTTCGGCTCGCGCGCGTCGGAGGTACTCACAACCACAACAAACTCGACCACACCATGGCGGCGGCGGAACGAATGGCAACCATGCGGCAGCGCCACAACCACCATCCCGAGCACCAATCCTGGTGGTCTGTCGTATCCTTGTTCCGGACACCGCAACGAGCACGACAACGACGAAACCGGTCCAGGATTGGTGCCTCTTCTTCTTGTTGTTGTTGGTCGACGATGGGTTCTGGAATGCTGCTGCTGCTGTTGCTTCTGATGGTCGGTCTGCATCCGTTGGGGGACATGGTCGTAATGGTACAGGCGTTTGGGGACGACGACGATACCAATGCTCGATTTGATCCGTACGACTTTGCAACCAATATCAAGTCCTGCCATGTGCCCGACCATCAATCCACCACGAACAACGACGATCTTCCACCCTTTGCCACCAACACGTGTCGGTCTCGAAACAACAAGGAGGATGATCCAACGTGGTGGAATACCACCGAGAATGCGGCCCTCCTCCATGAATTGGCTGTCGCCCATGCTCCCATTTTGTATTTTCATCCCCTCGAAGTCTACTCCCCCGCTTCGGTCCATCGTACCCTGAATCAGGATGCAACGAATGACACTCCACCACCAAACGACAACGACGCCGACAAGGATGACGAATTGCCGGCCCGATTGTATTATGGAGACGACAGTTTGGTGGAAGGTTCGGCCACACCCGACGGTTTGCAACGCACGACACGCGATCCCAATTGGGTCTTGTTCTCCCACAGTTTTTATCTCACCAAAACACCACCAGCCAATGAAGAAGAAGAAGAAGAAGAAGAAGAAGAAGAAGAAGAAGAAGAAGAAGAAGAAGAAGAAGAAGAAGAAGAAGATGTCACTACCAATTCAACCACGGCCGCCTTGTTGTGGTGCGAGTATCAACGGGGCGACGGCTTTGACAAAAGTACCGGTACCGCTCGCGCCCCCTTGTATTATCAAGTGGTGGATACCAATGATACGACACCGTGACGATTCACTACTTTGTGTATTTTCCCTGGAGTGGATCGAGTAGTTTTGGCGCCTGGACCAGTCTCAATGGACCAGTCTCAATGGAACGTCCGAGTATACTCGCATGACGGTACCGCCCTGGGGCGTTCACGAAGGCGATTGGCAACTCCTCAGTGTCACCCTTTGCAATTCGCCCCAAGTTTCCAGGCCCTTGGCCGTGACCTATCGACAAGACGAGGGTCGATTTGGACAAGTGTACGATTGTATCCAAGGAGAGTGTACCTTTCATCAAGCACTCGACGACGACGGTGTCACCACTTTGTCCTTTCATCCCGTGGGCTTTGTCGCCCTCCATACCCATGACGTGTATGCCGTGGCGGCCGAGGAAATTCTCTACGATCAAGTATGGCCCTTGGAATTTTGGGTCAATTTGCAAGGCTTTTACAGTGTCCATCGAACCGCCTATTACAATCATAATGATAATACTAAGGACGACACGAATCACCCATCGTCCACCCAGCCCGAAAACAATGATGATGATACCAATACTACTACAACGTCACCACCACCCTTTCGACGGTTGCTTCCCATCCCCGAAACTCTCGTACGATTGCCACGCAATGCCGATATTCCCACGGCCGCCGATCCTTCCGAATATTGGGTGGCCTTTGGAGGACGATGGTACGTACCATGTAGGGTACACACAATAGCCGTGACAAGAATTGTTGTTTTGTGGCTCTGTTTGCAGAGGGCGTGCCTGTTTTCCCTCGTGGCAAACTCTATATCTCACTGAACAAGTGTTCTTGCGTGTGTGCATGTGTTTGTCTCTCTCTCTCTTTGTTGTGGACAGGGGCCGTCCCACGACGGATCCGACGACACTCTTGTTTGACTATGACGAATTACCGATTTGTGTCGACCATTCCACGACCCGCATCATTCCGTGTCCCACGGCGGAGGAAAATCCCATGTTTGATTTGGTCTTGCAATGCTGGGATTGGTTCCCCCCTCGTCTCCTCTCATGGAAGGAGGCAAGTTGCTCTTGGATTTTTTAACCTCCCACCATGTCGGACAAGCCCCGTATGGACCGGCGGCGCATCCCACCTATTTGACCTGGACCCGACCCGGCAATGCTCCCTTGTGGAAGCGGCTGGATCCGGAGGAGGATGGTTCCGCATTTTGCGAACGCTTTCGAGTCATTCCCGATACATTTCGCATGACCCCGACGCAAGAAACCTTACCGGCCGAACGGGCGGCCTGGAATCTTGTCATTTTGTGTACGGCCGCGACACTCTTTACCATTGTCTATGTCGTCTCGACCAAGTACATTCCGGTTCAACCCGTCTTTCAGTCCGACCCGGCCACGGGCCATTTGGTCTCGCCCGACAATCGCAAAGATCGGTTGTGGGTCTTTCATTGGGCCTTGGTCTATGCCGTTGTCTATGCCGGCTGTAATCGGAGGAATGATTTTGTACTTTATTGGCAATGATCGATTGTTTGTCTTGTTGGATTGCTTTTTTGGCAGTGACTTTGAAACGCTGGTACGAGGCTTTCAAGTGATTGGAGTCCTCTTGGTGATCTTGGATACCTCGGGACTTATTGTGGTCATACTCCGAAGTGAAGATACCTGGAGAACCATGAAACGAACCTATTACGACATTGTCCAAGATCGGCAAGGTCTCCAAGACTTTGAAGACTCGATTCGGATTCCATTGAATTCGTCGCGGGTCCTGTTGGCCACTGCCCTCGTCAATGCCTTGACCTTGCCCAGTTTGATTTTTACCGTTCTCATGGCGGTCTTGGGTGTCATGAGTGTCGGAATGGCCTATGGAATTGGAGAATTGTGTTCCTCCATTGTGGGCTCCCTCGAAGGAATTTGTTTTCGATTTACCTGGTTGGGAATGGAGGAAATTCAATGCGGAGAAAATTTTCATGTCTTTTGCAACGGTACGTGGATGAATGGTAAAGTGTTGTTGTTGTTTCGGAAAATCCATCTACGGTGGTAGAGTCTCATATGGATGGCTGTTTTTTGTTGTGGTGCTGCTACTAGAATGGGCCCAGCGCGAAATTGTCTTGACCCTGTGGGGTGCCTTTGTCGTATTGATTGGGCACTTTTTCTTGATTGCCGTGGCCTCCATGGCACGCATTACGCTTCGTTCCGTCTTGAGAGAAATCCAAGTCCTTCAACGACGAACCCGTTTTTTGCAATCCTTGGCGCTTTCCCGCAACAAAGCACCAGAGATTTGGAGGGAGGACGATTCCGACACTAATCATGACAACAACAACGACGACGATGACGACGAGGACGGTAGTAGTAGCAACAACGAGAATGGGATTCGCGAAACCGACGAGGCCACGGAACCAATGGCGCACGATTGTGAAGAAGAGGAGAACCTCTTGAGCGCGGAACGATCCGACGATACTATAGAGGAGACAAGTTTTTTCAAGAATGATGATAATGAGGAGAGCATGGAGATTTTCCAAGCGACAAACTCTCACAATGACTCGAAGCAACAACAACAACAACAACAAGATGGATATGAATGTGTTGTTCCCGAAACCTTGCTTGATTACACGGATGAAAAGAAACAACAAGATGGATATGAATGTGTTGTTCCCGAAACCTTGCTTGATTACACGGATGAAAAGAAAGAGGAATCCGATCAATGGAGATGAAGTGTCATGCCACTTGTCTGTACCTCCACTCTGCGTGTCATGGTCTTCCGTTGTGTGGTTCGACACGCGTGTGCCAACAATTGCACCGACTGGAATTCAATGGGCAACCAAACTCGGCTGTCGGTACAGTTCGTACTCCTCACTCGTCACGTGAAAAGAGAAGACGAAGAACCAGAAGAACCAGAATTGCGTCATGGTACTGGCTCTAGTATTACTATTATTATTTGGAACAGAGGACCAATCGTTTCCGCAATCGCGTACCGCTCCATGGAAGATGGACTCGGTCGTATCGAGCGTTGCAGCCACATTCGGCTCCAACACATACAGTAATAGAGTCGTCACTACGAACTACTACGAGTGAATAGTAGTAGAGAAATGCAAGGAGTATCGAAAGTGGCGTCCTTGTTCCTAATGCACAATTGTCCTTGCGCATCTGATAAGTAGGAACTACTGGGAGTGATTCTCCAACCAGCAATTTTTTGTGTTGCGCGATGGACGAGCCTGTTTCCGAATATACTGTTGCGGTTGCTCCTTTTGTGTCAACCTCCAGTGTGATTTGGTCGTTTACGCTGTTCTTGATAAATTAGGATGAGAAAAGAAGGCAAGTGAGCCGTGTCGGAGAGCATGTCGTCGTGGAGAAAGCAAAACTCTCTCTCTCTCTCGATCGATCTCTCTACTTCCCCCCTCTGCGTGTGAAACAGACACTGGCAGTTTGAAAACGGAAACAGGAGAATCCTTCTCGTTTCTGGCCAGCTAGCAGTCCACACGAAACGTACAGTCTTGCCATGGTACCACCACCACCACCACCACCACCAGGACTTGAGTATAGCAGGTATGGAGAAAGGCGGATAGGACGATCCATGTTGTTTGTTTGGTGTTGTGTGTGGTTCGTCGTCGTCGTTGTTGTTTGGGTGGTACTACCCACAGTGTCTTGGGGTTTTGGTTCGTGTGGTGGTGGTTGTTAGGGACAGTTCTTGTCCGAGTCCTTTTGGGGCACTGTCGTCGTGTCGTTGGGGTGGAATAAAGTATCTGGTTGTGGTGGTGGTGGTGGTGGTTTCTCCACGACGCGACATTGGGCGATCCAGGCTGGATCCAAGACCCATCGAGTCCCCTCGAGTCGTCCGGCCTGCGGGTCCTTGTCATTCGGATGGTCCTTCTCATCCTTTGGAGTGTCCGGCAAAGACCCAGCCACCAAACGTTGTCGATACATGGGGCCATCCAGACACATGGTATGAAATTCCCCATTGTCCCCGGCAACCCAATCGACAGGGAATGAAATGGAAGAGGTGTCATCCTCCTCCTTCTCCAGTTGTTGTTGTTGTTGTTGTTGTTGTTGTTGTTGTTGTTGTTGTTGTTGTCGAACGTGTTGTTGCAATGCGGCCAAGGTCTCGGCCGTTACGGTCCGTCCAATCCATGATGATTGGAAGGAGGATGGCAGACAGGAAAAGACGCAGACAAAGTCATGCTTCCACAATTCCTGCCAACCGGCGTGTCGGCACGTGTGCCACAAGGGGACCCGGCAGTGGAGAGGCAACCGAGTTGAGGTTGTAGTACTCGTCGTAGGATCGTCCTTGTCGTCGTCGTCGTCCTTGTCCTCGGCCATGACTGCTTCACAACAATCCGTCATCCAATGAGATGCCATGGTACATTCCACGGTTTGAACCAAGTCGCGATCCCCCGTATACAGGACTTGCACATGATGCAAGGATTGCAAGTGTCGCAAACACTGCACATAGCGCGCTTGCATGGTAGTACGAGTCGCAGTGGCTTGGTGGCTGTCGTCGTTCGTTCGGGGTTCCACGTGCAATTCCACCAAGGGCAGGTCCATGGCGTGCGCTTGCAATCGCATGAGGGTCAACGAATGAGCTTGAAACGACGTTTCCATGTGAAATGGACCAAAGACGGCCAAGGCCACGACGTGGACCATGGGATCTTGCCAGGCATGCCACAAGGCCAAATGGCAATTCTTTCCGCCCGTCCACGAAATGGCAGCGGGCACAGCCTCCGGTCCAATCGTTTGCGGAATGTACCGGGCAAACTGCGATTGGTCCACCGTAGTTTTGTCTTTGTCCGACACTGAAGTATCTTCCCTGGGTGATGAGAAGAATGATAGAGAAGCCATGTCGTCGTTGCTCTTTGTCTTTTGATTTTGGTGGTCGAGCTCGTTGCAAGCGATCGTCATGGTGGATCCGAACAAAACGATAAAAAAATGAGGGGTTCGAAGCACGTGTCTCGAGAGTCAGCGTCCCATTAGCGACTGGAACGCTACTGAGCAGAGAAGACCGTCCCGCTGCGGTTAGCATCCATAGACATGCCAATCCTATTACTGATACTCCTATGTCAAGTGTCAAGAGCGAATCGAAAGCTAGGGTCTACGGTAGACACAATGCGTTGCTCAAGTCTTCATTATTATTTTGGGGGCGCCCGAAAAAACGGTTCGTCTATAGTATGGGGCAAGCGGGCTGTCGGAAGTCGGAATGTAGGAGTAGAGGGCCATCTGAAGTCTGAAGACAAGACAGAAAGAGATTTCGCAGCAGTAGATAGTGGTTCGTCGATCGGAATGATGCCGCCGCATCCAAAAGAGCACACTCCCCATAGATTACACTAGACCTACCTAGGTAGAACCACAACAACCACATGAAGGGATAGATTTGGAGTGATGGATGCCGAATGCCGATGCCGATGCCGGGCACATGATCATGAGATGCGGAATGCGGATCGTTTCTTGTCAAACGCGAGTCGAAGAAGTGCCTGGCTCGAGTACTTGGCGCGGGCCGAGTCCGGAAGAGTATTGTAACCCCCAAGACTCACTCGCGACTACCTTCACCCTCTGGGGGGAATAGAATAGAATGTGCGGATAAGGGATGCTACGTGTCTTATACTCTTCGTACAAACCAGTTCCTAAAAGACTAAGCTTACACTACGAACGAAGATTTCCCCAAAAGTAGTAATTCGGTACGAGGTAATGACCCTTCCCTTACACCCGTGATTCCCAGTCCCGCTACAAGGTCATTCGGACAGTCCCCGCAAGAGACTCAATAAGGATCTTGTCTTATAAGCTTGCGGGGTTGGGAATTGTACGTGATGCCAGTGTCGGCGGACCCGATGCACCAAATGCAGACGAGTAAGTGAACTGTGATAATAGCTCGTTCCGGCGGTCCCGTGACAACATCTTGGTAAAAAGGTCAGCAATGTTGGTTTCCGTATCCTCTTTCCCCACACGGAGAATCCCAGCCGCAGCCGCTTCCCGGACGGCATGGTAGTTAATGGCATTGTGCCGTTTCGACAATACAGAGGATGGCAAGCTTGTGTTCTTGACCACACCGCGGTTATCGCATAACAGATTAGCAGGTGCAACAACAGGTACGCCAAACATTCGCAACTTGTATCGGATCGCCACGATCACTTCTTTCGCGATTCTCATTGCCACGAACTCACTGCCAAAACTTGATGTTTCGACCGTATTTTGCCGCCTAGAGTACCACAAGATGGGCGCATTTTGCAGCATGACCAGGATTCCGCTGTGTGACCGTCTTGTCACCAAATTACCGGCGTGGTCTGCGTCGACGAAGCATGTTACCTGGATCGGCTTCCCAAGCGGCACCGGCATGTTAACAGGGAGCTCTTCGGCCACATCTCCATAGAACTCTCTCCACTCGCTCATCTGCACTTGTGCAAAGCACGATTCGTCCAAATCAACATCTTTCGGATCGAACACCAGTTTCATCTTTGGGTGTTTCTTCAGGTAAGCAACTATGTGGTATGCAGCTTCGAGATGTCCCTGTCTCGGGTTTGCCAAATATTGCGACAAGAGTGACACCTCCAGGTAGATATCCACTCGTCCGAGCTCGACGGCCCAACGCAGAATCCCAATCAGTTGTTGATACCGTGCTGTCAATTCCTTGTCTAACTCTTGACTCACATGAAGTTCTGGTTTATATGTTGTCGGTACAGGCACCTTCGCCGTCGTCTTGAGGTGTTTCCCTGATGCGTCGTCCTTTAGCATCCCTTCGACGATCTTAATTGCATTGCCAACGTATTTCTCACTATTCATTCCCCAGGCCCACGAACCATCGGGTAGGTTATGCCGATATATCTGCGCGCCAAGATATATGTCAGGCTCACCCAAACTACCTGCCTTGATTTTATACTTCTTGTCGATCTCATTCAACACAGGCTCCGGATCATCACTAACCAATAGTAAATCATCCACATATACCAAAATAAGCTCGTAGTATTCCTCTCCGTTCTTCCTTTTCGACTTCCGCCGTAGTACGCAAGGGTCAGCCAGTGTATCCTTGAAGCCCATCTTGTAAAGCAACGCCATCATGGTGGCCCGCCAACTCGCTCCGGAGGATTTCAGGCCGTAGAGTGCCCTCACCATCAAGCATATTCGACCCTGGAACTCCTTCCCTACCTTTTCCCTGCATGGCGCGTTCAAGTACGCGTTTCCAATATCACATGCCAATATGCGTAGTCCTTTCAATGCGGCGACCAGAAATGCCACCCGGATCGAATCGCGGCTCACCACGCTCGAATACGTTAAGCTATTCGGCGCGTCAGTCATATGCCCTCCTGCAACGAGTCTTGCCTTCCGAGTCAGGTCCATCTTCACGTCGAAAACCATGTGGCAAGATATTTCTGTGTGGCCAATCAGCTGTCGCCCTGCTCTCACTTCTCCTAGATCGAGGTCGTCCCTGGCTTCCCAAGCTACCTTCACTACCCGCAGTTCCTTATCTATAGCGTCCCGCCCATAGGTAGTTCCAGTAACCTCGTCTATCTTGAGTGCCTCTTCCACGGAATGAGGTAGTTGAATCCTGTACTTCTTCGTCGTCCGCCAATACTTTTTCTTTACCTTCTTAACTATCCGTCGCAGATGATTCAGTACCTGCGGTACCCACCAGTGGAACGCTGGCTCTTGTTCGATCTCTTGGGCGACCGCATATTCCGCCAATTCGATTGCGTATCCCTCTTTCACATCTTTCAATGGGACCCACTGCTGGTCCCCGTTCTTCCATTCAACTGCGATCTCCCACCCTTTGGTCGTCCTTTTCGGGTGTTTGTTTCCGTTCGAAGAGAGCACGAACCCATCCTTGCGTTCCACGGCGTCCCCGTTTCTCCTGTGCCCAATAATCTCTCTCATCATGAGATGTAGTCTACCCTAACTGTCCAACTGTGCGTGCAAGTTCTCTGCCACGACATTTGCCGTGTACTCATGCAACACCCCACCTGGGAACTTAACCGAGTAAGTCCTGGTGTCAAAGAGAGGATTATTGTGCCGCCTCCCAATTGGTTTTCCATCTAACCCCTTTTGCCTTTTTATCACCGTTCCGACCAACTCCTCACCCCCTATATCCATCCTTATCTCGGCACCCACGTATTCGTCGTACCCATCACCGTATTCGTCTGCTTCCTTTGTTTCCTCTTGGATCATTGCTCCGTATTCCTCATCGGTCGGTATCACGCCTACCGTCCGTCCCCGTCTTTCTTCTTCCGAGTCCAAATCTGTATCATCTTCCAGGTATCCGGGCCCAGACGCTCCGTGGTCGGTAAAGTTCTGGTCATTTAACCGTTCCCCAACAATCAACTTGAATTGTCGGACTCGTTCCCTTATTCCTGAGTCGTCCATGTCCTGCTGGGTCACATGCTGCACAGTAGTGCGAGCGATAACCTTGCCTGCTTTCGTGAGTACCCAATAGCACAAATCGCTACCGATGCGGTGTGCTATCCCCAACCAATGCCCAAGGTGCGGTTGCTCGTCGGTGGTGTCTCCTTTCGAGTTGTCATGGTACCAGACTACGTCAAAGAAAGCAAAATCCAGCCATTCCGAAATGTCTGGGGTATCCCCAGCTAGTCGTTCCAACCCTGTTGTGCCATCTTGTCCCCGGGCGACGCGGCTGAGGATACCTGCTTCATAAACCAAACCATAATCCCAAAGTCGTTTTGGGACCTGCAAATCAGCCATGCGACGCCACCACCGCTGCTTGAAGAGTCCGATTTCACGTTCTGCCTTGTGGTTCTGTTTCCCAGTTCCCTTTTCGCACCATTTCATGTCGATGCGGTGGTGACGGACCAATTTAGAAAATAAGGTAGACATGCCAGTTTGTTCTCCAGCTAGATCAGCCGTAAGTCGATCCGGAATCCCAACTTCATCGATAAATTGTGCAAGCGCTTGACCTGCGTGGGACTTCGTTGACAAAGGGTAAACGGCGGTATACTGCCCGTCCGTAAAGACCTGGGCACATTTGTTCCCGGAGAGTGAAAGGGTCTTCGAGAACAATGTGTCCGTGTGGATCCTTGCATCCAAGCGATGGCGATGTAGAGCTAAGTTGTCTACCCGATACCTGCGTGTGATCGGCGAAACCGCCGTCCGGATCCCCTGTTGGGTGGTAACTCGGAGGGTGTTTCGCGCAGTTTCCAACCCGACCTTCCATTTGCGACTGAGTGCTTCCGGCGTGACTTGCGAGTGGCGCGACGTTTCCACTTGCTTGACGCTCGGGCGTGCAGCCAATTCCCGACTGATCCCTGTAGGTGTGAGCAATGCTGAGACATGACCGATTCCAGCTTCTGTTTCCCCATACGCTTCGATATGCGGGCTCGCATCATGTGTCGTAAGATCGACCTTTCTTGGGTCCCACAGTTCCTGTCGTGTGATAACAACGCACGGCAGTTCTTCGATTTCCTTGAATGTGGGTGCACGGGACTCAAAGAAAACTGTCGTGCCTTAGATTGCGAAAGGTATGTGCAACCCGTAAGCCCAAATCCCGAACCCATCCGTCGTTGCGCGAGTCGGGTCGTCCTTTACCGTGTGTCCCGCAAAGCAAATTTGGTTCTGATTTAACAAAGTCTTAACTAACTTCTGTCCGAACCATAACATCTGATGCCCAATCAACACGAACTCCACCCCACTTTTCGGCTCTCGAACCAACGTCGCACAAGTGGCCACGGGTACATGCCCACCATTCACTTCATTCCCAGCAAAGTCGCTCACCGAACACTCCATTCCAGTGGTCTCAATTAAAGTCCAGTTCATGCCTGCACAGCAGGTATCCGCCATGGTATCCGTTTCATTCCTTCCGAGTGTGCTCCCGTTTCCCTTTTCCAACAACCAACCCTTCTGCATTTTCCCAATTCGCCTCTGCGGCCCACACGTGATGGTGCTGACGTTTCTGCTTTGCCCTTGGCTCTGGTTCTCCCCTTGTCCCTGGTTTCCTTGTTGCCCATAAGCCCCTGCCCCGAATCTACGCCCATTATGGCTTCCCCGTTCGCCATTTTGTTCTGACTGTCCCCCTTGTGATGCCCTGGTCTGGTCATTGGTGATGTCAGTAATGACAGTATCACCGCTGGTGTCAACTTCGGAAATCCCTCGTCCGCCGCCGTAACCAACACGACCTTGTCCGCCGCGACCACGACCGCCGCCATGGCTGCCATGACCACGTCCCCGACCACCGAAATTGCCACGATCTCCATGATGGTCCTGGCCACGAATCCGAGCCCTTTCGGAGTGAATGTATGCTTGGCCGGCCGGACCAAGAGTGTGCATTTCCTGCGACGTGAAACGTCCCTGGACGTCAGTAACATCCACACCATAAAAATGATACACGCCATTACCATTATGTGTAAGGCCGTTGAATTGTCGAGGGCGTGACGATGAGGTGGTTTCCGAAACAAACCGATGACAATGGCGGCCACCGGTCCCTGCCATGACGTCAGGAAAAAGTTCTGAGACTTCCCGAGAGATATATTCGATAGCACCATGGAGATTGGCTCGAAAGTTGGCTCGGACGTGTCCTTTAATGACCGCGAATTCTGCAGGCGAAATCTTAATATTGTCAATTAAGATCTTAACCTGATTCGAGGGAGTACGACGGTTCGGCGTATTCTCGAGTGTCCGAAAGGCCTTCAGGAGTTTAGCAGCATAGGATTCGAAACTATAGACACGTTCGTTGTTGTAGGACAACGTCGTCAAGATCGCCTCGGCCTTGGAGATACGTTTTTCCTTCTGGCCTCCTCCATCAAAGTGATCAACCAGTGCCGTCCAAGCCCGTCGGCCATCTTGTGAAGCCATATACGGCTGAATCCATGTAGCAGGCTGTTCCTTGACCAAGTCACTAAGGAGCCTAAATACTTGCTTATTGTCTTCACGGAAATGGGGTCCTCCCAATGGGTAGCTATATAGCTCCTCTTCGCGGCGACTAGCAAAGATGTGTGTTGGATCTAGATCGGGACGGATGACGTAATCCAATGGGGCTTGTTGCTTGCCCAAGATATGAGAAAGGTAGGTCGGGAATTCTTGACTCCAATCTTCCCAGTTCTCTTCCTTCAACACGGAGGGTTTAATCTCGGGGGCAGTGATCTTCTCCGCTTGGATTTCCATAGCATCGAGAGCTTCTTGAAGTTCTGCATGTCCGAATTCCCCAGCGAGTACAATACATCCTTGGCGACGGGCACGAGCTGCCCAGAAGCATAGTCCTTGTATGTTCAATACCACAGCAGTGGGGATGCTTACATTATTAGGCGCCGCACGCTTCTCTAGTCGTGATACCAACTGGGTAACGTCGTAAGAACTCAACCGGCCCAGAGCGGCCAGAGTGTTGAGACGCTCAGTAACTTCAAAGGCCTGTATCTCTTGATTGTTCGCTCTGCAGATCGTAAGCGCCAATCCCACGGCCGAGAGTGGCGCGGGAGGTACCGGTGGCGCGCCTCCACCACCGCCTCCCGGTGCTCCTCCGCCAGGAGCGCCTCCTCCAGGAGCGCCGCCTCCTCCACCGTGATCTCCACCACCATCTCCTCCACCACCGGGTGCGCCTCCTCCACCACCGCCGGCTGTACCTCCGCTACTCCCACTTCGACTACCGCGTCCACTCGTTCCTGCGGACGTTCCTGTGCCCCCAGTGGTGCGTCCTCGTGAACCCGCACCACTTGAAGTTCCAGTTGAACCTGAGTTTCCTGAACTCGTTCCCTTTCCTCCACTTCCGCGATTCTCGCGTGAAGTACTGTTTCCATTCCCATGCGCCGTAGCGCTACCATTATTCCCACCACTTCCGCTTCCGCTTCCACCACTTCCGTTACTTCCACCACTTCCGTTACTTCCACCACTTCCGTTACTTCCACCACTTCCGCTTCCGCTTCCGCTACCACCACTTCCGCTACCACGTTTCCCATCGTTCCTTTCCTCCGCCTCCGGTTTTCCATCCCCCTCGTTCGTAGTAGCATTCCAGGTGTTAGCTCGCGTCGTTGTCGTCATCTTTCGATGCCAGTGGGTCTACCCCCTAGCGGAAGGGTGAGTCCTGCTCGTGAATGGGTAAGGGTGCAATCTGATACTCACCCCCACGGCTCGATCTCGCTCCTCCGACTTTGACAAAAACTCACAACAACCACAACGAAAACACCACGAGGCCCATCTTGTTGTGGTTGTAACAACAACTATGGACCCTTTCAATCGCTACCGACATGTCACTCCTATCTCTTTTACTCCAAGGGACCCTTGTGGCGTTGAAATAGCAGACGCGGACCCTGTCATCGGTTTGGTTGTTGTTCGTTTGATAGGTGCTGTGTTGGTAGTAGTGGTGGAAGCCGGCAGAGGGTCGGGGTGCTCAATTCCAGCCTCACAAGGGTTCCTTGGGGTAGTAGAGACAGGATTGACACGTCGGTGGGGGTTCAAAGGGTCCATGGGTGTTGTAGGGAGGCATTCGAACGGAAGCAAATCGCATTTGGGAGCAGGTTCATCTTGTTGGTGTTTGTAGCGTATTGGCAGTGGTGGTTTGAAGTCGTAGGAAGGTCGAGGCAGTTTGTTCCAACGCCAGGACGGTCCATGAGATGGTTAGGAATAGGGTTGACAACTCGGGTCGGATTGGGCGGGTGCATAATGGCGTCGGATGGATGGTTTTCATTCGGGTTGTTGTTGCTTCCCATTGCACTGTCTTGGTACTGAGAGCTAAAGCCATTCTTCTTCTTCGGCGTTGACTCGCGCCAGAGTCGAAGTTCATCCTTTTGGGCATTGGTGAGTTTGTCGTACTCAGCAGGGGTGTGGTAACGAAGATGCACTCCTGTTTTCCCAATGCTTGTTTTCTTTGGCTGTGTGGTGGTTGAGCCTACCTCGGCCGTCGTCGATGCTTGCTCCTCATCTGCTTTGACGGACGAAATCTGAGCTGCATTTCGTTTGTTGTTACTCGCTGCGGCCCTCTTCTTGGCCACCGGATCATACGGTAGCAGATGGGCAGCGGCAGATTCAAAATTGTTTCGCATGCCATTAGGGTCATTGTCCGTTCTGACACTTGCCATGGCTGCTTGGAGTCCGGCATCAGAGCATTGGATGCCTTCCAATAGATAGCCAACACGTGTGTGTTCGTTGGGCAACTGGTAAGATACGTGTTCAGCACATTGCTGCATAGAAACATAAGCATTTCGATGCTGTGCGATGAAACCCTCGAGTGGAAAACTGCTTTGTCCTTTCCATACACGTTGGTGGAGGAGATCGTCTTGTCGTTTGATCTCTGCCTCCCACTTATCCTGACCAGCATACTGACTTGTAAGTGCCATCCAGGCACCTCGACCATCTTTTCCTCGCTGATAGGGCTTGATGGATGCCGCATACGTCGTCCCTCTAGTTGCTTCCTCGAGGTGGTAGTATACTGCCGCATTATCTTCACGGTACAATTCATGGTCATGGGATGCACGCGCCACAAGTTCAACTTCAATTGAGCCATACTCCGTCGAATGGGGCTTATTGGCTGCTTGTGCTGGCGGTACAACTGGAACATCCACCTCTTGTCTGGTGACATAAGCTAGAGGGATTGTTCTCACTCCAATCACACGATTGAGATAATCTTGTAAGGCTTCGGTCCATTTCATGATTGGCAGCGCCTTGCTGATCTTGGGAGTCTCGGGTTCATCCCCTTCCTTCCGTGACTTCAATGCCTTCCACTGTGACTCAAAATTCTTCATGACCTGGGTCCAACGCATGTTGTTTGCTGTCATGTCACGCCCAACAGTATTGTAGTACCTGACCAGTTCGCATGCCACAGATAGGCGATGCTGGGATTTGGCACCAAAAACAAAGGATGGTGTAGGGATTGTTGCTCCAGGGGCCGCACCAGGGGTTGGGTCTGGAATCCTTCCTCCCGGTTTCCTGAGATTGTCCGCTACTTGCTGGAGCGTATCCTTATCGAAGTCGGCTAAGTCGGAAAGTGTCGTGATTCCCTCAACTTGAAGTTGAGTTACAGTAGCCTGTGGGATGCCCATTTGGTCGGCATCGCGAAAGAAAGATGTCGTTTGGGCAGCAGTTAGTACCATGGTGATGTAGTTCACTCGAAAAATCGGAACGAATGGGTCTGATAAACTACTAAAAGTTCGCTTATCAGAAAGATTATACACTTGTTACATGAAATCTACCCTGATCCACAGGTGGGAGTCTTACACAGCTCCTGCCAAAATCGGCCACATAGCCGGGGTAGTTTCGACACATTTGTCATGCATTGCCAAATATCGGCCACAATTTCAACACTACGAACGAAGATTTCCCCAAAAGTAGTAATTCGGTACGAGGTACCCCCAAGCATGGGGCGACTTGGTCAGTCGCACTTTTTAAGTGCATTCCCTTAGTCACCCCCACGGCTCGAGGGCCCCAAATCGCCAATTTCTCGACTCAGATACAAAATGCATTTCACCTCCACAGAGCCACCACGGAGGCAAACTAGTGAGGACGATAACATCCATCATGGCTACCCGCACCTCCAACCCCAGCCACACCAACGACAATGATACTACCCACGATGCTTCCATGAGGGCGGAATCTTGCCAGAACCACCCTTCTCTCGACCATGGCACTCTTCATTCAAGCCTTCAACAAAGTAAAAACGACAAACCAGATGACCCTGTCGAAATACCTCAAGCATCCCTTTTTCGACACAACCGAAACCCTCCGGCCACTCCTCTTTCAACTACCAATTAGTCCCATGGGCGGCCTTCACTCGATTGCGGGCCCACTGCCATTTAATCTTCGTCCAAGTACACCGCAGCTTAAGACTGTTGTACTCTACCACAACGCATTCAAAGGAAAGTTGCTGTCATTGCAGAATGCAACCCAATTAGAGACACTTATTCTCCACGGTGGCAATGAATGGGCCGACAATGTTCAGCTAGAGCCATTTTGCAACAATCAAAAATTTCCTCGAATGAATCGCTTTGTGGTTCGTCCTTGTACGAACAATGCCGAGGAAAGCCACATGCTCCTTCCATACTGCTCCTGTTGTCACTGCTGTCCTGACTCTAGTACGTCAGAGTGCCATTTGTATCATTGGTTCCCCGAAACAGAAAATGCTTGGGACACGCGGTATACCAAGGATCGTTTCCGTACTCGGGAAGTCATGCTGTCCGAGACTGACCTTTTGAAACTCTCAAACCCCAATAAAAACTAACGATACGAAGAATTCCACGTCGTCATGAGGAGCTGCATGAAACTGTTCAGAGCTTTTGTCGTCAACTGCAGAAAGCGTCAACTACATAGATAAAATCATGATGGTATTTTAATTCTTACACATTGGGATATTCAACTCGTAAACCCTGTCTGTCAAGACTCCATATCAGAGTTGGCTGATATTCGCGACAAAAGCCAGGATCATGAGACACGGCAATTACAGCACCTCCCCAGCCACATTCAGGGTCATGGCGTGTGCCACCTTCCGACTGAGGCTTATTAATGAGTTGAATCAAACTATCTCGCGTTTCGACGTCCATATTTTCCGAAATTTCGTCCAAGACTAACAACGACAATCCCCATGCGGCTTTGTTGTTTTGCCAATTGTTGGCGGACACGGCCGATTTGTGGGCCAACCACAGTCGAACATGTTGACCGGCCGACAAGGCGCGAATGGGACGCAAAACAGTATAACGTGACAATCCATAATCTCACAAATGCTGTCGTATCTGTGTTTTGGTCCAGGACGATGAGGACGTGATGGCACTAGTATGATCATCCTTGAGTGTCATGGCTCGGAGAAAGAATTCCATGGCAGATTGAGATCCGTGGTCTCGAACCAAATCATGAAGCGCCGTCTGCGGGAAATACAAACAGCTTTGTTTGCTATTCATCGTTCGGCAATTCATTGGGAGCAACACCAGCAGTAAGAGCCGCAATGGGAAAGGCTTGGAAGAAGGTGTCGGGGGAAGGACGTCGCATGAAGCGAGTAGATGAGGCATCCGATGGAATGGTGGACATGGAACTAGCTGCTTCAAGGCTCAGAAAGGTTGGTGGTTCGGATTCCTCGGAGGTTCGACTTGGATGGGCCAATGGATCCTTCTGCGCCATAGGGGTTTCATAGGCTTGCGGATCGACCGTGGGAAACGAAGCGAAACGAGGCAGAGACGAAGGATTGTTGTTGCTGGTGGATGGGGTGGTGGTTTGGTTTTTGGCGATGCTTTCATCTTGGTTGTTAACAGACGCCGTCGACCTTTCGGAAACACTGCGAGCGTCAAATAGCTCCCTTACTTCCTTCTGAGTGAGGCGGTGCCGTTTGTGGGAGGAAGACGACATTAAAGAAGATGTTCTGGACCACTGCACCTCCACCACCGTGATGAATGAGGGTGCGTTGCATTTTGTATCAGAGTCGAGAGAGACCAGGGACACAGCGCACGATCAGGTATGTGTCAGTTGTCCAGAAAGCGGGCTGGCGTGCGCCCGCGCGCAAGAAGAAAATTCGTCAGATGCAACACGGGGTATCGTGGAAAACCATGGCGCTTCAGAGGTCGGTCCGAAACCCTAAACATGTACCTTTTTCCATTCGAAACCTTACAATCGTCCCTTTGACCATGGTTTGACTGGTTGTTACCTTTCGAATGGAAAAAGGTACATGTTCTGATCTTCATTTTCTACTTGACATTGTGTACAAGGTGTGGTGCGTTGCGTGGGATGGTTGGGTGGAGTGTCGCGTCCCGTCCCATCCCATCGTATCGATCGAAACACAGAAGTAATAAAATTATGCATACGCTATAGTGTTGTATTTCTAGCCATTAGACCAGTCGTCGTGATTGTTCAGCTCCTGCTGCTGCGTTTCCGCAAAGTCGGCTGGGACGACTCCAATAGGGCAAGCCAGTCTCTTCGTCGTCGTCGTCGGGCACAAAGTCACGGGCCTGGTAGACAAAGGGCGACGAGGTCGATTCAAAGACACGGATATCGAAGCTGACACATTGCTGACACGCCGGTCACTGGTGAGGTACCTTCCAAAGACTGACGCATTGATGGGCAATTTGTGATCCGCGTTGTGGCTCTCGTTCGTCTCCTTGGTCTTGTTACTCTCGTTGCCCTTGTTCGTCGTGTCGCTTTCGTTGCCCTTGTTGCTCTCATTGGTCGTGTTACCTCTCGTTGGTCGTGTTGCCCTTGTTGCTCTCGTTGGTAGTGTTGCTCTCGTTGGTCTCGTTGCTCTTGCTCGTATTGGTGATTGCTGGAAGATTGAGAGGTTGTTTGGTTGCCTTGCTTTTCACCTCAGCCAGCCCTTCCCCAGCATGCAACTTGTTGCCTCGGATGCAAGTACTGCAACGGCAATTGTTGATGTACGTCGACATGTTTGGTTGTTGGTTTTGTGTTTGCACTTAGCACATCGGTGCTTTGTCATCACTGGAGAGAGAGAGCGGGTGCTGCGAGTCCTTCCAACAAGCTGAGTCGACGATCGTGTACCACATCTTGTTGGTCCATGGCAAGCAAGGTAGGATCATTGGGTCGTCGAGTATCCAGAAGAGGAAAGGGGCACGGAGGTACGGCATTGATTTTGATGGAGTGTCCCCTCCCGGTCACGTGGGTTGTTGTTACGAGTACTCTCGTAGTTGTTACGCTGTGAATTTCTCTCTTTACTGACTAATTGTCAGTAAACTGAGAATGTAAGCGTAACACTCTAATTAAGCCCCACCACATACCTGATCGTGCGCTGTGTCCAGGTCGAGCCGTGGGGTGAGTAGACGAATGCACGAAGTGCATTCAATCACGCGTGATTGGACTCACCCCATGCTTGGGGGTAGGTACGAGGTAATGACCCTTCCCTTACACCCGTGATTCCCAATCCCGCTACAAGGTCATTCGGACATACGTACCTCCACGGTGTTGTCGCGGCTAGCTAGAGGTACGCTATCTATGCTATTCCTCTACTATATAGAATAAAGGGAGAGAGGTGGATAAGTCTTTTGGTGGAGCTATCTTCTACTCCTCTAGGACCAAAACCAGCTCACTACCGAGGGACATCCAGGAAGTAGAAGAGTGAATGATTGTGGACTCTTTTTCTTTCTTCCATGTTACTAATATCTATCTTGAGGATTATGATTTTGGCTCGGAGTACTTGATCTGTCTCGGATAGGACGTTGGCGCTTTTCTGCCGGCTTTAGAATCTGAAAGGAACACATGAGAGTCTCATCAATGGACATCATGGCTGCGGCATTGTCAAATTCACCACAATAATTTGGAGCCGAGAAAATTGTCACTAGTTTCCTGTTGGCAAAGAATTCGTAACCATCTTCCACCACTTGATGAGCTCGGATGATGAGATCCAAGTCATTTTTGGCACAAAACAGTGACACAATGTCTTCCCCAAACGTAAAGGAAACTCCGCGATCGTTTTCTCCCCATCCATCAATTTCCTTATCCGGGTCGGACCAAATCATATCACACAAGAGCCCCGTGTCCGGAACATCCGTGGGCCGTACAATCCTGTTCACATGGTGCAAGCTGGTCAATTCGGGGCTCAGTCCACCGTGGACACAAAAGATTTTCTCATCGATAACGGCAGCCGCTGGAAGACAGTTGAAGACGTCCGTGAAAGACTTCCAAAGCTTGATGGAAAATCTTCTCTTGCACTCATCGTAAAATCCGTAAATACGATTGATGGACGCACATTCATGATTCCCACGAATGCAAAAAAAGTTTTCCGGATACTTGATTTTGTAGGCCAGCACCATGGTCACGCATTCGATACTTTGTTTTCCTCGGTCGACGTAGTCTCCCAAAAACAGATAGTTGGCTTCGGGAGGGAATCCTCCATACTCGAACAATCTAAGCATATCATAAAATTGGCCATGGACGTCGCCCACCACCTTCACAGGGGCCACGAGCTCGAGCATCATGGGTTGCTGAATCAAAATGTCTCGTGAGCGGAGGCACACCATTTTAATCTCGGCTTCCGTTAGATCGGCAAGCTTTCCTGGTCGGCACCCACGGAGCCTTTAGTGCCAAATGTTGTCGTCGTGAAGCAAACATACCACATGAGAGGGAAACATTGAGACGTTTTGCCATTGTCGTGGAATCTCTCAAATACGTTGCTGCTTACCTCAAGAGCTTTTCGATCACAACATCGATAGGATCAGTTCCAGCACCATCGTTGGAATCCAGACCATTGCTAGACATTCTTGAACTGTCCATAGCGAGACCTTCCGATGGTCATTTTGGTTTTGAGGCCAAATGCAAAAGTGAGCAAGGATGAGATAGAAAAGAGCCTTTTTCTCCCAATAGTAGTGTACACCGTACGAGGGCGTTCTGTCTGTCCGTCTGTCTGACGAAAGTAGCAAGGTAAGGGCTGGGGATACCGATCCATGTACATCTAAGTAGGCTCAGTACATTAACCTACGTAGTACTATTTTCGTCAGTGTAAGAAGTGGGGCGGATGGTCACACCGAGTCGCACGTCGTAAACTTGCCACCGATAGAAAAGGTGCAATCCGGAAGCCATCATTCGACAATGATGGAAGTCATCACCCCCATGGCAATAACTTCCTGAACAATTGAGCCTGCCTGAATCACTTTTACAATAAGAATCTTTACTACTAGAGCAACTTTGCTTTCACTTTGATTCAGGCACCCTTGAAAAATGAATGAGTTAGGGCGGTCGTTCGATTTCATCACTGAAGAAAAATGAGCGTACCTTTTCAGCCAACTTGGCAAATCTTCTGTAATTTCAGACAACCATTTCAAAGGTAAAGGCAACGGACTTACGGTGGTTGGATGTTTATGCGATGCATGGGTGAATGCATACGGTGTCACCGGATCTCGCCATCATTGTCGAGCGTTTTTGCATTTTTTTGAAATCCGACCATTTCCGGCGTGACGTGTACTATGTGATTTGATGTACTCTACGTAGCTTTTGTATTGAGCCTACTTAGATGTACATGGATCGGTATCCCCAGCTCTTACCCATGATATTTATGCCGTGGCGGCCGAGGAAATTCTCTACGATCAAGTGTGGCCCTTGAAATTTTGGGTCAATTTGCAAGGCTTTTACAGCGTCCATCGATTCGCCTATTACAATCATAATGATAATACTAAGGACGACACGAACTGGATCCGGAGGAGGATGGTTCCGCCTTTTGCGAACGCTTTCGAGTCATTCCCGATACCTTTCGCATGACCCCGACGCAAGAAACCTTACCGGCCGAACGGGCGGCCTGGAATCTCGTCATTTTGTGTACGGCCGCGACACTCTTTACCCTTGTCTATGTCGTCTCGACCAAGTACATTCCGGTGCGACCCGTCTTTCAGACCGACCCGGCCACGGGCCATTTGGTCTCGCCCGACAATCGCCAAGATCGGTTGTGGGTCTTTCATTGGGCCTTGGTGTATGCCGTTGTCTATGCCGGCTGTATCGGAGTAATAAGTTTTGTACTTTATTGGCAATGATCGATTGTTTGTCTTGTTGGATCGCTTTTTTGGCAGTGACTTTGATACCCTCACACAAGGCTTTCAAGTCATTGGAGTCCTCTTGGTTATCTTGGATACCACGGAACTTATTGTGGTGATGCTCCGAAGTGAAGATACCTGGAGAACCATGAAACGAACCTATTACGACATTGTCCAAGATCGACAAGGCCTTCAAGACTTTGAAGACTCGATTCGGATTCCATTGAATTCGTCGCGGGTCCTGTTGGCCACTGCCCTCGTCAATGCCTTGACCTTGCCCAGTTTGATTTTTACCGTGCTCATGGCGGTCTTGGGTGTCATGAGTGTCGGAATGGCCTATGGAATTGGAGAATTGTGTTCCTCCATTGTGGGCTCCCTCGAAGGAATTTGTTTTCGATTTACCTGGTTTGGAATGGAGGAAATTCAATGCGGAGAAGATTTTCATGTCTTTTGCAATGGTACGAGGATGAATGGCAAAGTGTTGTTGTTGTTGTTGTTTCGGAAAATCCATCTACGGTGGTCATTCACAACAATCCGTCATCCAATGAGATGCCATGGTACATTCGACGGTTTGAACCAAGTCGCGATCCCCGGTATACAGGACTTGAATGGCATGCAAGGATTGCAAGTGTCGCAAACACTGCACATAGCGCGCTTGCATGGTAGTACGAGTCGCAGTGGCTTGGTGGCTGTCGTCGTTCGTTCGGGGCTCGACGTGCAATTCCACCAAGGACAGGTCCATGGCGTGCGCTTGCAATCTCATGAGGATCAAGGAATGAGCTTGAAATGCTTCCTTCATGATGGCGAGTGGACCAAAGACGGCCAAGGCCACGACGTGGACCGTGGGATCTTGCCAGGCATGCCACAAGGCCAAATGACAATTCTTTCCGCCCGTCCACGAAATGGCGGCTGGAACGGCCTCCGGTCCAATGGTTTGGGGAATGTACCGGGCAAACTGCGATTGGTCCACCGTAGTAGTGTTTTTGTCTGACACTGCAGTATCGTCCCTGGATAACGTTGAGGATGATGGAGAAGCCATGTCGTCGTCGTCGTCGTCGTTTCCCGTTTTCTTCTTCTTCTTCTTCTTTGGGTGGTTCCGCTCGTTGGAAGTGTCATGGTGGAGATCCGAACCAAGATCGAGGAAACCATGGAAATGTTCGCGAAGCACGTGTCTCGAGAGTCAGCGTCCCATTAGCGACTGAAACGCTAGTGATCAGAGAAGACCGCCCCGGGGGAGCAGAGGTTAGACTACCTAGTTGCCCTCCCGTTTGTTAGTCCTCGCCTGGGTAGTCTACCTAGACTACCTAGTCCTGGCCCGGCGCGTCGGTCGACGTTTCCCTGCGGGGGCGGGGAGCGTGCGGCAGCGTTTTAATAGAGATATTGTGTTTTTTTTGCGGTTATTATCCATAGACATGCCAATCCTAGATTACTGATACTCCTAATATCTATCTTGAGGATTATGATTTTGGCTCGGAGTACTTGATCTGTCTCGGATAGGACGTTGGCGCTTATCTGCCGGCCTTAGAATCTGAAAGGAACACATGAGAGTCTCATCAATGGACATCATGGCTGCGGCATTGTCAAATTCACCACAATAATTTGGAGCCGAGAAAATTGTCACTAGTTTCCTGTTGCAAAAGAATTCGTAACCATCTTCCACCACTTGATGAGCTCGGATGATGAGATCCAAATCATTTTTGGCACAAAACTGTGACACAATATCTTCCCCAAACGTAAAGGAAACTCCGCGATCGTTTTCTCCCCACCCATCAATTTCCTTATCCGGGTCGGACCAAATCATATCACACAAGAGCCCCGTGTCCGGAACATCCGTGGGCCGTACAATCCTGTTCACATGGTGCAAGCTGGTCAATTCGGGGCTCAGTCCACCGTGGACGCAAAAGACTTTCTCATCGATTACGGCAGCCGCTGGAAGACAGTTGAAGACGTCCGTGAAAGACTTCCAAAGCTTGATGGAAAATCTTCTCTTGCACTCATCGTAAAATCCGTAAATACGATTGATGGACGCACATTCATGATTCCCACGAATGCAAAAAAAGTTTTCCGGATACTTGATTTTGTAGGCCAGCACCAGGGTCGCGCATTCGATACTTTGTTTTCCTCGGTCGACGTAGTCTCCCAAAAACAGATAGTTGGCTTCGGGAGGGAATCCTCCATACTCGAACAGTCGAAGCATATCATAAAATTGGCCATGGACGTCGCCCACCACCTTCACAGGGGCCACGAGATCGAGCATCATGGGTTGCTGAATCAAAATGTCTCGTGAGCGGAGGCACACCATTTTAAGCTCGGCTTCCGTTAGATCGGCAAGCTTTCCTGGTCGGCACCCACGGAGCCTTTAGTGCCAAATGTTGTCGTCGTGAAGCAAACATACCACATGAGAGGGAAACATTGAGACGTTTTGCCATTGTCGTGGAATCTCTCAAATACGTTGCTGCTTACCTCAAGAGCTTTTCGATCACACCATCGATAGGATCAGTTCCAGCACCATCGTTGGAATCCAAACCATTGCTAGACATTCTTGAACTGTCCATAGCGAGACCTTCCGATGGTCATTTTGGTTTTGAGGCCAAATGAAAAAGTGCGCAAGGATGAGATAGAAAAGAGCCTTTTTCTCCCAATAATAGTGTACACCGTACGAGGGCGTTCTCTGTCTGTCCATCTGTCTGACGAAAGTAGCAAGGTAGTAGGGGCGGAACAGCAGAAGAGCAAGACCCATGGATGTAATTGATACACCTCCGTCTTTGCCAGTGGAGGAAGAACTGGAAGATATCAGCAGAGAGGAGGAGGGCGCGGAACAGGAAGGCGACGAAGAGGACGGTGAAGCTGAATTTCTGCCGCATGTCGATCGTTACATTCAACAACTCCCGAGAATCATCGGTCGGGGTGGTCTGGCTTCTATTACGATCCGCAGCGTCTCGAAAAGTTCCATTCCGCGGTCAGCTTGACTCCCAAGAACTTGTCGTACTATGCCAAGCCACGTCCAAGAGACTGCATCGAGAGAGCGGATGAAACTCCCCGCAGCGACCATCCACTCCGGGCCATTGCCGCGGTTCTAGAATCCGCCCCAGACAATTCCATTGTTCGAGTCACTGCTTCCTCATTGACCGATATGTTAGCCATTGATCTCCTCTCACATCATGGCGGCTCAAAAACAATTCGAGTTCTCCTGCATCGTTCCACGGACACCAGAAAAGCTCTTGCGAAGTGGGTCACTGAGATTGGAAACAAGAGGGCTCTCTTGGAGAATGTCGAAATTCGGTTGGTCGCCATGTCTACTTTTGGGGCCAATAGCAGCAGCAAAGCATCCCTTGATGTAAAATCAGTCATTTCTGACACATACACTGTGCTAGGGAGCTACAATCTCTCCCGAGCTGGGAATTTTGAGGTGATCGCCACCCAGCAGGAGAGTATCACAACGTTCGACGAGATGTGGGACAATGACTTGGTTTTGACAAACCAAGCAGAGCGGATATACAACGAACTTTACTATTCCGCGCCGGAAGGATCGAAACGTAAAGCTCGGTATGATGCCATAAATGCTCAAGTTTCAGCCAGAAAGCGAGCCAAAGCTACGACCCAATCCCAAGCATCCTAATGGATCGTACCACTCAAGGGTATGCACGGTGACGGACACGACACTTGGGAAATCCAGGATTTCGAGCTTGACGTCGCACATACAGTTGTGGCTCACAGAAAGTGGCATTCCAACAATTGGAACCGGTACAAACTATCTAAAATGCTGCATTTGAAATTCCCAAGTTTTGATCAAACCGGGAAAAAGGCTTATGATTTCATTGAAGATGGAGACTTACCTGACGACGCAATTGAGCAGGAAAAAAAATGATTGACAGTGGAGACCCGATAGAGCCTTGCTTCGAGGATCCCGACAATGTTGAAAATGATAGGTTTTAGGAGACAAAAATGACAAGTAGGAAAACCAAATAGTTTACTAGCATGGTCAACTCTTTGTCTGGTAGAAGCCAGTGATCATCGGAAGCATTCATTACCTTTGTTGAATCGTCCCTTGGCCATGGTGATGCTGTTGCGGGGATTGCTTTCGGTGGATAGAAGACGGAACGCGAGACCTGTGCTTAGGCATCATAGATTATGTAGCGTTCATCTACCTGTCGTCGTGATTGTCGTGACGATGTCGTCTGACTATGGGAGCAGGGCGACTTTGTCTCTTATGTGTCGTGATGACTGTCGTGAGAATGTCGTGATCGTCGAAAATAATATGTCGTATTACTTGTAGCATTGTTAACTCGTAGGAGTACTCAATAATACGGTTCAGTGTGCATAGCCACGATTTAGGATAGTATAGTTGTGGTTGTCATCCCTTTGGGCACTCCAAGCGAGCGAGCGAGTTTCCAGAGACTCTCTTGCAACAACTACAAGAACAACAAGAACAACAACCTTCCTTGAGAGCAAAAGAACCACTCTAAGACAACGACCAACAACGACGAGACACTGCAACCAACAAGCCAAAAGAGAATCCAACGAGTTCTCCTCCTCTCCCTCTCTTCAACGACAAACCTCCCTCCACAGAACAAAACAAGAACCACTCTCCTTCTCACCACCACCAGGAGACAAACAACGACAACGTCTTGAGATTCTCTCGAACAACAACCAACAAGTCAAGAATCTATCCACGAAAACACCGATTTCATTCATCATGAATGCTTTGTTTCTTGTTTTGTCGTTTTGGACGATGCTCTTGCTTGCCGTGTCACCCTGTCACGCTTGGCAGGGGTCGACACCACGAACCGCCACGACCCGTCCGTTGCACCATCCTGGTCATTGTCGTCGCCATTCCATGGTTGTCTTGTCCATGACTAGTAAATCACCGAAGGCTCCGAAGGATGACGAAACCCTCAAATACTACTACGATGAAAAACGGTGGAAAAAGGATAACCTTACGGATGGTCAAGAGAGGAGCTTAAATGTCAGTTTGGGATACCGAATTGGGGATCTCAAAGAAGACAGTAATCGAGTCAATTTAATTCAAGAGGAGTTGAAGATCGACTTGCCTCACTTTTTAAAGACTGGCGAAGAAGTCCATCGTCAATCCGTCCCCTTGGACTCTTTGAGAATGGCTCCCTATGACTTTGGATTCAGCCTGCGCCTTGCTCACGACGAGGACCTGAAAGTTTTCTTGCAAGAATTGGACAAGGTGAGACAATGGCACAAGGATGCCAAGATCCGTGATACATATCTTTCACCGACCTTGACAATAGTGCAATCAAGTGGAACGGGCAAATCGAGACTAATGATTGAGGCAAAGAAACAACTTGAGACAAAGAACATTGCATGCCGGACTATTTTACTATCATCGAAGGACCACGCCAACCTTGAAAAAGATACATTTGATACCTCTTACTGCATTCCTGACACCCTGCCTGGAGAAGATGGTTTGAATAAAGCACGAGATATGTTTCGCAATATGATTTTCCATCAATGCGCCGAGGCAATTTCAAAATCAAATCCAAATGGGGAACCGAACGAAAATGATCTGGCCGAGGTTATTCTGTTTTTCGACGAAGCACAACACCTGGCAAAGCACGGCGGCTACTTGTTTCGAGTGCTGCGATGGATTCTTCGAGAGAACCCTGAAATTTCTCTCGACGAAAAGAAATATCGAATTGTTGCTGTTTTGGCGGGGACAACCACGTCATTGACCAATTTTTCCTCCGAAGTTGAGGCACAGTCGTCAGACACGAGAGTTCTTAACACCGAGGGCGCATATTTCGAGAAGGGGGAAACACCGTTTGACCCGTTCTTCATGTTCCGAACGATGGGATGTCTTGCAAACCACCCCGACGTTAGGACTCCTCAAAGCATGAGTGAAAGTGAATACGACAATATGATTCGATATGGTCGTCCCTTGTTCGCAGCAATGCACAAGGAGAAAAGGTTGGGCAATAACGAGATCTTTGAAATTGCCAACAAGATTATCCTGGGAGATATGACAATGCCTCTGGCGTCTTGTCTCAGTGTACTGGGAACTCGCATCCAGATGGGACAGACATCTGTTGCCATGGTGTCAAGACTAGTCTCCAAAGGCTACGCTCACTTGACATCGTTTCAGCAGGCACCAAAGCGGTCTGACGTACCGTCTAAGGCAACATTTACGTTCTTGCCAGACCCTGTTTGCGCCCGGATCTGTATGGCACTCATGGACAAGGACTTTGCTATCCAAGGTGGACGGAATGGGAGAGAACGTACGCTTGACGCGACTATCACTGGGAACAAGAAGACCTTTTGGTCCGCTAAGATGGGCGAGCTTTTTTCGAACAGTATATGCGAGGCCAACAAGGGGGACTACGGCGAAGTGGCATCGGCTTTGTTTTTGTTGTTTTGCGGAGACATTCTTCGCAAGAAGGCAGACCCTGACTACAAGACATTTTCAGTTGCCCTGGGTCAATATCTTGAACAGATTGCAAGAAATACCAATGCTACTGAGGATGATGACCCGACGAACGTAGAATCAGGCCATGCGATATCAAATTGTCACGTGAATTTCATACAGTTGTTTCAATATAGATTCCACGTTGCATTGTCCGATCTTGGGCGGTCGGATTTTCTTGAGGGTTTGTACAACAAGGCTTGCGCAATATACTCTCCAAACAACCGGGAAGCAGCAGATTTGGTGTTTCCCTGCCGATCAATGGCATTGTCAGGAAGGGTTGAGTACATTCCCATCTTTGTGAGTGTAAAGAATCAAGCTGAGGTGTATCCCGCGACGGCGAACGGCTTCCTGTCTGAATCATTGAAGAAACTTCACTCAGCCGGTATCACAAAAGGTTTGTTGCTCCTGTGTCTCGTTGGACAAGATCGGGAGGATTTGAGACGGTCAGACTATAACAATGTTCTCGGCAAGAAGAGAACCGATAGCTTGTCCTCATTGAAGTTGGACGATGAGCTAAAGAAAGCCGTATGTAGCAACGTTGACAATTTGAGAGAAAAGCTGGTTCCCAAGATGTTTTGCATTCATAAAGACGAATTTGGTATCTATGAGGCTGTTATGGCTTCCAAGTCGCAGAAAGCGTTTCAACGAGCCGATGTGTTTACAATGCACCATGAGCTTTTGCATGAGGAACAAAAAGAAAGTGACAAGAACACCCAGTTGCCGTCCTTTGTATCCTCGTTTAGGAAAGAGCCGAGGGATTTGTATAAGAAAACGTTGGGTTGCGTGAGTAAGTATTCCACGAGACTGACTGATGTGAAGGAATCCAAGCTAGAGAAGTCTCTAGAGGATGAAGCAAAAGACTAAGTAGAGTATTATCGCTGAGATTTTGTCTTTATTTTTCGTGAAGTGACATTTAGTGAGTTTTGAGTTCGAGCAGTATCCCGCATAGGAGGTGACGTACCGGTGTCACTTGAGGGATCGACGAGGCGCACATCCCGCAGTTGCCGCCCCGCAACTCACTCAAAGCGTGCGAGCTCTTCTAAGAAAAGCTCGATGTTGCCGTTCAGGTTGACATACATTTCTTCCCCATCGCGTCGTACTCATCTTTGGGTCCTCCTGTCTGGACAACGTGGACTGTGTGGTCATGAAACATCCATGCCAACTGTCCCAATGAGGTGCCACTCATGCGACCATTTGTTTTTCATCGGGATAACCATTCCTCTCATGCTGAACTCATAGTCTTGCTGGCTTTGGTTTTGCCTCCGCCGACCATAGGACAAGTCCAAATCGGCACACGTTTCCACGGATTCAGTCAAGGCTTGTTGATCGGCATTCGTCCAGGTCAAGGTGGTAGTGGCATTGCGTAGAATGCGCCGTCGTTCTTGTTCTTAAGCGACATGCGCATATCCACATTGGAGAGCGACCATCACGACGGTATCCGGGGCCTCTGCGGTTTGGTCCACAACTTGTTGCAAGACTTGACGTCAGGCGGCTTGTTCCGTGTCATTGCAAACACGGTAGTGTGTCCAAGCCAAGAGAGTTCGATTCTTCATCTCTAGATTTATTGTGGTTGGCGACATAGGACAGGACGGTCCGCGCCGTGGTGGAATCCAGGACGGTTTCCATGAACAAGGCATGGGCGGGAGTGGCCTGACACTCCATGTACTTTTCAAGCCAGGCCGAGGGTCCAATGGCCACGGCCGCATTGTCATTGCCATTGTTGCTGCGTCGGGTCAAGGCTTTCCCTGGAGTGGTACTCTTGGTATCGTGGAGATCAAACGCGGTGCCCTGTCTCGCTCGACCCGCGGCCAAGTCCAAGCTCGTTTGGGCATCTTGTCGACTGCAGTGCGGTTGATGCGGACTCTGAATGACGCGGTGCAACAGGACACGCGTCAAATGACGGAGGGAATACTTGAACGAATCATCATATCCAGTGGCCTCAATCAAGGTAAAGCGTGTCAAGGCGGCCCGATCTTGGGTCGTTTCCACCATTTCGCAATCCAAGGCAAAAAGTTTGGGCGCTTGTTGTGGTTGTTGTTGCTCTTGTTATGATTTTAGTGTGGTTGTGGTTGTTGCAGGCCAAGATGGTGGTCAAGAGGGTGGTCAAGTCTTGCACGAGCAATTGGTGGAGGGCTCGGGTCGCTGTATGGACTTCCAGGACCACGACACATGCGACACTGACGGGATTGTGCAAACACAGCCAGGCCGGGGAAGACCCTTGTATCGAACGGCAGATGACGACGAAGCTTAATGGTACGATCGTTTCGTTCCGGGTGCCAATTTGGTGGTATCATTGATCTCGGGTGGTGTTACTGTTATGGTGGTGGATGTTGGCATGGCGAGGCTGAACAAAATATCTCCATGATGCGATCCTTCGAGCAGACGTCCTTCGGGACAACCACGTCTCCAATAAAAGGTGGCAGCCACCGTGTCGTCACTATGGTCGTCGTCGTCGTCTGCTGTAGTGGTAGTTGCATCGCCAGGGTCATCTGGTTGCTCTTGTGGTGGACCACACGGGCGTGAACGACGACGATGCCTCACCAAGGTGCGCCATTCATACAACTCGTGGACCGACACGAGGCCACTGACACTGGCATGTATGGCGACGGTGCTCCATCGTTTGCGCAACTTTTTGTATCGACCCTTGTCCTATTTCGTCTACCCATTTTGGTCTATGGTCGTTGTTGGGTTGTGGTGGTTTGGTTCTTGGTTCCTGGGTGCTGCGGCAGCTTCTATTCCCCCAGCAAGACGTGTGTGTATATGTATTTGTATGTATGTATGAAGGTTGTTGTGGTTGTGGAACACAACGTTCTCGGCGGACATTCCAGTCGATGTGGTGGGCGATGCAACATGTTTCTCTTGTCGTGCTCTCGGTTGTTCTCTTCTTGTTCAATCTCTTTGTTGATCGGTTCTCTTGTTTGATCTCTTTTGCTACGCAGAATCCAGGTGCTACATGACAATAGGACTACAAAAGTTTCAAGTTTTATGTCATGTTCTGCTCTGTTGTTTTCTTGTTGCGTGCTTGTTGCCCCGCCCCGTACAGACCATACGGACTCCTTGCAAATTCTATTTTTCAATTTTCATGGCTGCATCCCATTCCTCCACCAGTCTCAACAGACTGCTGGTGCATGCGGAGAGTCTCCCACTCTTGCTGTGAGCCTTTCAAGGACCATTGAACGGAATACCGATGTTTGGACAATCATGGTTGAAGCCCTGTGTGGTTTCTCGGGAGACATTTTTGTTTCAATTGGCATTGCTGGACGACCTACAATGTGTTTAGCTTGAAAGCAGTGCCTTCACCGAACATCCATCTAGGTAGGGAAGTATGAAACAACTGTAACACATCTCTTTCACGGGTGGCTTGGATCTGTTCTTGGAAGCCAACCGCACATGTACGATGGCGAGCGACATTTGACTAACAGCAATCATTTATCGCAAGATTTATCAAACTCTCAGTGGCACCCAATCCTTGTTAATTCCCAACAAACCAACAAATTACGTTGAGCATGAAACGCTCTTTTTCCGTTAGCAGTTGAGCGTCTCTGTGGAGGCCGTTTCCAATCGGTGCGTAAGTTTCGTGCGAACATCTTGGTTGACAAGCTTGACTCGTCCATCTGTGACCCTGAACTTACCATATAAGATGCTGTTGCGCAGATATTTGATTTGGCAATGCTCCAGGCAAAGGCGCACAGGGCGACCCTATTTATCATTTGTCGTATGCCTCCCCCCAAGCTTTTCACAGCCAGCAATTTCCAGGGATTCAACTTCGCTACAGACCAATATTGTGGTCGGACAAATGCCTCCAGATTGTTAGCAGGAACAATGAAAATGAACCGATCTTTGTCAAAGACAACAGGTGTGGCTCGTCGTCGACTTGCAATGCTTGTATTTTTTGTCGCTCTTCTTCCCAAACCTTGGATTCTTCTTCTTCTTTTTGTGCCTTGCGTCCTTTTCCTGCTTCTTCTCGACGTTTTCGTACTTCGGCCGATTTGGTCATGTTGCGACTGTGATCGTGACAGGTCCAGCGGAGGCTGCTTTCTTGTTTTTTCCTCTCCTCCTCCACACGGGCAGCGGCAGCCACTGTGGAAAAAGGATCGTGGTTGCTACATGCTGTCGTTCGTTCCTTGTCGTCGTAGTCCTCGTCATCCTCTTCATCTTCGGCCTTCGGCATTTATCGGCCTTTCCGGAATCTCCACGAGGACCAACTCCACGTTTGTTGAATCGTCCCTTGGCCATGGTGATGCTGTTGCGGGGATTGCTTTCGGTGGATAGAATGGAACGATATCTGATAGCGTTCATCTACCTGTCGTCGTGGCTGTCGTGACGATGTCGTCCGACAATGGGAGTAACTCGACTTTGTGGCTTTGAATGTCCTGATGACTGTCGTGAGAATGTCGTGATTGTCGAAAAAATGTCGTATTCGCATCGTTAACTCGTACTCAATACTCAATACTAAACTCAGCCGTCCTTCTTGGCGGTTCAATTTTTGTTTCATTTGTGAAAAACTCTTGAAACAACCACCGAGAGCGAGTCATTTCTTTGCCATCAATGGTCAACGTTGTATCTTTGGATCCAGAGAAACCGTTCTCCCATGAACCATCCATCTATCTACAATAGCGCACGGACTGCGTTACACCACCTGAGAACGAGATGGGTCGGTCCGCGAGATCTGCAGATTCCTTCTTCATCCCGTAAGTTCCAGGCTTTTCTCCTTGCGACTATTGCTGAGAATGTGTACTAGCTAGATAACCCAAGTCGTACAAAGCTCATGGCGCCTTTCGAACAGGTGCATCTGTAGATGGACCTTGTATGGAACACCGCTGTTGGACTGTTGCTCCGTATTCCGCCTAGCATTCGAATAGGATTTGTCTTACCCTTTCCCTCACCGCTGTCTTGTGCTCCCTAGGTAATGCTTTACTGCGGAACCTTTCAAAGGCTTACGTAGCAACCACTGCTAAAATACCTGGAACGAAAGAAGCTAATGTTAGCAAATCACCGAAGGTTCCGAAGAATAACGAAACCCTCAAATACTACTACGATGAAAAACGGTGGAAAAAGGATAACCTCACGGTGCAGCAAGAGAAACGCTTAAGTGTTAATCTTGAAATGCCAATTGAGAGTCTCAATGATGAAGAAGATGACATTTTTATTGGGATTCAAAAAATGTTGAAGATCGACTTGCCTCACTTTTTAAAGACTGGCGAAGAAGTCCATCGTCAATCCGTCCCCTTGGACTCTTTGAGAATGGCTCCCTATGACTTTGGATTCAGCCTGCGCCTTGCTCACGACGAGGACCTGAAAGTTTTCTTGCAAGAATTGGACAAGGTGAGACAATGGCACAAGGATGCCAAAATCCGTGATACATATCTTTCACCGACCTTGACAATAGTGCAATCTAGTGGAACGGGCAAATCGAGACTGATCACGGAGGCAAAGAAACAACTTGAGACAAATAAGCTTGCATGCCGAACTATTTTACTATCATCGAAGGACCACGCCAACCTTGAAAAAGATACATTTGATACCTCTTACTGCATTCCTGACACCCTGCCTGGAGAAGATGGTTTGAATAAAGCACGAGATATGTTTCGCAATATGATTTTCCATCAATGCGCCGAGGCAATTTCAAAATCAAATCCAAATGGGGAACCGAACGAAAATGATCCGACCGAGGTTATTCTGTTTTTCGACGAAGCTCAACACCTGGGAAAGCACGGCGGCTACTTGTTTCGTGTGCTGCGATGGATTCTTCGAGAGAACCCTGAAATTTCTAATGACAAAAAGAAATATCGAATTGTTGCTGTTTTGGCGGGTACAACGACGTCATTGACCAATTTTTTCCCCGAAGTTGAGGCACAGTCGTCAGACACGAGAGTTCTTAACACCAAGGGCGCATATTTCGAGAAGGGGGAAACACCGTTTGACCCGTTCTTCATGTTCCGAACGATGGGATGTCTTGCAAACCACCCCGACGTTAGGACTCCTCAAAGCATGAGTGAAAGTGAATACGACAATATGATTCGATATGGTCGTCCCTTGTTCGCAGCAATGCACAAGGAGAAAAGGTTGGGCAATAACGAGATCTTTGAAATTGCCAACAAGATTATCCTGGGAGATATGACAATGCCTCTGGCGTCTTGTCTCAGTGTACTGGGAACTCGTATCCAGATGGGACAGACATCTGTTGCCATGGTGTCAAGACTAGTCTCCAAAGGCTACGCTCACTTGACATCGTTTCAGCAGGCACCAAAGCGGTCTGACGTACCGTCTAAGGCAACATTTACGTTCTTGCCAGACCCTGTTTGCGCCCGGATCTGTATGGCACTCATGGACAAGGACTTTGCTATCCAAGGTGGACGGAATGGGAGAGAACGTACGCTTGACGCGACTATCACTGGGAACAAGAAGACCTTTTGGTCCGCTAAGATGGGCGAGCTTTTTTCGAACAGTATATGCGAGGCCAACAAGGGGGACTACGGCGAAGTGGCATCGGCTTTGTTTTTGTTGTTTTGCGGAGACATTCTTCGCAAGAAGGCAGACCCTGACTACAAGACATTCTCAGTTGCCCTGGGTCAATATCTTGAACAGATTGCAAGAAATGCCAATGCTACTGAGGATGATGACCCGACGAACGTAGAATCAGGCCATGCGATATCAAATTGTCACGTGAATTTCATACAGTTGTTTCAATATAGATTCCACATTGCATTGTCCGATCTTGGGCGGTCGGATTTTCTTGAGGGTTTGTACAACAAGGCTTGCGCAGTATACTCTCCAAACAACCGGGAAGCAGTAGATTTGGTGGTTCCCTGTCGATCAATGGCATCGTCAGGAAGGGTTGAGTACATACCCATCTTTGTGAGTGTAAAGAATCAAGCTGAGGTGTATCCCGCGACGGCGAACGGCTTCCTGTCTGAATCATTGAAGAAACTTCACTCAGCCGGTATCACAAAAGGTTTGTTGCTCCTGTGTCTCGTTGGACAAGATCGGGAGGATTTGAGACGGTCAGACTATAACAATGTTCTCGGCAAGAAGAGAACCGATAGCTTGTCCTCATTGAAGTTGGACGATGAGCTAAAGAAAGCCGTATGTAGCAACGTTGACAATTTGAGAGAAAAGCTGGTTCCCAAGATGTTTTGCATTCATAAAGACGAATTTGGTATCTATGAGGCTGTTATGGCTTCCAAGTCGCAGAAAGCGTTTCAACGAGCCGATGTGTTTACAATGCACCATGAGCTTTTGCATGAGGAACAAAAAGAAAGTGACAAGAACACCCAGTTGCCGTCCTTTGTATCCTCGTTTAGGAAAGAGCCGAGGGATTTGTATAAGAAAACGTTGGGTTGCGTGAGTAAGTATTCCACGAGACTGACTGATGTGAAGGAATCCAAGCTAGAGAAGTCTCTAGAGGATGAAGCAAAAGACTAAGTAGAGTATTATCGCTGAGACTTTGTCTTTATTTTTCGTGAAGTGACATTTAGTGAGTTTTGAGTTCGAGCAGTATCCCGCATAGGAGGTGACGTACTGGTGTCACTTGAGGGATCGACGAGGCGCACATCCCGCAGTTGCCGCCCCGCAACTCACTCAAAGCGTGCGAGCTCTTCTAAAGAAAAGCTCGATGTTGCCGTTCAGGTTGACATACATTTCTTCCCCATCGCGTCGTACTCATCTTTGGGTCCTCCTGTCTGGACAACGTGGACTGTGTGGTCATGAAACATCCATGCCAACTGTCCCAATGAGGTGCCACTCATGCGACCATTTGTTTTTCATCGGGATAACCATTCCTCTCATGCTGAACTCATAGTCTTGCTGGCTTTGGTTTTGCCTCCGCCGACCATAGGACAAGTCCAAATCGGCACACATTTCCACGGATTCAGTCAAGGCTTGTTGATCGGCATTCGTCCAGGTCAAGGTGGTAGTGGCATTGCGTAGAATGCGCCGTCGTTCTTGTTCTTAAGCGACATGCGCATATCCACATTGGAGAGCGACCATCACGACGGTATCCGGGGCCTCTGCGGTTTGGTCCACAACTTGTTGCAAGACTTGACGTCAGGCGGCTTGTTCCGTGTCATTGCAAACACGGTAGTGTGTCCAAGCCAAGAGAGTTCGATTCTTCATCTCTAGATTTATTGTGGTTGGCGACATAGGACAGGACGGTCCGCGCCGTGGTGGAATCCAGGACGGTTTCCATGAACAAGGCATGGGCGGGAGTGGCCTGACACTCCATGTACTTTTCAAGCCAGGCCGAGGGTCCAATGGCCACGGCCGCATTGTCATTGCCATTGTTGCTGCGTCGGGTCAAGGCTTTCCCTGGAGTGGTACTCTTGGTATCGTGGAGATCAAACGCGGTGCCCTGTCTCGCTCGACCCGCGGCCAAGTCCAAGCTCGTTTGGGCATCTTGTCGACTGCAGTGCGGTTGATGCGGACTCTGAATGACGCGGTGCAACAGGACACGCGTCAAATGACGGAGGGAATACTTGAACGAATCATCATATCCAGTGGCCTCAATCAAGGTAAAGCGTGTCAAGGCGGCCCGATCTTGGGTCGTTTCCACCATTTCGCAATCCAAGGCAAAAAGTTTGGGCGCTTGTTGTGGTTGTTGTTGCTCTTGTTATGATT
This sequence comes from Epithemia pelagica, assembly GCA_946965045.2. NCBI lineage: Eukaryota > Bacillariophyta > Bacillariophyceae > Surirellales > Surirellaceae > Epithemia > Epithemia pelagica. The sequence goes on from OX337237.1 coordinate 506,259, forward strand.
TTTAGTGTGGTTGTGGTTGTTGCAGGCCAAGATGGTGGTCAAGAGGGTGGTCAAGTCTTGCACGAGCAATTGGTGGAGGGCTCGGGTCGCTGTATGGACTTCCAGGACCACGACACATGCGACACTGACGGGATTGTGCAAACACAGCCAGGCCGGGGAAGACCCTTGTATCGAACGGCAGATGACGACGAAGCTTAATGGTACGATCGTTTCGTTCCGGGTGCCAATTTGGTGGTATCATTGATCTCGGGTGGTGTTACTGTTATGGTGGTGGATGTTGGCATGGCGAGGCTGAACAAAATATCTCCATGATGCGATCCTTCGAGCAGACGTCCTTCGGGACAACCACGTCTCCAATAAAAGGTGGCAGCCACCGTGTCGTCACTATGGTCGTCGTCGTCGTCTGCTGTAGTGGTAGTTGCATCGCCAGGGTCATCTGGTTGCTCTTGTGGTGGACCACACGGGCGTGAACGACGACGATGCCTCACCAAGGTGCGCCATTCATACAACTCGTGGACCGACACGAGGCCACTGACACTGGCATGTATGGCGACGGTGCTCCATCGTTTGCGCAACTTTTTGTATCGACCCTTGTCCTATTTCGTCTACCCATTTTGGTCTATGGTCGTTGTTGGGTTGTGGTGGTTTGGTTCTTGGTTCCTGGGTGCTGCGGCAGCTTCTATTCCCCCAGCAAGACGTTTGTGTGTATATGTATTTGTATGTATGTATGAAGGTTGTTGTGGTTGTGGAACACAACGTTCTCGGCGGACATTCCAGTCGATGTGGTGGGCGATGCAACATGTTTCTCTTGTCGTGCTCTCGGTTGTTCTCTTCTTGTTCAATCTCTTTGTTGATCGGTTCTCTTGTTTGATCTCTTTTGCTACGCAGAATCCAGGTGCTACATGACAATAGGACTACAAAAGTTTCAAGTTTTATGTCATGTTCTGCTCTGTTGTTTTCTTGTTGCGTGCTTGTTGCCCCGCCCCGTACAGACCATACGGACTCCTTGCAAATTCTATTTTTCAATTTTCATGGCTGCATCCCATTCCTCCACCAGTCTCAACAGACTGCTGGTGCATGCGGGGAATCTCCCACTCTTGCTGTGAGCCTTTCAAGGACCATTGAACGGAATACCGATGTTTGGACAATCATGGTTGAAGCCCTGTGTGGTTTCTCGGGAGACATTTTTGTTTCAATTGGCATTGCTGGACGACCTACAATGTGTTTAGCTTGAAAGCAGTGCCTTCACCGAACATCCATCTAGGTAGGGAAGTATGAAACAACTGTAACACATCTCTTTCACGGGTGGCTTGGATCTGTTCTTGGAAGCCAACCGCACATGTACGATGGCGAGCGACATTTGACTAACAGCAATCATTTATCGCAAGATTTATCAAACTCTCAGTGGCACCCAATCCTTGTTAATTCCCAACAAACCAACAAATTACGTTGAGCATGAAACGCTCTTTTTCCGTTAGCAGTTGAGCGTCTCTGTGGAGGCCGTTTCCAATCGGTGCGTAAGTTTCGTGCGAACATCTTGGTTGACAAGCTTGACTCGTCCATCTGTGACCCTGAACTTACCATATAAGATGCTGTTGCGCAGATATTTGATTTGGCAATGCTCCAGGCAAAGGCGCACAGGGCGACCCTATTTATCATTTGTCGTATGCCTCCCCCCAAGCTTTTCACAGCCAGCAATTTCCAGGGATTCAACTTCGCTACAGACCAATATTGTGGTCGGACAAATGCCTCCAGATTGTTAGCAGGAACAATGAAAATGAACCGATCTTTGTCAAAGACAACAGGTGTGGCTCGTCGTCGACTTGCAATGCTTGTATTTTTTGTCGCTCTTCTTCCCAAACCTTGGATTCTTCTTCTTCTTTTTGTGCCTTGCGTCCTTTTCCTGCTTCTTCTCGACGTTTTCGTACTTCGGCCGATTTGGTCATGTTGCGACTGTGATCGTGACAGGTCCAGCGGAGGCTGCTTTCTTGTTTTTTCCTCTCCTCCTCCACACGGGCAGCGGCAGCCACTGTGGAAAAAGGATCGTGGTTGCTACATGCTGTCGTTCGTTCCTTGTCGTCGTAGTCCTCGTCATCCTCTTCATCTTCGGCCTTCGGCATTTATCGGCCTTTCCGGAATCTCCACGAGGACCAACTCCACGTTTGTTGAATCGTCCCTTGGCCATGGTGATGCTGTTGCGGGGATTGCTTTCGGTGGATAGAATGGAACGATATCTGATAGCGTTCATCTACCTGTCGTCGTGGTTGTCGTGACGATGTCGTCCGACAATGGGAGTAAGTCGACTTTGTGGCTTTGAATGTCCTGATGACTGTCGTGAGAATGTCGTGATTGTCGAAAAAATGTCGTATTCGCATTGTTAACTTGTACTCAATACGGTTCAGTGTGCATAGCCACGATTTAGGATAGTATAGTTGTGGTTGTCATCCCTTTGGGCACTCCAAACAAGACAAGGCGAGCGAGCGAGTTTCCAGAAAGCAACTGCAACAAAACAAAAATTCTCACGGCGACGAACGGCGCCTCCCCCAGCAACACTCTCTCCGACCACAACAAAGCACGCTTGCAAGCCGCCCTGGCCCGCCTCTCCCCCAGCAACCCCGACGACGCCGAAATCACCACAGGAGCCCGATTTCTTGGCCAACCGATCGGCTCCCAACCCTTTGCCCGATCCTTCATCCAGAAGCGAATTGAAAAAATCACCAAAGCCACCGCAACCCTGCGACACTTGGACGACCTGCAGACACGGAGTATCTTGTTTAAATACTCCGCGGTCCCCGCGTTGCTCCACCTTCTTCCTACCGATATTGCCCAGGCCCATCCACAACCCAACCAGCGGACCAGCCTATGGACCAGCCCCACCACAGAGGCGGTAGACAGGTTGATTGCTACGTTCCTCGCCCAACTGACCTCTACGCCCATGTCCGCCATCCCACCCATGGCACCACTCATAGCCTCCCTCCCTCAACGTCTGGGTGGCCTAGGTTACCACCACGCCGCAGCTTTAGCGTTCCCGTGCCTCCTGACACAAACCACTCGGGCCATCCGGTTGGCCCAGTCCAAAGCCACCCCGATCCCACCTTCCCACCGTCGCCAATTCCACAACTGGGAACAGAGCAAAAACCCAAGGCTGACACAGTTTCGACGAGGCCTTGCACTCCTGACAAAGGAGTACGCCGACGCGGCCCTCGTCACCCCACAACGATTCGACCACACAACACACCGTTGTCAGACACACCACATACTGACAACACACATCATTCCCAACCTGTTTGAGATCACACCGGCGGAACACCGCATCCACTTACCGGCCCTGTTGTCCCCGATGACGAGTATGGCAATCCACATGCCAAGACCCTCGATCCGATTCCGCTTGGCCAACCCTGTCTTCCGCACGGCGATTCGTCGGAAACTCCGGATTCCATTTTTTCTTGCCACCACCACAACTACCCACTCCACATGCCGATGCCCTGCCCGGCGAATCCTTGACCCAGAAGGGGACCACCTGTTCAACTTGTTAGGATTCTCACCGAAAACTAGGTGGCGAAACCTACAACTCATCGAATGATGCTAGTATTTTATGGCATCCGATGACATTTTCCTAAAAGTGAGAAAAGAATGTCGGCATGCTCGCGAAACTATAAATTTGGCCACGGCATGCTCGCAGTGCACGCGTTATCGGCGACCGCTCGGATATTAACTATGGCCCAACACGTGCGCGCCCAAAACTATCAAGTGCGCGCCTCTACTATCCGAGTACGCGCATCCACGATTCGACCTAACGGTCTATGTAATCAGAGCACGAATCACGATCACGCGAGACCATATCTCTGTTCCCACAAATCCAAGAATGCAAACAGCAACGCGCCCAGGACAAGACTTATACCACGACAAAGCAAGAGCTGTTGCATCCCATACATGTTATCCATCACCCTATACATTCAATATACACCAATGCCGGTCTACTCCAACCAGTGAGGACCTATCACATCAGATCCATGGCCGTATACAAGAGCCAGGACTTTGGCACCATCAACCACCTTAGTTAGTAATCTTCTCACAATCATTAATATCATCATTTTAACACTCATCTTAAGACTAACCTCTTATCAGTGGACCGACTGCCCCCACCCACGGCGGACTTCGACTTGCAACTCTTCTCTGACCCGTGGAGGATTGTTGTATCGGTTGGTGATTCGATTGTCGGCTCAGCGAGCCTTTTACCTATCCTACCTATCTGTCTAACCCCTGTTGAATCGAGAGAAGTTTATCAGATTAACAGTCTCATCGTTTATTTCCGAGAAGCTTTCGATGTCTCACGACGATTCCAACCTCTCTATTCGACACATCTTTCATTCCTTCCAACAAAGCGGGGAGGAACTCCATCCACCCGTGTCCCATCCGGGCGAGCCCTTGGTTGAAACTCCGAAACAGACCCCGACTCAGGCCAGTGCTCCGAATCCCTTCCAGACCCCGGACCAAGCGGTCCAGCCTCCTTCGATCCCGACTCAACCTTCGACTCCGCCTCGCCGTTTGAACCCTACTCGCACCCGACGTACGAGCCGTCTTCTTACTGCGCATATCCGACACTTCCGCGAGCCGACTGAGTCGACTACCGACCCCGACGTGATCCGTTCCACAACCGAACGCGAGGTCGATTTCCAGTCCGTCCAACCCGTGACTGACCTTGAGGACATCCAACGACTTCTCGACCTCTTGAACCAGTGCTCGAGACGCCGTTTCATTGTCCAAGCCCTGTTGGGCAACCCTGTGGAACCCATCCGTATTCGATTCATCTCCTTTGAACGTCCAACCAACTACTTCCACACCATCTGGATCGTCAACTCGACGACGAATCCGCTACCTACCCCGACTACTCGTCTCGACGAGTACGTCTCCTTTGTTCACGAGATCCATCTCTGCCAGGATTTCCGTGCGACTATCTACCCTCTCTTCACTCAACACGTGAACCACTTGTTGGAAGACGACGACGTTGAAGAACTAGCCACTACAGTGACCGATTCCGCATCTCGTCTTCAGTACCGAGCCGAAAGTGACCAAGAATAAGTAACTTTACGTAGTTTCTACACCAAACCAGACACAAGACCGAGTTCCGCACATCCGGGTACCCTTGGTCGCACAACACGCCACACATTCCCGTCCAATCGCGAAAATTCGGCGAAAATTTGTTGAAACTCGGCGAAAATTTGTCGGAATCAACGGAAATTTCCAGGAGTCGCACATCACAACACACATCCGGGTATCACATACGTGGTACATACGTGGCACACGTGGTACATCCGGGTTCCCATCACATCACACATTAAATAAACCACATCACACCGCACATTAAATAAACATCGAACCAACCAAATAACATCATGGAAACGACACCTCCCAAGACACCGTTTACTCCTCCTGAGGACAAGTCAAGTCATATAACCAACCAAGATCTCTTCGACCATATAACTAAAGGCATCTTTGGTTGTAATGATGAACGAGCCCAATCACTTCAAAAGTGGATGCGACATCATGGTTTTGAACATATCCTTCATGTCCTCGACCATGTTGCAACTGATCCCGAGGAGACACTCAAGGATCTCATGCAATACAAGGTTGGAAAACAAGTCAACGACCTACAGACAAGTACAAGATTACAACTCAAACTAATGGCATATTGGTTACTACAACAACGGCAACTCCAACATGGAAAACTACCCCGTGCTACATGGATGAACCTCACGAGGGACCAATATGACGATTGGAGGATCAACACCGACTTTACCAAGTCTGGTATGAACCAAGACCCAGTTTCTCCTCTGAAATCACCTGCACACTCCGTATCATCCCGATCTCCCACTTCATCCTCTACAACATCTCAATCCATGTTAGATCTCTCTGCTTTCAAGAAAGGAACCAAAAGAGATGCAACAGCATTTGAATCATTCAAAGACGAACGATACTTTGATTCGTTTTGGCGTGTATTCAAATCAACTGCGAAAGCACAAGGATTGTCGAATGTTCTTGATTTCGATTACAAGGTACCCAAGGATGACGAATGCGCAGAGTTACTTTTCCGAGAACAACAAGTCTTTGTCTATTCTGTACTTGTACGTATTATCCAAACCGACCAAGGAAGAGCATATGTTCGAGAACATGAACATGATGAAGATGCAAGAGCCGTCTTGAAGAAACTCCATGTTCTACACACTGAATCTGATCTAGCTAAGCGAGAAGTGTTACGCCTAACAAGCTACATTTCGAATCTTCGACTGGATGACTCTTGGCGTGGTACAACTCGTCAGTTTCTCCTACATTTTCAAGAACAGCTACGACTTCTGGATAACCTTGTACCACTGTCGGATCGTATCCATGACCATACAAGGATGACCTTCCTTATGCAAGCCGTTGAAAAGGTACCTGATTTAAGACGAGTCAAGATCTTGGATAACGTTGTCAACACAAAATCTGGAGCCAAGTCTCTCTGTTATCAATCATATTTCCGCCTGCTTCTTGATGCTGCTTTTGACCATGACCAAGCTACCCGAACTTCTGCGTCTAACCGCCGTCGTCATGTAAAGCAACATGAATTTCAGTTGGATGGACCTTTTGAACCAGAGGAGCCCCCTGACTACCAGATCAACAACACGAATATCCAATCTGAAAAGTCCCCAACTTCGTCGAAAATCAGCCTTCCAAGAGATGTATGGTTTAAACTCTCTGAAGAGGATCGGCAAATCATTGTCGACTTCAATAAATCCGTCCAAGATTCCCCGACAACTCCACGCAAGGTCCAAACACATTCTCTTGACATTGATCCTGAACCGGACCCTGATCCTGATGCCAACAACATTGGTGATACCCATCAAGATGCACCAGAACAAGATCCATTCGGTACATCCTCTGATCCGGTTACCCAGTTTGTACACCAGGCTATTGCATCGACAGATATCAATCATCCAGCATCTGACCTCAGCAACATCTTGTCAACTTCTACGACAAAGTCAAGTCCTAAAGTCAAGTTCAAGTCTTCTGCTGATCACAAGCAAAAGGTTCATATGTCACGATATCTATTCTCCCGCAAATCCACCTTTTCTGGTAATCAACTCATCGATCGAGGTGCCAATGGAGGCCTTGCAGGATCTGACATGCGTATCCTTGCCAAAACCGGACGTCATATTACCATCGTAGGTATTGACAATCATGAATTGACTGGCCTTCCAGTTGTTACCTGTGCTGCCAAGTTTGATACAAGTGATGGACCCATTATTGGTATCTTCAATGAGTATGCCCACTATGGAAAGGGTTTATCTATCCATGCCCCAGCGCAATTTGAACATTTCGGCCTATCTGTCGACGAACGATCCGTCAAGGTTGATGGCAAACAACGCATTACTACCCTTGATGGACGCGCATTGCCCTTACGAATCAAGGATGGCCTTGCATACATTCAATCTCTGGGAATCCCTTCTGATGACGATATGGATAAATATCCGCATATTGTGTTCACTTCACCCCATATCTGGGATCCTTCTGTACTTGACCATACCCATCCAGACCCCCATCAAGACCCTGCACCGAACTGGACATCTGTGGAGACTGATAGTAGTATGGAAACGTACCCCTATGACCAATATGGGGAGTATACCGATCGCGTTGTATGCACCTTGAATCTCCTCCTTGATCTCCCATATGATCATGGCCCCGATACACCTTCCTTCTTTTCCATCTATGCTGATCAAGATGGCAACGACTCCACACTTCATGCGTCTGTCCACAAACTCTACAAGGAACAATACGACTGGAAGAAATTTCGCCCTTTCTTTGGGTGGCAATCGGAAGACGTAATCGCCGATACGTTCAAGCATACAACTCGTCATGGACACATTTCCTTTGACCAGGATACCTTGAAGAAACACTTTAAGGCCCGGAATCCTATCCTTAACCTACCACGACGGCATGAACCCGTTGCCACTGACTCCATCTTCTCCGACACCCCGGCTGTTAACCATGGTGGCAAGATTGCTCAGATTTTTGTTGGTCGTGATACTTTGGTTACTGACATTTATGGTATCAAGTCTACCAAGCAATTCGTCAATACCCTCCAGGATAACATTCGTACACGTGGTGTCATGGAGACTTTGATCAGTGATGGTGGTTCGTCACTTATTTCCCACAAGGTCAAGGATATTCTTCGCACCCTTCTGATTGGTGAATACCGTTCCAAGCCCTATCATCAACACCAGAACAAAGCTGAGAACCGCTACCAGACCGTTAAGCGTATGACCAATGCTATCATGAATGCCTCTGGTTGCCCTGCTTCTGCATGGTTACTTTGTTTAGAATATGTGTGTGACCTCCTCAATCACACTTCCTCTCCCACCCACTCTGGCCGCACCCCTCTTGAGGCTCTTACCGGTACCCCACCCAACATAACCCATCTCCTTTTCTTTCCTTTCTGGGATGAGGTCTACTATCGTGTCGACCCTTCTGAACCTACCTCCGGTTCTTACCCTTCGTCTCCCGACGAGAAGATTGGCCACTGGGTTGGTTTTGCCCACAATGTTGGTGATGCCTTTACTTGGAAGATCCTCACTGCCGACAACGTCATCATCTACCGTTCCGCTGTCCGTCGCGTTGCCTCCACTACCCCCAACCTTCGTGTGGATATCTCTTCAGGGGAGGAGTCGCCGCATAAACCCACTGACAAGCAAGGTGACACTGTCTTTATTCGCAGCAGAAGTGAAGACCCATCCACACCTATGCCAACAATTGACTACGACGATTTAGTTGGACGCACATTCCTTTGTGACATTGAAGAAAATGGGGAGCGCCACCGAGCACGAGTAATCAAACGAGTTGTCGACCTGGAACAAGATGCAACCAAACAAGAAGATCGACTCAAATATATCTTTCGCAAGTCTAACTCCAATGTTGATGAGATGATCTCCTACAACCAGCTCATGGAATACATTGAAAGGGATAATCAAGCCCAAACGACAGGGGATAGTCTCTTCCGATTCAGAGACGTTATTGCACACCAAGGACCTTTGAACTCAAGCGACCCAGACTATAAAGGGAGTAAATATAATGTCCTTGTTGATTGGGAGACTGGGGAGACGACATACGAACCTCTATCTCTTATTGCAAATGATGACCCCATCACAGTCGCCATCTATGCCAAGAAAAATGGTTTGCTGGATCTACCTGGATGGAAACATCTCAAGCGATACGTCAAGACAAGCAAAAGACTCATTCGAGCAGCTAAACAATCCAGGATCAAACAAGTTCGTCGCTCTATCAAGTACAAGTTTGGTTTCCAAGTACCTCGCACCTATGAAGAAGCAGTGGAACTAGACAAGCAATTTGGGAACACGAAATGGCAAGACGCAACAGAATTGGAACTTTCACAGATCCAATCGTATAACACTTTCAAGGACCATGGAAAAGCCAAGTTCATTAATGGGAAATTGGCCAATGCACCAGAAGGATATCATAAGATAAGAGTACATCTGGTCTTTGATGTCAAGCATGACGGAAGGCACAAGGCACGACTTGTCGCAGATGGACATCTCACCAAGGAACCCGTTGAGACCATCTATTCAGGGGTTGTCTCCATTCGCAACCTTCGCGTTGCCATATTTCTTGGAACCATGAACGACATGGAAATATGGGGAGCAGATATTGGGAACGCATACCTAGAAGCATTGACAGGAGAGAAGATTTTCATCATTGCAGGACCAGAGTTCAAGGAGTTAGAAGGACATATCTTGATCATCTACAAGGCATTATATGGTCTCAAATCCTCAGGTGCTCGCTGGCATGACAAACTGTTTGATGTTCTCATTGATATGGGATTTTCTCCAAGCAAGGCTGACCCTGATATTTGGATGAAGAAGGCTCCTGGAGAAGACTGTTATGAATATATTGCTGTATATGTTGATGACTTAGCTATCGTTGCCATGGACCCTGAAGCTGTCTGCAAGATCTTTACAGAAAAATACAACTTCAAACTCAAAGGAGTCGGACCTATCGAGTATCACTTGGGGTGTCGTTATACCAAAGATCCAGACGGTACACTTGTGTCTGACCCACGAAGGTACATCGAGAAGATGATGGATACCTATGAACGATTGTTCAATGAGAAACCCAAGAAAGCAAAGCCGCCAGTCATTGCTAACGATCATCCTGAACTCGATGACTCTGAGCTCTTAGATGAAGAAGGGACCCAGCATTTCCAGACTCTTATTGGACAACTGCAATGGCTAATTACCATTGGCCGTTTTGATGTCTTTCCTGCTACCATGACTCTATCAAGGTTCAGAGCTGCTCCAAGGATTGGTCATTTAAAGCGAGCTAAGCGCATCTATGGATACCTCATGTCATTTCCTGATGGGTCTATCAGATTCCGCACTGGGGAGCCAGATTTATCAGCTTTACCTATCCAAGAATACGATTGGAGTCGTACCGTATACATGGACGCCAAGGAACGTATCCCTGAGGACTGTCCAACCCCACTTGGGCGTTTTGTGACAACTATACATTATGTCGACGCAAATCTCATGCATGATATGGTTACTGGGAAAGCAGTTACAGCCATCCTGCATTTTGTAAATGGTACACCCGTGGACTGGTACAGTAAGCGACAAGCCACAGTGGAGACAGCCACGTATGGATCTGAATTTGTTGCCGCAAGGACTGCAGTTGATCAGATCACGGAGCTACGCCTTACACTCCGATACTTGGGAGTCCCTCTACGAGAGAAGAGTTATATGTTTGGAGATAACCGCTCTGTCGTTATCAATAGCGCCGCACCACACTCAATCATCTCCAAGAGGCACCATCTCCTATCCTATCACCGAGTCCGTGAAGCTATCGCTGCAAAGTACGTCGCATTCTACTGGAAAGATGGAAAGACAAACCCAGCCGATATCCTCAGTAAACATTGGGAATTCGCCGCAGTTTGGCCCATGCTCAGATCTTTGTTATTCTGGAGAGGAAAAATCCAGGAAAGTGATGAGGGAATTGACAATCCTCATTCGACGAATTGTGGGGAGTGTTAGGATTCTCACCGAAAACTAGGTGGCGAAACCTACAACTCATCGAATGATGCTAGTATTTTATGGCATCCGATGACATTTTCCTAAAAGTGAGAAAAGAATGTCGGCATGCTCGCGAAACTATAAATTTGGCCACGGCATGCTCGCAGTGCACGCGTTATCGGCGACCGCTCGGATATTAACTATGGCCCAACACGTGCGTGCCCAAAACTATCAAGTGCGCGCCTCTACTATCCGAGTACGCGCATCCACGATTCGACCTAACGGTCTATGTAATCAGAGCACGAATCACGATCACGCGAGACCATATCTCTGTTCCCACAAATCCAAGAATGCAAACAGCAACGCGCCCAGGACAAGACTTATACCACGACAAAGCAAGAGCTGTTGCATCCCATACATGTTATCCATCACCCTATACATTCAATATACACCAATGCCGGTCTACTCCAACCAGTGAGGACCTATCACATCAGATCCATGGCCGTATACAAGAGCCAGGACTTTGGCACCATCAACCACCTTAGTTAGTAATCTTCTCACAATCATTAATATCATCATTTTAACACTCATCTTAAGACTAACCTCTTATCAGTGGACCGACTGCCCCCACCCACGGCGGACTTCGACTTGCAACTCTTCTCTGACCCGTGGAGGATTGTTGTATCGGTTGGTGATTCGATTGTCGGCTCAGCGAGCCTTTTACCTATCCTACCTATCTGTCTAACCCCTGTTGAATCGAGAGAAGTTTATCACAACTGCGCGGCCGCGTCAAAAACGACCCTCTCCAATGCCATTCGCGACACACTTTACGACGTGCTGCGACACACGGCACCGCCCGCCAAAGTCGTTGACGGTCCGCACGATGTCCACGTTGAACCGCCGGGTTTGACACCCGACCACAACCGCAACATCCGCCCCGCCGACGTGGGCCTCCGACTTGCTCAACCTCACATCAACGAGCCTTTTTCGTATGCCGCAATCGACATCACCGTCCCGCCGCCACAGAAAGCCGACCTTGCCCTTGACCCGTCCGACCCTCTCTCCATCGCCGCCGCTGCATCCAGGACGCATCAAGACTCCGCAAGAGCAAAATTCTGTCGCGATCCCGACACCGCCCAACATTTACTCCACAACGGCGTTTACCTTGTACCCTTCACCGTCGACCACTTAGGATCGCTGGGTTCGTTTGCCCAGACGCTCCTCTTCCACCCCGACAAGCACCCACACCCATTCTCCACGGCCGTCCCACCATCCTGGCCCAACCCTCACTTCGGCAAGGCGCCGGCACGAAGCATCCAACACCCGGCGGCATACGTCTTGTACCAACAACTCGACCGAGCGCCGCACCACATTTTCGACAAAGCAAACACCGACACCAAATTCCGCGACTATGACGCCAATATCTTCTCCCTCTCCCATTACGCCAAGGCCTCGCTCTCTCATGCCATCATTTCCGCCCTCGCCATCCATGCGAACAACCAAATCAGTGCCATCCGAGAATCTGCAGTACAACGGCGATTCCGCACCACCCAAATGACCAACCTGGCAACCACAAATTATGCTCCAGTGACACCAATCTACTCCCCCCGGTCCCTCTCGGAATTCTTCCCGGATACCGCCGTACCACCGCTCCTCTGCATGCCCACCGCTGAGGCGTAACCCGTAGTCTAATAACACACCGTAATAGACAGAAAATTCCAAACTCTCTTGCAACAACTACAAGAACAATAAGAACAACAACCTTCCTTGAGAGCAAAAGAACCACTCTAAGACAACGACCAACAACGACGAGACACTGCAACCAACAAGCCAAAAGAGAATCCAACGAGTTCTCCTCCTCTCCCTCTCTTCAACGACAAACCTCCCTCCACAGAACAAAACAAGAACCACTCTCCTTCTCACCACCACCAAGAGACAAACAACGACAACGTCTTGAGATTCTCTCGAACAACAACCAACAAGTCAAGAATCTATCCACGAAAACACCGATTTCATTCATCATGAATGCTTTGTTTCTTGTTTTGTCGTTTTGGACGATGCTCTTGCTTGCCGTGTCACCCTGTCACGCTTGGCAGGGGTCGACACCACGAACCGCCACGACCCGTCCGTTGCACCATCCTGGTCATTGTCGTCGCCATTCCATGGTTGTCTTGTCCATGACTAGCAAATCACCGAAGGTTCCGAAGAATAACGAAACCCTCAAATACTACTACGATGAAAAACGGTGGAAAAAGGATAACCTTACGGATGGTCAAGAGAGGAGCTTAAATGTCAGTTTGTTATGGCGAATTGGGGATCTCAAAGAAGACAGTAATCGAGTCAATTTAATTCAAGAGGAGTTGAAGATCGACTTGCCTCACTTCTTGAAGACTGGCGAAGAAGTCCATCCTCAATCCGTCCCCTTGGACTCTTTGAGAATGGCTCCCTATGACTTTGGATTCAGCCTGCGCCTTGCTCACGACGAGGACCTGAAAGTTTTCTTGCAAGAACTGGACAAGGTGAGACAATGGCACAAGGATGCCAAGATCCGTGATACATATCTTTCACCGACCTTGACAATTGTGCAATCAAGTGGAACGGGCAAATCTAGACTAATGATTGAGGCAAAGAAACAACTTGAGACAAATAAGATTGCATGCCGGACTATTTTACTATCATCGAAGGACCGCGCCAACCTTGAAAAAGATACATTTGATACCTCTTACTGCATTCCTGACACCCTGCCTGGAGAAGATGGTTTGAATAAAGCACGAGATATGTTTCGCAATATGATTTTCCATCAATGCGCCGAGGCAATTTCAAAATCAAATCCAAATGGGGAACCGAACGAAAATGATCCGACCGAGGTTATTCTGTTTTTCGACGAAGCTCAACACCTGGCAAAGCACGGCGGCTACTTGTTACGAGTGCTGCGATGGATTCTTCGAGAGAACCCTGAAATTTCTAATGACAAGAAGAAATATCGAATTGTTGCTGTTTTGGCGGGTACAACGACGTCATTGACCAATTTTTTCCCCGAAGTTGAGGCACAGTCGTCAGACACGAGAGTTCTTAACACCGAGGGCGCATATTTCGAGAAGGGGGAAACACCGTTTGACCCGTACTTCATGTTCCGAACGATGGGATGTCTTGCAAACCACCCCGACGTTAGGACTCCTCAAAGCATGAGTGAAAGTGAATACGACAATATGATTCGATATGGTCGTCCCTTGTTCGCAGCAATGCACAAGGAGAAAAGGTTGGGCAATAACGAGATCTTTGAAATTGCCAACAAGATTATCCTGGGAGATATGACAATGCCTCTGGCGTCTTGTCTCAGTGTACTGGGAACTCGTATCCAGATGGGACAGACATCTGTTGCCATGGTGTCAAGACTAGTCTCCAAAGGCTACGCTCACTTGACATCGTTTCCGCAGGCACCAAAGCGGTCTGACGTACCGTCTAAGGCAACATTTACGTTCTTGCCAGACCCTGTTTGCGCCCGGATCTGTATGGCACTCATGGACAAGGACTTTGCTATCCTAGGTGGACGGAATGAAAGACCACGTACGCTCGACGCGACTATCACTGGGAACAAGAAGACCTTTTGGTCCGCTAAGATGGGCGAGCTTTTTTCGAACAGTATATGCGAGGCCAACAAGGGGGACTACGGCGAAGTGGCATCGGCTTTGTTCTTGTTGTTTTGCGGAGACATTCTTCGCAAGAAGGTAGACCCTGACTACAAGACATTCTCAGTTGCCCTGGGTCAATATCTTGAACAGATTGTACGAAATGCAAATGCTTCTGAGGATGATGGCCCGACGAACGTAGAATCAGGCCATGCGATATCAAATTGTCACGTGAATTTCATACAGTTGTTTCAATATAGATTCCACGTTGCATTGTCCGATCTTGGGCGGTCGGAATTTCTTGAGGGTTTGTTCAACAAGGCTTGCGCAATTTACTGTCCAAACAACCGGGAAGCAGCAGATTTGGTGGTTCCCTGCCGATCAATGGCATTGTCAGGAAGGGTTGAGTACATTCCCATCTTTGTGAGTGTCAAGAACCAAGCTAGCGTGTCTCCCGCGAAGGCGAACGGCTTCCTGTCTGAATCATTGAAGAAACTTCACTCAGCCGGTATCACAAAAGGTTTGTTGCTCCTGTGTCTCGTTGGACAAGATCGGGAGGATTTGGGACGGTCAGACTATAACAATGTTCTCGGCTAGGAGAGAACCGATAGCTTGTCCTCATTGAAGTTGGACGATGAGCTAAAGAAAGCCGTATGTAGCAACGTTGACAATTTGAGAGAAAAGCTGGTTCCCAAGATGTTTTGCATTCATAAAGACGAATTTGGTATCTATGAGGCTGTTATGGCTTCCAAGTCGCAGAAAGCGTTTCAACGAGCCGATGTGTTTACAATGCACCATGAGCTTTTGCATGAGGAACAAAAAGAAAGTGACAAGAACACCCAGTTGCCGTCCTTTGTATCCTCGTTTAGGAAAGAGCCGAGGGATTTGTATAAGAAAACGTTGGGTTGCGTGAGTAAGTATTCCACGAGACTGACTGATGTGAAGGAATCCAAGCTAGAGAAGTCTCTAGAGGATGAAGCAAAAGACTAAGTAGAGTATTATCGCTGAGACTTTGTCTTTATTTTTCGTGAAGTGACATTTAGTGAGTTTTGAGTTCGAGCAGTATCCCGCATAGGAGGTGACGTACTGGTGTCACTTGAGGGATCGACGAGGCGCACATCCCGCAGTTGCCGCCCCGCAACTCACTCAAAGCGTGCGAGCTCTTCTAAAGAAAAGCTCGATGTTGCCGTTCAGGTTGACATACATTTCTTCCCCATCGCGTCGTACTCATCTTTGGGTCCTCCTGTCTGGACAACGTGGACTGTGTGGTCATGAAACATCCATGCCAACTGTCCCAATGAGGTGCCACTCATGCGACCATTTGTTTTTCATCGGGATAACCATTCCTCTCATGCTGAACTCATAGTCTTGCTGGCTTTGGTTTTGCCTCCGCCGACCATAGGACAAGTCCAAATCGGCACACGTTTCCACGGATTCAGTCAAGGCTTGTTGATCGGCATTCGTCCAGGTCAAGGTGGTAGTGGCATTGCGTAGAATGCGCCGTCGTTCTTGTTCTTAAGCGACATGCGCATATCCACATTGGAGAGCGACCATCACGACGGTATCCGGGGCCTCTGCGGTTTGGTCCACAACTTGTTGCAAGACTTGACGTCAGGCGGCTTGTTCCGTGTCATTGCAAACACGGTAGTGTGTCCAAGCCAAGAGAGTTCGATTCTTCATCTCTAGATTTATTGTGGTTGGCGACATAGGAAAGGACGGTCCGCGCCGTGGTGGAATCCAGGACGGTTTCCATGAACAAGGCATGGACGGGAGTGGCCTGACACTCCATGTACTTTTCAAGCCAGGCCGAAGGTCCAATGGCCACGGCCGCATTGTCATTGCCATTGTTGCTGCGTCGGGTCAAGGCTTTCCCTGGAGTGGTACTCTTGGTATCGTGGAGATCACACGCGGTGCCCTGTCTCGCTCGACCCGCGGCCAAGTCCAAGCTCGTTTGGGCATCTTGTCGACTGCAGTGCGGTTGATGCGGACTCTGAATGACGCGGTGCAACAGGACACGCGTCAAATGACGGAGGGAATACTTGAACGAATCATCATATCCAGTGGCCTCAATCAAGGTAAAGCGTGTCAAGGCGGCCCGATCTTGGGTCGTTTCCACCATTTCGCAATCCAAGGCAAAAAGTTTGGGCGCTTGTTGTGGTTGTTGTTGCTCTTGTTATGATTTTTAGTGTGGTTGTGGTTGTTGCAGGCCAAGAGGGTGGTCAAGAGGGTGGTCAAGTCTTGCACGTGCAATTGGTGGAGGGCTCGGGTCGCTGTATGGACTTCCAGGACCACGACACATGCGACACTGACGGGATTGTGCAAACACAGCCAGGCCGGGGAAGACCCTTGTATCGAACGACAGATGACGACGAAGCTTAATGGTACGATCGTTTCGTTCCGGGTGCCAATTTGGTGGTATCATTGATCTCGGGTGGTGTTACTGTTATGGTGGTGGATGTTGGCATGGCGAGGCTGAACAAAATATCTCCATGATGCGATCCTTCGAGCAGACGTCCTTCGGGACAACCACGTCTCCAATAAAAGGTGGCAGCCACCGTGTCGTCACTATGGTCGTCGTCGTCGTCTGCTGTAGTGGTAGTTGCATCGCCAGGGTCATCTGGTTGCTCTTGTGGTGGACCACACGGGCGTGAACGACGACGATGCCTCACCAAGGTGCGCCATTCATACAACTCGTGGACCGACACGAGGCCACTGACACTGGCATGTATGGCGACGGTGCTCCATCGTTTGCGCAACTTTTTGTATCGACCCTTGTCCTATTTCGTCTACCCATTTTGGTCTATGGTCGTTGTTGGGTTGTGGTGGTTTGGTTCTTGGTTCCTGGGTGCTGCGGCAGCTTCTATTCCCCCAGCAAGACGTGTGTGTATATGTATTTGTATGTATGTATGAAGGTTGTTGTGGTTGTGGAACACAACGTTCTCGGCGGACATTCCAGTCGATGTGGTGGGCGATGCAACACGTTTCTCTTGTCGTGCTTTCGGTTGTTCTCTTCTTGTTCAATCTCTTTGTTGATCGGTTCTCTTGTTTGATCTCTTTTGCTACGCAGAATCCAGGTGCTACATGACAATAGGACTACAAAAGTTTCAAGTTTTATGTCATGTTCTGCTCTGTTGTTTTCTTGTTGCGTGCTTGTTGCCCCGCCCCGTACAGACCATACGGACTCCTTGCAAATTCTATTTTTCAATTTTCATGGCTGCATCCCATTCCTCCACCAGTCTCAACAGACTGCTGGTGCATGCGGAGAGTCTCCCACTCTTGCTGTGAGCCTTTCAAGGACCATTGAACGGAATACCGATGTTTGGACAATCATGGTTGAAGCCCTGTGTGGTTTCTCGGGAGACATTTTTGTTTCAATTGGCATTGCTGGACGACCTACAATGTGTTTAGCTTGAAAGCAGTGCCTTCACCGAACATCCATCTAGGTAGGGAAGTATGAAACAACTGTAACACATCTCTTTCACGGGTGGCTTGGATCTGTTCTTGGAAGCCAACCGCACATGTACGATGGCGAGCGACATTTGACTAACAGCAATCATTTATCGCAAGATTTATCAAACTCTCAGTGGCACCCAATCCTTGTTAATTCCCAACAAACCAACAAATTACGTTGAGCATGAAACGCTCTTTTTCCGTTAGCAGTTGAGCGTCTCTGTGGAGGACGTTTCCAATCGGTGCGTAAGTTTCGTGCGAACATCTTGGTTGACAAGCTTGACTCGTCCATCTGTGACCCTGAACTTACCATATAAGATGCCGTTGCCCAGATATTTGATTTGGCAATGCTCCAGGCAAAGGCGCACAGGGCGACCCTATTTATCATTTGTCGTATGCCTCCCCCCAAGCTTTTCACAGCCAGCAATTTCCAGGGATTCAACTTCGCTACAGACCAATATTGTGGTCGGACAAATGCCTCCAGATTGTTAGCAGGAACAATGAAAATGAACCGATCTTTGTCAAAGACAACAGGTGTGGCTCGTCGTCGACTTGCAATGCTTGCATTTTTTGTCGCTCTTCTTCCCAAACCTTGGATTCTTCTTCTTCTTTTTGTGCCTTGCGTCTTTTTCCTGCTTCTTCTCGACGTTTTCGTACTTCGGCCGATTTGGTCATGTTGCGACTGTGATCGTGACAGGTCCAGCGGAGGCTGCTTTCTTGTTTTTTCCTCTCCTCCTCCACACGGTTGCTATATGCTGTCGTTCGTTCCTTGTCGTCGTAGTCCTCGTCATCCTCTTCATCTTCGGCCTTCGGCATTTATCGGCCTTTCCGGAATCTCTACGAGGACCAACTCCACGTTTGTTGAATCGTCCCTTGGCCATGGTGATGCTGTTGCGGGGATTGCTTTCGGTGGATAGAATGGAACGATATCTGATAGCGTTCATCTACCTGTCGTCGTGGTTGTCGTGACGATGTCGTCCGACAATGGGAGTAACTCGACTTTGTGGCTTTGAATGTCCTGATGACTGTCGTGAGAATGTCGTGATTGTCGAAAAAATGTCGTATTCGCATCGTTAACTCGTACTCAATACTCAATACTAAACTCAGCCGTCCTTCTTGGCGGTTCAATTTTTGTTTCATTTGTGAAAAACTCTTGAAACAACCACCGAGAGCGAGTCATTTCTTTGCCATCAATGGTCAACGTTGTATCTTTGGATCCAGAGAAACCGTTCTCCCATGAACCATCCATCTATCTACAATAGCGCACGGACTGCGTTACACCACCTGAGAACGAGATGGGTCGGTCCGCGAGATCTGCAGATTCCTTCTTCATCCCGTAAGTTCCAGGCTTTTTCTCCTTGCGACTGTTGCTGAGAATGTGTACTAGCTAGATAGCCCAAGTCGTACAAAGCTCATGGCGCCTTTCGAACAGGTGCATCTGTAGATGGACCTTGTATGGAACACCGCTGTTGGACTGTTGCTCCGTATTCCGCCTAGCATTCGAATAGGATTTGTCTTACCCTTTCCCTCACCGCTGTCTTGTGCTCCCTAGGTAATGCTTTACTGCGGAACCTTTCAAAGGCTTACGTAGCAACCACTGCTAAAATACCTGGAACGAAAGAAGCTAATGTTAGCAAATCACCGAAGGTTCCGAAGAATAACGAAACCCTCAAATACTACTACGATGAAAAACGGTGGAAAAAGGATAACCTTACGGATGATCAAGAGACAAACTTAAAATATTTTCTTGGATGCCCAATTAAGTTATGCAGAGATAACAGTTCTCAGCGTCAGATAATTCAAGAAATGTTGAAGATCGACTTGCCTCACTTTTTAAAGACTGGCGAAGAAGTCCATCCTCAATCCGTCCCCTTGGACTCTTTGAGAATGGCTCCCTATGACTTTGGATTCAGCCTGCGCCTTGCTCACGACGAGGACCTGAAAGTTTTCTTGCAAGAATTGGACAAGGTGAGACAATGGCACAAGGATGCCAAAATCCGTGATACATATCTTTCACCGACCTTGACAATAGTGCAATCTAGTGGAACGGGCAAATCGAGACTGATCACGGAGGCAAAGAAACAACTTGAGACAAATAAGCTTGCATGCCGAACTATTTTACTATCATCGAAGGACCACGCCAACCTTGAAAAAGATACATTTGATACCTCTTACTGCATTCCTGACACCCTGCCTGGAGAAGATGGTTTGAATAAAGCACGAGATATGTTTCGCAATATGATTTTCCATCAATGCGCCGAGGCAATTTCAAAATCAAATCCAAATGGGGAACCGAACGAAAATGATCCGACCGAGGTTATTCTGTTTTTCGACGAAGCTCAACACCTGGCAAAGCACGGCGGCTACTTGTTTCGTGTGCTGCGATGGATTCTTCGAGAGAACCCTGAAATTTCTAATGACAAGAAGAAATATCGAATTGTTGCTGTGTTGGCGGGTACAACGACGTCATTGACCAATTTTTTCCCCGAAGTTGAGGCACAGTCGTCAGACACGAGAGTTCTTAACACCAAGGGCGCATATTTCGAGAAGGGGGAAACACCGTTTGACCCGTTCTTCATGTTCCGAACGATGGGATGTCTTGCAAACCACCCCGACGTTAGGACTCCTCAAAGCATGAGTGAAAGTGAATACGACAATATGATTCGATATGGTCGTCCCTTGTTCGCAGCAATGCACAAGGAGAAAAGGTTGGGCAATAACGAGATCTTTGAAATTGCCAACAAGATTATCCTGGGAGATATGACAATGCCTCTGGCGTCTTGTCTCAGTGTACTGGGAACTCGTATCCAGATGGGACAGACATCTGTTGCCATGGTGTCAAGACTAGTCTCCAAAGGCTACGCTCACTTGACATCGTTTCAGCAGGCACCAAAGCGGTCTGACGTACCGTCTAAGGCAACATTTACGTTCTTGCCAGACCCTGTTTGCGCCCGGATCTGTATGGCACTCATGGACAAGGACTTTGCTATCCAAGGTGGACGGAATGGGAGAGAACGTACGCTTGACGCGACTATCACTGGGAACAAGAAGACCTTTTGGTCCGCTAAGATGGGCGAGCTTTTTTCGAACAGTATATGCGAGGCCAACAAGGGGGACTACGGCGAAGTGGCATCGGCTTTGTTTTTGTTGTTTTGCGGAGACATTCTTCGCAAGAAGGCAGACCCTGACTACAAGACGTTTTCAGTTGCCCTGGGTCAATATCTTGAACAGATTGCAAGAAATGCAAATGCTACTGAGGATGATGACCCGACGAACGTAGAATCAGGCCATGCGATATCAAATTGTCACGTGAATTTCATACAGTTGTTTCAATATAGATTCCACATTGCATTGTCCGATCTTGGGCGGTCGGAATTTCTTGAGGGTTTGTACAACAAGGCTTGCGCAGTATACTCTCCAAACAACCGGGAAGCAGTAGATTTGGTGGTTCCCTGTCGATCAATGGCATCGTCAGGAAGGGTTGAGTACATACCCATCTTTGTGAGTGTCAAGAACCAAGCTAGCGTGTCTCCCGCGACGGCGAACGGCTTCCTGTCTGAATCATTGAAGAAACTTCACTCAGCCGGTATCACAAAAGGTTTGTTGCTCCTGTGTCTCGTTGGACAAGATCGGGAGGATTTGAGACGGTCAGACTATAACAATGTTCTCGGCAAGAAGAGAACCGATAGCTTGTCCTCATTGAAGTTGGACGATGAGCTAAAGAAAGCCGTATGTAGCAACGTTGACAATTTGAGAGAAAAGCTGGTTCCCAAGATGTTTTGCATTCATAAAGACGAATTTGGTATCTATGAGGCTGTTATGGCTTCCAAGTCGCAGAAAGCGTTTCAACGAGCCGATGTGTTTACAATGCACCATGAGCTTTTGCATGAGGAACAAAAAGAAAGTGACAAGAACACCCAGTTGCCGTCCTTTGTATCCTCGTTTAGGAAAGAGCCGAGGGATTTGTATAAGAAAACGTTGGGTTGCGTGAGTAAGTATTCCACGAGACTGACTGATGTGAAGGAATCCAAGCTAGAGAAGTCTCTAGAGGATGAAGCAAAAGACTAAGTAGAGTATTATCGCTGAGATTTTGTCTTTATTTTTCGTGAAGTGACATTTAGTGAGTTTTGAGTTCGAGCAGTATCCCGCATAGGAGGTGACGTACTGGTGTCACTTGAGGGATCGACGAGGCGCACATCCCGCAGTTGCCGCCCCGCAACTCACTCAAAGCGTGCGAGCTGTTCTAAGAAAAGCTCGATGTTGCCGTTCAGGTTGACATACATTTCTTCCCCATCGCGTCGTACTCATCTTTGGGTCCTCCTGTCTGGACAACGTGGACTGTGTGGTCATGAAACATCCATGCCAACTGTCCCAATGAGGTGCCACTCATGCGACCATTTGTTTTTCATCGGGATAACCATTCCTCTCATGCCGAACTCATAGTCTTGCTGGCTTTGGTTTTGCCTCCGCCGACCCACAGGACAAGTCCAAATCGGCACACGTTTCCACGGATTCAGTCAAGGCTTGTTGATCGGCATTCGTCCAGGTCAAGGTGGTAGTGGCATTGCGTAGAATGCGCCGTCGTTCTTGTTCTTAAGCGACATGCGCATATCCACATTGGAGAGCGACCATCACGACGGTATCCGGGGCCTCTGCGGTTTGGTCCACAACTTGTTGCAAGACTTGACGTCAGGCGGCTTGTTCCGTGTCATTGCAAACACGGTAGTGTGTCCAAGCCAAGAGAGTTCGATTCTTCATCTCTAGATTTATTGTGGTTGGCGACATAGGACAGGACGGTCCGCGCCGTGGTGGAATCCAGGACGGTTTCCTGTTCAAAAGATCTACGTAATCGTCCGGGAATGGACCCGGGACTCCCATTCGGAAGTAGGAGATCGGCCGAAGAAAAGATGAGCATCATTCATCTTGAGAATTTGTCCCTCAAAGGACAAGAACGACGGGCATCCAAACAAGATGCTCACGAACGATACAACAAAGACAACGCGTCATCGTCATGAGCGTTTAGAAGTGACAAACCGGCCCAATTCAACTGATACAGGCCAAAAGAATAACTGGCATTGCCTAAAAGGAACAACGGCCAAGAACGGGCAGGAGAAACCCATTTAGGAAAACAAGATCGATGGACGATTGAACTATCGCCCAACCATCGACTCAACGCATCAAAAGGAAAGACCTCAACGCCTTAGGCTGCAACACGCTAGATTAACCAAATAAACTCACAACTTAACTTCGTTTACACGGGTTGAGCTCTTTCTCTTTTACCTACGGTAGGGAGAAAACAACACGCTTCCTCTGCACTGTTAACAGCTTACACGTTGTCACTCAAGAATCACCATGGCCGCGAACTTCGCTCTATCTCCAGCCCACGCCAACGCCAATCAAGTGATCAACTTCACGACGGCAGGAGGCGCCAAGTTTTACAAGCAAGCGACACGTGGATTGTACGATGGTGGTGACCTCTACGACCTCAACGCAGAAGGATTGAAGACGTTCCTAGATACCTTGCAGGATCGGATCGTGGAACAGAACTGGACGTCTATCTTTTCGATTCCAGAAGCAATCGCCGCTCCAGCAGCAAACCTTCGTAACTTGACGTCCGAATACGGTCGCGTCTCTCTTCAACAAGTCCGAGCCTTCGTCGACCACTACAATGGGCAGAATCGTCAGACGCAGAACTCATACATGGCCTACACATGTATCATGGCTTCACTTACCGAAGACGCAAAGGCACAAGTGAATATTCGACGCGAAGATTTTACGATCAATGGCCGCGGAGCTGGACCTCTCCTTCTCAAGGTTCTCGTCTCGCTTGCTCATGTGGACACGGAAGCCACGGTTATGGTACTCCGTCAACGCCTGGCCGACTTGCACGTGTACATTATGGACATTAACGCGGACATCGCCAAGTTCAATTTCTATGTGGACGAAACCCTTCGAGCCCTCAACGCGCGCGGCGAGCAAACTCTGGACCTCCTTCCCAACCTTTTCAAGGCGTATGAAGTTTATCCGTCGCAAGAAGAACGCATATGAAGAAGGTGACAATCCGGGATTGACCCCGCGCCAACTTATGACATTGGCACGCACCAAGTATCAGACCTTGATCGAGCAAAAGAAATGGCAGGCGCTCTCGGCACGTGACCAGAAACTGATCGCTCTCGAAGCATCCGTGAACAAACTCAAGGACTCGAAACGTAAGGCAGTGCAGACGGACCAAAAGAAACAGTCAGCAAAAGTGAAGACGGACAAGACTACGGACACTGACAAGGGATGGCTTACGATTGGTCCCAAGAGCGGGCAACCGGAGGTTAAAGAAGTTAACGGCAAGACTTGGTATTGGTGCAAATGGCACCAGAAGTGGTCAACTAACAAGAATCACACGTCTGCGACATGCAACGGACGTGGTCTTACCGGAGACAAGAAACACGCTTATGACGAAGCTCACGGGACTGGTGACGGTGGAAGTCAAGCTGATTCATCTACCCCAGGACTCCGCCTAGCAAGTGCCTTAGCTAACCTGTCTCCAGACGACGAAGAAGATGATGATGACAGCAACGACGAGTGACAACCAAACCCGGGGTGGTTCCCCGGGCTGCTTCAAGACATCAAGCAGCTCATATACACAGTATTAGTGACGATCGTGTTATCAGGTTATACTATACTGTGTTTCGAGCTATGGTCCCCTAGACGAACTACCATCGACTACTGGCTAAAGACCGCAAGCAACGCATGCGACCAGATGGCGACTACTATGGCGACCGCAATCAAGACGAAGAAGAAAAGACGACTCGACCATGATAAACTACGACGACGGAGGAAGATGACCGGACTCCTAAGAGCATTATGCATGGTGACGATTCTTACTTCAACAACTGGATTAGTATCCAACAGAGCGGCCCATGACGTCGGATTCGATACCGACAGCCGCAAAGTACTCATCGACAACTGTGCCACTGCGTCCATCACCAACGACATCAACGATTGTTGCACGAAACCAGTCAAGATTAAGCGACGAGTGAAAGGAGTGGCCGGGACGTTCCACCCAGACATTTACGAGACGACGATACGATGGGATATCGAGGACGACGATGGGAAAATACATACAATCACGCTCCCCCGATCATTCTACATCCCATCAACGCCGACGCGACTCTTGTCTCCACAACACTGGGCTCAAACCGCAAAAGACAACAAACCTGTACCGAGAGGGACTCGATGCACAACATATGGTAACAGTATCGAACTCGTGTGGGGACAAGGACACTTCAAACGAACAGTGCCGCTCAACAAGAAGGGATCAAACGTTGGAGAATTCACAACGGCCCCAGGCTTTACACGATACGAGACGTTCTGCAAGAAAGCGGGCACAACGATCGAACAAGAAGATAACAAACCACTGTTAGCTCACAACGCGAATCTTATCAAAGACGACGACGAGTCCATCATTGAACGATCTCCAGCAACGGTCGGAGAAGACGAATCGACAGACGACGAGAGTATTTTCCAAAACGACAATCTCGACGACGAGGAAATGAGAAGTACTTTCCGAGTAGAGACGTACCGATGACTACAGAATTTCTCATCGGTCCGAATGAAACGGTACACGTGATCCCCAACGAAGAAGAACGACTACCCGAGAGTCCAACGCTAGAGTTACTCAGGACTCACCACCGTATGGGACACCTCTCTATGGCTAAGATCCAATCAATGGCACGCCAGGGTATACTCCCAAAACGACTGGCTAACTGCAAAATACCTGTTTGTACAGCATGCATGTACGGAAAGGCGACCAGACGCCCATGGAGAATCAAGGGTCATCGAGGTACATTGGACGTCATGACGTCACCAGGACAATGCGTATCCGTGGATCAAATGATATCCAAGACTCCAGGGTATATAGCCCACTTACGAGGGACTCCAACACGGGACCGATATAAGGTGGCTACTATCTTTGTGGATCACTATTCAGGTATAGGTTACGTTCACTTGCAGAGAACTACTCCCTCCTGAAAGAAAATAGTGCACGATTTTAGAAAAAAAACGATATCTCAACGAGCGAACGTCCTTTTTTCCTAAAATTTTTTTCCCTAGAAAGCTCTACTCATTAGCTCTATATTGGTGTATAACTTATATGTTCGATTCTTGCAAGGGGATGAGATATGACCGTTCAAAAGGCGCCATTTCGAGCTTTGCTTTTCAGTGCCCACCGGTTGAGACTTCTATGGCGCCTATGAACACGTCCTCTTCAGGGCGGCCCCCCAGGGCATCAAAGTTTAAGGCTCTGCGTGAAACAGACAAGATTCGTATTGTTTCGATGCTCAATTCCATGGTCAATCAAGGCACCTTTGGCCATGGTTCCATTGCTTTTGTTGCTCGAGAGATGGGTCTTGGCAGGTCGACCATAAGTAGGGTTTGGAGTGGCGCGCGCGTCACACGTGCCACAGGCATAATTCACTCGCCTGAATTTTCGAGGAAGTTGAGCGCGCGTGGTCGAAGGCCTAAGTTTTCACCTTCCACGATTAGATCGAGAGTAAAAGCCCTTCCGTTGATGGCACGGACCACAAGGCAAAATCTCTCCCTCGCGTTGAAGGTTTCTCACACCACGGTGAACTCGTGGGTGAAAAAAGGCATCCTTCGAAGCCACAGAAACATGTTGAAGCCTACGTTGACTGAACAAAACAAGTTGTCTCGCCTTCTCATGGCAACCTCCTTTATCAAAGAGAAAGAAGGCAAGGAAGGTGAGTATGAGTATGAGTATGAGGATATGTATGATCTGGTTCATGTGGACGAGAAGTGGTTCTATCTCTCCCAGGATGGGCAAAGATTTGTGTTGACAGACGATGAAAAAAACCCACATCGCACTGTCAAGCACAAGAGTCATGTCACCAAGGTGATGTTTCTCTGTGCCATTGCAAGGCCTCGCTTCATCCCCTATCTAAACAAGTGGTGGGATGGCAAGATTGGTATCTGGCCCATTGGTGAGTGGGTTCCTGCAAAAAGAGATTCTGCAAATCGTCGCAAGGGAACTCCTGTGTGGAAAAACACAAGCATTACAAGAGATGTCTACAGAGCTCTACTGGTTGAAAAGGTGTTGCCAGGCATTATAGAGAAATGGCCAGTCGAGGACAGGAAGGAAAGGGTGGTAAGGATCCAACAGGATGGTGCAAAATCTCACATCTCTGACGATGACCCTGAGTTTCTTGAGTTCCTAAAAGATCTGAAGAATGATGGTCAGTTGGATGCCAGTCTGTACACTCAGTCTCCCAATAGTCCAGATACCAATATCTGTGACTTGGGGTTCTTCAGGGCCATTCAGAGTGCAAGTTTGATTGTTGGATCGTGCGAAAAGGCTTTGATTGACTCTGTGACAAAGGCTTTTGCTGAGTATCCTAGAGAAAAACTGAACAGGACCTGGTTGACACTGCAATCCTGTTTCAACAGGATTATTGAAGAAGATGGTGGGAATGACTACCAGATCCCCCACCTGAACAAGGAGGGTCTGGAGCGCAAAGGTCAGCTCCCTACTGTCTTGGATGTCACAAAGGCATTCGACCCAAACAACAATTTGCATGTAATGGAATAGGAACACTAATGCCTAATCCTACTAAATGAATACCTGGCCGACCTCCACTTGATTCAGGAGGCGGCCAGGGGCTACGGCCAATGATTGTCATCATAGGACCCTTAATGGATTATTTGTTGTTATGGTTGTGTTGCTCTTGTTGTGTTTTCTCGTGTGGTTGGAAGGAGACGAATGAGTTTTTCTCGCGTTAGGACACGCCGGGTTGTAGGAACTGAAGCCATGGATCAACCCTGGGGGCACGTGTCACTGGTTTATGTTCATCTACGAAATCAGGGTGGAGTTCGACTCCGAATGAGCCAGCCGTCCTCCTGTAGGTTTGTACCAGAGCCTACGAGAGTTTTTAACGCGACTAAAATAACCAAAAAAAAATCGTGCACTATTTTCTTTCAGGAGGGAGTACATCGGCAAAAGACACTATAGAAGCTAAAGATCGATTCGAAGCATGGGCCGATACGCATGGAGTTGCAATTCGTCATTACCATGCCGATAACGGTATCTTCGCTGACAACAAGTTCCGAGAAGCCGTCCAAGCGAAAGGCCAACGCCTTACCTTCAGCGGGGTCAACGCACACTTCCAGAGCGGTATGGCCGAACGCCGCATTCGGGACCTACAAGAATCAGCACGAACCATGCTAATTCATGCACAGAGACGCTGGCCGTCCACCATAACGACGAACCTATGGCCCTACGCCATAAGATACGCCAACGACATGTTCAACGAAGCACCTATGAAGAAACAGAAAGACAAAACTCCAATGGAGTTATTCACTGGTTCAACAGTTCGGTTCAATACAAGACTAGCCCATACGTTCGGGTGTCCCGCTTACGTGCTTGACAACGATCTCCAGAGTGGAACACCTATCCCGAAATGGTCAGAACGCGCTCGGGTTGGCATTTTCTTGGGATACTCTCCGCAACATTCTAGAACCATTGGGCTTATTCTATCACTATCATCCGGATTGACGTCACCTCAGTTCCATGTGCAGTACGACGACGCTTTCGAAACACTAAGGGCGAGTTTTGGAGAAGCCCCGCCAGTATCACAATGGCAGTACAAAGTAGGATTTACGAAAAGAGCCCCACGAATGAGGGAGACAGCAAGTGTACCTCAACTCGGAAGCACAGCGACGTCACCAAGGAGAACAAGAATCGCAAACGACGTGCCGCATGACAACGACGTATCACATAATGAAGAACCGTCCTCGGACACTATGCATCCTACCTTAGATGAGGGAGAAACGCTACCCCAACATGAGGGAGCTAGGCGGTCGCAACGTACAACCCGTCGGACTCAGAGGTATCAGGACTATTTGACATCGCTACAAGACGAAAACGACGCCATTGCAGAATTAGCTATCACTGCTAAACCAGCGATTACGGTCAAGACAGCCCAAGCAAACAGTAACCCAGATGTAATGTACTGGCATGAAGCTATGAAACAGAAGGATCGAGAAGAGTTCATCAAAGCCGCTCAGAAAGAAGTACAAGATCATAGCGACAATGGCCTATGGGAAGTTGTCAAAAGGAAGGATATTCCGAAAGGAGCATTGATTTCACGCGGAGTATGGAGCTGTGTTCGAAAACGAAGACTCAAAACAAGAGAAGTCTATAAATGGAAATCAAGGCTCGCTTACGACGGGTCTATGCAAGAAAAGGGAGTCAACTACTGGGAAACATATGCCCCAGTTATTCAATGGCCGGTCGTCCGTTTTGTCTTAACTATGGCACTTACTCAAGGATGGCATATCAAGCAAGTTGATTACGTCTTGGCGTATACGCAAGCAGTGGCGGAGACCGACATGTACATGGAGGCGCCAAGGAGCTTTACATTCGACACCAAAGGCAATCAACGAGCCGAGGATTACGTGCTCAAAATCAAACAAAATTATTACGGCCAGAAACAAGGAGCCTGAGTATGGAACCAGCACTTGGTCAAGCGGCTGAAAGACGTGGGTTTCCAACAGAGTGCATATGATGAATGCCTCTTTTACCACGGAAAGTGCGTGTACATTTTGTACACTGATGACTCTCTCTTGATGGGCCCAGACCAAGACGAGCTAAACAGGTTGATTGTCACAATGGAAGAAAGTGGATTGAAGATGACGTACGAGGACGGAGTAAATGATTTTCTCGGAGTCAACGTTGAAAAGAAAGACGATGGAACCATCCATTTGACCCAACCACATTTGATCGACTCGATCCTCCACGACCTTCACTTGGCCGACGAAACAACCAAGACAAAAGACACACCGGCACCCACAACGGTACGACTAAGACAAGATCAGGACGGGAAGCCTTTTGACGGACACTTCCATTATCGAGCCGCAATAGGGAAACTGAATTTTCTGGAAAAGAGCACTCGGCCAGATATCAGCTTCGCCGTTCACCAATGTGCAAGATTTTGTGAGAATCCACGAGCGATTCATGGCAAAGCAGTAAAACACATTGCACGTTACCTTGCTGCCACAAAGAAGAAGGGGATCATCCTCAACCCAGACGAGACACAGTCGTTCCAAGTCTTCGCAGACGCCGACTTCGCAGGCAATTTCAATAAGCTGGACCAGCCGAATCGGGACATGGCACGATCGAGAACAGGGTTTGCAGTCATCTATGCTGGTTGTCCCATCCTGTGGCAATCCAAATTGCAGTCAGAGATCGCATTATCAACAACGGAAGCCGAGATTATAAGCCTCTCGCATGCATTACGTACCGTGATCCCATTGATGTCCATCACTCGAGAGATGAAGGAATTGGGTTTCCCAGTACTATCCACAACGCCACAAGTCCACTGCAAGGCATTCGAAGATAACAGTGGCGCTGTGGAATTAGCAACAGTACACAAGTATCGCCCTCGAACACGATATCTCTGCACCAAGTTGTTCCACTTCAAATCTTTTGTGGAACGAAAGGAAATCGAGATCCTCCCATGCGCGACAGACGACCAGACGGCAGATATCTTCACAAAATCTCCTAGTACGACGCCCTTCGAGAAACACCGCAAGAAACTTCAAGGATGGTAGCATCATCTTTCCCCGTCCGTGAGGGAGTGTTCAAAAGATCTACGTAATCGTCCGGGAATGGACCCGGGACTCCCATTCGGAAGTAGGAGATCGGCCGAAGAAAAGATGAGCATCATTCATCTTGAGAATTTGTCCCTCAAAGGACAAGAACGACGGGCATCCAAACAAGATGCTCACGAACGATACAACAAAGACAACGCGTCATCGTCATGAGCGTTTAGAAGTGACAAACCGGCCCAATTCAACTGATACAGGCCAAAAGAATAACTGGCATTGCCTAAAAGGAACAACGGCCAAGAACGGGCAGGAGAAACCCATTTAGGAAAACAAGATCGATGGACGATTGAACTATCGCCCAACCATCGACTCAACGCATCAAAAGGAAAGACCTCAACGCCTTAGGCTGCAACACGCTAGATTAACCAAATAAACTCACAACTTAACTTCGTTTACACGGGTTGAGCTCTTTCTCTTTTAGCTACGGTAGGGAGAAAACAACAGTTTCCATGAACAAGGCATGGGCGGGAGTGGCCTGACACTCCATGTACTTTTCAAGCCAGGCCGAGGGTCCAATGGCCACGGCCGCATTGTCATTGCCATTGTTGCTGCGTCGGGTCAAGGCTTTCCCTGGAGTGGTACTCTTGGTATCGTGGAGATCAAACGCGGTGCCCTGTCTCGCTCGACCCGCGGCCAAGTCCAAGCTCGTTTGGGCATCTTGTCGACTGCAGTGCGGTTGATGCGGACTCTGAATGACGCGGTGCAACAGGACACGCGTCAAATGACGGAGGGAATACTTGAACGAATCATCATATCCAGTGGCCTCAATCAAGGTAAAGCGTGTCAAGGCGGCCCGATCTTGGGTCGTTTCCACCATTTCGCAATCCAAGGCAAAAAGTTTGGGCGCTTGTTGTGGTTGTTGTTGCTCTTGTTATGATTTTTAGTGTGGTTGTGGTTGTTGCAGGCCAAGAGGGTGGTCAAGAGGGTGGTCAAGTCTTGCACGAGCAATTGGTTGAGGGCTCGGGTCGCTGTATGGACTTCCAGGACCACGACACATTCGACACTGACGGGATTGTGCAAACACAGCCAGGCCGGGGAAGACCCTTGTATCGAACGACAGATGACGACGAAGCTTAATGGTACGATCGTTTCGTTCCGGGTGCCAATTTGGTGGTATCATTGATCTCGGGTGGTGTTACTGTTATGGTGGTGGATGTTGGCATGGCGAGGCTGAACAAAATATCTCCATGATGCGATCCTTCGAGCAGACGTCCTTCGGGACAACCACGTCTCCAATAAAAGGTGGCAGCCACCGTGTCGTCACTATGGTCGTCGTCGTCGTCTGCTGTAGTGGTAGTTGCATCGCCAGGGTCATCTGGTTGCTCTTGTGGTGGACCACACGGGCGTGAACGACGACGATGCCTCACCAAGGTGCGCCATTCATACAACTCGTGGACCGACACGAGGCCACTGACACTGGCATGTATGGCGACGGTGCTCCATCGTTTGCGCAACTTTTTGTATCGACCCTTGTCCTATTTCGTCTACCCATTTTGGTCTATGGTCGTTGTTGGGTTGTGGTGGTTTGGTTCTTGGTTCCTGGGTGCTGCGGCAGCTTCTATTCCCCCAGCAAGACGTGCGTGTATATGTATTTGTATGTATGTATGAAGGTTGTTGTGGTTGTGGAACACAACGTTCTCGGCGGACATTCCAGTCGATGTGGTGGGCGATGCAACATGTTTCTCTTGTCGTGCTCTCGGTTGTTCTCTTCTTGTTCAATCTCTTTGTTGATCGGTTCTCTTGTTTGATCTCTTTTGCTACGCAGAATCCAGGTGCTACATGACAATAGGACTACAAAAGTTTCAAGTTTTATGTCATGTTCTGCTCTGTTGTTTTCTTGTTGCGTGCTTGTTGCCCCGCCCCGTACAGACCAAACGGACTCCTTGCAAATTCTATTTTTCAATTTTCATGGCTGCATCCCATTCCTCCACCAGTCTCAACAGACTGCTGGTGCATGCGGAGAGTCTCCCACTCTTGCTGTGAGCCTTTCAAGGACCATTGAACGGAATACCGATGTTCGGACAATCATGGTTGAAGCCCTGTGTGGTTTCTCGGGAGACATTTTTGTTTCAATTGGCATTGCTGGACGACCTACAATGTGTTTAGCTTGAAAGCAGTGCCTTCACCGAACATCCATCTAGGTAGGGAAGTATGAAACAACTGTAACACATCTCTTTCACGGGTGGCTTGGATCTGTTCTTGGAAGCCAACCGCACATGTACGATGGCGAGCGACATTTGACTAACAGCAATCATTTATCGCAAGATTTATCAAACTCTCAGTGGCACCCAATCCTTGTTAATTCCCAACAAACCAACAAATTACGTTGAGCATGAAACGCTCTTTTTCCGTTAGCAGTTGAGCGTCTCTGTGGAGGCCGTTTCCAATCGGTGCGTAAGTTTCGTGCGAACATCTTGGTTGACAAGCTTGACTCGTCCATCTGTGACCCTGAACTTACCATATAAGATGCCGTTGCCCAGATATTTGATTTGGCAATGCTCCAGGCAAAGGCGCACAGGGCGACCCTATTTATCATTTGTCGTATGCCTCCCCCCAAGCTTTTCACAGCCAGCAATTTCCAGGGATTCAACTTCGCTACAGACCAATATTGTGGTCGGACAAATGCCTCCAGATTGTTAGCAGGAACAATGAAAATGAACCGATCTTTGTCAAAGACAACAGGTGTGGCTCGTCGTCGACTTGCAATGCTTGCATTTTTTGTCGCTCTTCTTCCCAAACCTTGGATTCTTCTTCTTCTTTTTGTGCCTTGCGTCCTTTTCCTGCTTCTTCTCGACGTTTTCGTACTTCGGCCGATTTGGTCATGTTGCGACTGTGATCGTGACAGGTCCAGCGGAGGCTGCTTTCTTGTTTTTTCCTCTCCTCCTCCACACGGGCAGCGGCAGCCACTGTGGAAAAAGGATCGTGGTTGCTACATGCTGTCGTTCGTTCCTTGTCGTCGTAGTCCTCGTCATCCTCTTCATCTTCGGCCTTCGGCATTTATCGGCCTTTCCGGAATCTCTACGAGGACCAACTCCACGTTTGTTGAATCGTCCCTTGGCCATGGTGATGCTGTTGCGGGGATTGCTTTCGGTGGATAGAATGGAACGATATCTGATAGCGTTCATCTACCTGTCGTCGTGGTTGTCGTGACGATGTCGTCCGACAATGGGAGTAACTCGACTTTGTGGCTTTGAATGTCCTGATGACTGTCGTGAGAATGTCGTGATTGTCGAAAAATGTCGTATTCGCATCGTTAACTCGTACTCAATACTCAATACTAAACTCAGCCGTCCTTCTTGGCGGTTCGATTTTTGTTTCATTTGTGAAAAACTCTTGAGACAACCACCGAGAGCGAGTCATTTCTTTGCCATCAATGGTCAACGTTGTATCTTTGGATCCAGAGAAACCGTTCTCCCATGAACCATCCATCTATCTACAATAGCGCACGGACTGCGTTACACCACCTGAGAACGAGATGGGTCGGTCCGCGAGATCTGCAGATTCCTTCTTCATCCCGTAAGTTCCAGGCTTTTTCTCCTTGCGACTGTTGCTGAGAATGTGTACTAGCTAGATAGCCCAAGTCGTACAAAGCTCATGGCGCCTTTCGAACAGGTGCATCTGTAGATGGACCTTGTATGGAACACCGCTGTTGGACTGTTGCTCCGTATTCCGCCTAGCATTCGAATAGGATTTGTCTTACCCTTTCCCTCACCGCTGTCTTGTGCTCCCTAGGTAATGCTTTACTGCGGAACCTTTCAAAGGCTTACGTAGCAACCACTGCTAAAATACCTGGAACGAAAGAAGCTAATGTTAGCAAATCACCGAAGGTTCCGAAGAATAACGAAACCCTCAAATACTACTACGATGAAAAACGGTGGAAAAAGGATAACCTTACGGATGATCAAGAGACAAACTTAAAATATTTTCTTGGATGCCCAATTAAGTTATGCAGAGATAACAGTTCTCAGCGTCAGATAATTCAAGAAATGTTGAAGATCGACTTGCCTCACTTTTTAAAGACTGGCGAAGAAGTCCATCCTCAATCCGTCCCCTTGGACTCTTTGAGAATGGCTCCCTATGACTTTGGATTCAGCCTGCGCCTTGCTCACGACGAGGACCTGAAAGTTTTCTTGCAAGAATTGGACAAGGTGAGACAATGGCACAAGGATGCCAAAATCCGTGATACATATCTTTCACCGACCTTGACAATAGTGCAATCTAGTGGAACGGGCAAATCGAGACTGATCACGGAGGCAAAGAAACAACTTGAGACAAATAAGCTTGCATGCCGAACTATTTTACTATCATCGAAGGACCACGCCAACCTTGAAAAAGATACATTTGATACCTCTTACTGCATTCCTGACACCCTGCCTGGAGAAGATGGTTTGAATAAAGCACGAGATATGTTTCGCAATATGATTTTCCATCAATGCGCCGAGGCAATTTCAAAATCAAATCCAAATGGGGAACCGAACGAAAATGATCCGACCGAGGTTATTCTGTTTTTCGACGAAGCTCAACACCTGGCAAAGCACGGCGGCTACTTGTTTCGTGTGCTGCGATGGATTCTTCGAGAGAACCCTGAAATTTCTAATGACAAGAAGAAATATCGAATTGTTGCTGTGTTGGCGGGTACAACGACGTCATTGACCAATTTTTTCCCCGAAGTTGAGGCACAGTCGTCAGACACGAGAGTTCTTAACACCAAGGGCGCATATTTCGAGAAGGGGGAAACACCGTTTGACCCGTTCTTCATGTTCCGAACGATGGGATGTCTTGCAAACCACCCCGACGTTAGGACTCCTCAAAGCATGAGTGAAAGTGAATACGACAATATGATTCGATATGGTCGTCCCTTGTTCGCAGCAATGCACAAGGAGAAAAGGTTGGGCAATAACGAGATCTTTGAAATTGCCAACAAGATTATCCTGGGAGATATGACAATGCCTCTGGCGTCTTTTGTCTCAGTGTACTGGGAACTCGTATCCAGATGGGACAGACATCTGTTGCCATGGTGTCAAGACTAGTCTCCAAAGGCTACGCTCACTTGACATCGTTTCAGCAGGCACCAAAGCGGTCTGACGTACCGTCTAAGGCAACATTTACGTTCTTGCCAGACCCTGTTTGCGCCCGGATCTGTATGGCACTCATGGACAAGGACTTTGCTATCCAAGGTGGACGGAATGGGAGAGAACGTACGCTTGACGCGACTATCACTGGGAACAAGAAGACCTTTTGGTCCGCTAAGATGGGCGAGCTTTTTTCGAACAGTATATGCGAGGCCAACAAGGGGGACTACGGCGAAGTGGCATCGGCTTTGTTTTTGTTGTTTTGCGGAGACATTCTTCGCAAGAAGGCAGACCCTGACTACAAGACGTTTTCAGTTGCCCTGGGTCAATATCTTGAACAGATTGCAAGAAATGCCAATGCTACTGAGGATGATGACCCGACGAACGTAGAATCAGGCCATGCGATATCAAATTGTCACGTGAATTTCATACAGTTGTTTCAATATAGATTCCACATTGCATTGTCCGATCTTGGGCGGTCGGAATTTCTTGAGGGTTTGTACAACAAGGCTTGCGCAGTATACTCTCCAAACAACCGGGAAGCAGTAGATTTGGTGGTTCCCTGTCGATCAATGGCATCGTCAGGAAGGGTTGAGTACATACCCATCTTTGTGAGTGTAAAGAATCAAGCTGAGGTGTATCCCGCGACGGCGAACGGCTTCCTGTCTGAATCATTGAAGAAACTTCACTCAGCCGGTATCACAAAAGGTTTGTTGCTCCTGTGTCTCGTTGGACAAGATCGGGAGGATTTGAGACGGTCAGACTATAACAATGTTCTCGGCAAGAAGAGAACCGATAGCTTGTCCTCATTGAAGTTGGACGATGAGCTAAAGAAAGCCGTATGTAGCAACGTTGACAATTTGAGAGAAAAGCTGGTTCCCAAGATGTTTTGCATTCATAAAGACGAATTTGGTATCTATGAGGCTGTTATGGCTTCCAAGTCGCAGAAAGCGTTTCAACGAGCCGATGTGTTTACAATGCACCATGAGCTTTTGCATGAGGAACAAAAAGAAAGTGACAAGAACACCCAGTTGCCGTCCTTTGTATCCTCGTTTAGGAAAGAGCCGAGGGATTTGTATAAGAAAACGTTGGGTTGCGTGAGTAAGTATGCCACGAGACTGACTGATGTGAAGGAATCCAAGCTAGAGAAGTCTCTAGAGGATGAAGCAAAAGACTAAGTAGAGTATTATCGCTGAGTTTTTGTCTTTATTTTTCGTGAAGTGACATTTAGTGAGTTTTGAGTTCGAGCAGTATCCCGCATAGGAGGTGACGTACTGGTGTCACTTGAGGGATCGACGAGGCGCACATCCCGCAGTTGCCGCCCCGCAACTCACTCAAAGCGTGCGAGCTGTTCTAAGAAAAGCTCGATGTTGCCGTTCAGGTTGACATACATTTCTTCCCCATCGCGTCGTACTCATCTTTGGGTCCTCCTGTCTGGACAACGTGGACTGTGTGGTCATGAAACATCCATGCCAACTGTCCCAATGAGGTGCCACTCATGCGACCATTTGTTTTTCATCGGGATAACCATTCCTCTCATGCCGAACTCATAGTCTTGCTGGCTTTGGTTTTGCCTCCGCCGACCCACAGGACAAGTCCAAATCGGCACACGTTTCCACGGATTCAGTCAAGGCTTGTTGATCGGCATTCGTCCAGGTCAAGGTGGTAGTGGCATTGCGTAGAATGCGCCGTCGTTCTTGTTCTTAAGCGACATGCGCATATCCACATTGGAGAGCGACCATCACGACGGTATCCGGGGCCTCTGCGGTTTGGTCCACAACTTGTTGCAAGACTTGACGTCAGGCGGCTTGTTCCGTGTCATTGCAAACACGGTAGTGTGTCCAAGCCAAGAGAGTTCGATTCTTCATCTCTAGATTTATTGTGGTTGGCGACATAGGACAGGACGGTCCGCGCCGTGGTGGAATCCAGGACGGTTTCCATGAACAAGGCATGGGCGGGAGTGGCCTGACACTCCATGTACTTTTCAAGCCAGGCCGAGGGTCCAATGGCCACGGCCGCATTGTCATTGCCATTGTTGCTGCGTCGGGTCAAGGCTTTCCCTGGAGTGGTACTCTTGGTATCGTGGAGATCAAACGCGGTGCCCTGTCTCGCTCGACCCGCGGCCAAGTCCAAGCTCGTTTGGGCATCTTGTCGACTGCAGTGCGGTTGATGCGGACTCTGAATGACGCGGTGCAACAGGACACGCGTCAAATGACGGAGGGAATACTTGAACGAATCATCATATCCAGTGGCCTCAATCAAGGTAAAGCGTGTCAAGGCGGCCCGATCTTGGGTCGTTTCCACCATTTCGCAATCCAAGGCAAAAAGTTTGGGCGCTTGTTGTGGTTGTTGTTGCTCTTGTTACGATTTTTAGTGTGGTTGTGGTTGTTGCAGGCCAAGAGGGTGGTCAAGAGGGTGGTCAAGTCTTGCACGAGCAATTGGTGGAGGGCTCGGGTCGCTGTATGGACTTCCAGGACCACGACACATGCGACACTGACGGGATTGTGCAAACACAGCCAGGCCGGGGAAGACCCTTGTATCGAACGGCAGATGACGACGAAGCTTAATGGTACGATCGTTTCGTTCCGGGTGCCAATTTGGTGGTATCATTGATCTCGGGTGGTGTTACTGTTATGGTGGTGGATATTGGCATGGCGAGGCTGAACAAAATATCTCCATGATGCGATCCTTCGAGCAGACGTCCTTCGGGACAACCACGTCTCCAATAAAAGGTGGCAGCCACCGTGTCGTCACTATGGTCGTCGTCGTCGTCTGCTGTAGTGGTAGTTGCATCGCCAGGGTCATCTGGTTGCTCTTGTGGTGGACCACACGGGCGTGAACGACGACGATGCCTCACCAAGGTGCGCCATTCATACAACTCGTGGACCGACACGAGGCCACTGACACTGGCATGTATGGCGACGGTGCTCCATCGTTTGCGCAACTTTTTGTATCGACCCTTGTCCTATTTCGTCTACCCATTTTGGTCTATGGTCGTTGTTGGGTTGTGGTGGTTTGGTTCTTGGTTCCTGGGTGCTGCGGCAGCTTCTATTCCCCCAGCAAGACGTGTGTGTATATGTATTTGTATGTATGTATGAAGGTTGTTGTGGTTGTGGAACACAACGTTCTCGGCGGACATTCCAGTCGATGTGGTGGGCGATGCAACACGTTTCTCTTGTCGTGCTTTCGGTTGTTCTCTTCTTGTTCAATCTCTTTGTTGATCGGTTCTCTTGTTTGATCTCTTTTGCTACGCAGAATCCAGGTGCTACATGACAATAGGACTACAAAAGTTTCAAGTTTTATGTCATGTTCTGCTCTGTTGTTTTCTTGTTGCGTGCTTGTTGCCCCGCCCCGTACAGACCATACGGACTCCTTGCAAATTCTATTTTTCAATTTTCATGGCTGCATCCCATTCCTCCACCAGTCTCAACAGACTGCTGGTGCATGCGGAGAGTCTCCCACTCTTGCTGTGAGCCTTTCAAGGACCATTGAACGGAATACCGATGTTTGGACAATCATGGTTGAAGCCCTGTGTGGTTTCTCGGGAGACATTTTTGTTTCAATTGGCATTGCTGGACGACCTACAATGTGTTTAGCTTGAAAGCAGTGCCTTCACCGAACATCCATCTAGGTAGGGAAGTATGAAACAACTGTAACACATCTCTTTCACGGGTGGCTTGGATCTGTTCTTGGAAGCCAACCGCACATGTACGATGGCGAGCGACATTTGACTAACAGCAATCATTTATCGCAAGATTTATCAAACTCTCAGTGGCACCCAATCCTTGTTAATTCCCAACAAACCAACAAATTACGTTGAGCATGAAACGCTCTTTTTCCGTTAGCAGTTGAGCGTCTCTGTGGAGGCCGTTTCCAATCGGTGCGTAAGTTTCGTGCGAACATCTTGGTTGACAAGCTTGACTCGTCCATCTGTGACCCTGAACTAACCATATAAGATGCCGTTGCCCAGATATCTGATTTGGCAATGCTCCAGGCAAAGGCGCACAGGGCGACCCTATTTATCATTTGTCGTATGCCTCCCCCCAAGCTTTTCACAGCCAGCAATTTCCAGGGATTCAACTTCGCTACAGACCAATATTGTGGTCGGACAAATGCCTCCAGATTGTTAGCAGGAACAATGAAAATGAACCGATCTTTGTCAAAGACAACAGGTGTGGCTCGTCGTCGACTTGCAATGCTTGCATTTTTTGTCGCTCTTCTTCCCAAACCTTGGATTCTTCTTCTTCTTTTTGTGCCTTGCGTCTTTTTCCTGCTTCTTCTCGACGTTTTCGTACTTCGGCCGATTTGGTCATGTTGCGACTGTGATCGTGACAGGTCCAGCGGAGGCTGCTTTCTTGTTTTTTCCTCTCCTCCTCCACACGGGCAGCGGCAGCCACTGTGGAAAAAGGATCGTGGTTGCTACATGCTGTCGTTCGTTCCTTGTCGTCGTAGTCCTCGTCATCCTCGTCATCCTCTTCATCTTCGGCCTTCGGCATTTATCGGCCTTTCCGGAATCTCTACGAGGACCAACTCCACGTTTGTTGAATCGTCCCTTGGCCATGGTGATGCTGTTGCGGGGATTGCTTTCGGTGGATAGAATGGAACGATATCTGATAGCGTTCATCTACCTGTCGTCGTGGTTGTCGTGACGATGTCGTCCGACAATGGGAGTAACTCGACTTTGTGGCTTTGAATGTCCTGATGACTGTCGTGATAATGTCGTGATTGTCGAAAAAATGTCGTATTCGCATTGTTAACTCGTACTCAATACGGTTCAGTGTGCATAGCCACGATTTAGCATAGTATAGTTGTGGTTGTCATCCCTTTGGGCACTCCAAACAAGACAAGGCGAGCGAGCGAGTTTCCAGAAAGCAACTGCAACAAAACAAAAATTCTCACGGCGACGAACGGCGCCTCCCCCAGCAACACTCTCTCCGACCACAACAAAGCACGCTTGCAAGCCGCCCTGGCCCGCCTCTCCCCCAGCAACCCCGACGACGCCGAAATCACCACGGGAGCCCGATTTCTTGGCCAACCGATCGGCTCCCAACCCTTTGCCCGATCCTTCATCCAGAAGCGAATTGAAAAAATCACCAAAGCCACCGCAACCCTGCGACACTTGGACGACCTGCAGACACGGAGTATCTTGTTTAAA
Source organism: Epithemia pelagica (assembly GCA_946965045.2). Taxonomy (NCBI): domain Eukaryota; phylum Bacillariophyta; class Bacillariophyceae; order Surirellales; family Surirellaceae; genus Epithemia; species Epithemia pelagica. Next base: position 547,297 of record OX337237.1, read on the forward strand.
TACTCCGCGGTCCCCGCGTTGCTCCACCTTCTTCCTACCGATATCGCCCAGGCCCACCCACAACCCAACCAGCGGACCAGCCTATGGACCAGCCCCACCACAGAGGCGGTAGACAGGTTGATTGCTACGTTCCTCGCCCAACTGACCTCCACGCCCATGTCCGCCATCCCACCCATGGCACCACTCATAGCCTCCCTCCCTCAACGTCTGGGTGGCCTAGGTTACCACCACGCCGCAGCTTTAGCGTTCCCGCGCCTCCTGACACAAACCACTCGGGCCATCCGGTTGGCCCAGTCCAAAGCCACCCCGATCCCACCTTCCCACCGTCGCCAATTCCACAACTGGGAACAGAGCAAAAACCCAAGGCTGACACAGTTTCGACGAGGCCTCGCACTCCTGACAAAGGAGTACGCCGACGCGGCCCTCGTCACCCCACAACGATTCGACCACACAACACACCGTTGTCAGACACACCACATACTGACAACACACATCATTCCCAACCTGTTTGAGATCACACCGGCGGAACACCGCATCCACTTACCGGCCCTGTTGTCCCCGATGACGAGTATGGCAATCCACATGCCAAGACCCTCGATCCGATTCCGCTTGGCCAACCCTGTCTTCCGCACGGCGATTCGTCGGAAACTCCGGATTCCATTTTTTCTTGCCACCACCACAACTACCCACTCCACATGCCGATGCCCTGCCCGGCGAATCCTTGACCCAGAAGGGGACCACCTGTTCAACTGCGCGGCCGCGTCAAAAACGGCCCTCTTCAATGCCATTCGCGACACACTTTACGACGTGCTGCGACACACGGCACCGCCCGCCAAAGTCGTTGACGGTCCGCACGATGTCCACGTTGAACCGCCGGGTTTGACACCCGACCACAACCGCAACATCCGCCCCGCCGACGTGGGCCTCCGACTTGCTCAACCTCACATCAACGAGCCTTTTTCGTATGCCGCAATCGACATCACCGTCCCGCCGCCACAGAAAGCCGACCTTGCCCTTGACCCGTCCGACCCTCTCTCCATCGCCGCCGCTGCATCCAGGACGCATCAAGACTCCGCAAGAGCAAAATTCTGTCGCGATCCCGACACCGCCCAACATTTACTCCACAACGGCGTTTACCTTGTACCCTTCACCGTCGACCACTTAGGATCGCTGGGTTCGTTTGCCCAGACGCTCCTCTTCCACCCCGACAAGCACCCACACCCATTCTCCACGGCCGTCCCACCATCCTGGCCCAACCCTCACTTCGGCAAGGCGCCGGCACGAAGCATCCAACACCCGGCGGCATACGTCTTGTACCAACAACTCGACCGAGCGCCGCACCACATTTTCGACAAAGCAAACACCGACACCAAATTCCGCGACTATGACGCCAATATCTTCTCCCTCTCCCATTACGCCAAGGCCTCGCTCTCTCATGCCATCATTTCCGCCCTCGCCATCCATGCGAACAACCAAATCAGTGCCATCCGAGAATCTGCAGTACAACGGCGATTCCGCACCACCCAAATGACCAACCTGGCAACCACAAATTATGCTCCAGTGACACCAATCTACTCCCCCCGGTCCCTCTCGGAATTCTTCCCGGATACCGCCGTACCACCGCTCCTCTGCATGCCCACCGCTGAGGCGTAACCCGTAGTCTAATAACACACCGTAATAGACAGAAAATTCCAAACTCTCTTGCAACAACTACAAGAACAAAAAGAACAACAACCTTCCTTGAGAGCAAAAGAACCACTCTAAGACAACGACCAACAACGACGAGACACTGCAACCAACAAGCCAAAAGAGAATCCAACGAGTTCTCCTCCTCTCCCTCTCTTCAACGACAAACCTCCCTCCACAGAACAAAACAAGAACCACTCTCCTTCTCACCACCACCAAGAGACAAACAACGACAACGTCTTGAGATTCTCTCGAACAACAACCAACAAGTCAAGAATCTATCCACGAAAACACCGATTTCATTCATCATGAATGCTTTGTTTCTTGTTTTGTCGTTTTGGACGATGCTCTTGCTTGCCGTGTCACCCTGTCACGCTTGGCAGGGGTCGACACCACGAACCGCCACGACCCGTCCGTTGCACCATCCTGGTCATTGTCGTCGCCATTCCATGGTTGTCTTGTCCATGACTAGCAAATCACCGAAGGTTCCGAAGAATAACGAAACCCTCAAATACTACTACGATGAAAAACGGTGGAAAAAGGATGGCCTTACGGATGGTCAAGAGAGGAGCTTAAACGTCAGTTTGGGATACCGAATTGGGGATCTCAAAGAAGACAGTAATCGAGTCAATTTAATTCAAGAGGAGTTGAAGATCGACTTGCCTCACTTCTTGAAGACTGGCGAAGAAGTCCATCGTCAATCCGTCCCCTTGGACTCTTTGAGAATGGCTCCCTATGACTTTGGATTCAGCCTGCGCCTTGCTCACGACGAGGACCTGAAAGTTTTCTTGCAAGAATTGGACAAGGTGAGACAATGGCACAAGGATGCCAAAATCCGTGATACATATCTTTCACCGACCTTGACAATTGTGCAATCAAGTGGAACGGGCAAATCTAGACTAATGATTGAGGCAAAGAAACAACTTGAGACAAATAAGATTGCATGCCGGACTATTTTACTATCATCGAAGGACCGCGCCAACCTTGAAAAAGATACATTTGACACCTCTTACTGCATTCCTGACACCCTGCCTGGAGAAGATGGTTTGAATAAAGCACGAGATATGTTTCGCAATATGATTTTCCATCAATGCGCCAAGGCAATTTCAAAATCAAATCCAAATCGGGATCCGCACGAAAATGATCCGACCGAGGTTATTCTGTTTTTCGACGAAGCTCAACACCTGGCAAAGCACGGCGGCTACTTGTTACGAGTGCTGCGATGGATTCTTCGAGAGAACCCTGAAATTTCTAATGACAAGAAGAAATATCGAATTGTTGCTGTTTTGGCGGGTACAAAGACGTCATTGACCAATTTTTTCCCCGAAGTTGAGGCACAGTCGTCAGACACGAGAGTTCTTAACACCGAGGGCGCATATTTCGAGAAGGGGGAAACACCGTTTGACCCGTACTTCATGTTCCGAACGATGGGATGTCTTGCAAACCACCCCGACGTTAGGACTCCTCAAAGCATGAGTGAAAGTGAATACGACAATATGATTCGATATGGTCGTCCCTTGTTCGCAGCAATGCACAAGGAGAAAAGGTTGGGCAATAACGAGATCTTTGAAATTGCCAACAAGATTATCCTGGGAGATATGACAATGCCTCTGGCGTCTTGTCTCAGTGTACTGGGAACTCGTATCCAGATGGGACAGACATCTGTTGCCATGGTGTCAAGACTAGTCTCCAAAGGCTACGCTCACTTGACATCGTTTCAGCAGGCACCAAAGCGGTCTGACGTACCGTCTAAGGCAACATTTACGTTCTTGCCAGACCCTGTTTGCGCCCGGATCTGTATGGCACTCATGGACAAGGACTTTGCTATCCAAGGTGGACGGAATGGGAGAGAACGTACGCTTGACGCGACTATCACTGGGAACAAGAAGACCTTTTGGTCCGCTAAGATGGGCGAGCTTTTTTCGAACAGTATATGCGAGGCCAACAAGGGGGACTACGGCGAAGTGGCATCGGCTTTGTTTTTGTTGTTTTGCGGAGACATTCTTCGCAAGAAGGCAGACCCTGACTACAAGACGTTTTCAGTTGCCCTGGGTCAATATCTTGAACAGATTGCAAGAAATGCCAATGCTACTGAGGATGATGACCCGACGAACGTAGAATCAGGCCATGCGATATCAAATTGTCACGTGAATTTCATACAGTTGTTTCAATATAGATTCCACGTTGCATTGTCCGATCTTGGGCGGTCGGAATTTCTTGAGGGTTTGTACAACAAGGCTTGCGCAATTTACTGTCCAAACAACCAGGAAGCAGCAGATTTGGTGGTTCCCTGCCGATCAATGGCATTGTCAGGAAGGGTTGAGTACATTCCCATCTTTGTGAGTGTCAAGAACCAAGCTAGCGTGTCTCCCGCGAAGGCGAACGGCTTCCTGTCTGAATCATTGAAGAAACTTCACTCAGCCGGTATCACAAAAGGTTTGTTGCTCCTGTGTCTCGTTGGACAAGATCGGGAGGATTTGGGACGGTCAGACTATAACAATGTTCTCGGCTAGGAGAGAACCGATAGCTTGTCCTCATTGAAGTTGGACGATGAGCTAAAGAAAGCCGTATGTAGCAACGTTGACAATTTGAGAGAAAAGCTGGTTCCCAAGATGTTTTGCATTCATAAAGACGAATTTGGTATCTATGAGGCTGTTATGGCTTCCAAGTCGCAGAAAGCGTTTCAACGAGCCGATGTGTTTACAATGCACCATGAGCTTTTGCATGAGGAACAAAAAGAAAGTGACAAGAACACCCAGTTGCCGTCCTTTGTATCCTCGTTTAGGAAAGAGCCGAGGGATTTGTATAAGAAAACGTTGGGTTGCGTGAGTAAGTATTCCACGAGACTGACTGATGTGAAGGAATCCAAGCTAGAGAAGTCTCTAGAGGATGAAGCAAAAGACTAAGTAGAGTATTATCGCTGAGATTTTGTCTTTATTTTTCGTGAAGTGACATTTAGTGAGTTTTGAGTTCGAGCAGTATCCCGCATAGGAGGTGACGTACTGGTGTCACTTGAGGGATCGACGAGGCGCACATCCCGCAGTTGCCGCCCCGCAACTCACTCAAAGCGTGCGAGCTCTTCTAAAGAAAAGCTCGATGTTGCCGTTCAGGTTGACATACATTTCTTCCCCATCGCGTCGTACTCATCTTTGGGTCCTCCTGTCTGGACAACGTGGACTGTGTGGTCATGAAACATCCATGCCAACTGTCCCAATGAGGTGCCACTCATGCGACCATTTGTTTTTCATCAGGATAACCATTCCTCTCATGCTGAACTCATAGTCTTGCTGGCTTTGGTTTTGCCTCCGCCGACCCACAGGACAAGTCCAAATCGGCACACATTTCCACGGATTCAGTCAAGGCTTGTTGATCGGCATTCGTCCAGGTCAAGGTGGTAGAGGCATTGCGTAGAATGCGCCGTCGTTCTTGTTCTTAAGCGACATGCGCATATCCACATTGGAGAGCGACCATCACGACGGTATCCGGGGCCTCTGCGGTTTGGTCCACAACTTGTTGCAAGACTTGACGTCAGGCGGCTTGTTCCGTGTCATTGCAAACACGGTAGTGTGTCCAAGCCAAGAGAGTTCGATTCTTCATCTCTAGATTTATTGTGGTTGGCGACATAGGACAGGACGGTCCGCGCCGTGGTGGAATCCAGGACGGTTTCCATGAACAAGGCATGGGCGGGAGTGGCCTGACATGTTGGAATCAAGAATTGAATCGCTCTTCACGTCATAAGTCGGTCGCACATATGATCTTTGGGATAGAAACCGCATGGGAGGCGGTTATAGCTCACCTAGATCTTGGACGATTACGATCACAACTGGCACAACAACAACTCCCATCTTGGACATTACTCTAGTCGTAACTCTCACTCTCTTAAGATTGAACATTTTGCAAACCATTCATCTACGTTTATAACTGTATTACTTCTGTGCACAGGAGACCCCATTTGGGCCAATCTAGTGATCCAACATACTAGCTAGTATCGGCGATTGCTCTATTGGTCCTTTGTTGCAAGAAAGAGAGAAACGAAGCTCACGGGAACAAGAAGAATCAAGGAACTGAGTCGAAACCTTGGATTGTTGAATCAAAATCGGGACAGAACGACCATTACCGCAAAGGTTTGGGATCGTTGATCGTGTATTGTTGTGTTGTTATCCATCTTGTCTAACTCCAAATCATCTATCAATCTCATCATCATGGAAACCACAAACGGAGACAAGACAGCAACGGCGGTCAAGGTTCCGTCCTTCTCAGGCAAAAAGGCCGACTATCCCATTTGGTGGATGCGCTTTCGTTCGCATGCACGCGTATATAACTTTATCCAAGCTCTGTCTGATACTCCCGATCCTGATCTGCCGGGAACAGAAGACGCAGTCATTGATGATACCACCGATTCAGGAAAGAAACAGAAGAAGGTATTACATCGAAATGCAATGGCTGTATCGTGTTTGAGTATGGCTCTCCAAGCCGATGACGACCTCAAGCTCGTCATGAAGTCCATTACAAGCGATTGGCCAGGAGGACAAGCCCACATCATTATCAAGGGGTTGCTTCGCAATTATACGAGTGAGAATATCGCGGCCAAAACGCGAATTCGGCAAGACATCAACAAGATCAATATGACAGACACCATGAACCCCAAGATTCTTCGTGAGAAGATTTCACAGATTGAAAACAGACACAGTCATGAATTGGGAGACGACGATCTTGTCGCCATTGTCATCGAGAAGGCTGCTCCGATCGATAGCACGATTGTTGCTGCTGAGCAACGTGCGAAAGGAAGTCAAGTCACTGCCGATGACTTGATCGATGCAATGATGACTCAATGGAACTTACATCATGATGAAGATGACGACGGCGAAGATGTGACCGAATCGAGCATCGACAGTGGTGGATTGTCGCTTCAGGTGACTCCTGCTGTCAAGAATGTCCCTGTTTGCCAAGCTGTTGGCTCTGGTGAACCTCCGAATCCTCAAGTCGTGTGCAACTTCTGTCAGGAACCAGGCCATGGGTACTACCAATGCCTTTTGCGCCAACAACAACAGAACCAACAGAATCAAGGCACTGCTCTTGCTACACCACAGCAATCATATCATCCGCCAATACATGGGGGTGGACAGTATCAACGTCCGTATGATCCCAATCGACCACGTCCATACTGCGAAGACTGCAAGGTTTACGGTCATTCAACCAATCGCTGTTGGGAGAATCCTCAGAACGCACATTTGCGCCCTCCAAATTGGACTAGCCGTCGACAACCAGCACCACAAGCACCACAAGCTCCAACACAGTCTGCACCTCGACAACCAGCACCACAAGCACCACACATCTAAGGAGGGAAATGGGCCCCGGCGCTTGATTTCCACCCCCAAAAGCGAATTTCTAGAAAAAATTCGCCGAATTAAAATTTTTTATGCGCAGTTTATTTTTATATGCGCAGTTTTTAACTATAATCCTGCTTTCCCAACTAAATCTGCAAATCTAGGTCTAACAATGCACATTTCTCTAGCTAGTTCTAGAGATCGAGCTGACTATCACGCGCATGCCACAATTTTAATGCGCACAAGCCCGCGATCAAACCACGAATAACGCGCGCCACACTCCGATAATGCGCACTACAACTATCTGGCGCGCTCGACCCCCCGAGACGCGCATGACGCAACCCTCATGCGCAAGCGTCTGTCCCCTCACCTTTGAATCACGAATTTCCACTCCCACCACATCACACAGCAGCTGCCAGAAAGACTGACGCACATGGATGTCCCAAAGAATGTCTCAGATGGATCCTCCTTCCCAATCACCCAAACCGCGGGGATTACCAACTCGACACTCTGATCCATCGAACAAAACCGAACAACTTAGCATACTAGTCATTCAACAATCAACGACCACCAGAATCGATGCTCATTCATCTCCCTCCACCTCCACCCAACACACCACAACAAACAACAACAACAGCAGCAGCAACAACAACAATCGATCACCCAACGCTATCGAGATTCCCCTGTTCAATCCCATTATCTATCCAGCTTCTTTCATCAACCTAACAGCTCTGCCATTCCAATCACGCTACAATTAAAGCGGCTTGGGGCATCTGTCTGATTGTTTCTTGGTTCCTTTTCAGCCACCTTTTTGTTGCTTGCTTTCTCTCTGCCGAGATTCCCTTTTCAATCCTTTCACCTATCCAACTTCTTTCATCAACCTAACAGCTCTGCCATTCCAATCACGCTACAATTAAAGCGGCTTGGGGAATCTGTCTGATTGTTGCTTGGTTCCTTTTCAGCCACCTTTTTGTTGCTTGCTTCCTCTTCAGCCACCTTCACTCCAAAACCGCTGCACCAGAAGAAGAGGAAGAGGAACTCAAGCACGGCCAGAGCATTCGAGACATTGACACTTGCACTATCTTGCAGCTCTGCCATTCCAATCACGCTACAATTAAAGCGGCTTGGGGCATCTGTCTGATTGTTGCTTGCTTCCTTTCAACCACGACCTTCACTCCAAAACCGCTACAACACTTCACTCCAAAACCGCTGCACCAGAAGAAGAGGAAGAGGAACTCAAGCACGGCCAGAGCATTCGAGACATTGACACTTGCACTATCTTGCAGCTCTGCCATTCCAATCACGCTACAACTAAAGCGGCTTGGGGCATCTGTCTGATTGTTGCTTGCTTCCTTTCAACCACGACCTTCACTCCAAAACCGCTACAACAGGAAAACAAGAAGAAGAGGAACCCAAGAAGAAGAACGACTACCAGAGCATTCGAAATATTGTCGACATTTGTCCTATCTTTGACACTTGCACTATCTTGCAGCTCTGCCATTCCAATCACCACGCTACAATTAAAGCGGCTTGGGGCATCTGTCTGATTGTTGCTTGTTTCACTCAGCTCTGTCCTTCACTCCAATCACGCTATTACAATTGAAGCGGTTTCGGGCTATCTGTTAGATTGTTTATCAAGAACCCTCCTGTCCTCGTGATACTCGGACTTGAATAGAACAGACCCAAAGCAAGCAGTGTGACACGGTGGTAGCCAGTTGCTTCTGTTCTATTCTTGTCGCGAGATTGCTTGGACAACCAACCAACCCCTGGTTTTGGAGTAGCAAATTCTGGCACCGATTGTTGGATCACAACGAACAAGACGCTACACATAAAGCGCGTCGTAGTGTATTCCTTCGATTTGGTTGTTGTTTTGTTACCACCAGAGTTCAGGACCAAACCAAAGACGCTACACAATTCAGCGCACACTTTTTACTGTTTAGACAAGTACACAAGGTTGTCTCAAAGACGCTACAATTAAAGCGCTTCCTCGACTACCCTTGTTGTTGTTGTTGTTGAAACAAAGACGCTACACAAAAAGCGCATCGTGACAAGTACAAAATGGCGGGCAACCGCATCAAGGGCCCTCGCTACAAAAAACCACCGACCGCCAAGAATCCTGGTGACCCTTCTTCAATGAATGATGAAGTGCGAAACAAAAGAAAGGACGTGTCGACTATGATTGTTTCTGGTACCAATCATACACTTCGAACACACACAAGCGAGGAATCTCACTACACCGGTATTATGCCCATTACATACGAAAGTGTCCTCAATTGGTATGAAAGTGTTTTCCAAGACAAATCAGGAAAATGGACAACAGTGGAGGTACCACATGACGGCCATTATGTGAAGATATTCCTACCAATCTGTTATTCGCCTGCATTCCAAGATATCATCTGTCACTCCGTTTTCTGTTTCACAAGAATTAAGAACGAGATGGATGATGATGACAAGTTGACTCCAATGGTTGCTCGACTGTTGTTCAAAAAGACTCTCTACAGTCCTGTTTCCAATATTTGGAATCAGGCATTTGGGACGACAGTGATAGACGGTGCTGAGAATCTGAGACAAACCATTATCAGATTTCTTTCCTCTCATGGCTTAGTCTCTAAGAAGACACGCAAGGGGATCGGTGGGATTGGAGAAGCATTGAAACGATACCTTCTAGATGATTCCTCCCTTTACAGGAAACCGCGTCTCGTACCTGTTGGTAAAATCGCATGGGTTATCGAACATATGGTGGCCATACACCGTTTCATCTCAGAATCGACATCGGACGAGAACATGGACGTGATTTCCAATATCCAAATGGAGAAAGCACTGTTGTATACGATGCCTGACACATGGTTCAAGATGTACCTTGAAGAAAGAGATTCTTTGGTACAATATGGAAGAAACGGAGACGATGGCGGTATGTTCTACGATCTACTGCATTATATAGAAAAACAAGAGGTACTGTCTGCCAGGAAATCGAAAGAAATTGCCGTGCAACGTCGGAGTATAGACTCGCCGGCAAAAAAGAGACAGAAGGTCGTCGCTGGTAATGATCCTACTGACGAGAAAAAGGATCAAGTACTACCAACTTCCATTACAACGTCGAACCAAGTTGCCCTCAAATCAGACCGTGTGGAAGAGGTCAGGAAGATTATAAGCGACGACAATGAAAAAACCGCAGACAACGAGGTAAGATGTTCGAGCGACTTGCCAAGAATCGAGAAGGATTAGACAATCTCAAAAATGATTGATCTCTTTGTCTTAGAGACGTTGTGCTTCCATAAACAAGGGAATTGAGGAGACAGGTGATGGTGTGGTACCACAGCCTTTCATTGAAATTCCACACGTTCTTGATCCTATAGTAAACCAGAAGAGAAGAAAAGACTCATGGGACTCGAATGAATCAATCGACAACATTGGTGACGGTTACTTGGACAAGTTTGCGGAAAAACAAACTAACAGAAACAACGAGAACATCAAGTCGGCCATGAAGCTAGCAACCCAGTATGCTAAGAGTATGGGGAAGGACAACACGCATGTCGAAATCAAGACATTATTTAGGTGCACACTATGCATGTCTTACAGTGGGTTGATGAATGACCAGGACCCTACAACGCGTGTTTTGCATATCCCACATAGACATCGTCGGAGAGATCTTTGCTACAACACTTCAAGGACGGGCATGCCGATTGAGTCTTTCTATACTTGTTTGAAATTGATGGTCCATCACAACCATCAGAACCTAGTATATGTTGACAAAGTAACATTCGATGAAGCAAACAGGAACCCATTTCCTAAGAAAATTCCTATGTCATCATGGAGACAACAGGATCCGAACACACTGATATTGGCGATCATTGCCTTGACAACAGCAACTGATGTCAGCGACCCAGCTTTATTGGCTTTCGAAATCGACAAAAAGATACTTCATATCTACGAACCAATACATAATCGATCAGACCAATACTGGGAAGGAACGACGCGTCATGTACTACGGAAATGGGACCTGGTCAATACGTCAAAAGGTGCCCCGCCTGTCAGTCTATGTTATGACCCATCATTAGTGGAAGAAGATGAAACAACACATGATACAAACAAGGAATGTAACAAGTGGCGATATCGCATTGTGAAAATGCCAGAACCTAAGAAGGATACTCCAAAGCCAATGCCACAAGCTATTGTGATCAGAATGCTTGGAAACATAATGAGTAGTCGACCAAACCCGGGTCGGAAAGAAGGTCAGATAGACAAGAGTATGACGATATCCAATTGTTTTTCGAGTAATCAAATACGGTACAATAATGAATTTTCGAGAGGACTAGAGCATGCTGTTGAAGGCAATTCGATTTCTCCTTTGGTGTTGGGACCTGACAATTTCGATGGCAACAGCGACGACGATCCTGTTGAAGTGGGGTTTTCACGTGGTACCGATAAATACGAATACCAGGAGAACGTCGATCTATCTGATGGTGGGTGTTCAGAGACGTGGACTACGGATGGTGACATATTGTTCATACCGTGCCCGAGGGTGGGATTAGAACCCAAGGAGGTGTTACTTGACTCCAAACTTTCCAAGAGAGATATAAATCGATTGCTACCGACCGTTGTATATTGTCCAGATTCTTGTGTATGCTGTAACAGGGCATTGAAAACAGATACAGACAGCGAAGTCTGTACCCTCATCCCATGTGGACATCTGGTTCACGGAAATTGCTTACGAATACGGTTCAAGTATCATAATGTATGGTGTCCCCAGTGTGGACAAAAGATCAAGAGTAACATCCACATGTTTGGTGCGGAGAAGATAGAGGGACACAAGAAAACAGCGGAAGACACTACAACTACGAGCGAGGGATTCCCTCAAGAGGGACATAGGAAAACAGTCAAAGACACTACAACTACGATTGAGGGACGCCCTGAAGAATCATCAAAAAAAACACCCGTGAGTAACAAGCCATCAACACTAGAACAAAGAGGAGTTGAGACAAAATACAAGCCCGAGGTTTGTTCGATTTGTATGACCAGAAAAGTGGATTGCGAACTGTTTCTTTGTAGACATACATTTTGTCGGGAATGTGTTGGAGATTGGATGCAGCGGGGCCACAACACATGTATGGTGTGCAGCCAGGATATTCAAAGTCTATTGTACTTCTGTCCTATGACACGTTCTGTTCAAAGAACATATACTCATCCTTCTGAACACAAAGCAATCTATCAGTCACCAGAGGGTGAGAAGCCTAAATACCAGCAATGGGGAGGAAATAACTCATCACGTTCCGTTGCAATGCCTGCGAATTGGGGTAACCGGAGTGAGCTGCCTGAAGAAAGACATAGAACAGAGCAAACCCAACATGATAACGAAAGAACCAAGGACAAGAGAGAGAATCCACATGGGCTGTGGGGAGGACGGAATCAGAACAACGTCCTATCGACAACTCGAAGCCCCAGAACAAATGAGTGGGGTTCGCTACCTGAACATGACAGACCAGTGTATTGTAAGCATGGACAGAATCGATTCAATGATGATCATCCAGGATCGAGAGGATCTAATACATCGGATTATCATGGGTCTCGTCATTCACATTTCGATCAAGATAACCAACAAACTAGAAGAGGAGTCATTGAACGACAAGACCAACATGGATACCATGATAACCACCAAGACGAGTCTAGAGGGAGAAGAGATCAAATCATGGAAAACACTTACCGGGATAGAAAAAGAAGACATGATAATCAAAATCAATTGTCTAATCGACATTCGATGGATTGGAGGAGATTCTCTGGATACAACGAACATTCGAGAGAACATACAAGGCACCATTCGGTATATAGAGATAGCCACAATCAATGGTCTAATCGACATCCGATGGATCCGATGGATTGGGAGAGATTCCCTGGATACAACGAACATTCCAGGCACCATTTGTCACTTAGAGACAGTCATCCTGGACACAACGATCATTCTAGGCGTACCCGTCAGAGAGAGCCTAACCGTCCCTCAACTGATAGAGGTAATAGTCAACCAAATCAATCACCTCGTAGAGAGAGAGAAAAGGACATTCATCACACTACAGCGAGTCGTGGAGGGCAGGATGGCCTATCCAAACTTGGTTGGAATTCCAAGGACAATCAGGAGAGGGATGATCGGAACAGACAGAGCGGTCAGAAAGCAACCTCCAGTCACCAAGATGAATGTGGACAAGGAGAAGAGATACAAAGCAGAGATGGCAACGGTTCTACAGACAAACAAAAGGGCAAGGAATGTGGCAAGCAAGAGATTGTTGCTTACGAACAACACGGAAATTCTGGAGAGAACGGGTCTAAGAATGCCAACAACACACCTGACAGTGATAATCCGTCTAGCTGTCACAATGACAGTGTCAACCAAGATGATGCGACACAAACCAAAGAAGGAAAGGATAGTACAGACAAACAAAAAGGTAGCAACAAGAACAACGATGACCAAATGACAAAAAACGACCATAACAAGGGAAGTAGCATCAACACGACAACACAAACGGATCAGCGCATACAAGACGAACGAGGTACGAAGGAGATTCACAAGTCTCCAATACACGGTAATCATGACGATACTGACGAACAGAATACTTCACCGGAAAGGAAAAGAAAAGAATCTAAGACCATTGGTTCATCCAGGGGACTACCCACGAACAAGCAACGACGACAAGAGGGCCTATCGAAGTTGACACTAACACATGAAACGATGAAGAAGTATAAGAGACGACAGGCTGAGAAACCTAGCCATTTGACGACAAAATTCTCCAAACCAAATGAATCCGATCATACAGAAATGTGTTTTTTTGGAATTCCTGACATGGACAAGGTAGCAAAAAGACTACGCGACTTACTATCACTCTGTCTCAGTAGCAATGATGATCGGAGAATGTTCGGCATCTGCTATACAAAGGTTCTGAAAGACTACGACATCACACCAACAGACCTCCAGACAATCATGGGAAAATTACCTAACATATACGAACAAATGAAAGACATGGTTGGTGAGGTGACGGAAGATCCAGCAAGCCATTGTTGTTTCGAAGACAACAAGCTTCATGTGACAGAATGTGACCCGAAGTTCTTAACAACCCGGTCTCCATGTGCCTTCTTGGTAGAATGTGTACTGAATCGCTGTCAACGACATAAGGGACATCGGAAATACCCCAAAACCGTGTGGTCTGCGTTTGACGATACAATCTTCCATTGTCGCACATCCAAGAAAAACTGTGATGATTGTATGGACCATATTTTCCATGACGTGATCGTTATCATCCCTTTGGCCGGTATTTTTTATACTTCGGCAATGATAATGAATACTGGGTATGCAACATCGGAATGCACTTCATCTTTGGTAGCACTACCTATATCCTGGCTGCGCTTACGACATTCCGACGGCCAACCAAGTGGTGGGGCATTCCTCAAAAAGGTTGTCAAGTGTTGGTGTATTGATTGGACACAAAGTGCAAAGAGAGTTGTCCATGAATGCTACCAAGCGTCTGATGTTGAAAGTGGTTCTCCACTTTGGGCCCCTGATCATTACACAAGTGAAAAGTCCAGACCAAAAATGACACCAAATGACCAACATTCTCTTAGAGTGTGGTATCGTGAAACACTGCTGAATAAAGCCAGTGCTAACAAGACTGGATGCCGAAAGTACGTCCATGGAGCATTGTATAGAAACCTGTCCCCTCCGCCTGATACTTCGGTCCGTCCGCTCCTGTTTGATGTAAGGGATACCGGAGAAGATACAACATTCATTGTTCGGACACGTGGGTACGCGGGTAAAAACGAAACCATCAGCCATATCAAAGTGACAACACTTCAGCAAAATGACAAAAACCTACTTTCATTGTTACACAAGAGGTCATGTCACTTCGCGCAGAGCGGTACACTAGAGAGATCAGCCAATGCAAGGTGTAACCATGGTGATATGGGGACCATGACATCTGTTGGTGTGTGCACAAAAACGGGTGGCAGAAGTACATTCTTTTCTGACAAACTTTTCAAAATATCTCCAAACATGATGAATATATTGCCAAAAATCTGTGGAGGTGTTCGGCGATTCTGTGAGAGGAAATTCCCTGGTGTGTTATCGGCTTTCAGACACCTGGAAACAAACTTCGGTTTGGATGTCCCAAACGAATTGGGAGGAAACGAAAGGGGTGTGTCATCATCCATCATTTTGAGTTGCGATTTGATGAATGCAAGCCACTATGATATTCATGATGCATCAGTGTCCTTTACAATCTGGACAGAAACCAACCCGGGCAGCACCAACAATTGGTATTTTGTCCTTCCCAATGTCCTTATAAAGCATAAGGACATGACTTATCATGGGCTTTGTATCCGGTTATTCCATGGCATTGCGATCGCATGGGACGGGAGAATCATCAGACATGGAACATCTGTCCATACACACTCCATACCACCGAAAGACAAGAATGTGGGAAATCATACGATTGGTTGGTTTTTTAGCACAAATGCAAGATCTTTGAGTGCTACCGTAACACAAAACGAGGATGACAATTCTCATGAAATTGGAGGCTTTGCGTCGGGCCAGAAATCTAGTGACGAATAGAGATTTCTAATATACAAGACCATGCCCACCTATCAGCAAAACCACTACCTACCATCAATCAATGCCTATGATACCCCAAGGGTCTCTAGAAAATTTGGAGCCATTCGATTTCTAGAAGAATGTCTTTGCTCCATGTCCATAGAATTTTGGGACGACGGCAACACCACACCGGTAGGGTCTATTGCAAGTCTTTTGGTTGATGATAGACAAATTCAGAGCCTTTACCGTCCATGCAAATGATACCCAAATGGTCTATACGAAAATTTGGAGCCATTCGAGTTCTAGAAGCATGTCATTGTTCCATGTCCATGGAATTTTGCAAAGCCACACCGATAGGTCAGCCCAGCGAGTGAAACGCGACCATGTTGGGAATGATTACACTTATCCTCACAGTATGTGGTAATACTCACAGTGAATAGTATAGTGTGACGATTTCTGTACACAAACGCGACCGATCGGTTATCCGTGGATCTATTTCCAGTTGAACTCTCGTTCATATGACAGCAGAGGTTTCATAAAAATCCAAAGAAGAAGCAACAAGTACAGGTATTTGCATTCACAGCAAAACGAAGAGAAGGATACTGCAAACAGAATGGCTGACAATCCAGAGGACCAACCGGAGGATGAATCGGGAGATGAATCGGAGGAAGAAGAATCGGAGGAAGAAGATTTTTATGTTCGGGAACGTAGACGACGACGAGAAATGCGGGCGATCAACGACAGGAATTTGGAAGTGAATGATCGGCCTTGTTTCAGGGACGCTGGGAGGATCTTTTTTGATTACGATAATGAAGAAGAAGATGTACCACAAGTCATAGAACAACTCAGAGAAGAGATGCGTGTCGGTCATGAAATCCAGACTGAATTCAAACGGTTGGTGGACGAAATGCTTAGAGGTGAGAAACTCTGTCCATACTGTGTTATCCTTGGTCGTCCCACACCACATCACCAGTGCAATCATGGAAATACTACAGTGGTAACACGTGCGGCATATCTCGATTATTCAGTTATCTGGCAGCAGAATTTTTTGATGCGTTGTAACTTATGTCACCGCCACAGGCATCCAACATTTCATTGTCAGGTGTGTAGGGAATTTTTCCGAATTCCCGAACGCTCAATACCTTTTGGGATTCCACAACCAGATTTGGATTCATGCAGTGTCTGTGTGGAATCTGAGAACAAGCACTTCGTGTGGCAGTTCTGTATGCTCATACGCCATATTGTGGCGCGTACTTTTCAAATAACATCATTTTACGATGGTGTGAACTTTCCCCGTCAAATCACCTGGCCAATGTTTACTATTGTCCGCAGCGTTTGGCTTGAGGAATTGCGATCCCGTTTCTATTTTGATGATAACGATTGTGCCCCATACGATTATGCCCGAGCATCTGATAAAACATGGGCAGTATGGTTGCTTTCGTTGCCTCATTCTACGGCTGGTTTTCGCAACTACATGCCACTCTTTGTCAGGTGCTTCCGTAATTGTCTCGAAAGAATGGCTGAGACGGCGGAGTTGGAACGTGGAAATATGGATGGTAATGATCATTGACATATATTATAAATCTTGTTATCTGTTCCCAGTTTGCCTTTCGAAGAAGTCGAGAGTTTGTTTAATACAATGGTTTCGATGAACACATCAAGGCTGTGTAACAATGACGGAAGAACGGCATGTAATTGTAGTATCGACCGAAAGACATGGAGACAAGCCATTTAGACCAGGAGTCTTGGTCAAGAACATGACAAAATGGAGATGTGTACTGAGAAGACTCCATCGGATCTCGCAGTTCGTTGTACATCAACTCTGTTGCGTTTTTGATAATATCCTGTGCATGTTTGGGAATCGTGCCTGGTCCTTTGCAATTGGGCTTCAATTGTGAGTACACCAACGCCCGTCCAGCAATATGACAGAATCGCCAGACGAAGTACTTGTTGCAAGAGTTCCAACAACCATGCGAGAAGACGCATTCTGAATAAGAATTGCATGGCCTTAAGCAAGACTTACACACCAATGGAACCTTGTTTATGTCTGATTCTTCGCGTGTGATATTCATCGAATCATGGATATACAGGGCTTCGGTGCAACAACGTTCATTCCCACCTGAATCACATCCGTTCATGGGCACTCCACAACCATAACAACAATCGGCACATGAGAGAGATTTACCGAAGCGATGCCAACATTTTCCTGTAAGTCTACGATCTGTTGAAAGGTTGTCGGTTACAAAACACCAAGGACAGACTGGCTCTGGGGGAACATCATTGGATCCATAGATTTTATTGACAAGCTCAGTGAACCGAATAACTTCGAGATGCAGCTTATCTCGGTTTGCTCTTGGTTTACACATTGGAGGAGAGTCATGTAATAGCAAGATTGGAATAGTAGATGGATCGGCAACCTTGAGCTTCTTCTTATATGGGTTTGGGATCAACTGATACGATGGGCGCTTGATTGGTGGAAGTTTCTTCTCCTCTTCTTCCTTGGTATCAAGCTTAGAAGACGGAAGTGGATGACATTTGATTATTGATTTGGACGCAGGCGGTGGCTTCTTGTCATGTTCACCGTCGCAAGTTTTCGGGGTTGGAGAGTGCGTTTTGACCATTGGGGTCTCTATTTCCTCTAGCTCGTATGGGTTGATCATCATTTCTTCATTAGATGGAGGTATCTTTGTGACTGGAAAGTTTGGTTTGACCACCAAGGGTGGAACTGTTTTCTTCCTCGATTTGTATGGGTTGATCATTGTTTGAAGAGGAGTAGAATAGCTTTACTGACTGAAGACTGAGGATGACTTTTGGAAAACGATGGAAAGTATCTACTATTTCATCCAATTTGTGTGTGACACTCTGAGTTGAATTGGTCGGCTCGCGTACGGTTGGGGGGGAGATTAGGAGGGGAGTGCTGGTATGTGACAACCCCCCATAGAGGCAAATTATGATCATGACGTCGAATTGCTAACGGATTGTTTCAATCTTTCTTTCATTTCATTACAGCGTTTCTCGAGATTGTCACGGGCACTTTCATTGAATTCGGAAGCCCATTCTTTGATGTTGCGTACGGCCCAGACATTGTCACTAAAGTTTCTCAAATTACGACTGTCTTCTTGGAGTAAATCTTTTTCAAGTGAAGAATGGAAATATGTTGGGATAGAATCACGGTCTTGAATCATTTCTGGGTTCTCATCCACTACACCAACAACCTCAACAATATTCCGGAGTGGAACCATGACAATTTCAGCTATTCGATGTAGGTCAAAACGCTTACGCCATTTTTGAAAGAGAACGGATGATTTCTCGATATCAGCTGTACTCCGTACATATGTTGTTCGGAGAAGGACATGGGTCATCTCGGGTGAAGTTGAAGGTTGACATACCGGTGATGGTTGCATTTGTATGTGGTCTGTTCGAGTAATGGGTATTTGAATGAAGCATATCGTTTGACATAGGATGGTATCAAATTCTCCGAGAGGTTGGTTGTATACCTCATCAAGAGGTTTCCTTTTTTTCTTTGGAACTTTAGCCATCACCCAATCTCTCCATGGCCCCTCGCTTTGATAATTCGGATGAGCCCGTATATTTCCTATCCTGGGGTCTTCGAACTTAAGTTCTGTGCTCCCGAACCATTCCAGTGTGGTTGAAGTCTCATTTGTTGGATCATCACTCATCCCGTCTATATGATGAAAAAAGCGTTTGTAATGTAATCGAAAGAAGTGATTACAAAACTGTGGCAATGTCATGTCATGATTTGTTTTGGAATGGAATTCAATATTCACTGATACCACATCCTCCTCGTGTGGTGCTGCTGTCAATCGCCTGTGTACACTACTCGTCTGGTTTCGGTTTGATCCGTCTTGTTCTTTTCTGGTCGTGCCTGGAACTTGAATCGACATACCCAATGGAGACGGAAGATCCTTGTCTATTTCATCTGATGACTGGTCTTGATTATCACCAGAAGTATGTACGTTCGTGTGAGGTACTGGAATCAAACATTTTTCTCTGGTCATGGATACTACTATGACCGTTCCACGGCTATTCGAGGTTGATGTGGTAGGGAGTTGGTTTTGGGATCCCTTTTTTCTCCTTATTTCATAAGGCGACTTCCCTTCCTGGAGAAAGGTGACATGATCTTCTTCAAGACCTGTTGAGACTGTTAATCTGGCAGAACTCTCATTGAGAATTCAGAAGGGTAATAGGTAGTTGGGTAAAAGGCTCGCTGAGCCGACAATCGAATCACCAACCGATACAACAATCCTCCACGGGTCAGAGAAGAGTTGCAAGTCGAAGTCTGCCGTGGGTGGGGGCAGTCGGTCCACTGATAAGAGGTTAGTCTTAAGATGAGTGTTAAAATGGTGATATTAATGATTGTGAGATGATTACTAACTAAGGTGTTTGATGAAGGTCGAGGTCCTGGCTTCTGTATACGGCCATGGATCTGGTGTGATAGGTCCTCAAATGGTTGGAGTAGACCTGCATTGTTGTATTGAAAGTATATGCAATTGTATATCATATACCAATGCCAACAGCTCTTGCTTTGTTGTGATATAGGTAGTTTTCTTGGCGCATTGTTGATTGCATTCTTGGAATTGTGGGAATGGAAATATGGTCTCGCGTGATCGTGATTCGTGCTTTGATTACTTAGGTCGTTGAGGTAAGTCGTGGAGGTGCTCACTCGGATCTTGATTGCGCGCGCTTGAGAATATTGGGCGCGCACGTGATGGGCCATAGTCAATATCCGAGCGGTCGCCGATAGCGCGTGCATTGCGAGCATGCCTTGGCCAAAATTAAAGGTCCGCGAGCATGCCGTCATTCTTTTCTCACTTTTACACAAATGTCATCGGATGCCATAAAATACTAGCATCAGTCGATGTGTTGTAGATTCCACCACCACCTACTTAAAGGTGAGAATCCTAACACTCCCCACAATTCGTCGAGTGAGGATTGTTATTTTCCTTGTCATGCTTCTGAACGTTTCCTCCCCAGAAGAATATGATCTTGAACGTGGTCCATACTTTCGAGAATTTCCAATGCTTACTGACAATGTATCCCGGACGCTCTCATAGGGATATCTCAGGCAATAAGTAATCAGTTCATCATTCTTCAGTTGGTAGGTCTTGTCGGTGCCCTTTGAGCTATGCTCCCCAGGTGCCTTCTTCATCCAAACATTGGGATCTGCTTTAGTTGGTGACAAATCCATATCAAGTGGGATGTCAAAGAAACAGTCACGCCGACATGCTCCTGAAGATTTCAATCCCTTTGAGGCCTTGTGCGTAATCAAGATGTGACCTGATTCCTTGAGTTCTTGTCTTGCAACTATCAAGATCTTCTCTCCAGATAAAGCTTCCAGGTCGTGTGCATTTCCAACTTTTGCTCCCCATATATCCATATCATTGAGAATCCCAAGACAGGTGGTTGTATGAAAGTTGTGAATGGAAGTAGTACACAAAAAGATTGCCTCAACCGGTTCTTTGGTAAAAGCCTCGTCTGTGATGAGAAGTGCTGGGCGACTATCATCATGTTTTACAAGATGGATTTGAATCTTGTTCTTGTGATACTCTTCTGGTGATGCATTTATCATTTCCCTTCTCTTGAACTGAGCTTGAACGCAATCCTTGACTTTTGTGAGGGATTGGATCTGTGAAGCCTGAAAGAGCTCAACTTCAGTAGTGTCGTGCCACTTTCTTTTACCATGTTGCTTGTCTAACAAAACAACTAATTCTTCATTTGTCATTGAAACTTGATAACCAAACTTGTACTTGATGGAACGACAGACTTGCTTGATTCTTGACTGCTGTTTGGCAGCTTGAACAAGGCATTTACTGGTCTTGACAAAACGCTTGAGATGTTTCCATCCAAGTTCATTTAATAGGTCATGTTTCTTGGCATAGGCATCATTTACCATGAGTGACGGAGGCTCATAGATCATCTCCCCAGTCTCCCAATCAACAAGTATATTACAGTGACTTCTTTTGTAGTCAGGATTGTTGCTAATACTTGACGGCTCTTGATCTGCAACAACGTCCCTGAACTGAAAAACGTCATCTTCAGTTTCCTGTGCTTGGTTGTCCTGTTTGATGTATTCCATATGTTGACGGTATGAAATTATCTTGTCAATGTCGGAAATGGATTTGCAGAAAGTGTACTTGATACAGTCTTCTTGCTTGAGAGCATCTTGTTCTAAATCAATGACGCATCTTATAAGACACGGTTGTGGTTGCTCCCCATTATACGGTTGTCGTTGCTCCCCATTTTCCTCTGGATCATAAACAAGGAAAGGTTGTCCAATAGTGTCATCATGTTTGATCGTTGGAATTTGCGTGGATGGATCTTCACCTTTGCTAGAAATGAGAACAATGTCAGCTTGCTTGCCGTTGGGTTCACTTGGAAGCGATTCCTCCCCTGAAGAGGTATCCACACAAAGGTTGCTGGGTGGCGTGGGTGCATCATGAAGAATGGCAGAGTAACAAAGGGTTTGAGTGTCCAGAGACAAAGTATCACCAATAGGAGGGGCAAAAACAAGCCAGTAGCCAAGTGTCGTGACAAAAGAGGGAGGGTAGGGACGGTAGGGACGGTGGGAGAGGGCATATGATTCGGTAAAGTAGGGGGCCTTGTCCCAGATAAGGAAGAAAAGTGGGTGGGTAATGCCGGGTGGGCGACCATTGAGGATCTCAAGAGGGATATGGCCCGAAACGGTCACGACGTATGTTGTCCTCTTAGCGGTCTGATAATGGTTCTCAGCCATGTTCTGATCTTGGAGGTATGGTTTGGAACAGTATTCTCCAAGCAGGGGTGTGAAGAAGGAAGGCGTATCAGGTCCATGATCGTAAGGTAAATCCAAGAGAAGGTTGAGGTTACAGACAACACAATTGGTATACTTCCCAAAAGCATCATGCGGATTGTTGCCATCATTTTCAACAGTCCTTGAAGAAGGTGCCGTATCTTGCATGGGATCAAGATACCAATGATTATAGCCAGTCAATTGATTGTCACCGGAGAAAGTAGACATGCGAGAGAGCAGATGTCGAGATATCTCAACTTTCTGTTTACAGTTGGTGTTGTTCTCGAGACAATCATTAGGGATGGATGTTGCCTTGATATTGGACACCAAATTAGCAAGATCAGATGTTGGATGATTGACATCAATATTGGTCACAACTTGTGGAACACACCGGGTAATCAGATCAGAGAAATTATCTTGATGGTCTTGGGAATCATCTTGAATCATGTCGTCAATCCATGCATGACCAGGGTCGGGATCAGGTTCCGGATCAATGTCAAGAGTATGCGTCTGTTCCATGCATGCAGTTGTTGATGACGGATTCTGGGTAGACTTGTTGTACGCAATGATTACTTGACGACTATTGTCGTTGAGTTTACTCCACAGATCTCTTGGAAGACTGATCTTTGGACGAAGCGAAGATGATTTCTTGGTCTTCACGTTAGTTCTCTTAATCATGCGGTGTTTTTCTTTGGGTGATAGATCTTTGATATCAAAATCTTGATCATATTGAAAGTCGCATTGCTTGGTATGCTTAAGTCGGTTAGACTTTGGTGCTCGAGTTGCTTGGTCATGATCATATGCGGCATCAAGGAGAAGACGGAAATATGATTGATAACAAAGTGTCTTTGCACCAGACAAGACGTTGACTTGTCGTAAATCAGGTACCTTTTCAACGGCTTTCATCAGGAAGGTCATCCTAGTGTAGTGGCCAGGAATGTGATCAAACATTGATACCAGATTGTCGAGGAGATGGAACTGGTGTTGAAAGTGTAGGAGAAACTGGTAGGTTGTGCCGTGCCATGAATCATCGAGACAAAGATTGGAGATGTAGTTGTTAAGACGTAGCACCTCTCTTTTTGCTAAATGAAATGACGAAATCCAACCTTGGTTCACGCGAAGCTTGGTGAAGTCTGCATTGATTCTCCAATGATCGTAATTGGCCTTGGTGAGGTTCAACCAGGTAGAACGGGATGTATCACACTGCTGCAGGGTTGAGGTTTGTTCTCGTGACCAATATGCTAGGATCTTCAGTTGATGCCTTGTATATGTCTTCAGGTCCATGGTCTTGTTCCCATACTTGTATTGTCCAAGGTCCTTGATATTCTTTTCTGGATTGACTGCAAGATAGTCGATGACATTCAGAATGTGTTCGAAACCACTATGTTTTATCCATTGATGAAGGGCTTGAGCTCGTTCTTCATCACATTCAAATAGATGCTGGGTGATATGATTGAACACTTGTGTATCTGATATGTCAGGCGGTACTGAGTCGTCAGAAGGAAGAGAAGGTGTCTTGGGGTATGTTGGATCCATGGTAGTATATGGTTGGTTCGTTGTTTATTTAATGTGTGGTGTGATCTGAACCCGGATGTACCACGTGTGTGCCACGTATGTAAGTACCCGGATGTGTGTTGTGCTTGGAACCCGGATGTGAGGAACTCGGTTTTGTCTCTGGTTTGTTCTGGAAACTACTTAAAGTTACTTATCCTTGGTCACTTCCGGACTCGTTGCGGTGATCGAGTTGAACCGGGGAGTCAGGAATAGTGGTAGCTTCCTCGTCTTGCTCGTAGTCCTCAACAAAGTACTGGTCAGGTGAGTATTGGGAAGGTAGTTGCACGGAGTCCTGGTCCAGCTTGAGTGAAGTCCTGGAATAGGAGAGGGTTGGTGACCCTAGCCTCAGCCAGGCTGGCCCTGTTGTTGGGTTGGGTAGTTTTGTCCTCTAACTCTTGTTTGTTGGGGTAGCTCAATCTGTAATGGGTGTAGATGGGTAAGTAAGGTATCCAATGCAACTGCAGGGCAATGAGCGATGAGACTGTTAATCTGGCAGAACTCTCATTGAGAATTCAGAAGGGTAATAGGTAGTTGGGTAAAAGGCTCGCTGAGCCGACAATCGAATCACCAACCGATACAACAATCCTCCACGGGTCAGAGAAGAGTTGCAAGTCGAAGTCCGCCGTGGGTGGGGGCAGTCGGTCCACTGATAAGAGGTTAGTCTTAAGATGAGTGTTAAAATGGTGATATTAATGATTGTGAGATGATTACTAACTAAGGTGTTTGATGAAGGTCGAGGTCCTGGCTTCTGTATACGGCCATGGATCTGGTGTGATAGGTCCTCAAATGGTTGGAGTAGACCTGCATTGTTGTATTGAAAGTATATGCAATTGTATATCATATACCAATGCCAACAGCTCTTGCTTTGTTGTGATATAGGTAGTTTTCTTGGCGCGTTGTTGATTGCATTCTTGGAATTGTGGGAATGGAAATATGGTCTCGCGTGATCGTGATTCGTGCTTTGATTACTTAGGTCGTTGAGGTAAGTCGTGGAGGTGCTCACTCGGATCTTGATTGCGCGCGCTTGAGAATATTGGGCGCGCACGTGATGGGCCATAGTCAATATCCGAGCGGTCGCCGATAGCGCTTGCATTGCGAGCATGCCTTGGCCAAAATTAAAGGTCCGCGAGCATGCCGTCATTCTTTTCTCACTTTTACACAAATGTCATCGGATGCCATAAAATACTAGCATCAGTCGATGTGTTGTAGATTCCACCACCACCTACTTAAAGGTGAGAATCCTAACACCCTGAACCCCAAGTTACTGACATTTGCTCCGGATTTCAAGAAGTTTCAGTCGATTATCCCCTTTCTGACATCAGTGATGCCTTCATTCAAGCCGACATTGATCCAGATTATGTGGCTCCCAAGTTTCCTGTCGACAGTGTCCCATCAGGCTATAGCGCCAATTCCACCGACATGGCCAAAGAATGTGCTATGGTTGGAGCCGGTTTGGGAGGTGGCATCCAAAATACCAAGGAACTACACGTTCTGAAGTACGAGGAAGCTATTAATGGCCCTGAGCGTGACCAATGGTTAGAGTCTATTGAGAAGGAGTATCAGCGGATGATTGACAACGGTGTCTTCATCCCCTGTTCTCCAGTTGATGTTCCTGGTGACGCCAAGATCCTTAGCAACGTCTGGGCAATGAAAAAGAAGGCCAATGGGACCTTTCGTGCTCGATTGAATGCCCGTGGTTACGAGCAAGTTGACGGTGAGCATTACGACAGCCACGCAACTTTCGCTCCTGTAGCCTCTGACATGACCATCATGATCATCTTTGTGCTGATTATTCTCGCGAATTGGGTCGTCCATGTGATGGATGTCAAGGGTGCTTTCTTGTTGGGTGATTTTGAAAAAGACAGAAAGATGTGGATGACCATTCCCAAAGGAATGGAATCCAAGTATCCACCAGGTTGGTTGATTCTCTTGGGCAAGACACTCTACGGTACCAAACAGGCAGCTCGTGCCTTTTGGAACAAAGTGCAGGAAGTCATGCAGTTGATTGGATTCCTTCGGAACCGTGCTGATCCCTGTCTGTACTTTGCGTGGACCGTTTATGGCCTCGTCATCTGGTTGTCTTGGGTCGACGACTTCTTGATCTGTGGATCGGAGGCAGGCGTGTTACATTCGAAGGCTGCCATGAAGGAGCACTTTGACTGTGATGACTGTGGTGTACTCACCGAATACATTGGATGCAAGGTCGATATCGACCGTGACGCCCGCTCGTGCAAGTTCACTCAGCCGGTTTTACTTCGCAGTTTCACCGACGAGTTCTCTGTCCCTCATGCACCGCAGCCCTATTCCACACCAGCAGCACCTGGTGAGGTTCTTCGCAAGGACGATGGCACTCCCAATCTGGACAGTACCAAGCAGTCTCTCTATTGCAGTGGAGTTGGAAAGTTGTTGCATTTGATGAAGTGGACAAGGCCTGACATTTTGAATTCCGTCCGTGAATTGTCCAAGTTTATGAAGCAGGCTACCACGAATCATCTGAAGGCCATGTACCGTGTCATGCGTTTCTGCCTGGACACGTCGACTCGCAGCAAGACTCTGCGTCCGGTTGGTTGTTGGGATGGATCTCGCGATGGTTTCGAATTCGAGATTCGTGGTGTCAGTGACTCAGACTTTGCCAAGGATCCTGAGAAGCGGCACAGCGTGTCTGGCATTTCCGTCTTTCTTCAAGATGCTCCAATTTCCGAATCGAGTCGCATGCAGGATTGTGTCACGTTGTCCGTCAGCGAAGCCGAAATCGTAGCAGCAGTGGAAACGGGTCAGCGCATGCTTTTTGGAATGCGTGTTATCGAACAAATGGGCCTTACTGTCAAGAAACCGATGATCCTCCAAATGGACTGCAAAGGCGCACTGGCCTTGACACATTCCTGGAGTGTTGGCGGACGCACACGCCATATCGACGTCAAGTGGCATTTTCTCCGTGAGATGAAAGAAGATGGATTGATTCACACCATTTGGGTTCACTCACCTGACAATAGCGCAGACCTCTTCACCAAGAATCTTTCTGGCCCTGACTTCAAGCGCCATTCCCTTGTCTACTGTTCTGACATTGATCCCAGTTCCAACGCTGACGACGATCCTTCTTCGATGGCCATGAACGCACAAGGCGCTCACGTTGAACCCATTGTCGGATCCAAAACCGCCCTGATCGCTCACCAAGGTCCAATTCCCTATTGGATTCAATGCTTTCTTCGACAAGCACCATCCAATTGACCAAGCCCAATCATCCTCACCACACCATAGTGAAACCGCCATCATCAAACAAACGACAGAACCCATATTGCCCATATCAACAAGGAACAACAAATCATCAGAATATCAAGAATCAAAGAAACAAAACAAATCAACAACGACAACAACATCAAACAATCACTTACATCGCATTCAAACATCATCCAAATCAGGCAGGGTATCTTCTTTTCACATTGACACAACTCACAGAATATGAAATCTTCACCACACACGACGAACATGAGAATCTCAAGTTTATGACATCAATGACATTCGAGCGACACAATTAGGCAGGGTGTTGGAATCAAGAATTGAATCGCTCTTCACGTCATAAGTCGGTCGCACATATGATCTTTGGGATAGAAACCGCATGGGAGGCGGTTATAGCTCACCTAGATCTTGGACGATTACGATCACAACTGGCACAACAACAACTCCCATCTTGGACATTACTCTAGTCGTAACTCTCACTCTTTTAAGATTGAACATTTTGCAAACCATTCATCTACGTTTATAACTGTATTACTTCTGTGCACAGGAGACCCCATTTGGGCCAATCTAGTGATCCAACATGACACTCCATGTACTTTTCAAGCCAGGCCGAAGGTCCAATGGCCACGGCCGCATTGTCATTGCCATTGTTGCTGCGTCGGGTCAAGGCTTTCCCTGGAGTGGTACTCTTGGTATCGTGGAGATCAAACGCGGTGCCCTGTCTCGCTCGACCCGCGGCCAAGTCCAAGCTCGTTTGGGCATCTTGTCGACTGCAGTGCGGTTGATGCGGACTCTGAATGACGCGGTGCAACAGGACACGCGTCAAATGACGGAGGGAATACTTGAACGAATCATCATATCCAGTGGCCTCAATCAAGGTAAAGCGTGTCAAGGCGGCCCGATCTTGGGTCGTTTCCACCATTTCGCAATCCAAGGCAAAAAGTTTGGGCGCTTGTTGTGGTTGTTGTTGCTCTTGTTATGATTTTAGTGTGGTTGTGGTTGTTGCAGGCCAAGATGGTGGTCAAGAGGGTGGTCAAGTCTTGCACGAGCAATTGGTTGAGGGCTCGGGTCGCTGTATGGACTTCCAGGACCACGACACATGCGACACTGACGTGATTGTGCAAACACAGCCAGGCCGGGGAAGACCCTTGTATCGAACGACAGATGACGACGAAGCTTGGTGGTACGATCGTTTCGTTCCGGGTGCCAATTTGGTGGTATCATTGATCTCGGGTGGTGTTACTGTTATGGTGGTGGATGTTGGCATGGCGAGGCTGAACAAAATATCTCCATGATGCGATCCTTCGAGCAGACGTCCTTCGGGACAACCACGTCTCCAATAAAAGGTGGCAGCCACCGTGTCGTCACTATGGTCGTCGTCGTCGTCTGCTGTAGTGGTAGTTGCATCTATGGCGACGGTGCTCCATCGTTTGCGCAACTTTTTGTATCGACCCTTGTCCTATTTCGTCTACCCATTTTGGTCTATGGTCGTTGTTGGGTTGTGGTGGTTTGGTTCTTGGTTCCTGGGTGCTGCGGCAGCTTCTATTCCCCCAGCAAGACATTTGTGTGTATATGTATTTGTATGTATGTATGAAGGTTGTTGTGGTTGTGGAACACAACGTTCTCGGCGGACATTCCAGTCGACGTGGTGGGCGATGCAACATGTTTCTCTTGTCGTGCTCTCGGTTGTTCTCTTCTTGTTCAATCTCTTTGTTGATCGGTTCTCTTGTTTGATCTCTTTTGCTACGCAGAATCCAGGTGCTACATGACAATAGGACTACAAAAGTTTCAAGTTTTATGTCATGTTCTGCTCTGTTGTTTTCTTGTTGCGTGCTTGTTGCCCCGCCCCGAACAGACCAAACGGACTCCTTGCAAATTCTATTTTTCAATTTTCAAGGCTGCATCCCATTCCTCCACCAGTCTCAACAGACTGCTGGTGCATGCGGAGAGTCTCCCACTCTTGCTGTGAGCCTTTCAAGGACCATTGAACGGAATACCGATGTTTGGACAATCATGGTTGAAGCCCTGTGTGGTTTCTCGGGAGACATTTTTGTTTCAATTGGCATTGCTGGACAACCTATAATGTGTTTAGCTTGAAAGCAGTGCCTTCACCGAACATCCATCTAGGTAGGGAAGTATGAAACAACTGTAACACATCTCTTTCACGGGTGGCTTGGATCTGTTCTTGGAAGCCAACCGCACATGTACGATGGCGAGCGACATTTGACTAACAGCAATCATTTATCGCAAGATTTATCAAACTCTCAGTGGCCCCCAATCCTTGTTAATTCCCAACAAACCAACAAATTACGTTGAGCATGAAACGCTCTTTTTCCGTTAGCAGTTGAGCGTCTCTGTGGAGGCCGTTTCCAATCGGTGCGTAAGTTTCGTGCGAACATCTTGGTTGAAAAGCTTGACTCGTCCATCTGTGACCCTGAACTTACCATATAAGATGCCGTTGCCCAGATATCTGATTTGGCAATGCTCCAGGCAAAGGCGCACAGGGCGACCCTATTTATCATTTGTCGTATGCCTCCCCCCAAGCTTTTCACAGCCAGCAATTTCCAGGGATTCAACTTCGCTACAGACCAATATTGTGGTCGGACAAATGCCTCCAGATTGTTAGCAGGAACAATGAAAATGAACCGATCTTTGTCAAAGACAACAGGTGTGGCTCGTCGTCGACTTGCAATGCTTGCATTTTTTGTCGCTCTTCTTCCCAAACCTTGGATTCTTCTTCTTCTTTTTGTGCCTTGCGTCCTTTTCCTGCTTCTTCTCGACGTTTTCGTACTTCGGCCGATTTGGTCATGTTGCGACTGTGATCGTGACAGGTCCAGCGGAGGCTGCTTTCTTGTTTTTTCCTCTCCTCCTCCACACGGGCAGCGGCAGCCACTGTGGAAAAAGGATCGTGGTTGCTACATGCTGTCGTTCGTTCCTTGTCGTCGTAGTCCTCGTCATCCTCTTCATCTTCGGCCTTCGGCATTTATCGGCCTTTCCGGAATCTCCACGAGGACCAACTCTACGTTTGTTGAATCGTCCCTTGGCCATGGTGATGCTGTTGCGGGGATTGCTTTCGGTGGATAGAATGGAACGATATCTGATAGCGTTCATCTACCTGTCGTCGTGGTTGTCGTGACGATGTCGTCCGACAATGGGAGTAACTCGACTTTGTGGCTTTGAATGTCCTGATGACTGTCGTGAGAATGTCGTGATTGTCGAAAAATGTCGTATTCGCATTGTTAACTCGTACTCAATACTCAATACTAAACTCAATTTTTGTTTCGTTTGTGAAAAACTCTTGAAACAACCACCGAGAGATTGGAGATTCTTCACGAGTCATTTCTTTGCCATCAATGGTCAACGTTGTTTCTTTGGATCCAGAGAAACCGTTCTCCCATGAACCATCCATCTATCTACAATAGCGCACGGACTGCGTTACACCACCTGAGAACGAGATGGGTCGGTCCGCGAGATCTGCAGATTCCTTCTTCATCCCGTAAGTTCCAGGCTTTTTCTCCTTGTGACTGTTGCTAAGAATGTGTACTAGCTAGATAGCCCAAGTCGTACAAAGCTCATGGCGCCTTTCGAACAGGTGCATCTGTAGATGGACCTTGTATGGAACACCGCTGTTGGACTGTTGCTCCGTATTCCGCCTAGCATTCGAATAGGATTTGTCTTACCCTTCCCCTCACCGCTGTCTTGTGCTCCCTAGGTAATGCTTTACTGCGGAACCTTTCAAAGGCTTACGTAGCAACCACTGCTAAAATACCTGGAACGAAAGAAGCCAATGTTAGCAAATCTCCGAAGGCTCCGAAGGATGATGAAACCTTCACTGACTACTACGATGAACAATGGAATAAGGATAACCTTTCGGTGGATCAAGAGGGCACGTTAAAACGTTTGCTTGGTGGAATCCAAATTCAGGATCTCAAAAGATCAGATGACTTTTTTTAATTCAGTTCAAGAGGAGTTGAAGATCGACTTGTCTCACTTCTTGAAGACTGGCGAAGAAGTCCATCGTCAATCCGTCCCCTTGGACTCTTTGAGAATGGCTCCCTATGACTTTGGATTCAGCCTGCGCCTTGCGCACGACGAGGACCTGAAACTTTTCTTGCAAGAATTGGACAAGGTGAGACAATGGCACAAGGATGCCAAGATCCGTGATACATATCTTTCACCGACCTTGACAATAGTGCAATCTAGTGGAACGGGCAAATCTAGACTAATGATTGAGGCAAAGAAACAACTTGAGACAAAGAAGAATGCATGCCGGACTATTTTACTATCATCGAAGGACCACGACAACCTTGAAAAAGATACATTTGATACCTCTTACTGCATTCCTGACACCCTGCCTGGAGAAGATGGTTTGAATAAAGCACGAGATATGTTTCGCAATATGATTTTCCATCAATGCGCCGAGGCAATTTCAAAATCAAATCCCAATGGGGAACCGAACGAAAATGATCCGACCGAGGTTATTCTGTTTTTCGACGAAGCTCAACACCTGGCAAAGCACGGCGGCTACTTGTTTCGTGTGCTGCGATGGATTCTTCGAGAGAACCCTGAAATTTCTAATGACAAGAAGAAATATCGAATTGTTGCTGTTTTGGCGGGGACAACCACGTCATTGACCAATTTTTTCCCCGAAGTTAAGGCACAGTCGTCGGACACGAGAGTTCTTAACACCGAGGGCGCATATTTCGAGAAGGGGGAAACACCGTTTGACCCGTTCTTCATGTTCCGAACGATGGGATGTCTTGCAAACCACCCCGACGTTAGGACTCCTCAAAGCATGAGTGAAAGTGAATACGACAATATGATTCGATATGGTCGTCCCTTGTTCGCAGCAATGCACAAGGAGAAAAGGTTGGGCAATAACGAGATCTTTGAAATTGCCAACAAGATTATCCTGGGAGATATGACAATGCCTCTGGCGTCTTGTCTCAGTGTACTGGGAACTCGTATCCAGATGGGACAGACATCTGTTGCCATGGTGTCAAGACTAGTCTCCAAAGGCTACGCTCACTTGACATCGTTTCAGCAGGCACCAAAGCGGTCTGACGTACCGTCTAAGGCAACATTTACGTTCTTGCCAGACCCTGTTTGCGCCCGGATCTGTATGGCACTCATGGACAAGGACTTTGCTATCCAAGGTGGACGGAATGGGAGAGAACGTACGCTTGACGCGACTATCACTGGGAACAAGAAGACCTTTTGGTCCGCTAAGATGGGCGAGCTTTTTTCGAACAGTATATGCGAGGCCAACAAGGGGGACTACGGCGAAGTGGCATCGGCTTTGTTTTTGTTGTTTTGCGGAGACATTCTTCGCAAGAAGGCAGACCCTGACTACAAGACATTCTCAGTTGCCCTGGGTCAATATCTTGAACAGATTGCAAGAAATGACAATGCTACTGAGGATGATGACCCGACGAACGTAGAATCAGGCCATGCGATATCAAATTGTCACGTGAATTTCATACAGTTGTTTCAATATAGATTCCACGTTGCATTGTCCGATCTTGGGCGGTCGGAATTTCTTGAGGGTTTGTACAACAAGGCTTGCGCAATATACTGTCCAAACAACCGGGAAGCAGCAGATTTGGTGGTTCCCTGCCGATCAATGGCATTGTCAGGAAGGGTTGAGTACATTCCCATCTTTGTGAGTGTCAAGAACCAAGCTAGCGTGTCTCCCGCGAAGGCGAACGGCTTCCTGTCTGAATCATTGAAGAAACTTCACTCAGCCGGTATCACAAAAGGTTTGTTGCTCCTGTGTCTCGTTGGACAAGATCGGGAGGATTTGAGACGGTCAGACTATAACAATGTTCTCGGCAAGGAGAGAACCGATAGCTTGTCCTCATTGAAGTTGGACGATGAGCTAAAGAAAGCCGTATGTAGCAACGTTGACAATTTGAGAGAAAAGCTGGTTCCCAAGATGTTTTGCATTCATAAAGACGAATTTGGTATCTATGAGGCTGTTATGGCTTCCAAGTCGCAGAAAGCGTTTCAACGAGCCGATGTGTTTACAATGCACCATGAGCTTTTGCATGAGGAACAAAAAGAAAGTGACAAGAACACCCAGTTGCCGTCCTTTATATCCTCGTTTAGGAAAGAGCCGAGGGATTTGTATAAGAAAACGTTGGGTTGCGTGAGTAAGTATTCCACGAGACTGACTGATGTGAAGGAATCCAAGCTAGAGAAGTCTCTAGAGGATGAAGCAAAAGACTAAGTAGAGTATTATCGCTGAGACTTTGTCTTTATTTTTCGTGAAGTGACATTTAGTGAGTTTTGAGTTCGAGCAGTATCCCGCATAGGAGGTGACGTACTGGTGTCACTTGAGGGATCGACGAGGCGCACATCCCGCAGTTGCCGCCCCGCAACTCACTCAAAGCGTGCGAGCTCTTCTAAAGAAAAGCTCGATGTTGCCGTTCAGGTTGACATACATTTCTTCCCCATCGCGTCGTACTCATCTTTGGGTCCTCCTGTCTGGACAACGTGGACTGTGTGGTCATGAAACATCCATGCCAACTGTCCCAATGAGGTGCCACTCATGCGACCATTTGTTTTTCATCGGGATAACCATTCCTCTCATGCTGAACTCATAGTCTTGCTGGCTTTGGTTTTGCCTCCGCCGACCCACAGGACAAGTCCAAATCGGCACACGTTTCCACGGATTCAGTCAAGGCTTGTTGATCGGCATTCGTCCAGGTCAAGGTGGTAGTGGCATTGCGCAGAATGCGCCGTCGTTCTTGTTCTTAAGCGACATGCGCATATCCACATTGGAGAGCGACCATCACGACGGTATCCGGGGCCTCTGCGGTTTGGTCCACAACTTGTTGCAAGACTTGACGTCAGGCGGCTTGTTCCGTGTCATTGCAAACACGGTAGTGTGTCCAAGCCAAGAGAGTTCGATTCTTCATCTCTAGATTTATTGTGGTTGGCGACATAGGACAGGACGGTCCGCGCCGTGGTGGAATCCAGGACGGTTTCCATGAACAAGGCATGGGCGGGAGTGGCCTGACACTCCATGTACTTTTCAAGCCAGGCCGAGGGTCCAATGGCCACGGCCGCATTGTCATTGCCATTGTTGCTGCGTCGGGTCAAGGCTTTCCCTGGAGTGGTACTCTTGGTATCGTGGAGATCAAACGCGGTGCCCTGTCTCGCTCGACCCGCGGCCAAGTCCAAGCTCGTTTGGGCATCTTGTCGACTGCAGTGCGGTTGATGCGGACTCTGAATGACGCGGTGCAACAGGACACGCGTCAAATGACGGAGGGAATACTTGAACGAATCATCATATCCAGTGGCCTCAATCAAGGTAAAGCGTGTCAAGGCGGCCCGATCTTGGGTCGTTTCCACCATTTCGCAATCCAAGGCAAAAAGTTTGGGCGCTTGTTGTGGTTGTTGTTGCTCTTGTTATGATTTTTAGTGTGGTTGTGGTTGTTGCAGGCCAAGAGGGTGGTCAAGAGGGTGGTCAAGTCTTGCACGAGCAATTGGTGGAGGGCTCGGGTCGCTGTATGGACTTCCAGGACCACGACACATGCGACACTGACGGGATTGTGCAAACACAGCCAGGCCGGGGAAGACCCTTGTATCGAACGACAGATGACGACGAAGCTTGGTGGTACGATCGTTTCGTTCCGGGTGCCAATTTGGTGGTATCATTGATCTCGGGTGGTGTTACTGTTATGGTGGTGGATGTTGGCATGGCGAGGCTGAACAAAATATCTTTATGATGCGATCCTTCGAGCAGACGTCCTTCGGGACAACCACGTCTCCAATAAAAGGTGGCAGCCACCGTGTCGTCACTATGGTCGTCGTCGTCGTCTGCTGTAGTGGTAGTTGCATCGCCAGGGTCATCTGGTTGCTCTTGTGGTGGACCACACGGGCGTGAACGACGACGATGCCTCACCAAGGTGCGCCATTCATACAACTCGTGGACCGACACGAGGCCACTGACACTGGCATGTATGGCGACGGTGCTCCATCGTTTGCGCAACTTTTTGTATCGACCCTTGTCCTATTTCGTCTACCCATTTTGGTCTATGGTCGTTGTTGGGTTGTGGTGGTTTGGTTCTTGGTTCCTGGGTGCTGCGGCAGCTTCTATTCCCCCAGCAAGACGTGTGTGTATATGTATTTGTATGTATGTATGAAGGTTGTTGTGGTTGTGGAACACAACGTTCTCGGCGGACATTCCAGTCGATGTGGTGGGCGATGCAACATGTTTCTCTTGTCGTGCTCTCGGTTGTTCTCTTCTTGTTCAATCTCTTTGTTGATCGGTTCTCTTGTTTGATCTCTTTTGCTACGCAGAATCCAGGTGCTACATGACAATAGGACTACAAAAGTTTCAAGTTTTATGTCATGTTCTGCTCTGTTGTTTTCTTGTTGCGTGCTTGTTGCCCCGCCCCGTACAGACCAAACGGACTCCTTGCAAATTCTATTTTTCAATTTTCATGGCTGCATCTAATTCCTCCACCAGTCTCAACAGACTGCTGGTGCATGCGGAGAGTCTCCCACTCTCGCTGTGAGCCTTTCAAGGACCATTGAACGGAATACCGATGTTTGGACAATCATGGTTGAAGCCCTGTGTGGTTTCTCGGGAGACATTTTTGTTTCAATTGGCATTGCTGGACGACCTACAATGTGTTTAGCTTGAAAGCAGTGCCTTCACCGAACATCCATCTAGGTAGGGAAGTATGAAACAACTGTAACACATCTCTTTCACGGGTGGCTTGGATCTGTTCTTGGAAGCCAACCGCACATCTACGATGGCGAGCGACATTTGACTAACAGCAATCATTTATCGCAAGATTTATCAAACTCTCAGTGGCCCCCAATCCTTGTTAATTCCCAACAAACCAACAAATTACGTTGAGCATGAAACGCTCTTTTTCCGTTAGCAGTTGAGCGTCTCTGTGGAGGCCGTTTCCAATCGGTGCGTAAGTTTCGTGCGAACATCTTGGTTGACAAGCTTGACTCGTCCATCTGTGACCCTGAACTTACCATATAAGATGCCGGTGCCCAGATATTTGATTTGGCAATGCTCCAGGCAAAGGCGCACAGGGCGACCCTATTTATCATTTGTCGTATGCCTCCCCCCAAGCTTTTCACAGCCAGCAATTTCCAGGGATTCAACTTCGCTACAGACCAATATTGTGGTCGGACAAATGCCTC
The DNA here is from genome assembly GCA_946965045.2 of Epithemia pelagica. Classification (NCBI taxonomy): domain Eukaryota; phylum Bacillariophyta; class Bacillariophyceae; order Surirellales; family Surirellaceae; genus Epithemia; species Epithemia pelagica. Next base: position 583,631 of record OX337237.1, read on the forward strand.
CAGATTGTTAGCAGGAACAATGAAAATGAACCGATCTTTGTCAAAGACAACAGGTGTGGCTCGTCGTCGACTTGCAATGCTTGCATTTTTTGTCGCTCTTCTTCCCAAACCTTGGATTCTTCTTCTTCTTTTTGTGCCTTGCGTCCTTTTCCTGCTTCTTCTCGACGTTTTCGTACTTCGGCCGATTTGGTCATGTTGCGACTGTGATCGTGACAGGTCCAGCGGAGGCTGCTTTCTTGTTTTTTCCTCTCCTCCTCCACACGGGCAGCGGCAGCCACTGTGGAAAAAGGATCGTGGCTGCTACATGCTGTCGTTCGTTCCTTGTCGTCGTAGTCCTCGTCATCCTCTTCATCTTCGGCCTTCGGCATTTATCGGCCTTTCCGGAATCTCCACGAGGACCAACTCCACGTTTGTTGAATCGTCCCTTGGCCATGGTGATGCTGTTGCGGGGATTGCTTTCGGTGGATAGAATGGAACGATATCTGATAGCGTTCATCTACCTGTCGTCGTGGTTGTCGTGACGATGTCGTCCGACAATGGGAGTAACTCGACTTTGTGGCTTTGAATGTCCTGATGACTGTCGTGAGAATGTCGTGATTGTCGAAAAATGTCGTATTCGCATCGTTAACTCGTACTCAATACTCAATACTAAACTCAGCCGTCCTTCTTCGTTTGTGAAAAACTCTTGAAACAACCACCGAGAGATTGGAGATTCTTCACGAGTCATTTCTTTATCAATGGTCAACGTTGTTTCTTTGGATCCAGAGAAACCGTTCTCCCATGAACCATCCATCTATCTACAATAGCGCACGGACTGCGTTACACCACCTGAGAACGAGATGCGTCGGTCCGCGAGATCTGCAGATTCCTTCTTCATCCCGTAAGTTCCAGGCTTTTTCTCCTTGTGACTGTTGCTAAGAATGTGTACTAGCTAGATAGCCCAAGTCGTACAAAGCTCATGGCGCCTTTCGAACAGGTGCATCTATAGATGGACCTTGTATGGAACACCGCTGTTGGACTGTTGCTCCGTATTCCGCCTAGCATTCGAATAGGATTTGTCTTACCCTTTCCCTCACCGCTGTCTTGTGCTCCCCAGGTAATGCTTTACTGCGGAACCTTTCAAAGGCTTACGTAGCAACCACTGCTAAAATACCTGGAACGAAAGAAGCCAATGTCTCAAACTCTGTTCAGCTTAGTCTCAAAAAGATCCCAACAGGAAAACATTTGAAGCTTTCATCAGCGGATGCGTTGTTCGCATGGTTGAAAGAACGTATGAACGACCAAGCGGTGTTGGCCTCTGGCGCTAATCTACTGTCTCCTGAAAGTATGGAGTTTACCCTTGAAGGCCGCCAACAAGCGATGAAAACAACCGAAAGTTGTCTAAAAAAACTATTTGAATCCGCTACAAAGGGTAAAAGCGATCGAAGGGATTATCCCTTTCCTGTTTGTTCTGCAATGTCCGGCATTGGCAAAACCCGTTTGTTGGATGAGTGGGTGAAGAAATTCAACGACGATGCAGATATCTGGAGCGATGTAAATTTTCCACCTACAAAACAAAGGTTGGCGCTTGTCTTGAGTTATGGAAATGGCCATTCGGTGGTATCTGAGGAGAGGTCAATGGGTGCCCATGCTGGCTTCGCTTGGCGGCTTCTCTATGCTATTTTTCTTGAAAGAAACAGCAAGTTAAATGGTTGGCAACACTTTTGGACATCGTTGCCAAGGAATGCCGATGAACTCACACTTGGTGACGTTTTTAAAGTAATTCAGAGGGTTCTTGGATTAAATGATCAAGACAAATGTGCTCTCTTCGTTGGGATCGATGAGTATCAACGCATTCCCCCAAATCATGTCGACGGGGAAGATGCGTTGGCGAATTTTCTCGATGCCATGTTCAGTGAAATGACAAAACAAAACAGTGTGGTGATGCTTCCCATGTTTGCGGGTACGGACTGGTCAAAGATGTCATTGGCAGCCTCAGCATCGTCAAATGCATACGCAGCGGCTATAAGCACTAAGCGGGTCCGAATGCCGCTGCTCGACACAGAGGCAATGAGAAAGGCGGTGTATGGAAGAGGCGACGGCATGAAAGAACTTCTCCTGCAAGATATTTTTTGCAGACATCTATTCTTTCTGGGTGGTGTTCCACGCCCATGCACAGAATATGCAGACGAATGCCTCACATGGCAGAAGACGAATGGAGATGAATCACCGCATGCGGCGAAAGAAGAGTACAAAAACACCTTTGAAGAAAAGTTCGGAGAATTCTTCGATAATGTGTACAGCACCGTTCCGAGAAGCGATGAAACGCCAAAAGCAAAAAAAAGGAAAGAGAAAACAGGTTTTACCCTACGCGAGCTTATTTGGTTGGTGGCCTACTCAGTCAACGGGGCAACAGTCACGGAGGAGGATACGCCATTTGCGAGAATTGAAGAATCAAAGATCAAACATCTCTCTTTTAGACGTCTCCGTGATGGCTCTGTTTGCATCCTTGGCGACGACAGAAGGCTTCAACTTCCATATTGCTTCTTCTATCATCTGAGCAAAGTGGACAAAAGCAATCACAGGTTGCCCCCAGCAGAAGACGCTTTCATGGACGCTTTGAAGTATCTTGGGGATTTTGTGGATAACAACGTTTTTAATCCTTCGAATGCTCCTTGGCAGCAATGGGAACTATTTGGCGCTTGTTTCGTTGCGCTTCGTATCAATGCGCTTTGTATCACATCGGCTACAAACGTTTCAACACTGAAGAAGCTCTTCAATGGTGCAGAGACCAACGTGTCCAATTTAACTGTCCGTCTCAAGCCAATGCGGGTGGTTCAGATGAATGAGCCACTTAATGATTCCTTGCCTGCTTCGATTCTCTTTAAGGACTACCCGAGGCCAGTAAACTGGATCAAAGAAGGGTTGGTTGTATTGAATGGCGACAACGGCAAGGGAATCGATATCTTCTACACACTGGAACTGGACGGGAATCCAGGCAATTATGTTTTGATAGCCGATCAACGCAAACGAGTCCATGGTCATCTAAACATACCAAAAACCATCAACAAAGCTCGCGCAGTCCTTCAAAATAATCGATTTCCGGAAGTTCAGCATGTTGTCGTGGCTCTTTTCAGCATGTTCACGGTACGAAAACTGGATGACCTTCCTCCTGATTCAATTGCCGTTACATTTGATCAGCACAAAACTTTCCATGGGGCCTTGCACCTGCACCCTGCGGCATCTGTTTGTGTTCGCGTAAATGTCGATAACCAGACTGCTCTAGAAGGCCTCTTCTGTAAATCAGCGCGAGCTGGGGCCCAAAAAATAATCCAGGAGCGCAGCCAAGGGCGCGTTATAGTTTCTTTTGAGAATTTACAAGTTCTGTTGGGAGACGAGGCAGATAATCTTTGGGATGATGCAGTGGATCTTTGCAGCTTTTCTTGTTGATGCATTTGGCCACATATCGATTACTGTATCTTGTCGTAGACAAAGATCTGGTGACTCAGGGGTGGTGTCCATTGTTCTCATAAAATGAAAGGGTTGCAGAAAGAGTTACCGATTAAGAAAAAAATGACTGCAGCAACGAAACATTATGTTTTTAGGGTGTTCTTTAATTACAACCGGCGAGGGGAGAAGGCAAAAGCCGAAAGCGCAAGGGAGGAGTCGCTTACATACCTGACACGGTTGTTTGAAAGGGTTGCACAATTTGCGTGCATCGCCAAGGACGAGAATAAGGACAAACCCTGTTTCATGCTGAAGGGGTATGTGAGCCTTAATTCTCCTTGCACACAACCTCATATTAGACGATGGCTGGGAAAATGCAGCATTTGTTATCCTTCAAACTTTGGAGACACAATCAACCTGTGTCGGCTGGTCTGTGTCGACAAATGTTTGGTTACAGTGGGTCGCCTGTCTCAGGCGGGTAATTCAAACGCAAAAAACACTCACCAAAGACCCAAAATTTGTCGTCAAGCTTCTAGTCGATTCAACTGAAGGGAGGGATGGAACGCTTTTGTTGGAGTCCAAGTTTGCTTCCAACACGTCACTCGGCAATCCGGTCGCGCATTTACTAGCTAGCTATGTGTCGAGAGAGTCAATCAAAAGTCACAAAAGGTTCCTACTCCTATTACTCCTATATAGTAGGAGTAAGTACTCCTACTCCTAATTCTTTACTCCTATTGTACAAGGAGGGCAAACGAAACGATGATGGTTTTTGCTCTTTTGTCGCTCTCTTGAATTTGTGATGGTTGGTTGTAAGGTTGTATTGACTGTACTTTTACCCACAGTACGAGTACGTGCGTCAAACTCCGTAGTTGTCTTTTACGGCCTAAAAAAACAGCCAAAAGTACGACAGTTGCTTGTATGATATACCACAGTAGTATTAATACTTCCCGGTGTCGAGTCCTTTCAAGGAGGGACCGCCCGGCGCGGAGGGTAGAATGACGAGGAGGGCAATGGTCGAGGAGGGCGCACGCCCGACAAGACAATTGCCCGTCGAGTCATTCTCCCGACAAGCCGGGCGCGCCCGACGCGAGAGGACGGCGAGACACGGGGAAGTAGTAAACTTACTCCCTATCAAGCTGTGTAGGTAGTGAGGATTTCCTGGAAGCCATGTCACAAAGTGTCACACAAGTGTCACACAAGTGTCACACACGAGAGGGAAACCGCGCGACTCGCACGAAACTACTTTCCGGTCGTACAAAAATTCTTACTGTAGTATAAAAATGTGAGACGAACTACCTACACAGTCTGGTATGGAGTTAGTCCAAAGAGGGCAGTGTGTAGATACCACTATGTGCTCGCGCAATACCACAACCTCGTCTACTGCCTTCACCTAGAGCCTACTGAAGAAAATACTACATTGGTTGTATTTCCTACCTACTCCTATTGTACAAGGAGGGCAAACGAAACGATGATGGTTTCCATCGTAACTCGGATGAAAAATGTCTCTGGACTGCCGGCATCATTATAGGTCTTTCGAACTCTCGCAGCGGCAAAAAGAGGGAGGAGCACAACTCCAGTCATCTTTCAGTACTATGATGGGTCACAAGTATCATCTAATGCTGACAGTCAATCAAATTGTCTCAATGAAGGACCATCCAGCAGAAGCTTGTACAGGGCAGAGTTCTTATCCATCAATGGAAACCTTTCAAAGGTCTGGCAGGGTTTCAACTCATCTCCAAGAGCAAATTCATTGTTAACAATAATCCCATTGGAATAAGCAACTGCTGCGAAATGCCCGCCTAGTCCTTTTGTCATTCCAGGAAGCCTCCAGACTTTATTGTGTTTCGTGTCAAGAACCTCCACGGAACGCACTCTGGCGTCACCCTCATTTTCAACAGAAAATCGATCGTCACTACGACCTCCGACCACAAGCAGGCATGTTCCAAGGCGGACAACAGAATGTCTGAAACGAGGAAGAGAAAGAACCAGATTATTGTGCATTTTCCATGACAAAGAAGGTGCAAGGGTCGATTCTTGAAAATCACTTCCATCGTTGCCTGAATCAGCCGACAAGTCCAAGTATTCGACGGAAGTTAACATCTCATGTCCTCCAATAATCTTCTTTCCACCAATGACGTAGACACGTGAACCAATGGCCGCCATTCCGAAGTAGATACGAGGAACATTCATGGATGGTCCTTGGAAAATGAAAGGTTGACTTGCTTGAGCTATGTCAAGAATATCCACATTTCCATTACAATCTGTTCCACCAATTACAATGTACCTGTTTTGGACCACGGTAGCTGAGCATGAACAACCAGTAGACAAACGACACTGCAATATTTTCCACGGTGTTTTCTTCTCAGTCTTGTTCAAATAAGCACTAATGCTTTACTGCGGAACCTTTCAAAGGCTTACGTAGCAACCACTGCTGAAAAACCTGGAACGAAAGAAGCCAATGCTAGCAAATCACCGAAGGTTCCGAAGAATAACGAAACCCTCAAATACTACTACGATGAAAACGGTGGAAAAAGGATAACCTTACGGATGGTCAAGAGAGGAACTTAAATGTCAGTTTGGGATACCGAATTGGGGATCTCAAAGAAGACAGTAATCGAGTCAATTTAATTCAAGAGGAGTTGAAGATCGACTTGCCTCACTTTTTAAAGACTGGCGAAGAAGTCCATCGTCAATCCGTCCCCTTGGACTCTTTGAGAATGGCTCCCTATGACTTTGGATTCAACCTGCGCCTTGCGCACGACGAGGACCTGAAACTTTTCTTGCAAGAATTGAACAAGGTGAGACAATGGCACAAGGATGCCAAAATCCGTGATACATATCTTTCACCGACCTTGACAAAAGTGCAATCTAGTGGAACGGGCAAATCGAGACTGATCACGGAGGCAAAGAAACAACTTGAGACAAATAAGATTGCATGCCGAACTATTTTACTATCATCGAAGGACCACGCCAACCTTGAAAAAGATACATTTGATACCTCTTACTGCATTCCTGACACCCTGCCTGGAGAAGATGGTTTGAATAAAGCACGAGATATGTTTCGCAATATGATTTTCCATCAATGCGCCGAGGCAATTTCAAAATCAAATCCAAATGGGGAACCGAACGAAAATGATCCGACCGAGGTTATTCTGTTTTTCGACGAAGCTCAACACCTGGCAAAGCACGGCGGCTACTTGTTTCGTGTGCTGCGATGGATTCTTCGAGAGAACCCTGAAATTTCTAATAACAAGAAGAAATATCGAATTGTTGCTGTTTTGGCGGGTACAACGACGTCATTGACCAATTTTTTCCCCGAAGTTGAGGCACAGTCGTCAGACACGAGAGTTCTTAACACCGAGGGCGCATATTTCGAGAAGGGGGAAACACCGTTTGACCCGTTCTTCATGTTCCGAACGATGGGATGTCTTGCAAACCACCCCGACGTTAGGACTCCTCAAAGCATGAGTGAAAGTGAATACGACAATATGATTCGATATGGTCGTCCCTTGTTCGCAGCAATGCACAAGGAGAAAAGGTTGGGCAATAACGAGATCTTTGAAATTGCCAACAAGATTATCCTGGGAGATATGACAATGCCTCTGGCGTCTTGTCTCAGTGTACTGGGAACTCGTATCCAGATGGGACAGACATCTGTTGCCATGGTGTCAAGACTAGTCTCGAAAGGCTACGCTCACTTGACATCGTTTCAGCAGGCACCAAAGCGGTCTGACGTACCGTCTAAGGCAACATTTACGTTCTTGCCAGACCCTGTTTGCGCCCGGATCTGTATGGCACTCATGGACAAGGACTTTGCGGACGGAATGGGAGACCACGTACGCTTGACGCGACTATCACTGGGAACAAGAAGACCTTTTGGTCCGCTAAGATGGGCGAGCTTTTTTCGAACAGTATATGCGAGGCCAACAAGGGGGACTACGGCGAAGTGGCATCGGCTTTGTTCTTATTGTTTTGCGGAGACATTCTTCGCAAGAAGGCAGACCCTGACTACAAGACATTCTCAGTTGCCCTGGATCTATATCTTGAACAGATTGCAAGAAATGACAATGCTACTGAGGATGATGACCCGACGAACGTAGAATCAGGCCATGCGATATCAAATTGTCACGTGAATTTCATACAGTTGTTTCAATATAGATTCCACGTTGCATTGTCCGATCTTGGGCGGTCGGAATTTCTTGAGGGTTTGTACAACAAGGCTTGCGCAATATACTGTCCAAACAACCGGGAAGCAGCAGATTTGGTGGTTCCCTGCCGATCAATGGCATTGTCAGGAAGGGTTGAGTACATTCCCATCTTTGTGAGTGTCAAGAACCAAGCTAGCGTGTCTCCCGCGAAGGCGAACGGCTTCCTGTCTGAATCATTGAAGAAACTTCACTCAGCCGGTATCACAAAAGGTTTGTTGCTCATGTGTCTCGTTGGACAAGATCGGGAGGATTTGGGACGGTCAGACTATAACAATGTTCTCGGCAAGGAGAGAACCGATAGCTTGTCCTCATTGAAGTTGGACGATGAGCTAAAGAAAGCCGTATGTAGCAACGTTGACAATTTGAGAGAAAAGCTGGTTCCCAAGATGTTTTGCATTCATAAAGACGAATTTGGTATCTATGAGGCTGTTATGGCTTCCAAGTCGCAGAAAGCGTTTCAACGAGCCGATGTGTTTACAATGCACCATGAGCTTTTGCATGAGGAACAAAAAGAAAGTGACAAGAACACCCAGTTGCCGTCCTTTGTATCCTCGTTTAGGAAAGAGCCGAGGGATTTGTATAAGAAAACGTTGGGTTGCGTGAGTAAGTATGCCACGAGACTGACTGATGTGAAGGAATCCAAGCTAGAGAAGTCTCTAGAGGATGAAGCAAAAGACTAAGTAGAGTATTATCGCTGAGATTTTGTCTTTATTTTTCGTGAAGTGACATTTAGTGAGTTTTATCCCGCATAGGTGTCACTTGGGATGGACGAGGCGCACATCGCGCAATTGCTTGGTGAGGCCGCCCCGCAGCTGACACGAAGCGTCTCTCATGCTGTCGGAATCTGGTGGTACCTGCGAACGACAATTGTCACGGTCTATTCATTTTTTATATATTCGTATCCCAGGCTTTTTTCTAGAATAGAGAGAGTTATCGGTATGCATCAGCGCAACCCCAACGATATGTGCCGGTCATTGGGCTTTTGCAAGAAATCTCATTCATGAACGACATGACGAACGAACGAGATCCCAACAGGTGATTTCACATTGGACATGAGTGGTGGGCGTTACAATAAAATAATACTCATTGTGTCCACCCAAACGGTGAGAAATAGAGTAGGTAGATGGGATAATACAAGACACAATCACTGGCTGTTAAATGATTTGGATCCATGGTACGACATGGTTGTTCGCCCTGTGTGATTGTTTCCGTTGTTCCACGCACACAAGTCGTGACGTTCTCTCTGCATCCAATCCTTGAATGAACGAGAAAGGATCGCTGTCTCGACATTTTCGTTTTCTGATTCGACAGGCGAGCACCAATCGAATGCTGGTTCAGCATTGAATGGAGGGAATGTAGTTGCGTCTCTCCCTTGGACTCATCGGCGAATTTGGTAATAATCGTCGTCGTCATCCTCGTCATAGTCGTCGTCATAGTCATCGTCGTAATCATCCAATCGACTCATTTCATCCAATTCGTCCACCAAGAGAATGGTATCGTCGTCATCATCATCATCATCATCGTCGTCGCTTTCATCGACAATTTGAATTTGCAAATCATCGCGTTTTTCCAATTCCAACTGCGAGATTTGATGCATTTCACCCCCACACAATTCCAAGACTTCATGCCACAATGGTTTGGGCAAGCTAATGCATTGTTTCAAGGCCAAACTTCGGGCACAGGCAATGGGTTGATACTTGCCCAAGACGAGACACGTCAAGTCCAATTCGGCCGCTTCCTCATAACAGTGTTGTCCCACAAAGAAGCGAAATTCCAAGGGTTTGTAGTCTCCCCGTAAGACCCCGTCCACGGCTGCGGCCAAGCCACCCCGATAAATCCCCGTATTGGGCGCAATTTCGTACGATCCCGGCAATCCGGCAATGCCATGAATCAATTCGGCCGGCTGATCTTGATGGTCTGGGCCTGGGATATTCACAAGTATACGAAATAATAAAACAGTGTCAGAACGAGATTCTCTCGACAAAGTGGGCGCACAAAAACTTTGGACCATACCTCCAATATACAACGCACATTCCGAGCCAAAGGCTCGCATGAATCGATTAAGATCGGGTCGACTGTTTCTCGTCGAATTGATGCTGCTGCTGCTGCTTTGGGAACGATTGCGCGCGACACCGCCAAACAAGACCAATTGGGCCAAACTTTCCGTCAATTTCATGGCCATGGGTCGATTCATGACCAAGGTAATGGCCGGTGACGATGACGGTTCCTCGTCGTCGTCCAAGGACCGGTCGAGGACATTCGACGACAACGGTTTCGGTGGGGCCACCGTGTGGCGGCGTGGCGTCGTTTCGGGTTTTTCCAAGACCAAACACACTTCTTGCCAGGTTTCTTGATGGTCCAAAAACAATTGCAGCATTTCCGCCATGTTTTCATCGAGCGACGTGGCATCAATTTGACCATTGGCTGCCGCTTCTTCCGTCAGGTACTGCAAATCTTGGGCAATCAAGGCCGAGGCACGATGATACCACACTTCCATGCTCGATTCGTCGTCGTCCGGTTTGTCTTGGTATTGGAGTTTGAGGCGAGACCCCGTGACGCTGTGTTTGTGATTGCGTTGGAGTTCCACTTCCAAGGGCATGCGAACCACCAGTCCACCAACCTCCGGCTGTTTCGCAAATAAAGAAAACAACAAGACAAACAAGCAAGCAAGCAATACTACGTGAGCCATCCAATACAACAGCACCATTGCCCCAAATGGATTACACAGTCCAGAACTCTGGTAGGAGAGTGCCGTTTCCTTGGTGGTCCTCTTCTCGTTCTCGTGCTTACCACAGCGGTGGGGTGGGCCCAGACCGAAGCTTCAAATTCGTCATGCAATCGTTGATTTTGACTTTGCAACAATTCCTTATTTTCCGATGATACGGACGGAGGTCGTTCTTGCTGTTGCTCGTCCTTGTTCTTATTGTTGTTGTTTTCTTGCGCCAAGTTGCGCCGAAAGGCCCGCCAGTCCATTTGCGAGGTGGCCAACAAGACGGTATCAAATTCGTCATCGTCGTCATCGTCGTCGTCATCTTCATCTTCCTCTGCATCTTCATTTCGATTTGTCTTTTTCGGGTTCTCGTCGTCATTGTATCCTTCGAAATCATTGTAAAAGGTTGGAGACTGCGCCAACGCGAATCTTCGTTTGGGTCTCGTGGCGGCGGGAGGAGGACCAGATGGTCGAATCTCAACTGCAACAGGGCTCGTACTCGAACGAGTCATGAGGGATATTCGGGGAATAGTGGTAAAGGCTGCTGCCACGTTCATGGAAACACAAGCCATCCAGGCCAACCACGACAAGGAGAATATGGAATAATACTTCATGGAAGCAACTTTTGTACCGATTCGAAATGTCCAAGGAAGCGAAACCTCTGAATGGTATCGTTGTCTCTCCTCAATGGCACAACCAGTCAATCAAATCAATCACTGCAGTCGTTCTGTTGCAAGTACTCGGTGTGAAGGTCGTTCTTGGCACTGCGTTGCTGTTTGAAACAAAAGAGGAATGTGTCTGATTTCTAGTAGAGTGCTGACCAAAGCGCGCTATATACAGAGAGGTATCCATTTACACGACGAATCTTCATTCTCGCCGTCTCGAAACAACCGAGAATGGGTGATCAACGTTGACTTGCACCACGTCATTGAGGATGGAGTGTGCTATGTGCTGCGCAAAACTGCCCCGGGGGTTGTCGCCCCTTTTCTCCTGGATGACAGGGGGTGATGCGAAACGAAAGAGGGGAGAACATTGAGTCGCCTCTACAGTCGTTCAAATTCAGACGCGATTAGGTCGCTTTTCAAAAGCGAACAAATCCCTACCAAAATCAGAACTCCTAAGGCTGGTATCGTATGGGGGACAAGAACCGTACGATTCGAAACAGAATTCGTTTTGGGGGAGAAGCAAAGGAAACTTGGTTTGTCCCAACAAGATGTAAAACAATTATTATATCAATTAGGACCAATCGCGTCGAATTGATAGTCGTAAGATCACCTGGAACAAAGCCCAAAGACACCAAATAGGAAAAAGATGCAGACACTCAAGAGGCCAGGGTGATCTTTGTGTCTCTCATGACCGCGACCCTCTGGTCGTGGTCTTCGGTTGCTTCGTTGCGATTGGCCAGAAGGCAACGAATGCAACCATCGACCCACCAAAACCAAACGTTCCACAGTTGTTCTCCTCCCAACAATCGAGACACACTCGAGACGTAAAAATCCAAAGAAAAAGGAGGTACACGCCGTACGCCGTACGATTCGTAATTCGTACTGTTGGGAGTCAGCCAAACGGAATCCGGTTTTGTGTTTTCTCCGACCCGAGTCATCCTCATTTTGCTTCTTCGACCTTCTCTTCCTTGCAACCACAGCGCTCTCACAAAGAAGACACTGTGTTTTCTAAACTCGGAAGCAGGAGAGATGTCGCTGTACTAAATGTCCAGAGACACCTATAATTAGTTCCATTTACCATTCGACCCCATTTTGGAGCCAAATTCATGCAAATCACAAGAAATAGGGGCAAAAAGGACCATTCGGGCCCTTTGACTCACAAAACAACCACTATGAAAAATCAAGGTCATCTCTTCTGCATTTTGCTTCATGGATCCAGATTCGGGACAATTTCTCCCTCCTTCTGACATCAACATTGCAATTTTCGTGCACTTCGATCATCCTCTTGCTGAAATGCGAATCATTGAACGCAACGAGAGTTTTCATCTTTGCCATAATGGCCACAATTTCCTTGAATGATGGCATATCTGACGAAAAGTAGAGTGGCCAGAAGTCGTTGCTCGAAATCGTGTGTTCAGAAAATTCCAAGCCCTTGACAAAATCTCAAAAAAGCAAAAATCAAGGGATTTTCACGACCATCAGGTCAAGAGCAATATGCAAACCTTGAGGAACAAAGGGAAGAAATCCAACATGGCAGGACACGAGTCCTCAACACAGTTAGTCAGAGGATTCCTTTTCTGCATCAGCTTGTACCAAAGACTGAAGTACATGTAATATCAAAGAGACCACCTTCGACGATGAAGATGGAATATTGTGAAGCCACCGAGGCCAACAGAGCATCAACAATGGCTGTGTCCTCACGGCAGAAGACCTTAAGCTGCCATCTTCCTTCGTAGAATCAGCTCTGCTCAAAACGACAAAATGTCCAATTGCAACCAGCTGGAGAAATACCGAAGACTTTTCCCAACAAATTTGCTTGCAGGGTCACAAAAACCTTCTGACTCTATCAACACGCCATTCGTCATGTGGCAGAAAACAAACTTGGGACTCTATATTCCGAAACAAGCTCCATGATCCAGTCTCATTCTTGTCCCCTTGTCCCCGTCATAGACGGGGATGCTTAACCGCAGTATGAAGGACAATCTTCTTCTGAGCGATCTCTGGAGCACTCATCGGGGCATACCATGTGTCGTGGCCTTCTATAGCTTCCATCTTATTCCATTCCATTCTTGCCTATCCAAAGCCCATCGGATTTGCTTCTCAAACAGAAGCCTTGTAAGGTCATAGCATTCTAGTCGTCCCATCAATCGGGCGAGACATACATGCAAGCAATGACCATAGACCTTAGCAATGAGGGCAAGGAACATAGCCCCTTTGACATAACAAACATTCCTTGGCACCACCATCTGTCGAGCATTCACAACAATGGCCAGCACTTGAAAAACACGGACTCAAGCAAAACCATGATGCGCACCGATTGGAACACAAAATCAGTGCTCGTGCGAAAAGGCTCAACCCATAGGGGCAAATCTGTCAACCATAGACAGAGTTCCACAAGACAGACTCGAGTGACTTGTGTAATCAAAGGGGAAGTCATTTGACTTTGCCAACACAGTGGGAAACCAACGACTGACTGCAAGAAGCAATGTCAGCACGCAAAGCATAGCATGACAGACAAACCAACAACCGCACACCGCGAGAAGGCAAATGCGTAAAACACATCATCAGTCCCCTTTCAAATGTGGGTCCTCCAATTTATCTCGGCCATCAAGTTACAGTTCTTCATGCAACATGGTCTGAATGGCTACCGTATTGGGGCTCCGCATCAATCATGATTGGGGCTCCGCATCAATCAACCTTATAACTGCAAATTGCCGGTCGAATATCCACGTCATGGATTCCAAGGCAATTTCATTGGGTCATGGTTTAGGGGCTATAGGACAAGTCCCCTCTCGATGATGGGTGCTCTGTGCCGCGTCAATATAGAGAGCAACAAGACAGAACGAGGCCCATCAACATCGTGATTCGATTTCCAGAGCATCCAGAGCACCAAGGTACTTGGCCATACGAATAGCACCCAACAATTTCGTTGACAAAGGCCGACTCCACACAAATCTTGGCAATATTTAATTTCTTGTGATCATCCACATAGCAGCGGAGTCCTGACAGACAGGCAAAAGCAGCATATGAACTCAACGAACAGCTTAGGATTCGGAGCCCATAGCAAAAGCGATCAACAATACTCAGCCCAACGATGCTGATACTGTCCTCAGCACTCCACAAGGCCTCTTCACGAGCTCACTGAGCTAAGAGCATGACATAGAGCAAGCCACCGACTCGTCATAAGCTGTCATTTACGGCCAAGACAAGGACAGCGTCAATGAAAGGGTTACTCTGGTGGGGATTCACCCTGCCCCCACAAGAGATGGCAAAAGTTCATTCAAACGACTCTCATAACATATGACAACCACGTCGCCATAATATTGATGGTAAACCAACTCTCATGGACTTCACCAGCACAAAATAGACCAATCTTGCCACCATTATAATTTGATGGCCGTTGTACGCAACAACAGAAAAGATATACCAAATATCAAGTTTGACTGCTTCTTTCATTTCGGAGCAATGTCAAAAATTCATGGCAGAAGAAACGGGCATGATCGTCGCCATAAAACAACACCAGGCTCATGATCTTATACTCAGCATGCAAACTGCCCAACGAGCAGAATCTTGTCTTCAATTCTTGTTGTCTGTCTATCTCATAGACGGTGCATGATACAGGCACCCAATCCACGTTCAAAGCAGCAGAATCATAGGGAATTGCCATCCATGGCACGATCAAACTCAGAACGCTGTGTGATCTCAAGATGCAACAATCGATTGCGATTGCAGTACAAGCACAATGCGCTCTCTGCTTGCAGCGCACAGCCAATCATGGAGTAAATCATCCATGCTCAGCCCACAGAAGGGGCTTACTTACGAAAGGAGACAAAGAGTCCCCTGTCGTTGTCGACAGGCATTTGCTTACTGTCCAATTTCGTACCTCATTCATGGTACCTCTATAGCGCATACTCTTCTGCGCTTTCGTAGTGTGCGACTTCCTTTGTCAGCACCGAGTTTTCTTTGTGACTTCTGGTGTGTATGTCCGAATCATCATCGAGTTGAGCAACGGGCTCGCAATGAAGCACCGTCTGTCGAGTGATCTACATGCGGCATGTTCAACTTGGAACTCCAACAATGTAGAAAAACGGCGTACGTCGATTAACAACCGAACGCATCCGCAGTGGGCACTCTTTCATATTCCATACCTCCCAACGGGAAGAGGCTCGGCGCGTCCGCCGTTTGCCCGAATATGTGTGCAGCAGCAGACCACACATTCCTCCTCACCACTCATCCCCCGCTGTAGGACGAGCATTACGACTGAGGAGTTCTTGGGCGAATGAACCTTCCATGAGGACTCATCCAGATATTCTCGCGACCTTCCCAGGCTGGATATTTCGACCTTCCCAGGCCTCAACTCATGGTGAACGCTCAGAGACTTGGGTCTGATAAACCAAATTACGACACCGATACTGGATGAAAAATCGTTCAAATCAAAGAAGTGTCTACTTTATCTACCAACAATAGGAGCGACTGGCGAGGGGCTAACCCTAACCCTAACTCGCCGACAGATAGCTATATCGCCCAAATTCCGCCCACTATCATGACCGTAATTTGATCCGATTACCGAAAAGCAGAAGGAGTTTCAATGCTGCCTCATTTCTTCTCACAATTTTTGCACAGCGACAAACTAAAACGCACATCCACAAAAACAAAATCATGAAGATCTCCATCGCCCTCATTGTATCCTTCTTCTTGTCCTCCGTCTTGATCGTCAATGCCACCTATCTTCGTCAATCTTCCGGTGTGGACCAGAAGACACGTGTGCTAGACGACGAAGACGACGATGACGATGATGATGACAACAGCAACAACCAAGAAAGTGAAAACACGATCATCAAGAAATGCCTGGATCAAATTTACGCATTTCGTTTCGACTATTGCGACGCCTTGCGTGGTAAAATCACTCTCGATGAGTGGAGCGAAAGGGCCGAGAACTACATTCATCCTGGAATTGTGACATCGGGTTTTGCCGGTCCTGGTGAAATCGTGTATTGGATTGGCAGAGAAAACTTTTTGCACAATGAGACGGGGCTCATTCCAATGCTTCAGAATACTGCCGGTGGCAGCTTTACGAGCTGCATTGTTGTCTTTTCGGGCACGATCCGGGTGGATTATTTTCCTGACGACAACAAGATCATCCTCACCACACCCAATATCAAGGCTGTTAGTTCACCTACTTCACCAGGACAAGGTAACTTGCCAGGCGCTAGCAACAAGTTTATGGAATATGAGGAAGATAATTACACTTTCGAAAAAGTGGAAGATGATTGGCTCCTCTCTACGTATGACGATCCCAACACGGTTCTCTCTCTAAAGGCCAACTCCTATCCATAAAGCGAGAAAAGAAGAGAGCAATTGGAGGGTAGAGTCAACCTTCACATTGACTACCCTTATCAACAACAATTTTGATGTGATACAAAACTCTGTATATTTAATCTTATGATTCATAATAATCTGTTTTCTGATTATGACCTACTGTCTGGTATTACAAGTAGCTGGATGCCACTTCACAACGATACCCTGACCTCCACTCTTGACTAGGCCGGTCGAAGCATTCGAGGTGGTTTGAGCAGCATCCCTGGGAGACTCTGGATCATGAGATGCGACATCTCAACCCGTGCAACACAACAACGATGGGGGTAGTAAAAAAAATCAGAAAACATAATATATTCAAAGTTGTGGGAACACGGCCATGGAAGTGGGGATTGAGGGTCGCCCTGCGCTAGCCCAGCAGATGGCAGAGAATTCTGAAAGGGTCAACAGATGGACAGAGAATTCTGAAAGGGACTCTTTTGAAACCGACAGACGCCGCCCCTGATTTTTCGCCCCCTTTCAGAAGCGGGGATGTCACAGAAAAGAGGCCCAGATTCTTTTGTTGGGCATAAGTATGTGGTATCCATCCATTGTTGATGCGACAATTGCCAGGCATCGTTGTAACAAGCTCCAGCCACCAACAGCAGCAGCACCAACAGGCAAGTGTATCAGAAAGAAGAGAGAAAAAGGAAGACTGAGTCTTTGTCAAACCGAAGGAGCGAGAGGCACATTTTTGAAAAATAACGTCGCACTTGTTTTGCCCCTCGGTTCGGCTTCTGGCCTCTTCCATCCATTCGATACCCAGGCATTTCTTGATTTGAGTGTGACATTGACCACGAGGAGGAACCACCGTCTTGGACGGCACTGACAAGAGTCTCGGGAGACATTTCGACGACCAACCAAACAAAACTACGTATGCTACGTCTTCCTCTTATCGATTGATTTCTGGTCTCTCTACCTAGTTTGACGCGAGTGATTGATTGTTGATTAGATTGAACAAATTATTGGATAACAACAAGTCGGGCCTCAATCTTGACCGGGGAAAACAACAGAGGGCAAAATTGGTATTACCAACGACGGAACGAACCATGTCGTCCCAACAACGACAAGGACCCTCGGCTGGTACCGAATGGGAAGCGCTGTTACCATCCAGCCAGGCCGATACTCTTGCAAACAACAATGCTAGTAGCAACCACCAACCGACAACTGGTCCACCCCGACGACCGCTTCCGCCCCAACGATTGGAATCGTCGTCTCCGGTTCCTTCGACACGTGCCATGGGAAGTTTGTTCAAAACCTTGTACAGTGGTCGGTGGTTTCCCGGTGCATGGGATATTCGCGATGTGCCCCATCCCAACAACCTGAATGAGCATCATCATGACGACAATGATGGAGACATGGAACATTCGTCTCATCGTCGTCGGTCGAGCAAAAGTCGTAGGCAACGTACGACTATAACCGGTTCTCCTGGTCCTTCCTCGTCAGCATCCTTGTCGAGTACGATTCGTATTCGACAAGGTCGGAGTTGGCGGCGGCGCATTTTTTTGCTCGTGACGGAACCGGATACCAGTATTTTGTCGGCCCTCTTTTTTGTCGCACTTATTGTGGCAATCATGGTCATGAATGGACTCATGATGTTGCAAACCATGCAGTTCTTGCAATATACACCCACGACATGTGACTTTTGTCAAGTCGAATGGCCTCAACAACATCAATATGACATCAACTCTGTGGATGATGGTGTATCGTCCTCGTGGATTCGGGATGCATCCTCCAATATTCCAGCCACTGATGATGCTACAGACAACAGACACATGGGAATTCCTTGCATCTGTCCTCCCACACCCTATCCATGGACGGAGCGTGTTTTGAAATATTTGGTCTACTTCTTTTCGATTGAATGGATTCTTCGAGTTATCTGCTATTCCCCCGCTCCCCATGAACAAGAAGATCAAGATACCCCCCTAGGTCGGCGTCGTTCTCATCAGGATCGTCGCCGTCCTTTGGCGCCCCGCCTTGGCCAATTTCTCAATTATTTGTTTTCGTGGCAACAGATTTTGGATTTTTGGGCCACCTTTCCCTATTACATGGAGTTTTTGGGCAATTCCAATGGTCTCATGAGTTTGCGCCTGTTGCGCTTGTTTCGTGTCTTTCAATTGGTTCGATTGGGAACCTACAATGCCACCCTCACCACCCTTTTGACGGTTCTGCAGCAAGCCACATTGCATTTGAAATTGCTCGTTCTCATCTTGTTGTTTGGTGCCGCACTCTTTGGAAGTGTCATTTATTGGTTGGAACGAGGCGACTGGAAGTATTGGCCCGAAACAGAGTCCTTTCAGTTTATACGAACCAACGAACATGGACAAGAAGAAGTTTCACCCTTTACCTCGATTCCAGCCACCTTTTATTGGTTCATGGTGACGGCCACGACGGTAGGTTATGGTGACGTCTATCCCACCTCCAATGTCGGGCGATGGGTTGGCGTCATGGCCATGTTGTCCGGAGTCTTGGTCGTGGCCTTTCCCGTAGGTGTCTTTTCCGATTTGTGGTCCAAGGAACTAACAAAGAAGGGAGCCTGGCAATCCGATAATTACGAGGACGATGAGGACGACGATGGCGACGGAGATAATGAAGACAATGGGGATGATGGTGAGAACAGACGATTGGTCGCTCCTATTACCAATATACCTTCCAACAGATATCGAACCATGGAGGAAGAACGCAAAGCGGCTCAGAGCGTTCATTCAAACACGGCTCCTACGCTACCTCAGGAACAACAACAACAACAACAACAACAACAACAAGGAACTTGGTTGGACTCCTTTTTCTCGGGGACGGCACAATCGGCAGGTGTGATCCTGTCACGGGCCAATGTAGACACGATCATGGCTCATTTGCAATCCATACAGGAATCGCAACGCGTTATTCAACATATACTGGCACAAGCCCAAACTCAAGCAACCCAACACGAGTAATATGATATGGCTGTTCGGAGAGGAACGGATCTATAGTATAGAGAGAGCTGTTCCAAAGACGACCGATCCTCTTACCAGAGAGAGAGAGAGTCAACCAATTGGTTCGCAGACCCTTCACTTGCAAACACTCCGTCCACGTATATTCCAGTTGATCTGGGGTATTTTGTTGAGGTGGATTCTCTTGCTTTCTGATGTTGTTGCCTTTCCAGGATGGAACGGGTGATTCTTGGATACCGAAAAAAGACTTTTTTCTGTCAATACGAGCGGTTCTCGTGACAATCCAAACGCGTGTGTTTCCAAGACCACGACCACCCTCATTCAGAAACACATGACGTCACTATCCCGAAAATAGTAAGAAGCCCTTTTTGTTAAATAGCCTCCACCCCACATCACACCACCCTGTGTATCACGACCGACTTACCGTTGAATGCCATTTTTGGCCAATTGATTCTTATCGGAATCACGTTGCAAACCCAACGGACCATTCTTCATAGAGTCAAGATGGCCGCTCAATCGTTCCTACGCGAAAATCGGCCATTGAATCGGCTTTTTCGACCTCCCTTAGCACCGCCATCTATGCCCCACCAAAAAATGAGCAAATTTTCATTTTTTCAACACCGGCTTCCTCGCACATG
This sequence comes from Epithemia pelagica, assembly GCA_946965045.2. Taxonomy (NCBI): domain Eukaryota; phylum Bacillariophyta; class Bacillariophyceae; order Surirellales; family Surirellaceae; genus Epithemia; species Epithemia pelagica. The sequence continues at coordinate 603,566 of OX337237.1, forward strand.
AATATAAATTTTATACATCTCGTAATATTACATAAGGAATGGTCGCCCTTCAATCGTCGATGCCAAACCAATTTTTAGAATTTCACCTCTCGATGGATCGATCGATTGATGTGTCAATTCATCAAGTCTGTTGCCTTTGGTGACTAGATCTTATCTCTTCCTATTCAACCATGACACGTACCCGTCGTTCCTCTGCGAAGCCCCCCGGTTCTCCTCGGAGCAAGATGCAGAATGTGTCACCCATTACCAAGAACCTACCAAAAAAGAAGAATCGCGTCCACTCCCCTTCAAAGAAGAAACAACGTCAACAACGTCGCTGCAACATGCAAGCTCCGTCCCCTAACCTTCAGACCCGGAGTAAGCGCAAGGAATCTGGAGTAAGCTATGCCATGAACATTGTCGAATCCACCCGGATTGCGAAGATTATTGCTGATTTCAAGGACGAAGAGAACAAACCATGTTCTTGTTTTGGTGCCGATCGTGAGGAACGATACAGAGACTATTTCTTCTGTCATCAATGCCTTCTTGCTGATCGTCAAGAACAGAACAAGCCTAACCTTTTCACCAATCGAAAATCTGAACGTGGATTGTTCAAATGTCAAGCAGAACACAAAAGCTTTATCCATCCCACGCACAGATTGGAAATAATTGTTCCCAAGGAAAATCTGCGTCAAACAACCAAGGAAATAAAAGAAAAGGTTGCAGCCAAGGTAAAGAAACGAGAGGAAGCCAGAGGGTCCATGCAACCATCAACACAGCAACAGGCAACCAAACGTGTGATCCTAATTGACCCTGAAGACAACAAAACAAAACCAATGTCCCCCAAGGCTCGTAAGTACCACAAGAAATTTTTACATAAGACGAGTAAGGCTCAAATTGTAGGATTTAGTGGTTGCCCTCCTGCTGGAAGTACCAACAAAGAGACCCAAGTTCCCAACTCACCTGAAGCTTTCACCAAAGCAGATACTTTGTCCCTCAAAAAACCTCCCCCTCAAGATCCCAGGAGTCCACCAAAGAAACCGCTTCCTTGCATTTCAGAAACAAAAGAAACTGATATCGCTGTTGGATCCTGTGCCAATCCTTCTACTGCGAGTAACCAAGATCGAACTCTTTCGCCCCATCGAGCTGATTCTCCGTCCGTCCGTACGGAAGCTCCACCCCCCGTGCACAAGAGTCCACCGAAGACACCTCCACTTCCAGTACACGAAACAATGGTCACGTCCAATCGTTCACCAGCCAATAAAGAAACATCAACTATACCCGGTGTTATAGAAACTAATAAAACCTCTCAACCCGATTCTTCACCTGCCCTACCAGCCAATGACACTACCCAAGATGCAACAGTGGAGTCTTCCGATGTCCATGAGGAGGAACAAGACGATAACGCTCAGGATGAAGGGCATACTGAGCGTAATCAAATTGGTCGACACATAGTACAGAAGCTTACAGAAGCAGTACAGAAGTTACAAAATGAAACAAGTGTTCTCAAAGAACGTCTTCGTACCACCGAGAAGAAAGCCGAGAGGAAAAAAAGTCAAGTGAAGTACTGGAGGAAGCAGTGCGCGAGAAAGATTCCTCTCAAAATCCCCAAATCTGTTGGTCGTAAAGAAAATGCCATGACTCTAGCAGATCATGTACGTAACCTAGTCGAAGACAGTGTGTCAAGACTGTCCAATGACAGTCTCGGGTCTCAGACGCTGTTCAAGGAGTTGACTACGATGCTCCTTGATCCGTCATTGCATGGTGGACAGAGTCTACAGTGTGCCTATGATGTATTTCGTAGCTACGTACGACAACATGTCTTCACTCCCTTTGAGATTCTACGCCAGATGGATCTTCGGGGAGGTGGATTGAACTACAGCAACATTGAAGTACTCCGAAATGTAGAAACGCAAGGTCGTCCATGGCAGCGTACACTTCTGCCCAGTACATCTGTCCTTCAAGACTGTGCTAGACAGGTAGAGGAGTACGGACAGAACTTTTGTCCGTACCGAATGATTCGCGACAAGAAAGATGGTAGCGAGGGATTCGCGTTCCGTGCCGCAGATGTGATGGTCGCGATCTTGATGGCCGGGCAGGTACTCCAAGACGAAGCTCTACTGAGGCCTACTCATTTAGCACAGTCTATGGATGGGGCTTTATTTACAAACAATCTTGCGCACACCCTGGGGGGCTTGAAGTTTAATGACCAAGCGTCCGAGTTACGACAGTCACGAGACGGTGTCTTTCCTGTACTCTGTGTTTGCTCTCGTGAATCGAAGGGCATTGTTCGTGGAATTTTCTATCGTATGATAAAGGAGATCGAAGAGGCAGCCCAGTTTGTTGTGCCCCGGCATTTCGGAACAGAAATTATTGTCATCACCACCAATTGCGACATGAGTTTGGAATGGAAACTAGTGGCCCGAGGTGGCGCAGCAAGGCAAGTGACTTACCCTTGTGCTAAGTGTGCCGTCCGCAGTGGACAACTGCATATCCAAAGCCAGCCAACTCACTCATGTGTATGGTGCCAGGAGCTTGGACACCTTTCAAGGCCAAATTGGGTCTGCCGACATCATCGCATCTGCACGAAGAACTTTATAGCTGAAGTCCGTAAGCAGGCCAACAGTCTCGAGAAGCACATCCCAACAAAATTGAGCAGTTTGGAGGAAACATGGATGGCATCCAATTTGACACACAGTGAAGACCCAAGGAACGATGTTACTCAACTTCAGAAAGGATCGACCAAGTCGATTCATTTTGATCTGTCACGAGCATCACGTGAAGACAGGAAGACGTACTCTGAAAACCTCACGCATGACCTTGCGTTGAGGGACATGGATTTCACAGGCTCTCTGGAAGTTCGACAAAGCAGGCTCTTGGCTCAGCACATCAAGGAATGGACCTACTTTCGGGCAAGCCAAAGCCTTGCTCAGTTCGAGAATAGTCAGATCGACAGTGCTCTTGTCTTGGTTCTCGACATTGTCCCATGTATTCTCCACATGGAGAATCGTATGGGTCTCCTCTTCCTATCATTGATTCTTAAAATTGGTCTAGCCAACGTGAAAAGGAAAGGAATGTCGTGGATGTCATCTGCAGAGAAGAAAACAGAGAACCAGCGAATCGATGCATTCCGGAACAAAGTCAACAAAACAATGAACACAAAGATGCTAGGAAGCGAAGACCAGCCAAGACAATGGGTTCTTCCATACGACAAAGAGAGCAAGTCCATTGCTATCATCTGTATGGACAATGTTCGCATTCGCAAGGTTGTGGCATCTTTTGACAGCCTCCTCCATGTATGTCTCACAAACAAGAACGAGATACAACGATGGAAAACATGTCTGTCACATTACAGACAAGATTATGAGATCCTGTTGAGAAAAGAGAATCTGGATAACTCGACGATCTTTGAGTTTCAACGCCATATTGATCTATTCTTTGCTGACTGGGTTACTCTACACGGAGAGAACGGAGTAACAAATTATGCCCACATGCTGGGAAGTGGGCACATCATGGAGTTCCTCCTCCATTACAAGAATTTATCAGCCCACTCCCAGCAAGGTTGGGAGGGTACGTAGACAGGTTGTAGTGGATTTGTGAATGGATTGCCACTAACCACCCTTTGCAGCTTTCAATTCGTTGTTCAAACGATTTTATTTTACCAGGACGCAACGAGGTGGGGCTACCAACAAAGGACTGGGCCAACAGACCAGGCTACAGCCTATCGCACGTTGGTTGCAAAGACGGTTAGTCTTCATGACAGGACATTCTTTGGAGCAGATCCAAAAGTCAAACGAAACAATGACAGAGGAACAGAAACAGGCATTCACAAATTGGGTAAGGAAGGAGAAAGGCACCTTGGAATATTGCATGCCTATTGGTAAGAAAGGGGAAGGAACCGCGTTTGATAGCAACGATGATTGGGATGTTGGTGTGCCAACAGAGAAGAAGGCCGAAGAAACCACACAGGAGCTTGACGACTCATTTTGGGAGCAGTCGTCTATGGAGAGCGAATAAATATGTAGTGCTTATATGTAACTGGAAGTTGTATTATCTAAGAGTATTGAACAATGAGATCTTGTACCTTCTTGTAGTCCGTAGTGCGAACAACTCGTTGCGATTTCGGGTCACTGTCTTTGTCATACAACGTTCCAGCCAATACCTGAGAGGAAATTATGCGCTTTCGACTCTCACTGGACATGTAAACATGTACCACTTTGAATACTGTACCATCTTTCTCGTATATATCTCCAATGCATATGCCTTGGTATTCTGAGTCATCTGGCGGTGGTTGAGTGTGAGACAATACTTTCGTATGATTCAGCTTGTAGTTCCCCTCTAGGATGTTCTTCAAGTGCTCAGTAGGAGGCTCGTGTTGCAGTGACCCATTCCTGAGATTGCGATCCTTTTGCAATTCTATGATGCGTTCACCAAACCTCGATCTACGGGTCTGTCGTCCTTGTGGTATTCCAACTGGAACAACAACGACGACGACGGACGGATATATGATCTATGCGGACTGTTTCTCGGCGCCTCCAAGCAAGGTGTGCATACGATACGGGTTTGTACCGTTAGGGTTGTGTACACATGGAAGGATCCTCTTTTGCCTTGCGCTCTCGTTCGGCTCACTGTGTGGACGAACTCGAGACGTCGTTGGTCTGGAAAAGAGTCGTGGGAATCGACGACCACTTATCCGAATGTTTGCGGATCGACCAAACTGTAGATGGTGGATTTCGGGACGTGCTAGCAAGATTCTTTCAGCAAGGAGGTGGTCCTGAAAAGACGATCCGGAAAGCCAACCGACAGTTCACCAAGACACCATTGTTTCGTCGGCATGGGAGTTTGTCAAGAATTTCTCGTGCATGCACCATACTCCTATATCTATATTGTGGAAAGACCAGTTTCAGGACGATGGTTCCATCGTCTCTCGGTACAACCATCTCACGGATGGCACGAGTGATGGGGTCGAGGACGGCAGTTTGTCGTCTTCCGGATATGTTGTCATATTCCACTGTGGTACCACCATTGTTCCAGTTGAGCCTGGCGTGCCACAAACGCAGACGATGGGCAACAGAGCAAAAGGGTTTTGGATGCTCTTGTCCGAGCCATTCGCTGTCGTCTGGCCATATCCAGCACTGGTCCTATATGTATTATTCAGAAGCAAAGTATCGGCAACCCATGGAACTATAGTTTGTTCTCGAGCAGGTTGTATCACCAAAGCAGATTCGCCAATGATCCAATGCTTCCTGTAGTAGCCGTCTCTTGGTAAGAAGGGAAGGAAGGCGTCCATTTTTCTCGGTCCTGAACTCCGAGTCCAAATTCTTGGAGCCCACGTCTCCCGTGGATGCCTTCCATATAACGCGAACCACCCTACTACCAGAGTCGTTGTCGTTTGCCTCGTAGTGAAACATGTATTGATCCCAGAGTTGACACACTTGACCTTCTTCCCCGAGTTGCTCGAACGGTTGCAATACTCAATCAAAGTGCTGTTGTGGTTGTTGTCGCATGGTTGTTTATGTTGCGCACAGTGCGTTACCGTTTGTGTTCTGGATGTGGATCAATCACCCCCACCTGTGCCGCGGGGGATGCCTCGTGGTCATTGTCGTCATTCTTCTTGTGGTTGCAGCAAGAGCAAGGCTCGTCCCGAACCATGTTCTTGTGTAGAATACGTTCGTAGTTCGTTTGGTTCTTGTCTTTTGGTTCTTGTTTAGATTCTACGTTGGTAGTTCTTTTTTGGTTGGATTGTCGTCGTCGTCCTTCTTTCTTCTTCTATTAGCGGTTGCGACCAGGGTTGCCCGCAAGGATGGAATGATTCTCTTCTTGTTCTTGTTGTGGTGGTTGTCGTTTGGTCCGAGGGGCAAACTCGTGGTACCGAAACAAGACGAGATTGCCCACCATGAGACCCAAAATGGTAGCACCGAGAATTTCCAAGGAAAAACTCATGGCCATAAACATCAACAGGTATCCAAACAGAGCTTGGAGGCCATAAATCAAGGTTAAAACGCTGGCGACGAGGATTCGTCGTATCCGAATATGGTGGTTTGAGCGATGGTGGATGTTGTGGTTGCTCGTATTGCCAGTAGTAGCATTGACAAGAGTTGGAGACGTTGATTCTGCAGCATCCACAATGCGACGACGACGTCTCGTCGTTGTGGTTGTCGTTGTTCGTTCAGATTCCTGTGGAGGAACTACAGACTCGAGGAGTGGTTCGTGTTCGTCCTGTTGTGGTTGTAAATGTGGTGCATGATTGTGTTGCGATTTCATTCGGAGGAGGCCATGATGCAGTCGCAGCACATGATCTCGCAAAGCACTCAATACTTCCAACCAAAAGGCCAACCAAAAGGAAAAGACGACCGCCCCTTCAAAGGATCCACGCGTGTCCAACATCCACGTCGGTACCAAATAGACCAAACACGGTGGAAGTGATGGTGTCGTTGTCGACGAGGAATTGACAGTTGCATCATGATAATGATACCCCAACGATGTGGCATCGTGTTGGCCCTCGTCTTGTTGTGATGGTCTCCTCCACAAGGCCCATTGAAATCCTTCCATATACATGGTCATGGGCATGCCTTGACAAAAGGCATCTTCTCCCCCTTGATCGGATGGTGATGCATCATCGTTGTGGTGCAAAGCATACTGAGCAGTATCCGGATGATGAGGAATGGTATGCGAATGATGATCCTCCATCCTGATGCTACTTGTCAAACAAACAAGGTCGTTGTTGTTGGTGGTGTTGCTTTCCGCCCGCAGAACAACGAATACTCTAATGGACTAGGTAGGAGGCAAGGATGAGGAGGGGACAACAGAATGGCGAATGTGTGAAGAACCGAGATAGACCCACCACAACGGCCATTGTCCTCGACCACAAAAGAAGAGCTCGAGAAAGAGAGAATTTGACCGACTGTTTGTTGTCGTCGGTCAATGAAATTGAGGTCGCGTAGAATGGAATGAGGTCGCACATAATGATTGAGGTCGCGTACAAGTCGCTCAAATATGGATGGTTGTCGTTCGTACGAGAATTCTGTTGGTCGTGGTCTTGTTCAAATGATGGTAGTAGTGTAGCGAGTAGTACAGAAGGACGAGAATTTGACCTGGACCACGTTAACGCGTAATCTATCTGCACTTGTATTTTTGGTGCGGCGTGCGGCAGCATCTTTTGGCCTCAATCGATCCATCCATCCATCATCGTCATCATCTTCGCGCTCCATCTGCTCCTGGTGTGTAAAGTGCCGCTCTCGCAGCCGCAGCAAGACCCTCTTCTTCTTCTTGGTTGTGTGCGTTGTTGTTGTTGCCAAAAAGATTCGCCAAACGCTGATTTCTCTTTTCCACAAGAAAGAGATTCGACAGAGAGAGAGAGAGAGAGTTTGGAGGAGGGTGTGCCAACTCTATAGTATACATATACACACACAGTCTCGTTGTTTTGTCTGTGTGTGGTGGTGGAGTGGCCTGCCGCTGTCATCTTTTGGTTGGAGTGTCGTCGTTTGGGTTGGCAAACTGGAACACACACAGTTGTCTTGGTTCCAGAAACAACAACAAGAAAGAAAACAACCAGACATATAACAAACAAACGCACTTTTGCACACTATAGTGGTGTAGAGTCGACGTTTGGGAGTTTTTCCTTGTTTTAGAGAGAGTCTGTTCCATTCTAAAATTCAATTTACCAACAACCGAAACACACACACACGCACCAAGTACAACACAAGAAGAAATACAAACCATGGTACCTCCGTCCGCCAATATGCTTCCGGACCATACAGTCGCCAATCATCATCATCCTCCTGGTGCGGCTGCTGCTCCCCTGTCCCCTCCCCCCAATCCATTGGCTGCCGCTTCGGAACCAGTGGATCATCCCAATCCTCATAATAATCCAATTGCGACGGCATCATCTCCTCTGTTTCATGGCGGCAAACAACTCTTGTTGGCCCCTCCTCCGTCGCACTTGATGCTGGATGCCTCGTCTTCGTATCATAATCCTCATGCGGCGCACGACAGTGCTCCGTCCCCCTTGCCGGCCCAACATCACCACCAACACCATGCGGCACTTCACAATCACTTGTCGGAAGCCGATATTCACGAGTTGCTCGGTGGTGTCTGGGATACCGAAACCACCACCCAGCAGCAACCGCCGGTTGCTCCTCCTTCCACGGCTGCAGTTGCTCCAGCCGCAGCAGCGTCCTTGCAGCATCCTGCAGCTGTTCCTACCACAACCACTACGACGGTATCCAACGACTCGACTGTCATTCCCGAAGACTGCAAAGTCTTGGCACGATCGGAACGCAAACGATCGCGAGAAAAACAACGTCGATCCGATGTCAATCGACAATTTTCCGAATTGATTCAAGTCTTGCGGCAAGTCGAAGCCAATAGTTTGGTGCATCAACAGCATCAACAAGAACAACAAGAACAACCCGAAGATGCGAATGGCACGGCTACGAGTACGAGCAATGGTGCTGCTGCTGCACCAACAACCGCAGCCACTACCAGTTCGTCCAGTAGTTTGACGGCCACGACAAGTAGTATTGCGACACCGTCCAATCGAGCCGATTTGATTGCGCGGACCATTCAAGTGTTGCAAAGTTTGGATCAGGAACGGACTCGGTCGCGACACGAAACCCGAACCCTTCAAACCAAGTTGAAGATGGCGCAAAAGGCTGGGGAAGAAACGGCGGCCAAGCTCAAGGAAGCCATGATGACACCTGTTTCGGCCGGATCCAATCGAATGCTCATGATGGTCCCCATGATTGTCGGTGGCGGAAATCATGCAAGTCCTCCTACGACGGCAGCGACAACGACTGGTACGACTCCCACACCGACAACCACCGCCAGTGACACGACGACGACTGGGACAGCGACTGCTTCCACGGCGGCTCCTCCCACTGCTGCAGCGGCGGCCATGCCCATGATGCATCCCGGAATGATGATGCCCTTTGCGGCTCCCGAAGGAATGGCACATCACCCCCACATGTCCACGGCCATGCCCTGGATGATGCCCCATCCGGCGGCATCGGCGGCTCCGTGGGGCATGATGCCCTTTGCGGCTCCACAAGCGACCACCACGACCCCGCCGACCAACCCTGCTACGACCGCACCGGCTCCGGTCGGGAGCAGCACCACGGCCACCACGACGACGACGACGACGTCGACCACACCGTCGGCCGAAGGCAATGTCAAACCTCTGCCTCATGATGGCTCGGGTGGATCCTCCTCCTTGAGCAATTTGGCGCATTGTGCCTAATCGAGGGTGTCGTTGGAAGTCGGGACGTGAATGAGGAACTTTTTTGCTACAACAGCACCACAAGAACATCAATAGGGGACAACCACGAGGAGAAAAAGAACCAATTTTATTTTTTAATATATATTGCTACATAATTTGCATTTCTATCAAGAGTCTTCCAACATATCTCTTGTCTGTTGGTAGTCCTTCCCATCCTTCCATGTGTGTTTAACACACAATGGATCCAAAGAGCAACAAGAGGCGAATGCGTAGTCCATCCCCAAAACCGGAAACATCCAGTATCCATCCGTATCATGTCGTCGTCCATGTCATTTGAGTTGGAATACGACAAGAACGACCGATCCGTAGATATCGAGATATGGTCCATTATACCACATTCCAAAGACCACCAACGCTCGCGATTGCTTTGTCAAGAGGGACATAGTTCTTCCTACCAAGGATCTTCTGGTAGATTCGTTTGGGATCGTACAGGGGATTTTGCGGGTGCATCCCCAACTCAAGACGTTTTGGAACGTCCCAGTAATGTGTACGACGAACAAAAGAGAACTTTAATCTATGTTCTAGACTCCTTATCCCTCGGTATCAGTGTCCACTGCTTAGCTGTTTTTTGTCTGTGCCACCTTCACAGGTTCCCAAGTGGACACAGCCAGCATTTTATGTTTTTCGTCTGTCTGTCTACCCAATAAAATTCCTCAGGGTTGGAGCAAGGCCAGCGTGCATGTGACAGTTGACGGTTGGTGGTTGTCCTCTGGTCACCACGATTCAAATTTTTTGGGCAACCCTCCCGTCCTCGTCTGTCACAAAACACCAAAAACCGAGCCAAATGCTTGACCATGACGTGAGGTGAGAACAATGGATGCAACATGCTGGGCTGAACCTGAACTGCTTCTCACTTCTCACTACTGTGGCTTATTTCTAATCTTCTTGTTTCTTTTTCTTTCTTCTCACTCATCACTGCTGCAATCTTTCCTCTTGTTCATGCATGATCCTTTGGCTTGTCTCTTGTTGAACGAGTAGACTAGGAACAAGCCGCTTGATGTCAACTGGAGTATCTTACCCGTCTCATTTGTTGATGTAGGAGTAATTGTTTTGTTGTTTGATTGTTGGTTGGTTGCTTTCATGTCTTCTGTAGGATAGATGATTCACTATCGTCATAGATCGTAGCATCATCTCATTTCTCAATGACCGAACACTTTGTTGTTTTTGCTTCAAATAGATGGGAAGCCCTCTTGCTCTTGCCACACCCTACTTTCCATGTCTATCAGTTCATAGAGTCAAAAGTTGTAGCTGTAGCGTGTGAGAGCTGCTTGTGTTCATGGTGAAACTGAGAGTCATTGCCATGCTCAAAACAGAAAAGAGATCTGCAACGAATTCAGAATGCACTGAACTCTACGAATGAATAGCACTTGAGTTCTATTTCTACTCCTAGTATATAAAGAAAACAATGTCTGCAGTCTGTTTATGTATCGAATGAAAGTTATCAAAAATCCGTCATTTCGACATGTAGAATGGCACGTAATGAGCTACCCAGAGACACAACAGATGATCGCCTCTCTTCCCATGAGCAGAGCAAACAAAAGTGACAAGTGTCAGTGATCAGTGAGCATGAGCTATGTAATTGTCATGGCAATTGGCAACGGATCACACTCACCTGGAATGCCATTCGTACGATGTGCTTCGGCAACAAGAGAAAAGAATTGTGTGCTTGTCATTATGTTGTCCACGCACGGCCGCTTGCTGGGCATGCGTCTGTTTCAAACTGTGAAAACTCCAGCTGGGTATGCGTGCCAATTTGCCATTTGATCATTTCTATTTGTCTCAAAAGCAAAAAATGATGTCTGTGTCCACCTGGGAACCTAAAATGATGGCACAGACAAAAAACAGCTAAGCAGTGGACACTGATACCGAGGGATAAGTAAATTCTCTTTGCGTACGTACTATACTTACATACTTATATCCACTCTGTATATTATTCAGTACTTTACTTCGATATTTCTAGTCAGACTCAAACTAGCTCTATACTTTACTTTCAAACTCTATACTAATATGTATAATAGATAATACTTTACTTCGTGACTTAGTAAGTTTCCCACAAACAAGCACGTAGTACTTCCCCCACCCACAAATCACTTCTTCTCACCAGTTACTTTACTCCTCTACTTAAACTACCATTCCAATTCTTCCCCTACTTTACTTTCGTACTATGGATAGAACAAAAACCACAGCCCACAATTACTTTCCTAGCACCGAAGTAGTCTTACTTTGTTACTTCAGTACACCCCACACTGTTATGTCCGACTGACATGCTGTATCTGCTTCACTCCCAGAGCGCAGCACATTCACCTCTGCCGCTTCTGCCTCTCTGATATACTCTCTCCCCACAATCATCAATACATGATGAATGAATTTATCGAACACAACACAATTCAATTCAAATCTAAATGCCGGCCCATGTACGTTCTCCACTCGAGTAAACCTTTCTTTACTCTCATGGACGATTTCATCAACGGCACAGAGCAACCTTCCATGACACCCAACGCACTCCGCTATGCTGTTCATCGACAAACCATATCGTGGCTCATCCGGCACGATGGCTTCATCTTCTACAAAGAATGGAACACATCGCAATCACAGTCTCATCCCTGCCTACTCCAACTATTCCATTTCTGGGAACAAGTACAACTGATTGTGTGCATCATCGTGCGGACATTAAAAGATGGGTTTCCCAAACAGCATCCAGTCGACTCATTCCAACATTTTTTCATCCCTAACGAATCAAACGACTCCAACCGGCTGATACTTTCCATAAGTTGTGACCCTTTCTTCACTGTAATGGAGAATTCCAAATTCGAGCAATGCATGGAATTCACCAAGCAAATGTGCATACAAGGCCCACCCATTCCTACCGAAACCATCATCTCATCATGGTTTATCCGCACTGGTTGTGCCATCTATTGCAAACCATGCGCACAAGATTTCATCGTTGATTACTACGTTGCGGATTCTCATACGGAAGAAACGGCAACACAACAGACGCTCTTTCCAGTGCACCTGCGGCCCTACTTGTCATTATTGCAGCAACTCTTTGCTAGTCAATACAAACCAAACGTCTCAAACAGTCCTACATTACCCACTCCTACCAACAACCAATCGTCATCGACCAATTCCTTGCCGGAAGACAGTGGAAAGAAGGAGATTTCTTTACCCCATGAGATCCAAAACCAGTCTACACCCAAAAAGAACCAGTCGAAAGGTTCACCAAAGAAATCTCCCACAGGTACACACTCATACTCAACAAGACACCGGACTTCAACAGTAGCCAAATTGCTTCAATCCGCATCTCGTTCCAAACTGCAAATATCATATCCTGACCGGAGACACCAACCTGGGAAACCTCCATTATTGATGACTCCACCGAAATGTGGACTTCATATCCGGATGCTTGAGGAGAGCATTGTGGAGAAAAGACTTTCCATGCTTTCCCAGATGATTGCTTTCCACGAGGAACTCCAAGAAAAAGGATTCTTCGCACCTCGGGACAAATGGACAAGTTGGCTTGACTGTCAACACGACCCTAGTGCTGATCGACCTTTCATGATTTTAATGACAATTTGCATGAGCAGCAGTACGTCGGATCTTCAACTGAGCTCAATCATGCCACGGCTGTTCGCTTTTTGCCTCACTTCAGCAATGGCCGTCATAGAAATCGCGCAACAATATGGAATGGATGCCCTTTGTTCCATCTTCTCAGAGTCCGGTCGATACTATCAAAACACTGAGAGAATCGTTAATGCGGCAGACTACTTCTGTCAACGGCATCATGGGAAAATTCCAAACGACATAACAATCTACGAGTTGACTACGTTGTATGGCATTGGGTACAAAACCGCCTGCATAGTGATCAAAACGGCGTTTCAAAGAGTGGATAGTATACCGTCCGACATTCATGTCATCAGGTGGAGTGAGCATCTTGGATGGGTCCCAAAAGGTGTCACTGGTTGCCATGTTCCAAAGTTCTCGAATCTTGGCTGCCCCCTGAAACTTGGCATGCCATCAATCCCCTCTTTGGCGCGTTCGGACAACATTCCGTATCTTATGAATCACGAACAGCATTCCTATCGCAGTTGCGCCAGACGGACAGAGTTGATTTCTCTATGCGCAAAACAATCGAGTCCATGATCTACAAATATCAAGTATTCTCCTAAACTCTTAATCGCTCTTTGTGGTAAATTCATAAATTCCAATAGTAAAATCTTCCTCTGTAAATCTCATGTTTCACACTCATCTTCTCTTTTTGGTTCGTTCTTTTATTCTTCGGCATCGTCTTCGTCTTCTTCTTCTTCTTCATCGCGTTCGTCATCGTCGTTTTCATCATCGTTGTCATCGTCATCACCATCCGAACGGGTTGATTCTTCTTCTTCATCGTCACACACGTCGTCATCTCCTTGGTCTTGGTTTTCATCATCGCCATCGTCATCCTCTTCTTCTGTATTCAGAGCACTCTCGTCTTTTTCCAAGTCTCTGTCCACTGACATCTCGTCATTCTCCTCTGTGTCCACCTGAGACCGCTTGGTTGTCCTGTCCTTTAGCAGTTTCTTGTTGTTTTTGCGAATGCGAGGAGATTGTCGAATGGGTACGGTTTTGTTTCTCTTCTTTGCCGGAGATGTGGGAGCACTGGATGGACTAGGTTTACGTTTCCATCCCAATGTGGATTGGACCGGTGCATCCTTCTTGGCATTTTTCCCTTTTGGCTTTGTATTATCGGTCTTTGTATTGTCGGTATTGTCGGGTTTCGTAACTTTGATGACCTGCACGTCAGTATCATTGCCATCATCTCTGGTTTTGTCATCTCCGGTTTTGTCTTCTCCGTCATTGTCTTCCGGCATGGTAACGAGTTCTTCTAGACGAGGATCGTCGTCCGTCTCGTCCCACAATTCCTTGTCCAGTACATGGTCAATGATCCCATCACTATCTTCGTCTGGATCCTTCGGCATAGGCAATGAGGAGGCTACCGAATCAAATTTGTATTTGTCATCAATCTCGACATATGCAACCCGGTTGAAGTCAATTGGAGTTGTAGTTTCTCCATGAGTCGACAACTTGTAGACCACGTTGTCCATTGCACTATCCATTGCCACCGCTTCAGTTCCATCCTTGTCATCTTCATCGTCAGGCAACGGAGGTACAACCCCAGCATCTTTGGGTACCTCCTCAGGTGGTGGGACCGGAATGGTTGTTGATTCATTCTGTCCGTTGTCTTCTTCCGCTGGCTTTTTGTATCCAACCACGGGATAGTACGTGCCCCCAACTGCCGGGTCTTCCAAGACATTGCTGTTGACTTTGTATGAGTGGGAATACTGGCGGAAGCCCGTAGTTGCATCCTGGACGGCCGAGGTTTGAAACTTTTTCCGTTGGTCTTGAAGACTCAATTCGACTGCCGCATCCATTGCCGCATCCTCGGGGTGCACAATCCGTTTGTCGTATGACTTACTGGTGCCAATGCCCTTTTCAATGTTCTTCTCGTTCGTTGCAATCTCCTCCAAGACTTTTCTGTTAATGTACTCCATAGTACGCATTTCATTTGTTTTTTTTTCATGTTGCCCATTAACTTATTCTGGAGCATCCAACTCCCGATAGAGAAGATTCTCTCTTGGAAGGCATTGGTGGCCGGTTTGGCCAACCAGATGATCGCCGACGGGAACACATATTCCCAATTGCTGGAGTGCACGTTCCACCAACCCATCAGATCGAAGTGTTGGCCTACTTCAAGGTAGTTGCGATTGTGGCAATGGCGCGAGAATGTTTCCTTAGCTTCGACAGACCAGTCGTCATATTCGTCCAGGAACTTGGGTGTTGGGTACTGCTTGATAACCTGCTCCCAGTTATTGTCAATTTGGGAACGGCAGTGTCGCAGGAAATCATCGTACGAATCATTGCAGGCTTTGCGGAGTGCCTCTTCGATTTCTTTTTCTTTTGCTGCATTCGATGCCCTTCCTGTTAGATGGAGCATAGCTTGGTTCTTCAAATCGCTGGAGCGTCGAATTCGTTCAAACACATCGATTGCTTTGTATTTCAGTGTTGCTGAATTGCCCGATGAAGAAGCGGCGGTTTCCGTTGAGTTTCCTTGTTTCTTGTCGCCCTGTTGTCCTTGTTTCGCCATTGCAGCTCCGATAGTTGAAACACGTGCATTTATGTGGAGATCAACCATGTCTTGGACAAAAATACGACGCCCTTCCTTCACTGTATCCAAGTCGTAAACTCCAAAACTCACAAACATGTCAGCATAGACACTGGCCAACAGAGGATTTGCACATACAGCCTTTAGGGCATCAGGGTCGCGGTTGAATAGGTAGTGCCTGTATTCTTGAATTATGCGTCGGATAAGAAGTCGGGCACCGGGTTCTAGCTCCTTGTATGGGATTAGTCGCCGCATCTCTTCTAGGTCATCCATTGTGCAACTTGCATCCCAAAAAATATCACTGTCATCGGAAGAGATAGGCAAAACCCCAACTCCGCAGTCAGGCTCTTCCATACGCATTCTCTGGGCATGATAGAAGGCCGTATAAATCTCAAGTAAAGATGCAGAGTTGGCTCCTGGGTCTTCTGTTTGGAGTTTCATGGAGACCCGCTTCAAATTTGTTAGGATGCCTTCGTATTGTGCCATCAACTTCCAGTCGTCTTCCTCAGGATAGTGTTCCTTGAATTGAGGGTTGCTTCGGACTGCAGTCTTTACGTACAGATCCATCATCTTTTTGTTGCGTAGAAGTGCCTGCTTAGATAAGACACAACCACCAACTCGGGTGTCGTTGGGGAGGGGAATGACAACAACCCGTCCGCCAAGTTTCTTGATGCCCTCCTTGAACTTTCTCCAACGGTGAGGGGCTTTCTTGGCAGTGAGCCATGAAGCAAATTTCTCGAAAATCATCCAGCAATCGCAAAAGAGCTTATTACTTTCCATTAAGATATGGTTGTTGTATCGTTCGACAAGACCCGTCGCGTGTTTCAGGATCAATTCGGCCTTGTGCATATCGCACTTACCGGCCTTGTTGGGGTTGCCGATAATGTACTTCCCCACCAAAACAGCCGCGGAGGTATTGTCATTCACGGCCGCGCAGAGATCTTTGGAGGTGAGACCAACACTCAAGAGGAGATGGTCCGTCAAATTCGCAACATCTGTTGCCGCGTGACCATGGCATTCGGCAAGGCCGATGGGGATCCGGTAGATTGTGCAATTTTGCGGATCTGTAAACATGATGGTGACACCGAGCACATCATGGTCACGGGCTTGCCAAATATCGTGGCAGCAAGTGACAAATGGAACGTCTTGGGAACAGAGACGGTTGTATTCAGCTCTGGCCTTGCGGACGAGAGAGGCAACAACAAGGAAAAAGTTCTGATACGACGAGATCCGAATCTTCGTGATCTGCCGCCGACTCATGATCTCAACACGGCTGCCCTTCAGCAAGCCGGCATTTTCCATGGCAAACTGGATCATTTTGCGAAACTGAGGTTTCTCGACTGTGATTGCTGGAAGGCAACAGTCGTTCACGAACCGGTATATCAGCGTTTGGAATTCGGATTGAGTTGCTGAATTTGTTGGGTGGTCCTTCCGGCAGTGAGACATAGTAGATTGCTTATAAGGAGAAACCTTCCTCTCCTGGTCGGCATCAATGTCGAACTCTTTATGCTTCTTGTCACAGTGCTGTGAAATGTTGGATGGGCGGAGGGAACCACAAAGAACAACTGATTCTGAAAGTGTCTTCTTATCATCTCGGAAACAGATGGGGCAAATGATACATTTCCGACAGACTTCTCCAAAACGCTCTTTTGAAAGTTCAGCGTGTTTGGCTGGAGGGGCATCGAGTGGGACAGGGTTTTCCCCAACCTTGACAAAGGCTTTGAGTTGGTTGATAATTTTGCGCATGCCAGCAAACTCGTAATAATTATGCTCCACTCCAATGATGTTGTTCTCAAGCAATGCCCAATCGATGTGTACTGCAAAATCCCACCACTTGGAATGATTCGGAAAGGACAAGAAATAGGGATGAACAGTGTCAAGAAGAGGAACCATCTCTTTCTCGTTCTTAGCGGCAGTGTCGACAGCTCCTTCGATTTGTGCAAAGTTAGCGTCGACTTTTGCTTGTTGTTTTTTCAATGCCGAGGGTTTGCGTTGTAAGGGAGATTTCTTCTTCGGATTTGTAGAGGGCGGAGGTTTCTTCTTGGATGACGGAGTCTTGTTGGATTTAGGAGTCTTTTTCTTCGGTTTGGGAGTTCGCTTTTTAGATGATGAAGAAGGTAAAGGGGCTTCATCCCCTTTTGATGGAGATTCTCCCGGATCGTCCGGCATGGTGAAACAATGAACAGTATCTCAAGAATAACAAAGGTATGTATGAAACTTGTTTGGTTGCTGTGTGTGAGAGGAGGAGAGGAGGAGGCGGTGAAACGATACCATGCTGTTACCAGAGGTGCTTATCCTCATCTGTTGCACGTGTGAGATTGGATTAATGGGGGAAAAGAATGCGTGGGAAGATCGTGGAAAGTAGAAAGGGAGTGAGATGAGGATTTACTTTCTACTGAATGGTGGATAATACTTGACAGTGGTGCTTGACTTTCGTACTTTGTGTTGCCAGCATGGGTGGTGGTGAGTTACTATGTTACTTATAGTCAGTCGTCAGCGATGGTGGTGCTTTACTTGATTACTTTATGACGTGGTGTAAAGTGGGGGGTACTTTAATTATGTACTTTGCGATAACGCAGTAGGAGAGGAGTAATGTACTTCGTGTAGTAAAGTAATGATCGAGTGAGATGGTTACTTTACTTCGGGAAGTAGAAGTAAGGTAAAGTATAGTATAAAAGTATGGTACTTTGCAAAAAAGGGTACTTTTTACTTCACAACTCTGGTTGTGTGCGTTGTTGTTGTTGCCAAAAAGATTCGCCAAACGCTGATCTCTCTTTTCCACAAGAAAGAGATTTTCATTTTCGTGTTTTTGCGTTTTTGATGAAAATTTCTGGTCAAAATGAAAATGATCACGCCGGCCTTCTGTGTCACCCTTTTGAAATCTTGTGAGCAGACGTGCGCGCTTTGACCGTTGGTCTTCTCGTTCGTCCTCACTTTCCCCTGCCAATCCACACAATTTTTTCTCGTCTTCTTCTCTTCTCCCTCTTTCTAATGGACAATGGACATGCACCATGACCATGCATTCTCTATCATGCATACCACTGACATGTTTGACATGAATAGACCATAGATAGAGTTTGGCTGTGCCCTAGCCTCCTTTTTCTAGTGCTTCTTTCTCCTGTAGTTCTCGGTTTAAAAGCACACCCTCATCCACAACACCTTGTCTATGCCGTAGGCATGTCTCTTTGCAAGCAATTGTGACCTTGAGCTAAAACTACACCCTACACCCCTATGTGGAATGACTCTCTTCGTGCTTTTGTTATGGAGCATGCAGAGTCCCAAATGCTGCTCAGAAACACCAGCATGCTCCGGGCAAAAAAAAACAAGAGGAGCAAGTCGACAACACAAGCAACTGAAGACTCAATCTGAGCAACAGATGATTTGCACCACTAATTCTATCTCACTGAGCTCTAACGCCAATCGTAAGCGAGTAGTGTATAGCTGTCTCCCATATATGGGAGACAGCTATGCACTACTCCCTTAACTTTGACTTTCATTAACTTCATCAAAAACCAAAGTCTGTATCTTGAAATTCTGAATAACTTCATATATGATAGTCTACAGTAAATACACAGTCATTAGCGTGACATTTCGCTTTGAAAAATTGGTGATTTTCCTCTTTTTTGATCATTTACATCTTCCATCGGCTGAGCGCCAACTTTAGTACCCTTTAGATATGCGACATCTGCACCGATTGTTGCAGGACTCTCCATTCTGGAGGTCTATATGGCAAAGAAGGCCTTGACCAAAGGAAATGTCCTCCCGACCCTTCCCTGTGGAAAATGACGACCGTGAGTCGGCGCAACTGGATTCGTCGCAATGGCTCATCAATCCACATGCCGAGCAACCTGTCCAAGATATCGATCTCAGATACCAAGCGACCCGTTCAAGGTGCTACCAACCTTGCACCTGAAGCCAGTACAACAGTACCAGAGGAAGCTGATGATGAGGCGGCAGATATACACAAGGAAGAGGAGAAGGACTGTCGACGACGGCAATATGGAAGAGGATGAGAACAACACAAAAGACAGCAACGACAATGGCAAGGACGACGAAACAACGGAAAGCTCTTGATTATCAGAACAACTGTAGATAGGAATGAACAGATATTTGTTAATGTGAAGAGTTATTTTGTTGACTTCTCGTAGCACTACATCACGGTCGCTACATCATGGTCACAACATCATGGACTAGGTGCCAACATCATGGACTAGGTGACACTTGTATGATGGGAGGGGGCCATTGTCATTCCATGTGACTTGTGTTTTAAGCTTAAAACAATCTGTGTTAAGGCCGACTTACGGGAGACTGCCTATGCGAGCAGCTGGCTGATTCCCATAAAATTTATGGGAGACAGCTATATACTATTCCGATAAGCTTAAAACCCGTTCTTTACGATTGGCGTTAAAACTCTATAGAATACTAAAAGAATCCTACAATTGATTTTAGCTGCCGCCCATTGTATGGACCAAAAATGGATGTTATACGGCACAAACACATGGCACTATGGCAAAGAAGTGAGAGAACCTATCCCAAACCATTGTCCAATTCCAATGCAGGGGTTAAGCTATGTGGAACGTACCATGCTGACAAAGATGAGATGCTCAATGCTCAGTGATGAAGCATGAGGCCGTTTTGGTGTTGTTGTTGGTTTGGTCGTTGCCCCATTTTGTTTTCTGCGTGGGTTTTGTGGCCTCCGGACCGGACCGGACATTCTTTCGAGTCTTGTTCAGCAGAACGCCTGCCAACTTCCAACTGCCATATCACGCAAGCCTTTCCAGAGGGATGTGAAATTTTTTTCTAGACAAGCTGGAGTTTTTGGTGAGCGGGACAGACCAAGGTTGCTACTACGTCACGTCACGGGCCACAACCGTGACGTGACGCCGTCAAATAGTGACGGGAATATGTCCCCGTCAGGTTTTTCCCGTCACTTTCGTCAATTTTGGGATATTGATAAGACAAAAGGGATGTATGATAGAAATATGATGTTTTGACTGTATGTATCATGATTAATGGTCTCTGATGTCTGTAAATGGTGCCTGAAGTGGACGGAAGCTCCACTTCGTCTCCTTTTCCAAGGATGAATCCCCAAAGTTTGTCCTTGTCCCGTCACAGTAGTGGTTCTGACATCCAACCACGGTAAGTCAACATCGATCATGCACACATAATAGTTATGACCATGCATGATCATCAATGGTTGATTGTTGCTCATTCCTTGGATCACTTTGGATGCCATTTTTGTGCGTTTCTCGACGTATCTGTTTGTCTACAAAAGATTTTTTTGTTTCCCGTCAATTTTTTTTCATTCCCGTCATTCGTCACAGCCTGATGGCCTGACGTGACGTCGTCAATTTTACGTCACGTCACGTGACGTGCGTCAATTGTGACGTCGTCACAGTAGCATCCTTGGACAGACCATGAAAGAGTTGACAGGCAGACCACTGGTGCCAAAAAACTGGGTGTGGTTATTCGGGAGTAGAGAGAGAGAGTTTGGAGGAGGGTGTGCCAACTCTATAGTACCCTCGGTATAGGTGACCACCTATAGTCGTATGTACGTCGTCCGCAAACTGTCCCCCCAATGGAGATTTTTTTCTCGATTCAATTCCTATTTTCCATAAAAAATCAGAAAGGACACGCCGGCATATCCTTGTCACATTTCAAATCAGTTTGAGCGGCCCAGCGTGCATGACGGTTGCCGTTGGTGGTTGGTGCACGAATTCCGCATACACTCTATAAAAAAACAAACAAACCTCCATTACAGCGGCCATGTCCATGGCAATTCTTGCAATGGCATGATTTTTCAGCTTCCATGCTACCCAGGTACGTCAAGAAAGACAGAGCTGCGATTGGGCTAAGGACAAGCATCTCAATAGTCCCTCCCTGTTGTTTTTGTTTGCATACACCCCTTGAGCCCCATTTTCTGGACTCGTTGCGACGTCTCACTTTTCACCAGTCCAATTGCGCTTGTAGTCTTTATGATTGATTCATTTGTAGCCCTTTTACTCTGATACTAGTCTAGGTAGAATTCCTGTTCTATATTTTATCTTAGGGGTAAATATCAAGGTCAATGGTGGTGTCCTGCTCTACCAGGGATTCTCTTGTCTTTATTCTTCTCCTTCTCCTCGTCTTCACCTTGAAGAAGATACAGCAAACACTAAGAATTTGTCTCAGCGACCATTAGCCTAGAAAGAAAGTGGTGACAATCAGCCTCAGGGTTGGTCTTAACAAGCGTGAAATTTCACATGTTTCACACTAAAACACCTTCGGTTTGTCACAGTTTTTAGACGTGAAATCCTAGGGTCTAAACGATGTGAAATGTTTTCACACCGACCCTCCCACCACTCCCCGTACAGCGGTGCCACTGCCGTAGCAAAACCATTTTCATGAATCAAGATGCAGGGACAAGGGAACCTTTTTGTCCATCATTGTAGGACTAATATCTCCTTCTTCCTGCTAGGAAAGGACAAACTAGTATGACTACTCAAGGGATTTTTCTTTGCACATAGAATTGTTAATGTAGGAGTTGCAGTATAGATCAAGTGCTGGGGAACTGCTGTGGCATGGGTGAAGTTGCCATCCTGTGCATAGGAGGGCGGAAAGACTGTCGTGGTCGTTGTTGTGGGAGGTGAAGGGTGAAGTGTGGACTTCCTAAAGGTGTCTCTCCCTCGTTCCTCTTTGTTGTTTTTTTCATCCTGTTGGTCCTTTGGTCCTCTGAGGCCCATCATTCTGGAAAGGTGCAGGAGGAGGGTCCGTCATCGTGGACGATTGTGTTTGATTGTTGTTTGGAATCGTACGAGCGTTTCGGATTTCGATGGTCGGTGTTCGGCATAGTCTAGAGAATCCCAAACTTTCTCTCTCCTAGAACCCATAGACCTCTGTGTGAAATATTGTTCGATGTGAAAAGAGCCCTGGAGAGCAGATTTGTGAATTTCATCAAATTTCACAGCAACGTCAGGCCACGTAGGCAGAAAGTGTGAAATGTGTGAAATTTCACGCTTGTTAAGACCAGCCCTCATGATGTAGTTTGCCATCTACAACTTGGATTAGAGTAAGAAACCAAATCGTCCCCTACCTAGTAGACAACTCGAACCATGGATGTGACATGCCCTACAAATGAGAAAATGGGCGAAAACACTACCAATCTATCAATCCTAAGAAGAAACAGAAGGCACAAACAACAACTGAAGGAAAGACGCGCTCTGTCTACAGTCTACAATGATTCGTCCGCGGTTCATGTGCCATGGCCGATAGTCTTACCGGTACCGTGATAGGGCCCTTCAGATTTTGCTCTCACGGTTTTTATGTGAGCTATGAGCTATCGCTCGCGAGCGTCTGGAATTTGAATCGTGTTGATCAGAGGACGCCCGCCAACCTTCAACTGTCACTTGCACGCCGGCCATTCTACATGACGATTTGCTTTTGGGAGATTTTATGGGGGAGAAGGACAGAGTTCTGTGCGGACGACGTACGTACGGTTTGTAGGTGGTCACCGATACAGAGCCTACACACACAGTCTCGTTGTTTTGTCTGTGTGTGGTGGTGGAGTGGCCTGCCGCTGTCATCTTTTGGTTGGAGTGTCGTCGTTTGGGTTGGCAAACTGGAACACACACAGTTGTCTTGGTTCCAGAAACAACAACAAGAAAGAAAACAACCAGACATATAACAAACAAACGCACTTTTGCACACTATAGTGGTGTAGAGTCGACGTTTGGGAGTTTTTCCTTGTTTTAGAGAGAGTCTGTTCCATTCTAAAATTCAATTTACCAACAACCGAAACACACACACACGCACCAAGTACAACACAAGAAGAAATACAAACCATGGTACCTCCGTCCGCCAATATGCTTCCGGACCATACAGTCGCCAATCATCATCATCCTCCTGGTGCGGCTGCTGCTCCCCTGTCCCCTCCCCCCAATCCATTGGCTGCCGCTTCGGAACCAGTGGATCATCCCAATCCTCATAATAATCCAATTGCGACGGCATCATCTCCTCTGTTTCATGGCGGCAAACAACTCTTGTTGGCCCCTCCTCCGTCGCACTTGATGCTGGATGCCTCGTCTTCGTATCATAATCCTCATGCGGCGCACGACAGTGCTCCGTCCCCCTTGCCGGCCCAACATCACCACCAACACCATGCGGCACTTCACAATCACTTGTCGGAAGCCGATATTCACGAGTTGCTCGGTGGTGTCTGGGATACCGAAACCACCACCCAGCAGCAACCGCCGGTTGCTCCTCCTTCCACGGCTGCAGTTGCTCCAGCCGCAGCAGCGTCCTTGCAGCATCCTGCTGCTGCTGCTCCTACCACAACCACTACGACGGTATCCAACGACTCGACTGTCATTCCCGAAGACTGCAAAGTCTTGGCACGATCGGAACGCAAACGATCGCGAGAAAAACAACGCCGATCCGATGTCAATCGACAATTTTCCGAATTGATTCAAGTCTTGCGGCAAGTCGAAGCCAATAGTTTGGTGCATCAACAGCATCAACAAGAACAACAAGAACAACCCGAAGATGCGAATGGCACGGCTACGAGTACGAGCAATGGTGCTGCTGCTGCACCAACAACCGCAGCCACTACCAGTTCGTCCAGTAGTTTGACGGCCACGACAAGTAGTATTGCGACACCGTCCAATCGAGCCGATTTGATTGCGCGGACCATTCAAGTGTTGCAAAGTTTGGATCAGGAACGGACTCGGTCGCGACACGAAACCCGAACCCTTCAAACCAAGTTGAAGATGGCGCAAAAGGCTGGGGAAGAAACGGCGGCCAAGCTCAAGGAAGCCATGATGACACCTGTTTCGGCCGGATCCAATCGAATGCTCATGATGGTCCCCATGATTGTCGGCGGAAATCAAGCACCGACGACGACGGCAGCGACTGGTACGACTCCCACACCGACAACCACTGCCAGTGACACGACGACGACGAGTGGTACAGCGACAGCTTCCACGGCTGCTCCTCCCAATGCTGCCATGCCCATGATGCATCCCGGAATGATGATGCCCTTTGCGGCTCCCGAAGGAATGGCACATCACCCCCACATGTCCACGGCCATGCCCTGGATGATGCCCCATCCGGCGGCATCGGCGGCTCCGTGGGGCATGATGCCCTTTGCGGCTCCACAAGCGACCACCACGACCACGCCTACCAACCCTGCTACGACCGCACCGGCTCCGGTCGGGACCAGCACCACCCCGGCCACCACGACGACGACGACGACGTCGACCACACCGTCGGCCGAAGGCAATGTCAAACCTCCGCCTCATGATGGCTCGGGTGGATCCTCCTCCTTGAGCAATTTGGCGCATTGTGCCTAATCGAGGGTGTCGTTGGAAGTCGGGACGTGAATGAGGAACTTTTTTGCTACAACAGCACCACAAGAACATCAATAGGGGACAACCACGAGGAGAAAAAGAACCAATTTTATTTTTTAATATATATTGCTACATAATTTGCATTTCTATCAAGAGTCTTCCAACATATCTCTTGTCTGTTGGTAGTCCTTCCCATCCTTCCATGTGTGTTTAACACACAATGGATCCAAAGAGCAACAAGAGGCGAATGCGTAGTCCATCCCCAAAACCGGAAACATCCAGTATCCATCCGTATCATGTCGTCGTCCATGTCATTTGAGTTGGAATACGACAAGAACGACCGATCCGTAGATATCGAGATATGGTCCATTGTACCACATTCCAAAGACCACCAACGCTCGCGATTGCTTTGTCAAGAGGGACATAGTTCTTCCTACCAAGGATCTTCTGGTAGATTCGTTTGGGATCGTACAGGGGATTTTGCGGGTGCATCCCCAACTCAAGACGTTTTGGAACGTCCAGTAATGTGTACGACGAACAAAAGAGAAAGGCTTTTGGTGATTTTCCAAGAAGCACCACCCTGGAAAGGCAAACCAGGAAGCACCACCCTGGAAAGGCAACAACAACGTCAGAGGGCAAGAGAATCCATCACCTCAACAAAGTAACCATAATATCAATAAATGGAAATGAAGGGTCTGCGATCCAGTGGATTGACTTGTACGAGGATCGGTCGTCTTTGGAACAGCTGTCCTTGTCACACACATGACAACCTAACCTCCTGTTGAACTTTTGTCAAACCAAAAAACAAGCCACCCAGTAATAGAGAGAGGCGAGTCTCTTCCTGTTCCAAGGGTTTGACAACCGTGTTCACAAGACAGCCTTTTGTCCTGCCTCCCACGTAAACTGGTATGGTGGCACTCCTGGTTTCTTGTGTCACCTGGAACCAAACACAAAGTCCACATCGACGTCGTTTCTCTCTCCATGGTGTCGGTTGTGTTTGTTCTCGGTACCGCAGTTGGACAGCGCCGGCTGTGCCGTCGACACCATGACGACGACAGTGAGACACTGGAACCACAACACAACACAAGAGCGAGAAAATAACCTAGCACCACCACTTGCACCTCGTGATCCTTATCGTTGTTGTTGTCGTAGTTTTCTTGTTGCAGCAAGGCTCTTCCCCAACATGTTCTGGTATACGTATAGTTCTTTTGGGGCTTGTACACTACTTGATTGTTGTTCCAACTGTTGTCGTCGTCCTGGTCCTTCTTCTTCCAACGGTTGCGACCAGGGATCCTTGGAGGATGGAATGATTCTCCTGTTGTTGTTGCTGCTGCGGCGGTGTTGGTGTTGGTGGTTGTCACCTGGTGTGAGGGGCAAAACTCGAGGTCTACCGAAACAAAACAAGATAGATTGCGCACCATGAGACCGAGCCGGGTGGTTACGAGGAGGTGTTGTTGTTGTAGCATGGAAGTTCTTCCAACTCCTCTCGTGCTGCCTAAAGATTAGGCACAAGGCGCCAAATTGCTCAAGGAGGAAGATCCACCCGAGCCATCATGAGGCGGAGGTTTGGCATTGCCGTCCGTCGACGTTGGTGTGCTATTGGTGTTGGTAGTGGCCGGGTTCGTGCTGACCGGTACCGGAGCCGGTGCGGCCGTCGTAGAATTGGCAGTCGTCGTGGCTTGTGCTGGAGGCGCCGCAGCGGCAAAGGGCATCATGCCCCACGGAGCCGCGGACGCTGCTAAATGCGGCATCATCCACGGCATGGCTGTGGACATGGGATGTGCCGCCGCTGCCATTCCTTCGGGAGCCGCAAAGGGCATCATCATTCCGGGATGCATCATGGGCATAGCCGCCGCATTGGGAGGAGGAGCCGTCGTGGTAGCACCAGTAGTCGTCGGGTCACTGGCAGTCGCCGCCGGTGGGGTGGCACCAGTCGTCGTCGTAGGAGCACTTGTTGTTGCTTGAGTTCCGCCACCGACAATCATGGGGACCATCATGAGCATTCGATTGGCTCCGGCCGAAACAGGTGTCATCATGGCTTCCTTCAATTTGGCCGCCGTTTCTTCGCCCGCTTTTTGCGCCAGTTTCAACTTGGTTTGAAGGGTTCGGGTTTCGTGTCGCGACCGAGTCCGTTCCTGATCCAAAGTTTGCAATACTTGAATGGTCCGGGCAATCAAATCGGCTCGATTGGACGGTGTCGCAATACTACTCGTCGTCGCGGTCAAAGCAGACGATGACGAACTGGAAGCTGCGCTTGGAGCACCACCGCTGCTCGTCGTCGTACTGGCATTCACCGCAGCGGCTCCATCCTCGGGTTGTTCTTGTTGTTGTTGTTGTTGATGGACCAAACTATTGGCTTCGACTTGCCGCAAGACTTGAATCAATTCGGAAAATTGTCGATTGACATCGGATCGGCGTTGTTTTTCTCGAGATCGTTTGCGTTCCGATCGAGCCAAGACTTTGGATTCTTCCGGAATTGCTGCAGAGTCGTTGGGTTCCGTCGTATTGGTTATGGTAGGAGCAGGAGGAGGATGCTGCAAAGACGCTGCTGCGGCTGGAGCAACCGCAGCCGTGGTGGCAGGAGCCGCCGGTGGTGGCTGCGTCGTCGTCGTCGTCGTCGTGGTGGTTTCGGTATCCCACACACCACCAAGCAATTCGTGAATATCCGCTTCCGACAAGTGATTGTGAAGTGCTGGATGTTGGTGGTGGTGTGGCGCCGGCAAGGGTGACGGAGCCGTGTCGTGCGCATGAGGATTATTACACGAAGACGAGGTATCCAGCATGAGGTGAGAGGGAGGAGGGGCCAAGAAGAGTTGTTTGCCGCCATGAAACAGAGGAGACGATGCCGTCGTGATGGGATGATGATGATTGGGATGATCCACTGGTTCCGAAGCGGCAGCCAATGGATTGGGGGCAGTAGCAGGAGGATGATTTGCGACCGTATGGTCCGGAAGCATATTGGCGGGCTGAGGTACCATGGTTTGTCCGTTTTTTGTGTTGTATTGGGGGGTTTGTTTCTTTCGTTGGTTGATATGAATTAGAATGGAACGGACTCTCTATAAACAAAGGCAAAATCGGTCACAAAGCCTCTTGTTGTTGTTGTTGTTGTTTCTGGAACCACGACGACTTTCCAATCGATCAGCGTTTGCCCAAAATAAAAACAATCCAACCAAAGATGACACAGCGGCGTCACTTTACACAAGAATAGACAGCAAGACCGTGTATCGACCCTCCTCCAAACAAACTCTGTCTCTTTGTCCTTGCTGTTGAATCTCGTTTGAGAAAGACAAAAGTTTCTTCGGCGAATCTCTTGTTGACCAAAACTCTACACCAAAGGCTAAACGCTAGAAACGAGGTGTTGAGGCTGCGGCTGCGAGACGATGAGGCCAAAAGATGCTGCCGTCTGCGCCGTACAATACAAAAAATACGCATCCGTAATCCGTACGAGAAAGGTACGCGTCCATGGTACATGGTACACTACTACACCGACCAAGACCTCGTACGATCCATATTTGAGACGACTGCAATGCGACCCAGTATCTGTATGCGACCAATACACCATTTATGCGACCCAAATTTCATTGCCCGACGACAACAGACAGTCGGTCAAAGCGCTACGGACATCAAGGACGGACACTTTCTCTCTCTCTCGAGATCTTTTGTGCGGTCGAGGACAATGGCCGTGTGTGTCTATCGGTTCTTCAGATTCGCCATTGTTCCCCCTCCTCATCCGTGCGTCCTACCTACAGCGCATTAGTATTCCTTGTTCTGCTAGCGGAAAGCAACAATAACAACAACGCCCTTCTTTGTTTGACAAATCATCATCAGGATGGAGGAAGATCATTCGCATACCATTCCTCATCATCCGGATACTGCTCATGATGCTTTGCACCACAACGATGCATCACCCTTTTGTCAAGGCATGCCCATGACCATGTATATGGAAGGATTTCAATGGGCCCTGTGGAGGAGACCATCACAACAAGGCGAGGGCCAACACAATGCCACACCGTTGGGGTATCATCATGATGATGCAACTGTCAATTCCTCGACACCACTTCCACCGTGTTTGGTCTATTTGGTTCCCACGTGGATGCTGGACACGCGTGGATCCTTTGAAGGGGCCGTCGTCTTTTCCTTTTGGTTGGCCTTTTGGTTGGAAGTACTGAGTGCTCTACGAGATCATGTGCTGCGAATGCATCATGGCCTACTCCGAATGAAGTTACCAACGAATCAACAACATCAACCACAACCGCATCAACAACGAGAAGAACAGCATGACGAACACGAACCACTCCTCGAGTCTGTAGTTACTCCACAGGAGTCTGAACGAACAACCACGACGCGACGTCGTCGTCGCATTGTGGATGCTGTAGAACCAACTTCTCCATCTCTTGTCAATGCTACTACTGCTAATACTTCTGACAATAATACTCGCAACCACAACCGCCACCTTCAGTCCAGCCATCAGTTTCGCATCCGACGCCTCCTTGTCTCGTGCACCTTAACTCTCATTTATGGCCTCCAAGCTCTGTTGGGATACCTGTTGATGTTTATGGCCATGAGTTTTTCCCTGGAAATTTTGGGGGCGACCGTTCTCGGTCTCATGGTGGGCAATCTCGTCCTGTTTCGGTACCACGAGTTTGCCCCTCGGACCAAACGACAACCACCACAACAACAGCAACAACCACAAGAAGAGAATCATTCCATCCTCCATGGCAGCCCTGCTCGCAACCGCTAAAAGAAGAAGAAGAAGAAGAAGAACAACGACGACGACGACGAGAATTCTGGCAACTTCTTTACAAGGAACTGTTGGGGGAGGAGCCGTGCTGCTGCAACCACAACCACACGAATATTGATGATGACGACGACAAGGACACCAGAGCACCACGAGTTCCAGGTGACACACACAAACGATGATGGCAGCAGCGCCACCATTCTACAGTATACGGTGGAGGCATTCCGACAGAAACAACGAGTCTCGTTTGGGGACATGTTTGGGCGTCGCGTGTGTCAAAACCACCACCACCACGACCGATGACAAAGAGACTCCCCTTATTGGATGGACTGTGTGGTTTGGGGGACGAAACTGCAACATGGGGATACTTGTGTGTGTGTGTGTCTAGAATCTATGAGGCATTCTACTTTATAGTTGGTTGACTAGTGTATACTGAATGGTCCAAACGACACAGACCGTCCGAGAGCCGCCCTTCTGCTGCTTAGGCGTCTTGCTGTTGTTGTTGTTGTTGTGGTTCCGACTGGGTGGTAGTATTAATACTTCCCGGTGTCGAGTCCTTTCAAGGAGGGACCGCCCGGCGCGGAGGGTAGAATGACGAGGAGGGCAATGGTCGAGGAGGGCGCACGCCCGACAAGACAATTGCCCGTCGAGTCATTCTCCCGACAAGCCGGGCGCGCCCGACGCGAGAGGACGGCCAGACACAGGGAAGTAGTAAACTTACTCCCTATCAAGCTGTGTAGGTAGTGAGAATTTCCTGGAAGCCATGTCACAAAGTGTCACACAAGTGTCACACAAGTGTCACACACGAGAGGGAAACCGCGCGACTCGCACGAAACTACTTCCCGGTCGTACAAAAAATTCCTACTGTAGTACTCCTATAAAAATGTGAGACGAACTACCTACACAGTCTGGTATGGAGTTAGTAGTCGAGGAGGCGGTCATGGATTGTTGTACCGCATATTCCTTTTCCCGTTGTTGGAATTCTTTGGAATTGACATGTCGTTTGGCAAAGTCATGGACCAACCGTTTCCGCAATTCGGTAAACCAGGGCCAAATCATGCCCGTTTGGCCGAGGGGACCCATGAGGGACAAGACGGCCGGGAAAAAGGTCAAGGCGTAGAGGCAGGAAAGAGCAATGGTGCAAAACAAAAAGCTGGCAAACTTGACAAAAAAGGTATTGGGAGCAAAAAACATGGGAAAGGCGGCCAACATGGTGGAAATGGCACCCGACAAGACGGAAACACCCATGTCTTGCATCATGAGCTTGACCTTTTCCGGACGAGTTGACCCGGCCGCATCGGTAAAGGCCTCACTGATGTGAACGCAATAGTCAATCGACATTCCAATCACCACCACATAATTGACAGCCTCAATCACCCCCAAGTCATAGCCCAGTAGTACCGTAAAGGCAAAAATGTCAATGACAATCAACAAAATGGTGCCCACGGAAAGACCGGCCATGATAATGTTGCCACCCACCAAGGTCAAGACGACAAAGCACAAGACGAGCGATAACATGATGCTCATGAAGGTTTCCTGAATGAATGTTTCATTCAAAAAGTAAAAGGACCAGGCACCGTTGGAGGTTTGCATTGTGGCCGCCATTTCACGGGGTCCATTGGCCCGCATTTGTTCACTCCAGGCATCCCACTTGTCAAAGAGGGCAATCCCATCTTCAAAGTTTTGTCCAAAGTCCTGATCCAAAACGGCATTGGTGGACATGCCCACCAACACAACTCCATTCACGGTACGGCAGGAAAAGTCATCCGGCACCTCCAGATTCTCGTCGTTGTTCTGCTCAAAGTTTTCATCGGCAAAAACTTGACGGGAAAATTGATCAAAGTTGGTCAATTGTGTAGTTGGATCGGTGGCATCGTCTTGCAGAAAGGCGACAAACATGTCATTAAACT
Organism: Epithemia pelagica; assembly: GCA_946965045.2. Taxonomy (NCBI): domain Eukaryota; phylum Bacillariophyta; class Bacillariophyceae; order Surirellales; family Surirellaceae; genus Epithemia; species Epithemia pelagica. The sequence goes on from OX337237.1 coordinate 634,932, forward strand.
TGTCGGCAGGAACGGGGAAGGGTTCACAGGAATTTCCATTTTCTTCCCACAAACTACAATTGGGTCGTTGCGAGGTGACATTGTGACAGTCCAATCCATTTCCACCAGTGCGGAGCATCCATTGTCGGACAGTAAGAAATCACGGAATCCTTGCATGGGACAAGACACGACATGACGATAGGAAAACTCATCCAAGGGAACTTGATCCGACACAATGAGACGTGCCTTGGGCCCGTTAATCCCATCGGGACCAAAACTCTCCTCATCGTCGCCATGAAGTTTGGTCACATTACCAAAAAACATGTCGTGACAGGTTTCCAAGGACCAGACTTGGGATGCGGGCAACGAGGGATTATAAGTGGGACAGTCATTAAAGTCGGCCGTTCCAAAGTCCTTGACATCGGTATCGTCCGTCCCGGAACGGTCAATCGGGCTATCGGGGTTAATCCCCGAGACCCAAAACACTTGAATGGCACTGGGATTTCCGGCTCGGGCAAAGAAATCAACACTGTGTACACAAACACAGATAAAGTGAGTGAAATGCCTCGCACAAATCAAGACGACGGTCGACCATGACAATACTGCTCGCTGGATACTTACACAATACCGGGTTGTTCCTTGTACTGATTCCCATCGGGAAGGGTACTGGGCGCATCTTCATCGGGAGTCAATTGAGAGGCAAAGTACAATGCCACTCCCAGAATGCCGGCAAACACCACCACAATGGGCACGCGGTATGTGACGGTCCAGGGCGCCCATACTTCTCCAAAAAATTGCACGAGCGGGGAAGCGTGTGTCTCTTGATGCCCTTGTGGTTCTTGTTCTTCTTGGTGAAACTGTTCCTCCGTGGCCATGCTGCGAGCCACATTGTCACCGCTCTGTACAATTGTCTCTGATGGAGTGGTTCCTTCGTTGCTCGTATTGCTCTGGTCGTCGCCCTGGGATTGTTCCTCGAGCGTCAGTTGGTCGTCCCCCTGCTGTTGTTGTTGTGGACCGTTCTGATTCTTTTCCTGGACGTCAAGTGGTCGACCGAGACAAACGGCCAACCATTGCGAGGGTCGATCCCAGGCCTTGGTACGGAACCGGGTATAATACACGGCATAGACGGCGGGGGAAAAGGTGGTGACGGCACAATAATTGACGGCCACCAAAAAGGCGGAAAAGATTCCAAAGGTGGACACGGCCGGAAAGACGGACGTGGCACTGGACAAGAAGGAAATAAAGGTGGTACACGAGGTGGTAAACATGGCGCGGGCCGCCACATTAAAGGTCTTTTGCATGCGTTGATCAAACCGCGGTTCCGTGTGATGATGTTGGAATTGATCGGTGAAGACAAAAATGTCATCGACGCCAATGCCAAGAATAATGCAAAAGGAAATCAAGTTCAATACACCCAAATAGTCCTCACCCAAGATATACCGGTACAAAATGAGGGAGGGAACAAAGGCCAACAAGATTTGCATCATTCCCACCGGACGGACAAAGAAGGAATCTTGCATGATAATCAAATAGGCCAAGACGAGGCCAATGGACAAGGGAAAGAGCGCAAAACTTTGAAAGGCCAAATATCCCACCTCGGCATTGGCCATTTCTCGTTCATTGTCATTCCAAAAAATGTCCACTCCGGGAATATCCACTTGCTTGAGAAAGGAATGAAATTCATCCCACAACCATTGTCCCACCTCCGCAAATTGCTCGTCAGTTTCTTGCGAAGAGGATTCAAAGCCATTGAGGGGCAATCCAAAGGGATAAGTGGTCGTCTTGACATGTTTGTTTGCTTTGGCAAGAATGTTCTCCGGGGAGTGTTCGACGTTTTGGTACAGAGCAAATGCTGCTGGGTGTTGGTTGCTTCGAGTTGTTGATTTTCCGAAGTGTGGATCTTTCCAGTCCGGTGGTTCAGCGGTGGAGAAGGGCAGTGGGTGATCTTGATGGAAGAGCAGGCGGGTGGCAAAGTGTCCCAGAGACCCCAAGTGGTCAACCGTAAAAGGGATCAAGTAAATTCCGTTGTGAAGGAGATGGGTGGCGGTGTTGGGGTCTCTACAATATTTGGCCCTGGCCGCTTCGTTGTGCGTCCTTGATGCAAGTTTTGCGATGGCAGTGTGGTCGGACGGGTCTTGAAGGGGTGTTCGGGACTGTGGAGGTGGTATGGTTACGTCGATCGCAACGTATTGGAATGGCTCATTGTTGTGGGGCTGGGTCAGGTGCAGCCCGACGTCTGCAGGACGGATATTGCGGTTGTGCAGAGGCACAAGGCCCGGCGGTTCGATGTGGACGTCGTGGAGGGAATCGACTGTTTTCGCTGCCGGTGCGGCTCGCCGAAGGATGTCGAAGAGGGTGTCGCGTACCGCGTTCGATAGCGCTGTTTTTGATGCTTGGTTGCAGTGGAAGAGGTGGTCCCCTTCTTTGTCCAATTCTTTGTTGCAGCGACAACGGCCGCCGGCGTTGGAGTGGAAGAGCGGCAACCGCAGTTTCCGCCGTATTGCTGTTCTAAATATTTGGTTGTCGAGTCGAAAGCATTCGGATGTGCGTGGTAAGTGAAATGCCATGCTTGTCAGTGGTGACAAGAGTGATGGAAGAAGAACTCGTTCTGTCGGAGTGGTGGTTTCAATGAGTTTTGGGATGACGTGTTCTTGCAGGATGTGGTTGATTTGTCTGTTGTGTGTTGTGTGGTCATACCGTTCGTGCTTGTAGAGAGTTTGGTCGGCGTACTCGTGGGTGAAGAGGGAGAGGCCTCTTCGGAAGGCTATGATGGCTGGATCCTCGCTGTGTTCCCAGTTTCGGTATTGTTGTTGGTGGTGGGTTAGTAGAACTCTCATTGAGAATTCAGAAGGGTAATAGGTAGTTGGGTAAAAGGCTCGCTGAGCCGACAATCGATCACCAACCGATACAACAATCCTCCACGGGTCAGAGAAGAGTTGCAAGTCGAAGTCCGCCGTGGGTGGGGGCAGTCGGTCCACTGATAAGAGGTTAGTCTTAAGATGAGTGTTAAAATGGTGATATTAATGATTGTGAGATGATTACTAACTAAGGTGTTTGATGAAGGTCGAGGTCCTGGCTCTTGTATACGGCCATGGATCTGGTGTGATAGGTCCTCAAATGGTTGGAGTAGACCTGCATTGTTGTATTGAAAGTATATGCAGTTGTATATCATATACCAATGCCAACAGCTCTTGCTTTGTTGTGATATAGGTAGTTTTCTTGGCGCATTGTTGATTGCATTCTTGGAATTGTGGGAATGGAAATATGGTCTCGCGTGATCGTGATTCGTGCTTTGATTACTTAGGTCGTTGAGGTAAGTCGTGGAGGTGCTCACTCGGATCTTGATTGCGCGCGCTTGAGAATATTGGGCGCGCACGTGATGGGCCATAGTCAATATCCGAGCGGTCGCCGATAGCGCGTGCATTGCGAGCATGCCTTGGCCAAAATTAAAGGTCCGCGAGCATGCCGTCATTCTTTTCTCACTTTTACACAAATGTCATCGGATGCCATAAAATACTAGCATCAGTCGATGTGTTGTAGATTCCACCACCACCTAGTTAAAGGTGAGAATCCTAACACTCCCCACAATTCGTCGAGTGAGGATTGTTATTTTCCTTGTCATGCTTCTGAACGTTTCCTCCCCAGAAGAATATGATCTTGAACGTGGTCCATACTTTCGAGAATTTCCAATGCTTACTGACAATGTATCCCGGACGCTCTCATAGGGATATCTCAGGCAATAAGTAATCAGTTCATCATTCTTCAGTTGGTAGGTCTTGTCGGTGCCCTTTGAGCTATGCTCCCCAGGTGCCTTCTTCATCCAAACATTGGGATCTGCTTTAGTTGGTGACAAATCCATATCAAGTGGGATGTCAAAGAAACAGTCACGCCGACATGCTCCTGAAGATTTTAATCCCTTTGAGGCCTTGTGCGTAATCAAGATGTGACCTGATTCCTTGAGTTCTTGTCTTGCAACTATCAAGATCTTCTCTCCAGATAAAGCTTCCAGGTCGTGTGCATTTCCAACTTTTGCTCCCCATATATCCATATCATTGAGAATCCCAAGACAGGTGGTTGTATGAAAGTTGTGAATGGAAGTAGTACACAAAAAGATTGCCTCAACCGGTTCTTTGGTAAAAGCCTCGTCTGTGATGAGAAGTGCTGGGCGACTATCATCATGTTTTACAAGATGGATTTGAATCTTGTTCTTGTGATACTCTTCTGGTGATGCATTTATCATTTCCCTTCTTTTGAACTGAGCTTGAACGCAATCCTTGACTTTTGTGAGGGATTGGATCTGTGAAGCCTGAAAGAGCTCAACTTCAGTAGTGTCGTGCCACTTTCTTTTACCATGTTGCTTGTCTAACAAAACAGCTAATTCTTCATTTGTCATTGAAACTTGATAACCAAACTTGTACTTGATGGAACGACAGGCTTGCTTGATTCTTGACTGCTGTTTGGCAGCTTGAACAAGGCATTTACTAGTCTTGACAAAACGCTTGAGATGTTTCCATCCAAGTTCATTTAATAGGTCATGTTTCTTGGCATAGGCATCATTTACCATGAGTGACGGAGGCTCATAGATCATCTCCCCAGTCTCCCAATCAACAAGTATATTACAGTGACTTCTTTTGTAGTCAGGATTGTTGCTAATACTTGACGGTTCTTGATCTGCAACAACGTCCCTGAACTGAAAAACGTCATCTTCAGTTTCCTGTGCTTGGTTGTCCTGTTTGATGTATTCCATATGTTGACGGTATGAAATTATCTTGTCAATGTCGGAAATGGATTTGCAGAAAGTGTACTTGATACAGTCTTCTTGCTTGAGAGCATCTTGTTCTAAATCAATGACGCATCTTATAAGACACGGTTGTGGTTGCTCCCCATTATACGGTTGTCGTTGCTCCCCATTTTCCTCTGGATCATAAACAAGGAAAGGTTGTCCAATAGTGTCATCATGTTTGATCATTGGAATTTGCGTGGATGGATCTTCACCTTTGCTAGAAATGAGAACAATGTCAGCTTGCTTGCCGTTGGGTTCACTTGGAAGCAATTCCTCCCCTGAAGAGGTATCCACACAAAGGTTGCTGGGTGGCGTGGGTGCATCATGAAGAATGGCAGAGTAACAAAGGGTTGGAGTGTCCAGAGACAAAGTATCACCAATAGGAGGGGCAAAAACAAGCCAGTAGCCAAGTGTCGTAACAAAAGAGGGAGGGTAGGGACGGTAGGGACGGTGGGAGAGGGCATATGATTCGGTAAAGTAGGGGGCCTTGTCCCAGATAAGGAAGAAAAGAGGGTGGGTAATGCCGGGTGGGCGACCATTGAGGATCTCAAGAGGGATATGGCCCGAAACGGTCACGACGTATGTTGTCCTCTTAACGGTCTGATAACGGTTCTCAGCCATGTTCTGATCTTGGAGGTATGGTTTGGAACAGTATTCTCCAAGCAGGGGTGTGAAGAAGGAAGGCGTATCAGGTCCATGATCGTAAGGTAAATCCAAGAGAAGGTTGAGGTTACAGACAACACGATTGGTATACTTCCCAAAAGCATCATTCGGATTACCATCATTTTCAACAGTCCTTGAAGAAGGTGCTGTATCTTGCATGGGATCAAGATACCAATGATTATAGCCAGTCAATTGATTGTCACCGGAGAAAGTAGACATGCGAGAGAGCAGATGTCGAGATATCTCAACTTTCTGTTTACAGTTGTTGTTCTCGAGGCAATCATTAGGGATGGATGTTGCCTTGGTATTGGACACCAAATTAGCAAGATCAGATGTTGGATGATTGACATCAATATTGGTCACAACTTGTGGAACCAACCGGGTAATCAGATCAAAGAAATTATCTTGATGGTCTTGGGAATCATCTTGAATCATGTCGTCAATCCATGCACGACCAGGGTCGGGATCAGGTTCCGGATCAATGTCAAGAGTATGCGTCTGTTCCATGCATGCAGTTGTTGATGACGCATTCAGGGTAGACTTGTTGTACGCAATGATTACTTGACGACTATTGTCGTTGAGTTTACTCCATAGATTTCTTGGAAGACTGATCTTTGGACGAAGCGAAGATGATTCCTTGGTCTTCACGTTAGTTCTCTTAATCATGCGGTGTTTTTCTTTGGGTGATAGATCTTTGATATCAAAATCTTGATCATATTGAAAGTCGCATTGCTTGGTATGCTTAAGTCGGTTAGACTTTGGTGCTCGAGTTGCTTGGTCATGATCATATGCGGCATCAAGGAGAAGACGGAAATATGATTGATAACAAAGTGTCTTTGCACCAGACAAGATGTTGACTTGTCGTAAATCAGGTACCTTTTCAACGGCTTTCATCAGGAAGGTCATCCTAGTGGAGTGGCCAGGAATGTGATCAAACATTGATCCCAGATTGTCGAGAAGATGGAATTGGTGTTGAAAGTGGAGAAGAAACTGATAGGTGGTGCCGTGCCATGAATCATCGAGACAAAGATTGGAGATGTAGTTGTTAAGACGTAGCACCTCTCTTTTTGCTAAACGAAATGACGAAATGCAACCTTGGTTCAGACGGAGCTTGGTGAAGTCTGCATTGATTCTCCAATGATCATAATTGGCCTTGGTGAGGTTCAACCAGGTAGAGCGAGGTAAATCAGACTGCTGCAGGGTTGAGGTTTGTTCTCGTGACCAATGTGCTAGGATCTTCAGTTGATGCCTTGTATATGTCTTCAGGTCCATGGTCTTGTTCCCATACTTGTATTGTCCAAGGTCCTTGATATTCTTTTCTGGATTGACTGCAAGATAGTCGATGACATTCAGAATGTGTTCGAAACCACTATGTTTTATCCATTGATGAAGGGCTTGAGCTCGTTCTTCATCACATTCAAATAGATGCTGGGTGATATGATTGAACACTTGTGTATCTGATATGTCAGGCGGTACTGAGTCGTCAGAAGGAAGAGAAGGTGTCTTGGGGTATGTTGGATCCATGGTAGTATATGGTTGGTTCGTTGTTTATTTAATGTGTGGTGTGATCTGAACCCGGATGTACCACGTGTGTGCCACGTATATCAGTACCCGGATGTGTGTTGTGCTTGGAACCCGGATGTGAGGATCTCGGTTTTGTCTCTGGTTTGTTGTGGAAACGACTTAAAGTTACTTATCCTTGGTCACTTCCGGACTCGTTGCGGTGATCGAGTTGAACCGGGGAGTCAGGAATAGTGGTAGCTTCCTCGTCTTGCTCGTAGTCCTCAACAAAGTACTGGTCAGGTGAGTATTGGGAAGGTAGTTGCACGGAGTCCTGGTCCAGCTTGAGGTCCTGGAATAGGAGAGGGTTGGTGACCCTAGCCTCAGCCAGGCTGGCCCTGTTGTTGGGTTGGGTAGTTTTGTCCTCTAACTCTTGTTTGTTGGGGTAGCTCAATCTGTAATGGGCGTAGATGGGTAAGTAAGGTATCCAATGCAACTGCAGGGCAATGAGCGCTGAGACTGTTAATCTAGTAGAACTCTCATTGAGAATTCAGAAGGGTAATAGGTAGTTGGGTAAAAGGCTCGCTGAGCCGACAATCGATCACCAACCGATACAACAATCCTCCACGGGTCAGAGAAGAGTTGCAAGTCGAAGTCCGCCGTGGGTGGGGGCAGTCGGTCCACTGATAAGAGGTTAGTCTTAAGATGAGTGTTAAAATGGTGATATTAATGATTGTGAGATGATTACTAACTAAGGTGTTTGATGAAGGTCGAGGTCCTGGCTCTTGTATACGGCCATGGATCTGGTGTGATAGGTCCTCAAATGGTTGGAGTAGACCTGCATTGTTGTATTGAAAGTATATGCAGTTGTATATCATATACCAATGCCAACAGCTCTTGCTTTGTTGTGATATAGGTAGTTTTCTTGGCGCATTGTTGATTGCATTCTTGGAATTGTGGGAATGGAAATATGGTCTCGCGTGATCGTGATTCGTGCTTTGATTACTTAGGTCGTTGAGGTAAGTCGTGGAGGTGCTCACTCGGATCTTGATTGCGCGCGCTTGAGAATATTGGGCGCGCACGTGATGGGCCATAGTCAATATCCGAGCGGTCGCCGATAGCGCGTGCATTGCGAGCATGCCTTGGCCAAAATTAAAGGTCCGCGAGCATGCCGTCATTCTTTTCTCACTTTTACACAAATGTCATCGGATGCCATAAAATACTAGCATCAGTCGATGTGTTGTAGATTCCACCACCACCTAGTTAAAGGTGAGAATCCTAACATGGGTTGGTATGGGGGATTCTTCGGATTGGGCTAGTTTCAGGGCCCGTGCCGTTTGGGTCAAGAGACGGGGGTATGCAGCCGCTGCGGCGTTGTGGTACCCCAATCCTCCGAGTCTGTTGGGAAGGCTCGCTATGAGGGTCGATTGTTCTGTCACGTTGGTTTCGACAGTTGATGTGAGGTTGGCGATGAACTTGGCAATCAACCGGTTTGTTTTTGTCGTGACTGGACTGTTCCAGAGTGTGGATCGCTGGTTGGGGCATGGGTGGGCCTGGACAATGTCTGCTGGGAGCAGGTGCAGAATGGCGGGGATGAAGGAATAGCGGAAGAGGGAGCTTCGGGTTTGGAGGTCGTCCATTTGGTTTAGTTTGTCAAGGTTGCTCTCCACGTTGTGGAGCCGTTGTTCGATGAATGTTTGTGCAAACGTTGGTGATCCAATGGGTTGTCCCAAGAAACGGGTACCGGTTGTCAGTTCTGCTGCTTTTGGGTCGGTCGGGGAGAGTAGATGCAGTGCATGCTGGAGGCTCGAACGATGTTGTGGTTGCAGTCGCTCCAGGGGGGACTCGTGGGAGGTAGAGGTCAGTATTTTTGTTTTTGTCACGTTTAATTGGATCCCCATTGGCTCACCCAGTTGTTGGAAACGTTGAATGAACCAATCGATGTCTTGGTGGGGAAGACAGATGGACGTATTGTCCATGATGGACGCCGTGTGTGCGACGCCGCCTTTTCCGTCGTCGTAGTCGTCGCCGTTGTTTTTGCGTACCGCAGCTCTTGCGGCTTGCTCTTTGTTGATTTTATTTGTCAGTGCCAGTAATAGGAGGCACGCAAATAACGGACTGAGTGGGCATCCTTGGGGAAATCCTTCCTCCTGGAGGAAATGGTTGGGATTTTTGTCGGCGTCAAAGAACCATGATTGGCATGGTTTCCCCGTCAGCAAATCGTATAGGGGTACCAGAGGGGCTGTTGCGGGGTCGTTGAGGAGTATTTCCCGGGCGGCCGTCCTCGATGTGCTGTTGAACATATTATGCAGGTCCAGCAACAGTAGACTACGTGTTGGTAAGTTGTCCTCTTGGTCCCAATGAATGTATTGGTGTACGGCGGCTGTGGTTGTTTGAGCGACAAAATCCACACCACCGGGGGTTTGGATGCCATATTTTGTGTAGCCATATGATGCAGTCGTAAAATTTGAAAAGCACTTTGGTCAAGCTCTTTCATGGTTCTTCCACTTGGAGAAGGAGAGTCCCAGTCTAGAATAGGGACCACCACATGGCTACCGTAGCCAATGCGCGACCGCGTTTGCGAGTGACGTGTTGGAAGCAAACTTTTTTCACAGCAAGAAAAGCATTCCCCATAGCGATGAAACACATCCACGCCACGGCTGCTTCTCACTGCCAATTGGGGCTTCATTCACCAAGTCGCATCGGCAACGGATTCAATCCATCCGAGACAGATTCAAAAAAGTCGCTTGCTCTTCTGCCGGAGCGCGAGGATTACCTGTCGACGTGGCGATTCACGTTGCGGCGCAAGTCTGTGCCGATTGGATCTTGGAACAAGCAGCCACCACCCACAACGACAGCGAAGACGACACCAACAAGAAGAAGGACACTTCAATTCCAACCACCGACCAGGACGACGCGAATCCTGGCGCCACGGTCGTATTTGGACTCTTGGAACACGCCCATGCCGAACAATTGGCGGCCGCTCTGACGGAGAGATTGGAAGCGCGAGAGCAACCACAAGAAGAATGAGTTGGACCAAGCCGCTGACTCCCTACCTAGAGGTAGCTGTGGGTGTGATCGTCCGTACCAATTCCACACACACGGGGGAGATGGTGGCGGAACAACAGAGGTTCCGAATCCACACGCATCCGCACGACGATGACGATCTGTGTGTGCGTCCAAAACCCGTCACGACCCCCCATACACAATAAGCCATACACCAAGACACATACGCATACGTGCGCCCGAGCGCTAGCCTCCTCACTAGATCTAGAGGATGGCGGTGGAGGAGGATTGGTCTCTTGAACTCTGTGTGTGTGTTGAGTTTCTCCATCCCCTATATTCCACCAGCGTTCTAGGACTACAGCAGTCAATGCCACAACCGTGTGGGAGATCTGCCAAGTTTTCTCGTCAACGATCGGCTCACAGACTCTGTACCAAAACCTGAGAAACAACAGTTTTGTGGATCGTGGACACACTCCCGGATCGGACTACCTATACTACCCAAAACCCAACCAACGGTTGTGCAAGAAACAACCACATTGTTTCTTCCATAGTCGCTGGATGACACAGTTTTAGGATGGAGGATGTAAAAGAGCAAGCACGTTTGTCTGGACTCGTTTTGGGCAACAATCACGATGAATCACGATGGAGTTTCAATGAAGCCGGAATTCGTGAGCGATGGTGGAACGCATCGGTTGTGGTACATGCTCCTTACAATGAAAAGGAAGAAATTATTGTCGTGTTGGGGGGCCACATATACGGGGCTTTGGATCCGGATCCTACCACAACAGTTTTGCTTCTAAAAAATAGTGATGGAAGCGAACACAAGCGAGGTCCCAAGATGAACAAACAGCGAGTAGGACTTGCAGCGGTTGTTTGTAACGGCTGTGTCTACGCCATTGGAGGACTTCTTCAGTATTCTATTGAGCGGATTGAAGTCTCAGATTTACTGTCAAGTGCCTATTTGAACAAGACTGAGAAGAAAACACCGTGGAAAATATTGCAGTGTCGTTTGTCTACTGGTGGTTCATGCTCAGCTACCGTGGTCCAAAACAGGTACATTGTAATTGGTGGAACAGATTGTAATGGAAATGTGGATATTCTTGACATAGCTCAAGCAAGTCAACCTTTCATTTTCCAAGGACCATCCATGAATGTTCCTCGTATCTACTTCGGAATGGCGGCCATTGGTTCACGTGTCTACGTCATTGGTGGAAAGAAGATTATTGGAGGACATGAGATGTTAACTTCCGTCGAATACTTGGACTTGTCGGCTGATTCAGGCAACGATGGAAGTGATTTTCAAGAATCGACCCTTGCACCTTCTTTGTCATGGAAAATGCACAATAATCTGGTTCTTTCTCTTCCTCGTTTCAGACATTCTGTTGTCCGCCTTGGAACATGCCTGCTTGTGGTCGGAGGTCGTAGTGACGATCGATTTTCTGTTGAAAATGAGGGTGACGCCAGAGTGCGTTTCGTGGAGGTTCTTGACACGAAACACAATAAAGTCTGGAGGCTTCCTGGAATGACAAAAGGACTAGGCGGGCATTTCGCAGCAGTTGCTTATTCCAATGGGATTATTGTTAACAATGAATTTGCTCTTGGAGATGAGTTGAAACCCTGCCAGACCTTTGAAAGGTTTCCATTGATGGATAAGAACTCTGCCCTGTACAAGCTTCTGCTGGATGGTCCTTCATTGAGACAATTTGATTGACTGTCAGCATTAGATGATACTTGTGACCCATCATAGTACTGAAAGATGACTGGAGTTGTGTTCCTCCCTCTTTTTGCCGCTGCGAGAGTTCGAAAGACCTATAATGATGCCGGCAGTCCAGAGACATTTTTCATCCGAGTTACGATGGAAACCATCATCGTTTCGTTTGCCCTCCTTGTACAATAGGAGTAAAGAATTAGTTGTAGGAGAACTTACTCCTACTATATAGGAGTAATAGGAGTAGGAACCTTTTGTGACTTTTGATTGACTCTCTCGACACATAGCTAGCTAGTAAATGCGCGACCGGATTGCCGAGTGACGTGTTGGAAGCAAACTTGGACTCCAACAAAAGCGTTCCATCCCTCCCTTCAGTTGAATCGACTAGAAGCTTGACGACAAATTTTGGGTCTTTGGTGAATGTTTTTTGCGTTTGAATTACCCGCCTGAGACAGGCGACCCACTGTAACCAAACATTTGTCGACACAGACCAGCCGACACAGGTTGATTGTGTCTCCAAAGTTTGAAGGATAACAAATGCTGCATTTTCCCAGCCATCGTCTAATATGAGGTTGTGTGCAAGGAGAATTAAGGCTCACATACCCCTTCAGCATGAAACAGGGTTTGTCCTTATTCTCGTCCTTGGCGATGCACGCAAATTGTGCAACCCTTTCAAACAACCGTGTCAGGTATGTAAGCGACTCCTCCCTTGCGCTTTCGGCTTTTGCCTTCTCCCCTCGCCGGTTGTAATTAAAGAACACCCTAAAAACATAATGTTTCGTTGCTGCAGTCATTTTTTTCTTAATCGGTAACTCTTTCTGCAACCCTTTCATTTTATGAGAACAATGGACACCACCCCTGAGTCACCAGATCTTTGTCTACGACAAGATACAGTAATCGATATGTGGCCAAATGCATCAACAAGAAAAGCTGCAAAGATCCACTGCATCATCCCAAAGATTATCTGCCTCGTCTCCCAACAGAAATTGTAAATTCTCAAAAGAAACTATAACGCGCCCTTGGCTGCGCTCCTGGATTATTTTTTGGGCCCCAGCTCGCGCTGATTTACAGAAGAGGCCTTCTAGAGCAGCCTGGTTATCGACATTTACGCGAACACAAACAGATGCCGCAGGGTGCAGGTGCAAGGCCCCATGGAAAGTTTTGTGCTGATCAAATGTAACGGCAATTGAATCAGGAGGAAGGTCATCCAGTTTTCGTACCGTGAACATGCTGAAAAGAGCCACGACAACATGCTGAACTTCCGGAAATCGATTATTTTGAAGGACTGCGCGAGCCTTGTTGATGGTTTCTGGTATGTTTAGATGACCATGGACTCGTTTGCGTTGATCGGCTATCAAAACATAATTGCCTGGATTCCCGTCCAGTTCCAGTGTGTAGAAGATATCGATTCCCTTGCCGTTGTCGCCATTCAATACAACCAACCCTTCTTTGATCCAGTTTACTGGCCTCGGGTAGTCCTTAAAGAGAATCGAAGCAGGCAAGGAATCATTAAGTGGCTCATTCATCTGAACCACCCGCATTGGCTTGAGACGGACAGTAAAATTGGACACGTTGGTCTCTGCACCATTGAAGAGCTTCTTCAGTGTTGAAACGTTTGTAGCCGATGTGATACAAAGCGCATTGATACGAAGCGCAACGAAACAAGCGCCAAATAGTTCCCATTGCTGCCAAGGAGCATTCGAAGGATTAAAAACGTTGTTATCCACAAAATCCCCAAGATACTTCAAAGCGTCCATGAAAGCGTCTTCTGCTGGGGGCAACCTGTGATTGCTTTTGTCCACTTTGCTCAGATGATAGAAGAAGCAATATGGAAGTTGAAGCCTTCTGTCGTCGCCAAGGATGCAAACAGAGCCATCACGGAGACGTCTAAAAGAGAGATGTTTGATCTTTGATTCTTCAATTCTCGCAAATGGCGTATCCTCCTCCGTGACTGTTGCCCCGTTGACTGAGTAGGCCACCAACCAAATAAGCTCGCGTAAGGTAAAACCTGTTTTCTCTTTCCTTTTTTTTGCTTTTGGCGTTACATCGCTTCTCGGAACGGTGCTGTACACATTATCGAAGAATTCTCCGAACTTTTCTTCAAAGGTGTTTTTGTACTCTTCTTTCGCCGAATGCGGTGATTCATCTCCATTCGTCTTCTGCCATGTGAGGCATTCGTCTGCATATTCTGTGCATGGGCGTGGAACACCACCCAGAAAGAATAGATGTCTGCAAAAAATATCTTGCAGGAGAAGTTCTTTCATGCCGTCGCCTCTTCCATACACCGCCTTTCTCATTGCCTCTGTGTCGAGCAGTGGCATTCGGACCCGCTTAGTGCTTATAGCCGCTGCGTATGCATTTGACGATGCTGAGGCTGCCAATGACATCTTTGACCAGTCCGTACCCGCAAACATGGGAAGCATCACCACACTGTTTTGTTTTGTCATTTCACTGAACATAGCATCGAGAAAATTCGCCAACGCATCTTCCCCGTCGACATGATTTGGGGGAATGCGTTGATACTCATCGATCCCAACGAAGAGAGCACATTTGTCTTGATCATTTAATCCAAGAACCCTCTGAATTACTTTAAAAACGTCACCAAGTGTGAGTTCATCGGCATTCCTTGGCAACGATGTCCAAAAGTGTTGCCAACCATTTAACTTGCTGTTTCTTTCAAGAAAAATAGCATAGAGAAGCCGCCAAGCGAAGCCAGCATGGGCACCCATAGACCTCTCCTCAGATACCACCGAATGGCCATTTCCATAACTCAAGACAAGCGCCAACCTTTGTTTTGTAGGTGGAAAATTTACATCGCTCCAGATATTTGCATCGTCGTTGAATTTCTTCACCCACTCATCCAACAAACGGGTTTTGCCAATGCCGGACATTGCAGAACAAACAGGAAAGGGATAATCCCTTCGATCGCTTTTACCCTTTGTAGCGGATTCAAATAGTTTTTTTAGACAACTTTCGGTTGTTTTCATCGCTTGTTGGCGGCCTTCAAGGGTAAACTCCATACTTTCAGGAGACAGTAGATGAGCGCCAGAGGCCAACACCGCTTGGTCGTTCATACGTTCTTTCAACCATGCGAACAACGCATCCGCTGATGAAAGCTTCAAATGTTTTCCTGTTGGGATCTTTTTGAGACTAAGCTGAACAGAGTTTGAGGCAGTTGGATGGGCTGCAACCATAGGATTGGACACATTGGACGTCAATGGCGTGGAGGCGGGAAATTGTTGGGACATCATCTTCGGCGGCGAGGTGGAGGTTAAGGTCGTGGTGGTTCGTGGTGTCGACCCCTGCCAAGCGTGACAGGGTGACACGGCAAGCAAGAGCATCGTCCAAAACGACAAAACAAGAAACAAAGCATTCATGATGAATGAAATCGGTGTTTTCGTGGATAGATTCTTGACTTGTTGGTTGTTGTTCGAGAGAATCTCAAGACGTTGTCGTTGTTTGTCTCTTGGTGGTGGTGAGAAGGAGAGTGGTTCTTGTTTTGTTCTGTGGAGGGAGGTTTGTCGTTGAAGAGAGGGAGAGGAGGAGAACTCGTTGGATTCTCTTTTGGCTTGTTGGTTGCAGTGTCTCGTCATTGTTGGTCGTTGTCTTAGAGTGGTTCTTTTGCTCTCAAGGAAGGTTGTTGTTCTTGTTGTTCTTGTAGTTGTTGCAAGAGAGTCTCTGGAAACTCGCTCGCTCGCCTTGTCTTGTTTGGAGTGCCCAAAGGGATGACAACCACAACTATACTATCCTAAATCGTGGCTATGCACACTGAACCGTATTGAGTACGAGTTAACAATGCGAATACGACATTTTTTCGACAATCACGACATTCTCACGACAGTCATCAGGACATTCAAGGCCACAAAGTCGTCTTACTCCCATTGTCGGACGACATCGTCACGACAACCACGACGACAGGTAGATGAACGCTATCAGATATCGTTCCATTCTATCCACCGAAAGCAATCCCCGCAACAGCATCACCATGGCCAAGGGACGATTCAACAAAGGTAATGAATGCTTCCGATGATCACTGGCTTCTAACAGACAAAGAGTTGACCATGCTAGTAAACTATTTGGTTTTCCTACTTGTCATTTTTGTCTCCTAAAACCTATCATCTTCCACATTGTCGGGATCCTCGAAGCAAGGCTCTATCGGGTCTCCACTGTCAATGATTTTTTCTTCCTGCTCAATTGCGTCGTCAGGTAAGTCTCCATCTTCAATGAAATCATAAGCCTTTTTCCCGGTTTGATCAAAACTTGGGAATTTCAAATGCAGCATTTTAGATAGTTTGTCTCGGTTCCAATTGTTGGAATGCCACTTTCTGTGAGCCACAACTGTATGTGCGACGTCAAGCTCGAAATCCTGGATTTCCCAAGTGTCGTGTCCGTCACCGTGCATACCCTTGAGTGGTACGATCCATTAGGATGCTTGGGATTGGGTCGGAGCTTTGCTGGCTCGCTTTCTGGCTGAAACTCGAGCATTTATGGCATCATACCGAGCTTTACGTTTCGATCCTTCCGGCGCGGAATAGTAAAGTTCGCTGTATATCCGCTCTGCTTGGTTTGTCAAAACCAAGTCATTGTCCCACATCTCGTCGAACGTTGTGATACTCTCCTGCTGGGTGGCGATCACCTCAAAATTCCCAGATCGGGAGAGGTTGTAGCTCCCTAGCACAGTGTATGTGTCAGTAATGACTGATTTTACATCAAGGGATGCTTTGCTGCTACTATTGGCACCAAAAGTAGACATGGCGACCAACCGAATTTCGACATTCTCCAAGAGAGCCCTCTTGTTTCCAATCTCAGTGACCCACTTCGCAAGAGCTTTTCTGGTGTCCGTGGAACGATGCAGGAGAACTCGAGATTGACTGTCAGCATTAGATGATACTTGTGACCCATCATAGTACTGAAAGATGACTGGAGTTGTGTTCCTCCCTCTTTTTGCCGCTGCGAGAGTTCGAAAGACCTATAATGATGCCGGCAGTCCAGAGACATTTTTCATCCGAGTTACGATGGAAACCATCATCGTTTCGTTTGCCCTCCTTGTACAATAGGAGTAAAGAATTAGTTGTAGGAGTACTTACTCCTACTATATAGGAGTAATAGGAGTAGGAACCTTTTGTGACTTTTGATTGACTCTCTCGACACATAGCTAGCTAGTAAATGCGCGACCGGATTGCCGAGTGACGTGTTGGAAGCAAACTTGGACTCCAACAAAAGCGTTCCATCCCTCCCTTCAGTTGAATCGACTAGAAGCTTGACGACAAATTTTGGGTCTTTGGTGAATGTTTTTTGCGTTTGAATTACCCGCCTGAGACAGGCGACCCACTGTAACCAAACATTTGTCGACACAGACCAGCCGACACAGGTTGATTGTGTCTCCAAAGTTTGAAGGATAACAAATGCTGCATTTTCCCAGCCATCGTCTAATATGAGGTTGTGTGCAAGGAGAATTAAGGCTCACATACCCCTTCAGCATGAAACAGGGTTTGTCCTTATTCTCGTCCTTGGCGATGCACGCAAATTGTGCAACCCTTTCAAACAACCGTGTCAGGTATGTAAGCGACTCCTCCCTTGCGCTTTCGGCTTTTGCCTTCTCCCCTCGCCGGTTGTAATTAAAGAACACCCTAAAAACATAATGTTTCGTTGCTGCAGTCATTTTTTTCTTAATCGGTAACTCTTTCTGCAACCCTTTCATTTTATGAGAACAATGGACACCACCCCTGAGTCACCAGATCTTTGTCTACGACAAGATACAGTAATCGATATGTGGCCAAATGCATCAACAAGAAAAGCTGCAAAGATCCACTGCATCATCCCAAAGATTATCTGCCTCGTCTCCCAACAGAAATTGTAAATTCTCAAAAGAAACTATAACGCGCCCTTGGCTGCGCTCCTGGATTATTTTTTGGGCCCCAGCTCGCGCTGATTTACAGAAGAGGCCTTCTAGAGCAGCCTGGTTATCGACATTTACGCGAACACAAACAGATGCCGCAGGGTGCAGGTGCAAGGCCCCATGGAAAGTTTTGTGCTGATCAAATGTAACGGCAATTGAATCAGGAGGAAGGTCATCCAGTTTTCGTACCGTGAACATGCTGAAAAGAGCCACGACAACATGCTGAACTTCCGGAAATCGATTATTTTGAAGGACTGCGCGAGCCTTGTTGATGGTTTCTGGTATGTTTAGATGACCATGGACTCGTTTGCGTTGATCGGCTATCAAAACATAATTGCCTGGATTCCCGTCCAGTTCCAGTGTGTAGAAGATATCGATTCCCTTGCCGTTGTCGCCATTCAATACAACCAACCCTTCTTTGATCCAGTTTACTGGCCTCGGGTAGTCCTTAAAGAGAATCGAAGCAGGCAAGGAATCATTAAGTGGCTCATTCATCTGAACCACCCGCATTGGCTTGAGACGGACAGTAAAATTGGACACGTTGGTCTCTGCACCATTGAAGAGCTTCTTCAGTGTTGAAACGTTTGTAGCCGATGTGATACAAAGCGCATTGATACGAAGCGCAACGAAACAAGCGCCAAATAGTTCCCATTGCTGCCAAGGAGCATTCGAAGGATTAAAAACGTTGTTATCCACAAAATCCCCAAGATACTTCAAAGCGTCCATGAAAGCGTCTTCTGCTGGGGGCAACCTGTGATTGCTTTTGTCCACTTTGCTCAGATGATAGAAGAAGCAATATGGAAGTTGAAGCCTTCTGTCGTCGCCAAGGATGCAAACAGAGCCATCACGGAGACGTCTAAAAGAGAGATGTTTGATCTTTGATTCTTCAATTCTCGCAAATGGCGTATCCTCCTCCGTGACTGTTGCCCCGTTGACTGAGTAGGCCACCAACCAAATAAGCTCGCGTAAGGTAAAACCTGTTTTCTCTTTCCTTTTTTTTGCTTTTGGCGTTACATCGCTTCTCGGAACGGTGCTGTACACATTATCGAAGAATTCTCCGAACTTTTCTTCAAAGGTGTTTTTGTACTCTTCTTTCGCCGAATGCGGTGATTCATCTCCATTCGTCTTCTGCCATGTGAGGCATTCGTCTGCATATTCTGTGCATGGGCGTGGAACACCACCCAGAAAGAATAGATGTCTGCAAAAAATATCTTGCAGGAGAAGTTCTTTCATGCCGTCGCCTCTTCCATACACCGCCTTTCTCATTGCCTCTGTGTCGAGCAGTGGCATTCGGACCCGCTTAGTGCTTATAGCCGCTGCGTATGCATTTGACGATGCTGAGGCTGCCAATGACATCTTTGACCAGTCCGTACCCGCAAACATGGGAAGCATCACCACACTGTTTTGTTTTGTCATTTCACTGAACATAGCATCGAGAAAATTCGCCAACGCATCTTCCCCGTCGACATGATTTGGGGGAATGCGTTGATACTCATCGATCCCAACGAAGAGAGCACATTTGTCTTGATCATTTAATCCAAGAACCCTCTGAATTACTTTAAAAACGTCACCAAGTGTGAGTTCATCGGCATTCCTTGGCAACGATGTCCAAAAGTGTTGCCAACCATTTAACTTGCTGTTTCTTTCAAGAAAAATAGCATAGAGAAGCCGCCAAGCGAAGCCAGCATGGGCACCCATAGACCTCTCCTCAGATACCACCGAATGGCCATTTCCATAACTCAAGACAAGCGCCAACCTTTGTTTTGTAGGTGGAAAATTTACATCGCTCCAGATATTTGCATCGTCGTTGAATTTCTTCACCCACTCATCCAACAAACGGGTTTTGCCAATGCCGGACATTGCAGAACAAACAGGAAAGGGATAATCCCTTCGATCGCTTTTACCCTTTGTAGCGGATTCAAATAGTTTTTTTAGACAACTTTCGGTTGTTTTCATCGCTTGTTGGCGGCCTTCAAGGGTAAACTCCATACTTTCAGGAGACAGTAGATGAGCGCCAGAGGCCAACACCGCTTGGTCGTTCATACGTTCTTTCAACCATGCGAACAACGCATCCGCTGATGAAAGCTTCAAATGTTTTCCTGTTGGGATCTTTTTGAGACTAAGCTGAACAGAGTTTGAGGCAGTTGGATGGGCTGCAACCATAGGATTGGACACATTGGACGTCAATGGCGTGGAGGCGGGAAATTGTTGGGACATCATCTTCGGCGGCGAGGTGGAGGTTAAGGTCGAGACAGAAACAGGAGGAGGAGGCAAAGACTTCTGCCGCTTCGAAGGCGATTCAGATTCATTCTGAACAAAGCTCATTTTCGCAAATCAGCAGCAATAGATTGTGTCTCAGTAACAGCAGAGTTTGTTTGTTTTTCCCTTTCTGAGCAGAGTTTGTTTTCTTTTGGGTGCCTCCACTGACTGTTTTGCGTGTGAGAAATGCAATAATTGTGCGCCCCTGGTAACGAGAAGCGTGGATTTGTACTGTACTGTACATAGTAGTCTATATTGCGTTTCGTTTGGCGAGCGCATGACAGTCAGGACCGATATTAGAGCAGGCCGAGCCTGTGTATTCAACCCCTCACATTTTTCCGAAAGAGTCCCTCGGAAACTCCAAACCGGTTGATACTGTCACCCAACAAATAGCGCAATCTGCAGTTCGATAATCCGGAAAATCACGTTTAATCTGTCTACTTGTACTCAACAAGCAGGCTCGCGCTCTTGGTCTGTCACTCATCCGCAGAAGATCCCTCTTGGAGTCGCCCAATGACTCCAAAACGGGGTCCTACCGCTCTGTGTGTCAACCGTCGTCGTCGGGCAAACATGGCATCCGGTTTCGACTTTGCTTCGAGACTCATAAAAATCAAACCGAAACAACCGAAACAACCAAAACAACCCTTTCTATCAACACAACCAAACATACAAGAAACCTCTCGTCATGCCCATTGAAACCAAGGAAACAACGAATGCCACTACGACCAGCAAGACGTTCACCGAGCCGCTCGAAAAGGTGTCGACCCACTTTTTGGTCGTGGATCGCAACTTGCGTCCCGAAGGAGTTCATTTTGCCGCCGAAGGTGGCTACTACATTCCACCCACAAACTGGAACAAGAGTGCCGCCGTTCGACCGACCGCCACGGCCAAATAGAAAGAAAACAAGTACTACATGGCAGATACATATATTGACCAAGAAACATATGATTCAGACTCAAGACGCACTTGAAACCACGAATGTCCTTCTCAAACAAAAAGATTGATCCGTTCCACAGGGATTCCTTGTATATTTATCTGCCTATCGTTCCCTGTACCATAAAACGCAACAGTCCATGTAACTTCTTGTATTAGAAATACCATTTTAAAACTGAGTATATGGTCGATCCACTCCACGACACTACTAGTGATTTCAGTGTCATCTTCACGGGGCGGTTCAGCAATGAGGAAGGACGTTTGTCCAGCTCTCTCCGTGGGGAATCATGATTTCAAGAGCTCGAACCTTTTGAGCGGGGGAAAACTCGCTCCAAGACCACATCTAGCTACTCCGAGTAAAGATGCGCGATCGCATTTCCGTCTTGGAAGCAAACTTGGACTCCCCAAGAACAGCATTCCATCCACAGAGGAGTAAGTAATGTATCTCGTCTCTATTAGAGATGGAACAGCCCAGATTATCTTCACGGATCCAATGGACGATCGTACCGGCAATCCACTGCTTTGGTCTCTTATGAGGATGGGTGTGTTGGTTGTTGGTTCGTCGGGTGGAAAGCGATTCGTTGACGCGAAGAAGAGATGTTCGGTACGGACATGCCTTTTCGGATTCTCATTCCCAATGAATGATTACCGCTGGAAATGTATCCATCTGTTCTATTCTTTCCTGCACAGCACACTGACAACTGAGCGCTCGGATCCTAACGTTCCAATCCCCCAAGAGGAATGAGAACCATCACACCGGGGGAGACGCGAACCTTCGTCCATGTGTGTCAACCATTTTCGTCGGGCAAACATGGCGCATCCGGTTCAACTCATAAAAATCAAACAAACACCCCCCAAAACACTAGAACCCAGCACAACCAAACACAGACAAGAAACTGTTCGAATCCTCCACTGTCGTCATGCCGGTCGAAACCAAGAACGAAACGAAACCAAACACTACTACCAAGATGTCCACCGAGTCCGAGAACAAGGTATCCACGCACTTTTTGGTCATTAATCGAAACTTGCGTCCCGAAGGAATTCATTTCGCCGCCGAAGGAGGTGGCTACTACGTCCCACCCACCAACTGGAACCAGAATGCCGCCGTTCGACCGACGGCCACGGCCAAATAAAAAGAAAAAACTACCAGTCTACTTACTACATGCCAGCAGAGACACATGTACTGACCAAGAAACCCATGATTCATACTCCTCAAGCCAGACGCACATGGAACCAAGACGCACGAATCTTCTTTTGAAACATCAAGATACACGAGCCACGGGGATACCCTCTGTATACCTATCGGCATATTGTATATCGGCATATCCTTCCTCCTGTTATCACAAAAAAACACAGTCCCTGTAACTACTAGAGTACTACCATTCCAAACTATCTCCACTCCACGACACTACTACTACTAGGTAGTGATTCCTCCTTCTCGCGTATCGATCCGCGTGAGTGCCATCCCTCTGCCTCACGATGGTATACGGTTCCGCAATGGGGACAAAGCACTTTGGTCCAGTCTATACCGCGGTAGGTAGGCGGCTTTAGTGCCCGGAAACTATAAGCGCGCCCAGGGGCTTTCGGAAAGCGCTCCCACACAAAACTCGACAGACCAAAAAACCCGCGCGAGTGACATCCTCTCCCCGCGGATCAAATCCTCCACATTGATACACAACAAAACACAACTCATTGGATTGTGTGGTCTTGCTTCTCGAAGTCTTTCCCCCTATATTCATCCTCTTTCTTCTCCACAACACTGCAGAACGGACGAGAACCAAGGCGAGAGAGAAAGAGAGAAAGAAAGAGAGAGAGAGAGTTTCATTCTGCCTGGAGAGTTTTGTGGTGGAGGAATACCCGGTTCCGTTCGTGTCCCTGTGGAACCCACACTCTTTCTGTGGCGCTTCGTTTGTTGGAACGTCGAGTGTCTTGCTGTTGTGGAATCCGGATCGTTGGAACCAACCACCGAGAAGATGGAATGCATTGATTTGTGTGAGAGTAGTAGTAGTGACGAGGGCGACCATCCTAGTTCGAACAAGAACAAGAACGATACCCACAAGCCCTTGTCGTCATCCACGGGTGTCCGGCACGCCGTTCGTCCGCATGCAGCAGCCGCACCCATTATTGATCTCTGTCAAGATGATGATGACGACGACGAGAATGATACCACTACTACGAGTGACGAGGAAGGAGAGGACAAGAAGCAAGATGACGACGACTGTTGTATTGTAGGAGGAGGGAAACCTTCCTCCGAGAAACACTTGCAACGACAACGTCGTCGTCGTCGGAACCGACGAAAACAAGAGCGACTGAAACACAACCAGGCGGTGGAGAATGCCATTGTCATTCACCCAGTGGACGACGAGGAAGGAACCTCGTGGACGACCAACCCATCCACCAAGGCAACGACTGTGCAAGACCCCGACACGTTGTATCGGCAAGCCTTGGGACCGATTCGCATGGCCTTTTGTCACGAATTTGTGTCGCCTCGTCACTACTTTCCCGTTTCGTCGGCAGCATCGGCTTCGTCCAATCGTCGTCGTTTGCGGTTGCAACGCGAATTGATTGAATATCAATTGAATTTGCCCATTAGCGCCACGAGTAGTATTTTTTGTCGCGTCTTGGAATCGCGGTCCGATGCCATTCGCGTGCTCATGACCGGGCCGACCGACACACCCTATGCCCATGGCTGTTTTTGCTTTGATGTGCAACCCACGGCCGACTACCCGGCCGTCCCGCCCCGTGTCCAATTCTTGACGACGGGTCAGGGTCAAGTTCGCTTTCATCCCAACTTGTACAATTCGGGCAAGGTGTGTTTGAGTTTGTTGGGCACCTGGTCGGGACCGGGATGGCGACCGCACCAATCCACCCTCCTCCAAGTCTTGGTGAGCATTCAAGGCTTGATTTTGGGCGCCACGGAACCCTACTTTTGCGAACCGGGATGGGAAGGCCATCGAGGGACACTGCACGGACAGCAAGCCTCGCAGCGGTACAATTGCCAAATTCGCAAATATACGCTGCAACATGCCATACTACAGCCATTGCAATGCTTGCGATATCATCAACAACCACCAGCACCACCCGAACAAGCACAACAACAAGTCACTTTCACGCGCACGGCCACACCAGCCCCAACCACCACAGCAACAACAGTGGCGGCGACCGCGACGGCGTCTCCCCCCAGTTCAACTACTACTACGACGACTCGAACCACACGACGAATGGCTCGGTCCCAACGAAAACCGCCACCGAAACGAGTGAAACGAGTGGCCCGCAGGTCCACGTTTATCCCTCCACCACCAACCACAACTACAGGTACTACTACTACGACGACGACTCCAACCAACAATCCGGACCTGTTTGCCGAATTTCGACAGGTCCTGTATTTGCATTTTTGTCAGGTTCGATCCTCGGTGCATCAACAAGTACAATCCTGGATGGAACAAGATGCCAGTATCATTCCCTTGGCCCAACACGTCTTGCACGTGTTGGATCAAGTCGTGGACGGCCCGGTCCCCCGCATGACGACGACAACGACGACGAATACCACGGCGGCGGCGGCGGTGGTGAGTGGTTCCCACCACTAGTAGCAGCGCTTTCTCTTTCTCGGACACTGGCAGCCGCGATTCCTGTTCCTTGGTGGGTTGTTCTCGACCAAAAACCAGCCTCCTATATATTCCACGCTGTGGAGAGTATATAGCTGTTTGGGGGTCGTCGTTGAAGCCACACTCTTTGTTGAGATTGGGTGAGGATGACAGTTTAGGAATACGGACGATACTATTATAGAATCCTTTATTATAGAGAGCAGGCTGGTTGGATTCCCAGTCTGCCAACTCCTGTTACCAAAAAATGTGTGGCAACGCACACACACAATAGGAGGAGCGCCTCCAATCCATGTCACTCGTGTCTGGTGAACGAATTGTGGACGTGTTGTATAGACCACAATGACAAACGAATGAATCACGCTCCTATTCTTCTACACGTACACACACACACACCGCCATGACACCACAGGAATCACACGAAACACAAACCAACACACCACCAAAAGACGTTATGCCCCGTCCAGAGGGAAACACACACGAAACGACGATGATAGATAGATTGTGTATACGTGTTGCTTCCTGTTTAATGATTTTGGAATGTTGGTTGGATGTGTTGCTCCTTTTTTATCAAACGAGTTTGGTTCCTTCCACGTCATACTCTTGGTACACACGACCTTGTCCGACGGTAAACTCGTTTTATTCATGATGGTGCGTGTTACAACAATCCAAAGGTGAACGTTTCCTTGAGTGGCAATCCCGTGGCGGCTTCAATGGCGGGACTGCACAACAAAAAGAGCAATCCATAGAGCAAGACGGGTCCGAGCGGTCGAGTAAAGGCCACAATATAGGAAAATTGCATGGTCAAGTTATCGGCGGTATCGGCTCCTCCGGCCCCCGTCGGTTTGAGAAAGAGCAATCCGGGATTGCGTTGGACCATGGCCTTGGCATCCTCGGGTCCAAAGGTTTCGCCCAAAATGGCCAAGGAGGGTGCAAAATTGTTGCGATTGGCGGCCATGACAATGGGCATGTTTTGGACCATATCCAAGGCCTGCGTCGAACCATAGACCTGGGCCATTTCTCGAAAGGTGGCTTGCAACTCGGCCGTGTCTCGATCGGCAAAGGATTTCCCCATGGCACTGGATTTGGCCACTGCGTACTGGGTGCCATCGAAATCGCGACTCGGCATACCGGCACCGGCAAACCAGGATCGTTGGCGTTCCCCACTGCGTTTGGGATATTTGCGTTGATACAATTCCACCGCCTCGTCGACCACAGCTGGGTCAATCTTATTCTTATTGCTGACGGCCTTGCCACCCATGGAGAAAAAGGCTTTGGCAACCGCCAAACAAGAAAGGAACGAGAGAAGGGAAACAAGCTTCATGGTGTAGAATCAATATAATATTTTCGATGATCACAAGAGGAAAGGAGCCGTGGCGTTGTTGGCGTGGATCTGTGTCGTCATTCGTTTCATGGAACGCTTTCCTTGGAGTTTGGAGTCGTCCAAGTTTGCTTCCAACACGTCACTCGCCAATGCGGTCGCGCATTTACTAGCTATGTGTCGAGAGAGGGCTCTACCTCTACCATCTACCACGCTCAAAAGGTTCCCATTCTATTCTTCACTTTGCCTCCATCCAGGTCCAGGACAACAAGACTTTTGAAACATGCTTTGCCACAACCCTTTTGATACTACCGAATATGGGCCAAAACTGCAACAAGAATGACCCAATGGGGAAGCAACAAACCACGGGACCAAACAATCGAAGAGATGGGGACGGAAACAGAGTGGACCGAATGTAGGTCCTTCTCGCTCGACTGCAAATTTCTCGAGTAATACTAACTTTGTGCGTGTTTCAAACGAAACGATTATGGTTTCCATCGTCTCTCGGATGAAAAATGTCTCGAGAGTGCTGGAATTATTGGGTCGTTCGAACTCTCGCAGCGGCAAAAAGAGGGAGGAATACAACTCCATTCAATAATTTCAGTACTATATAATGGGCCATTCTACACAAACATGACCTGATGCTGACAGTCAATCAAATTGTCTCAATGAAGGACCATCCAACAAACGCTTGTACACGGCAGAGTTCTTATCCATCAAAGGAAGCCTTTTAAAGGTCTGCCAGGGTGTCAACTCATCTCCAAGAACAACCGTTTCATTGTAAACAATCCCATTGGAATCAGCAACTGCTATGAGATGCTCGCCTAGTCCTTTTGTCATTCCAGGAAGCCTCCAGACTTTATCGCGCTTCGTGTCAAGAACCTCCACGGAACGCACTCTGGCGTCACCTTCATTTTCAACAGAAAATCGATCGTCACTACGACCTCCGACCACAACCAGGCAAGATCCAACGCGGACAACAGAATGTCTGAAACGAGGAACAGAAAGGACCATATTATTGTGCATTTTCCATGACAAAGAAGGTGCAAAGGTTGATTCTTCAAAATCACGTTCATCGTTACCGGAATCAGTCAACAAGTCCAAATATTCGACAGAATCAAGCTCCTCTGGTCCAATAATCTTCTTTCCACCAATGACGTAGACACGTGAACCAATGGCCGCCATTCCAAACTTTTCACGAGGAACATTCATAGATGGTCCTTGGAAAATGAAAGGTTGACTTGCTTGAGCTGTGTCAAGAATATCCACATTTCCATTACAATTTGTTCTACCAACTACAATGTACCTTTTTTGGACAACAGCAGCTGAGCATGAGCCACCAGTAGACAAACGGCACTGCAATGTTTTCCATTGTGTTTTCTTCTCAGTCTTGTGCAAATAAGCACTTGACAGTAAATCTGAGACTTCAATCCGCTCAATAGAATCCCGACTCCATCCTCCAATGGCGTAGACACAGCCGTTACAAACAACCGCTGCAAGTGCTGCTCGCCCTTCATTCATCTTGGGACCTCGCTTGTGTTCGCTTCCATCACTATTTAGAAGCAAAACTGCTTGAGTAAGATCCGGATCCAAACCCACGTATATGTGGCCCCCCAATACGACCATAATTTCTTTCTTTTTATTGTAAGGGGCATTTACCACAACCAATGCGTTCCACCATCGCTGACGCATTCCGGCTTTATTGAAACTCCATCGTGATTCATCTTGATTGTTCCCTAAAACGAGTCCAGACAACCGTGCTTGCTCTTGTACATCCTCCATCCTAAAACTGAGTCCTCCAACGACTATGGAGGAAACAATGGTTGTTTCTTGCACACGCGTTGCTTTGGTTTTGGAGTGTATACCACGATCCGAAAGTCTGTCCACGATTCACAAAACCGTTGTTTCTCAGGTTTTGGTGTATAGAGTCTGTGAAACTTCAGAAACTAGGGCAGATCTCACGCAGCCCTATAGTTGTATCGCGCTTTGTTGCCACCGAAAACCCTAGACGGAGTATGGGATAGTTTTGGTTTGCCTGTCAGACCCAAAGTATCTACTCCACCAAAACGACTCCGAATTTCCTCTCTTCCAGCACACTCTTTGTTTTGTCACAATGGTCGATTCAAAACCGCGTGTTTTTGAGTGCTATCTCTCTTGGTTCAGTGTTCACACAAGGAAAAAAGTTTGAACAATGCCAGGATCTCCTTCTTCTTCTGGTTCTTGCAATGCCGATCGTTCTGCCATTAGCCGTTGGCCTGTTTGTACGTTAGGAAACATGTCGTCGTGTTGTCCTTGCTTCTTGTTCGTTTGAATCGTTGCCATGTTGTTCTTTTGAGTCGTTGCCATACTGTTGTAGAGTCTGATTCTGGATTCGTTCTTTTCAAAAATTGTCAGAGGGAGGACGATAAGTCCAAGACTGCTCCTTGTGCTTGTGTTTGTGCTTTTGGACGACCAAATCCTCTTGTTGTGGCGGAACCGTAGTAACCAATCGAATGCGGACCGTCGAATCGATCAAAAAGAAACAGAACAAATAGTGCGTTTTCCCGATGTGGTTGGATCCGCCAAATGGACCGGTCGGTTCTTGAACACTGGTCCGAAAGGCCAATTCACCTCCCTGAAGTTGGCACATTCCATATAAGAACGAGCAGGTACATTCCAAATAACAACAAGCCGTTGCCACAATTTGTTCTTCCAATCTTTCTTCCACGTTCCACCGTCTTGGGACGACAGGGAAGGTCTTTGTCCAAGTCTTTTCGTGTTGTTCGGGTTTGAGTTCCATGGATGCAATCATAATGACTTGAAGGGGTCGGTGACGGAGTGATGATACCAATGCTCGTTTCTGCGTAAACTGTGGAGGAGACCAAGATGGAAGTGTGGGAGGCACAAAACTGGCCGCGTCTTGATACCATTGGCTGCTTCTGTTTCGTTTGTGTTGCGACTCTGCTACGGTCTGTAGTGGTCTCGTTTCAGGGGTTCGTCCTTTCCTCCACCAGTCGGTGCCCGATGACGGTGACGCTCCCGAGCCGAGGAGGGCGTACGACAGTACCGTCCATCATGGTGTCGTCCAGAATTTCAATGTTGCTGGCCGTCATTTTCCCCATTCGGCCAAGTTTGGGGACATCGGTATGGACGCCCACACCAACCTACTCTAAAGGTAGGTAGTAGAAGCGACGTGGTCCCACTCATTCTCCTTCTCGTGGTGGTTGTCGCGCTTCCAATCTCTCCGCCAGGGCAGCCACCAATTGCTCGGCATGGGAGTGTTCCAAGAGTCCAAATACCACCGTGGTGGTGGTGGTGGTACCAACATGGTCCGCGTGTGGAGAATTGCCCTTCTTCTTGTTATCCTTGTCGTTGGTGGTGGCTGCTTGTTCCACCATCCAATCGGCACAGACTTGTGCCGCAACGTGAATCGCCACGTCGACGGGAAATCCTCGCGCACCGGCACCCACCAAGGGCACGGCCAATCGAATTTCCTTGTTGTTTGTGGAATGATGATTCAATCGCTGTAACGCCGATTGATAACACTGGGCGAGACGCTGTTCCGGCTGGTCGTGATGCTCATAAAAGGGCGGTGCCGTATGCCAAATGGCGGCATAGTGGTGTAGCAAGGCGTCACAAGCCTGCGTGGTTTCCACCACGTGTCCAATGGGACACGCCTCGACCATGGGGCGTTGTGACAATGACGACGACGATGGAGTCGGAGTGGTCGTAGTAGTCGTGTCGTGGTCCTGTTGCTCGCCCCAGAAGAATCCACTGGATTGTTGCACTTGCGCTTGGAGTTGATACCACTGACAGGCGGCGCGCAATTTCCATCCCCCCCAATTGATGAACGAGGCCATCAATGACGGAAACGGCATACATCATGCCCGATCCCACTTCCATACCACCCCACGAACTGACATGGCCCAAGGGTTGCCAATCCTTGTGCATGGTTTTAATGTCGGAAGATGGCACGGGACCGCCCCGCGGAAAATAGGGAAATTGCGACACGCCCGACAATTGCGGATTGGCCGGATTGAGCAAGATAGAACATTGCGCCAGAGACTCTTGGCCAAAACAGGTCACAATGCAAGGGGTCGCCCACACTTCAATGGAACGACGAGCAGAAGGACGACTGATGGTGGCTGGTTTGGAGAAAGTGGTGGTGGTATCATTGTCCTTGGGAGGTGGATAGCGCCACACTCGTTGTGGCATTCGTTGGGCCGATCCAGGAGAATACAAGAGGGCTTTGCTCATTCTGTTTGTTGTTTTGTGTGTATGTGTATTAATTTTAATCAAATCGAGGAATCAATAACAGACTCTTTCTGGTTCTGATCTTTAAAACGGAGGAGAATGTCAAGCAGGACAGTTCATCGAGAGGAGGAGGAGTGGAGGGGACAATGGAAGCAATCGATTCCACCATGGCGACAACATCACCCAACATATCAATCATGGAGCAAAAGCGATGGACTGACGTGTCGGCGAGACTCCGTTTTGTGGCCACCTGGTAGGAGCATCACTGGGTTTTCACGATCCGGCCGCTAGGCTGGAGCATCGCTGGGTGTATCACGACTTATTCTGCGACTTGTGCATATCTTTTTTCCAAGATATCTTTTTTAGACATTCCCTCTATTCGAGATTCGACCACCATGATTCCAGCCTTGGATGCATCCTCATCCACGCCATCGTCCTTTGCCAGTCGCCGTACACGGTGGGGCTTTTTGACGGCGCTCACCTATTTGATGGATGATTATGGAAGTGGTCTCTTGCCACGATGTGTCCCCGAATTGCAAATTTTGGAATTGCAAGGAATCATCAAGGAAAAGGATGAATGGTGGACCAAGATTCACAATCCTACCATTGCATCCAAGTCGAATGCGGAATTGGTACAACAATTAGATGACGTCTATTGCAGCGGTTCGCCGCCATCCACCACACCAACGAGCCCTCTCAACACGTTGACGCTTTCCTCCTTTCCTCGCACGCATGACTATCATGTCCAAATGGTGGACTTTGCCATTGCCGAATGTCAGTATTGGGCATTGCACTATCAAGAAGGACCCGTACGGCCTGCAGCCGCCGAAGGTGTCTTTGTCCGAGACGATCTCAAAACAAATACAAGTGACTTGCATGCCGATTTGTTGCGTGAGATTGCCGTGTTGCGAAACCAACCGGCTATTGGATCGACCGACATGGATCTCCGCAAATTGTCGATTTGGTACATCCTTCCTTGTATGCTTATGAGCAAGGACAAACCATGGTATAGGAGGGAACTGCTGGAGGAGCCCAGGTGACGCAAATGCCCGAATGGTCCTCCTTTTTGGGCAAAAAGGGAGTTGTTGAACAAGAAAAACCAAACGACAGCAACCCAAGTAATCATCCTCTCGTGTCTCATGGTGGCGTGTATTCCGACTTGCAATGGTTGCCGGCCGAATTTCGAGTGTCGGCGAACGGTCACGATTGTGACATTTTACCAGTTATATCAACTCTTTGCATCCCATTCAACATGCCAAGTTGTATCCCTTGATTGACAAGCTATTTTGTCTGTGCGTGCCCTTGTAGGAACAAGTCTTGGCCGAATTGGGAACGCCTCCCATGTCGACAGGCCTGCAAAAACCGCCTCGAGAACGTCAACTTCGCCTCCAACCGGATCATTGATGGGATGGAGAACCAAACGAACAAGAGAGTGATCAAGAGGATAGCGACTATGAAGAATATTATGAAAATTGGTATGATGATTTATCACGGTTTATTCCTCCCACCATTCCCAAATTTGAGTCGCCTCCACCCTTTACACAGAATCGCTCGGACACGGTCTCGCTGTGCGACCGACCTCTCCAAGGCATTGTCAAAATTGCCTCCATGGAACTCGAACCCAAAGGAGGAGTAGAAACCAATGAGCAGGATGAGGATCGGTCCTCGTACAAGGGTGACGTGTGGCATGTCGAAGGGACTGTGGCCGAACGCATTGTGGCGACTGCTTGCTGCTATTTGGAATCTACGAATGTTCAGGGAGGCGAACTGGCCTTTCGAACCAGTGTCCATGAACCCGACTATGAACAAGGCGATGATACCGGTGTGCAGCTCATGTACAATTTGGTCAATGAAGGTCCCTTACTTCAACCATTGGGGTTGCCTTGTGTGACCAAGGAGGGTCGCATCTTGGCCTGGCCCAATACCAAACAACACTGTGTCCAACCTGTTTCCTTGGTGGATCCAACCAAACCCGGAAAACGGACGATTCTCTGTTTCTTTTTGGTCGATCCTACCCTCCGCATTCGATCGACAGCGACGGTTCCTCCTCAACAATTGGCCTGGGTACAAGAGGGTGTTTACAATCCAGCTCTGACCGAGTTGGAATCGGAACTTGCCTTGCGACAACAGATTGCCACCCTGTGGCTTCGGCCCTGGCGGCCTCGTCCGGAGCCACTCCTCCCAAGAATAGTTTACTCACGTATGAACAAGCCTGTGAACGACGGTTGCGTCTCATGGAAGAACGAGGTCATGACCAGACGGGCAATGGCGACGTTCAAGAAGGGCACGTTACTGGTGGTGTCGTGCGAACCTTTTCTTTGTGCGAACACTAAGCCTACTGCGGACCTGAAATAGAGACAATCCAAAACGACATTGGAATCCTACTCTTTGTACCGCTGTAGCAACATTTTGCGTGGAAAAGGGAACTTTCAGTTCCATTTTATGGTGGGCCAAACCACTCCAACAAAAATTGCACTACAGCCTATCGATTGGAGAGATATGTACTTGCAGGCAATGCAGGCAAGATCAGCTTTTTCTGTACATTGATCCTATTCACTTTTGGACTTTGTTTCCGCAGAGGCTTTTCAGCAACACTGAGCCATGGTGAACACACCGTCGTACCGTATAGAACTTGCGTGCGGATGCCCCGACAACGTGAGAGCCGCTGTGTGGTCCATTCGGTGTGTCGTGACACAACAGTGAGTGTGTGGATCCACATGTGACAACAGAAAAAAACACATTTGTGTGAGCCACCATGGTAGGTTTCCGACATCGACCGGGTTCATCGAACGCAAAACACTGGACGGAGTTGCCAGAGGTTCCTCCATCTTGAGGATCTATGAAATAGAGGCAAAGAGACAAACAATGTCGTTGGCGCCCACATGCCTGGCCATTGCCAGATAGAAAAGTAGACGCATAGAGTCTCGAAAAGAAACGGAGCAGCAACTGTGTACCAAGGAATTTGAGTTGCAATGGTCCTTTGGTGGTTGACGCCTTGAAGAACTGTGCCTCCATCCAGGAACAAAGGCTTTTTAAACATGCCTTGCCAGAACCCTTTCGATACTACCGAATATAGCCTTATTGTACGAGGCCCTGAGGGCCAAAACTCTATCAAGAATGACCCATTGGGGAAGGAACAATCAACCGAACCAAACAATCGAAGACATGGACGGAAAGAGAGTGGACAGAATGTAGGTCCTTCTCACTCGATTGCAGAGTTCTTGAGCAATACTACACTGTATGCGTGTTTCAAACGAAAAAATGATGGTTACCATCGTAACTCGGATGAAAAATGTCTCGAAAGTGCTGGCATCATTGTATCTTTCGTACTCTCGCAGCGGCAAAAAGAGGGAGGAATATAACTCCATTCATTCATTCCAGTACTATACAATGTGTCATTCTACACAAACATGACCTAATGCTGACAGTCAATCAAATTGT
Organism: Epithemia pelagica; assembly: GCA_946965045.2. Lineage (NCBI taxonomy): Eukaryota > Bacillariophyta > Bacillariophyceae > Surirellales > Surirellaceae > Epithemia > Epithemia pelagica. The sequence goes on from OX337237.1 coordinate 668,259, forward strand.
CTCAATGAAGGACCATCCAACAAACGCTTGTACACGGCAGAGTTCTTATCCATCAAAGGAAGCCTTTTATAGGTCTGCCAGGGTCTCAACTCATTTCCAAGAGCAAGCAGTTCATTGTATACAATCCCATTTGAATCAGCAACTGCTGTGAAATGATGGACTAGTCCTTTTGTCATTCCACGAATCGTCCAGACTTTATTGCGTGTCGTGTCAAAAACCTCCACGGAACGCACTCTGGCGTCACCTTCATTTTCAACAGAAAATCGCTCGTCACTACGACCCCCGACCACAAGCAGGCAAGATCAAACGCGGACAACAGAATGTCTGAAACGAGGAACAGAAAGAACCAGATTATTGTGCATTTTCCATGACAACGTAGATGCAAAGGTCGATTCTTCAAAATCACGTCCATCACTGCCCAAAACAGGCAATAAGTCCAAATATTCGACAGAATCAAGCTCCTCTGGTCCAATAATCTTCTTTCCACCAATGACGTAGACACGTGAACCAACGGTCGCCATTCCGAACAGGTCACGAGGAACATTCATGGATGGTCCTTGGAAAATGAAAGGTTGAGTTGCTTGAGATATGTCAAGAATATCCACATTTCCATGACGATCTCCTCCACCAATTACAATGTACCTGTTTTGGACAGCCACAGCTAAGCATATGCCTCCAGTAGACAAACGACACTGCAATGTTTTCCATTGTGTTTTCTTCTCGGTCTTGTTCAAATAAGCACTTGACAGTAAATCTGAGACTTCAATCCGCTCAATAGAATTCTGAGTGCTTCCTCCAATGGCGTAGACACAGCCGTTACAAACAACCGCTGCAAGTCCTGCTCGCTCTTCATTCATCTTGGGACCTTGCTTGTGTTCGCTTCCATCACTATTTAGAAGCAAAACTGTTTTGGTAGGATCCGGATCCAAAATCGTGTTAATGAAGCCCCCGCCCAATACGACAATAATTTCTTTCTTTTCATTGTAAGGAGCATGTACCACAACCGATGCGTTCCACCATCGCTAACGCATTCCGGCTTCATTGACACTCCATCGTGATTCATCTTGATTGTTCCCTAAAACGAGTCCAGACAACCGTGCTTGCTCTTGTACATCCTCCATCCTAAAACTGTGTCGTCCAACGACTATGGAGGAAACAATGGTTGTTTCTTGAACACGAATTGCTTGGGTTTTGGAGTGTAAGGTTGCCAGATCCACGATCCGATAGTGCGTTCACGATCCACAAAACCTCAGGTTTTGGTGAAGAGTTGATGAGTTCGACGGGAAAACTTCAAAAACTAGGGCAGATCTCACACACGTTTGTGGTAGTCCCATAGTTGTATCGCGCTTTGTTGGATACTCGGCCACCCAAGGCCCTAGACGGAGTATGAGTTTTTGGTTTGCCTGTCAGACCCGAAGTATCACTCCACCAAAACAACTGCGAATTTCCTCTGTTCCAGCACACTTTTTGTTTTGTCACAATGGTCGATTCAAAAGCGCGTGTTTTTGAGTGCTGTCTCTCTTGAGGGAAGGAATCTATCACCTTTTGTGTTCACACGCGGAAAAAGTTCGAACAATGCCAGGATCTCCCTCTTCTTGTGGTTCTTGCAATGCCGACCGTTCTGCCATGAGCCGTTGGTGTTGCTCACAAGCCTGTTTGTACGCTAGGCGACATGCCGTCGTGTTGTCCTTGCTGCTTGTTCTTTTGAGTCGTTGCCCCACTGTTGTAGAGTCTGATTCTGGATTCGTTCTTTTCAAAGCTTGTCGGAAGGAGGACGATGGGTCCAAGACTGCTTCTTTTGTGCTTGTGCTTGTGCTTGGACGACCCAATCCTCTTGTTGTGGCGGAACCGTACATATGTCGATCGAATGCGGAATCGACCCAAAAGAAGCAGAACAGATAGTACGTTTTCCCCGCTTTGGTTGGATCCGCCAAATGGACCGGTTGGTTCTTGAACACTGCTCCGAAAGGCCAATTCACGTCCCTGAACAATGGTACATTTCAAATAACGACAAGCCGTTGCCACAATTCGTTCTTCCAATCTTCCTTCCACGTTCCATACACCACCGTCTTGGGATGACAGGGAAGGTCTTTGTCCAAAGTCTTTTATTCGGGTTCGGGTTCGAGTTCCATGGATGCAATCGTAATGACTTGAAGGGGTCGGTGGCGGAGTGATACCCAATGCTCGTTTCTTCGTGAACTGTGGAAAGGGGAGACCAAGATGGAACTGTGGGAGGCACAAAACTGGCCGCGTCTTGATACCATTGCGTAAGTACTACTGGACAGTCCTTGGGTCGTCTTTTGGCTGTTTTTGTTTCGTTTGTTTTGCGACTCGGCTGTGGTTTGTAGTGGTCTCGTTTCAGGGGTTCGTCCCTTCCTCCACCAGTCGGTGCCCGACGACGGTGACGCTCCCGAGCCGAGGGGGTGTACGAAAGAGTACCGTCCAGCATGGTGTCGTCCAGAATTTAACTGTTGCTGGCCGCCATTTCCCCCATTCGGCCAAGTTTGGGGGCATTGGTACTCTATAGGTAGGTATAGTAGAAGCGGCATGGTCTCAATCATTCTTCTTGTTTTGGTTGTGGTTCTTCCAATCTCTCCGCCAGGGCCGCCACCAATTGTTCGGCATGGGCTGGTTCCAAGAGTCCAAATACCACCGTGGTGCCAGGATTCGCATCGTCCTGGTCGGTGGTTGGAATTGGAGTGAGCTTCTTGTTGGTGTTGTCGTCGTCGTCGCAGTCGTTGGTGGCTGTATGTTCCAACATCCAATCGGCACAGACTTGCGCCGCAACGTGAATCGCCACGTCGACGGGAAATCCTCGCGCTCCGGCGCCCACCAAGGGCACGGCCAACCGCACGTCCTTGTTCTTGTTGTTTGTGGAATGATGATTCAATCGCTGCAATGCCGATTGATAACACTGGGCGAGACGCCGTTCCGGCTGGTCGTGATGCCCATAAAAGGGCGGTGTGGTATGCCAAATGGCGGCATAGTGGTGGAGCAAGGCATCACAGGCCAGTGTGGTTTCCACCACGTGTCCAATGGGACACGCCTCGACCATGGGACGTTGTGAATTTTGTGGAGTTGTGGCCTGGGTGGCAGTGTCGTGGTCTTGATCCGGTTCCTTGTCGTCCCCCAAGAATCCAGTGGATTGTCGCAATTGCGCTTGGAGTTGATACCAGTGACAGGCGGCTCGCAATTTCCATCCACCCAATTGATGGACGAGGCCATCAACAACAGACACGGCATACATCATGCCCGATCCCACTTCCATGCCACCCCAGGAACTGACATGACCCAAGGGTTGCCAATCCTTGTGCATGGTTTTAATGTCGGAGCATGGCACGGGACCTCCTCGCGGAAAATAGGGAAATTGCGACACGCCCGACAATTGCGGATTGGCTGGATTGAGCAACATGCTACACTGCGCCAACGACTGTTGGCCAAAACACGTCACAATGCAAGGGGTCGTCCACACTTCAATGGAACGACGATGACGACGACGACGTTTGGTGGCTGGTTTGAAAAAAGTGGTGGTAGTGGTATCATTGTCCAGGGGCGGTGGATAGCGCCACACTCGTTGCGGCATTCGTTGGGCCGATCCACGTGAATACAAGAGTGCTTTGCTCATTCTCTGCTTATTGTTTGTGTGTAGTTTCCACTAAATCAAGGATGGAACCACGGACGTGTCTTGTTGTTCGGATCCAAAAGGGAGAATGCCATGAAGCAGGACGGTTCATCGAGAGGAGGAGAGGATGAGAGGAGGACGGTCCAAGCACCACCATGGTGTGGTTCCGTTCCGTCATAACGAACACAAATGGTCGAATGACGTGGGGGGGGGGCGAAAGACTTGAGACTTGGGGGGGGCTTCAATAAAAGGTTTCGCCGGATCAGTGTGTATGTCGGGCTGTCGCGCTCCGCGAGCGAAGATGGCATTCTCAAAACGCTCATTTTTTCGTGAGAACGAGGACATCGTGTCGTTGGTGTTGGAGTGGAACCACTTTCATCCAAGGTGTGTGTCTCGATGCTGGAAGCTGTCCAAATGAGAACAATGGTGCTTGCATCGAACCATGCATATTCTTTTGGGAGAAACCGAACCAAGAACAACAGCCGAACGACCAAACCGCATCCGCATGCAATGACGAAACGTAAGTGGGAGAATCCATCGTCACCACACACAACCCAAAGGACCAACCGAGCGAGTCGTCGAATACATCCTACATCGCACCACCATGGGCGACGACTCTCCACTGGGTGGTCTTTCCATTCCCTGAGTTGTGTTGGTAAAGTAAGTAGTACCGGATCGAGTCAGCCACACTGTGGAAGCAGAGACGGAACGCTCTGGCACTCCGTTCGGATCATTGCTACCTAGAGGCAGTTCCAAAAGACGCCGCCACAAGAAGGTGGTGGTCCACAAATAATACTATACCTGGTCGAGACTGCCAGTGTCAACAGTGGCGAGCTGTTGCTAAAGCGGAACCGCCCAATGGAATACCCACCCGGTCGTGCGTGGGGACGGTTGCCCGCGGGTCTCGGAAAGGCTCAAAAAAACGACGAGACACTAATCGTCGACACTGTTGGAAAAATCATGTTGTTCGAAACAAACCTCTTGGCACATTGACAATATACGAGTAGTTGCTTTTTCATGTTCGAGAGTCATATTAAAGTAGCCTAGCCAACAATCCGTGGGGAGGTTGAATGTTTGTCTTGTGCATCGTGCCATCAAATGAATGGTAAAGTGTTAAAGAATGGTGCAACAGTCATTTCCAGCTCGACGACGATGATCCATTTCCCATAATTGGACATTGACGACAAGAAGGTTCAGCCATTGTCGATTGCTCTCCACCTCTGCTCCGGTCGGTTCGTTTGGCTCTAACAAGAGAGTGTACCCAGTTTCGAATTGGTTGCAAAACTCGGTAATCTCCCGTACCAGAGTTTGCCTGGAAAAGGTTGCAGAAGGATTGCCAACCACTGCTTCAGTTCCAGCGTACAAACTATCGGAATCCTGTCCCTGTGTGTGGAACAACTGCACAAGTGCGGAATCCAGATGCACCTCACGAATGAGGTCAAGCCCCGCGGGAGAAAATCCAAAATGCTCCTCCGCAATGTCCACAAGGCGGCGGTGGAATTTTTCGAGGATTCCCGGAACGTCCTTGACATGGAAGGATCTCGTCTTTCGAAAGTATAGTAGGACCACAATCGCCATGGTCGTATTGATGCGTTGAACTGCATCGGCCCAGGATTTGGCCAAGAATTGGGCCATGCGTGGCTGCACTTCCGGCTTCTCCATGAAATACATTTTCAAGTCATCCTCTAACATAAGAAAATACGATTGTATTCCAAAGAATAGTTTTCGGAGTCCATCACCAATCACAATGGCGTTCTCATCCAAGTTCAATTTTCTCGCAATATGAAAGCTCTTGAGGCCGAGCAAGCCTCCACCGAATTCGTACAAGCACCACATGGACTGATTGTAGGGAAGCTGCTCCCCAGGAATGACCAGCACAGTGTCAGCGAGTAACACGGCAGTGTTCATGGCCTTTAATCGTTTTTGGAAAATTTCTTCCTCCTCGGGCGTTCGCTTTCGGTGGGGCAAGTGTTGCGGCAGACACGAATTGTCAAAAAACAATCCAATCTTGTTCATGTCATGCAACCATTCATCAGTCTCTTGATCACGTAGGGGGACACGAACACAGCCAGTAGCAAAGTTGCCGTGGCGAGTATCGTTGCCACTACCACCAATGCCGACAAAGTTACCATCCAATAGTGTAGCAGGGCGCGAAACGTATCGTTCAATGTCTTGCGGTGAAGGTCTGCAGTTGCCAGCCCTGGGGGTGTCCATTCCATTCTGGTTCATCGCGCTGACCACATTTGAGGTGAGTGAGTAGTCCCCAGTGGGGGCTAGGATACCGTGCTGGGACAACAGTTCTCGAACCTGCTTGGCGAATAATTCGCCACCCGCATCGGCATCATTCGCCAGCCAACGATGGGAAATGAAAATGATATGATCGCACTGCTCGGCGGAACGTAATTTGTTGTGTTCCAGATCCCAGTCCCATACAGGAAATTTGTCTTGGTGTAGAATCTCCGAGAGTGGAATGAATCGCAGACACTGTGCTTCTTCTTGTTTCTGAAGAAACTTTGTGCGCCTCTCGGAATCTTCCCGACGGTTGTCTTGGTAGATAAAGGGGGCGAGGATATCGCCGATTCTCCAAGTGCGTGCATCCATTGCTGAAACTTTTTGGTTTTGCGAAAGATCGGCTCTGTTGTGGACTTTTGTGTGTCTTGGATGTTTTTTGTTTACCAGAGCGCGACTGGTAACAACAACTTTTCTGCGCCGAATTCACATGCTCTGCATTGCGAGACGTGACATGAGACATGAGACTCGTGCCGACCTGCGCTTCAGTCCCCACCCCAAGGCTTGATCATGCCCAATGTTTCTTGTGGTCGCTCGGACTTTGATACGTGTGCATGGGAAATGGGAAGAGGGTCGAAGGTCGAAGGTCGAAGCGCAACTCTCAACCAAATTGTGGGTGCGCCCGGCGTGTGGAGCTCGCGATATACGAGCGGGCGCACGTCCTGTGACATCCACGCCAGGGGGTCTCCTCAATAGATAGAATGCCACTCAAAATCCTTCCCAGAAAAGGAAAAGGGACCTGTCACTGTCATGTTGTCATTTGTCCTGTCGCCACGCCAACGACAAAAGATGGACGCTGACAAAAAGAAATCAGACATGGATTGCTCTCCTTGACAACACATGCACTTCTCTAAAAGACTCTAACTACTCTTGTCCATGAGAAACCTTTTGAAACTGCTCATGAACCCTCACAAAACAATATTGGGAATGTCGCGTCGACAAAGCCTGTATTTGGGTAGCTTGTTGCTGTTGATGGTTCTTTTACCCAGGAGTGTCCCAAGGGTCATTGGGAACCACAAAGGCAACGCATCAGTCGCAAATACATGTAACAGATTAATTGTATGGGACGATTGGAAACTGTGCAAGACGATTCCAAACAATTGTTGCGTCGCATTGGTGCCTGGGAGGACTTTGGACAATCGGGATAGGGGCCCACTCGGTGACACGGCGACCAACATTCCTCAACGACAAGAAAGGCCTTGCTATTGGGACAACATCATGCCACCTTTGCCTCCACCAAACGGAAACGACACATTACACCGACACGTTATCCCAAATTGCTTGAGTATTATCGAGAGGACTATGACAATCCATTGTTTAATTTTACGATTGCTAATTTGGGGAATTGAACAAAAAAAAACAGAAAAGAGCTTTCTATAAGACTTGCAACAAGGTATGATCGGATAGGGTATCCCCACTGTAGGGAAAGGATGTCAAGTGACTGAGATACTGTGAAGAATGTTCCGTGGTTGTTGTGGTGGCCGCCGCCGCCTCCTCCTGGGAGACTGCATCTGTCGTTGTCAAGACCACGTCTCCACACGACGAGGCGTAGGCGGAGGATGCTGTCGAGGTGGTGGTGGTATGCGAATGCATCGTGAAACCGCCGGCCGACGACCAGGAATGAAAAGATTCCTCGAGTTCCAGTCGTTGTCGTTCGGCCGTTTGCAAAATATATCGGGCCTTGGCCCAGTATTCGCCCTTGGTTTGCAAAATGGCCAAATTTAAATAGGTGCGTACCATGCTAGGCGAAGCCGGTGCCCAGTGTTGTCCTGTGGTGGTTGACGCCATGAAGAACTTTGCCTCCATCCAGGAACAAGACGGCCTTCTTGTACGAGGCCCTGAGGGCCAAAACTCCATGGGGAAGGAACAATCAACGGACCAATGGGGAAGGAACAATCAACGGAACCAAACAATCGAAGACATGGACCGAAAAAAAGTGGACCAAATGTAGGCCCTTGTCGCTCGACTGCAGATTTCTCGAGTAATACTTTTCTGTGTGCGTGTTTCGTACAAAACGATGATGGTTTCGATCGTAACTCGGATGAAAAATGTCTCTAGACTGCTGGCATCATTGGGTCTTTCGAACGCTCGCAGCGGCAAAAAGAGGGAGGAGTACAACTACATTCATGAATTTCAGTACTATAATGGGTCACAAGTATCATCGAATGCTGACAGTCAACCGAATTCTGGCAATGAAGGACCGTCCAACAAACGCTTGTACACAGCAGAGTTCTTATCCATCAACGGAAGCCTTTCAAAGGTCTGCCAGGGTCTCAACTCATTTCCAAGAGCAAGCAGTTCATTGTATACAATCCCATTCGAATCAGCAACTGCTGTGAAATGCTCGCCTATTCCTTTTGTCATTCCAGGAAGCCTCCAGACTTTATTGCGTTTCGTGTCAAAAACCTCCACGGAACGCACTCTGGCGTCACCTTCATTTTCAACAGAAAATCGATCGTCACTACAACCTCCGACCACAAGCAGGCAAGATCCAACGCGGACAACAGAATGTCTGAAACGAGGAATGGCAAGAACCAGATCCTTGTGCATTTTCCATGACAACGTAGATGCAAAGGTCGATTCTTGAAAATCACGTCCATCTTTGCCTGAATTAGTCAACAAGTCCAAGTATTCAACAGAAGCAAGCTCCTCCTGTCCAATAATCTTCTTTCCACCAATGACGTAGACACGTGAACCAACGGTCGCCATTCCGAACTGGTCACGAGGAACATTCATGGATGGTCCTTGGAAAATGAAAGGTTGAGTTGCTTGAGCTATGTCAAGAATATCCACATTTCCATTACGATCTATTCCATCAATTACAATGTACCTGTTTTGGACAGCCACAGCTGAGCACGAGCCATCAGTAGACAAACGACACTGCAATGTTTTCCATGGTGTTTTCTTCTCAGTCTTGTGCAAATAAGCACTTGACAGTAAATCTGAGACTTCAATCCGCTCAATAGAATCCTGAAGGATTCCTCCGATGGCGTAGACACCGCCGTTACAAACAACCGCTGCAAGTCCTGCTCGCTCTTCATTCATCTTGGGACCTTGCTTGTGTTCGCTTCCATCACCATTTAGAAGCCAAACTGTGTTGGTAGGATCCGGATCCAAAATCGCGTTTATGAAGCCCCCCAATACGACCATAATTTCTTTCTTTTTATTGTAAGGAGCATGTACCACAACCGATGCGTTCCACCATCGCTGACGCATTCCGATTTCATTGACACTCCATCGTGATTCATCTTGATTGTTCCCTAAAACGAGTCCAGACAACCGTGCTTGCTCTTGAACATCCTCCATCCTAGAACTGTGTCATCCAACGACTATGGAGGAAACAAAGATTGTTTCTTGCACACCTGTTGCTTGGGTTTTTGGAGTGTATAGTCTGCCAGTTCCACGATCCGAGGTCCGTTGTTTCTCAGGTTTTGGTGAAGAGTCTGTGAGTTCGATCAAAAACTAGGGCAGATCTCACACACGTTTGTGGTAGTCCTATAGTTGTATCGCGCTTTGTTGGATACTCGGCCACCAAAGGCCCTAGACGGAGTCTGGGTTTTTGGTTTGCCTGTCAGACCCAAAGTATCACTCCACCAAAACAACTGCGAATTTCCTCTGTTCCAGCACACTTTTTGTTTTGTCACAAAGGGCGATTCAAAACCGCGTGTTTTTGAGTGCTAACTCTCTTGAGGGAAGGATTCTATCACCTTTTGCGTTCACACACGGAAAAAGTTCGAACACTGCCAGGATCTCCCTCTTCTTGTGGGTCTTGCAATGCCCACTGTTTTGCCATGAGCGGTTTTCACCGTTCACAACCCTGGGAGACATGCCGTCGTGTTGTCCTTGCTGTTTGCTCTTTTGAGTCGTTGCCCTATACTGTTGTAGAGTCTGATTCTGGATTCGTTCTTTTCAAAAAATGTCAGAGGGAGGACGATGGGTCCAAGACTGCTTCTTGTGCTTGTGTTTGGGCTTGGACGACCAAATCCTCTTGTTGTGGCGGAACCGTAGTAGTCGATCGAATGTGGACCGTCGAATCGACCAAAAAGAAACAGAACAAATAGTACGTTTTCCCGATGTGGTTCGATTTGCCAAGTTGATCGGTTGGTTCTTGAACAATGGAACGAAAGCCCAATTTACCTCCCTGAACATTGGTACATTCCAAACAACAACAAGCCGCTGCCATAATTCGTTCTCCCAATCTCCCTTCCACATGCCATACACCACCGTCATAATAGGACGACAGGGAAGGAGTATCTTCGTCTGTAGTCTTTTGGTCGTGTTCGGGTTCGAGTTCCATGGATGCAATCGAAATGTGGGAATTGTGGGAGGCCGAAAATTGGTCGCGTCTTGATACCATTGCACGTAGTACTCGACAGGGTCGTCTTTATTGTTGCTGCTTCGGTTTCGTTTTTTTTGCGACTCTGCTGCTGTTCGTAGTGGTCTCGTTTCAGGGGTTCGTCCCTTTCACCAACGGTGACGCTCCCGAGCCGAGGGGGGCGTACGATAGAGTACCGTCCAGCATGGTGTCGTCCAGAATCTCAATGTTGCTGGCCGCCAGTTTCCCCTTCGACCATGTTTGGGGGCATTGGTATGGACGACCAAGACAACAGCTACCTACTCGAGGTAGGTAGTAGAAGCGACATGGTCTCACTCATTCTCCTTCTTGTGGTGGTTGTCGCGCTTACAATCTCCCCACCAGGGCCCCTAGGTAGTCGCACAGCACACGTGTGATTCACACCACCAGGTGTAAAGGAGAATTGATTTCAGATTCCTTGCAGGGTTCTTCTTTTACTAGAGGGTTGCTGTTACTAGGATTCCAGTGTTTTTTGTGCCATGTTCACTCTCTCTCTCCCGTCTCCATTCGGTACGGTGGATCGTAGGTACTATAGGTAAGAGTCTGCCAGGATGTCAGTTTCGTGGTTGGCAAACGTTTGGCTCGAACCACCCATCCGCGAAACAGATCACACAAGGAACAGCAGCTCCATGGCTCCCACCATCCTGCAATAAGAACAGAGGGAAACTCATGGATGCATGGAATGATACACCTCCATCAGAGACTGTTCGACTTGTGTTTGTTTCGGTAAAATCATGTCCTCCAGCTGTCTACCTAGAACAACGAAACGAGCCATGCCATGTCCCACCCAGGAGCAATGCCCAGACACACCCAAAGGGAGAACCTGATTCAAATCCAAGGCATGGTCCGTAAACAGGTTGTTCTTGTGTCATGAGCCCTCTGCCGGACAAACGCTGCGGAATGGGGATCCTGTTGCCGAACAAACTGTTAACTCATGGTGCCTTGTTGTCCAACGGTTTGGTGCTCATCTTCTTGTCCATTCGTCGGTTCCAAGGACTCCAACCATGAGCATGTTGTTGTGGTTGCGGGTGGTGGGGACGTGTTGGTTGTTGTGTGGGCTGTGGCAAGGTCAAGTGGGGGCGTGCCGGTTTGACTTGGGCAATGGCCGTGGCCTTGGCTTGGACGAGCCGGGCCTTGTCCACGTGTCCCAAGTGTTGATAGGATTCCGCCAAGCGTTCGCACCATTCCGCCACGACGCGCGATTCGGGAGCGACGGCCAATTCACGGGTAATGGCCTTTTGATAATACACGACCGCCTTGCGATGATTGCCCTGTTGGGCCAAGACAGTCCCAATCGTCCCATCCAACAAGACTTGCAACAAGGTATAATCGGAGAGGGTATCGCCACTGTAGGGGAAGGATGTCGTCCAGTGACTGGGATACGGTGAAGAATGTTTCGTGGTTGTTGTGGTGACCGCCTCCTCCTGGGAGACGGCATCGGTCGTGGTCAAAACCACGCCTCCACACGACGAGGCGGAGGATGCCGTCGAGGTGGTGGTGGTATGCGAATGCATGGTGGAACCGTACGACGACGACCAGGAATGACAAAATTCTTCGAGTTCCAGTCGTTGTCGTTCGGCCGTTTGCAAAATATCGCGCGCCTTGGCCAAGTATTCGCCCTGGGTGTGCAAAATGGCCAGATTGAGGTAAGTGCGGGCCATGCTGGCCGACGCCGGGGCCCAGTGTTGTTTAATGTGTTGGGCGCGGGTATGCAATGCCACGGCCCGCTTCACGTGTCCCAATTGTTGCCAGACAATGGCCAAATTGGTACAGGTCGTGGCCACTTCCATGGATTCCTCCGTTTCGAGTCCGAGACGGGCACATTCGCCTTGTCGCAAGACCAAGGCGGCTTCCAAAAAGTATCGGGCTTGGTGCGGTTTTCCACATTGCGACAAGATACAACCCAAATTGGACAAGGTCCGAGCCACCGATGAGGCCGGCAATCGACTGGCATCGTACGTGGAAACGGTTGTCAATTGTGATTCTTCTTTATGAGGGCTGGTGGATTCCTTCTCGAGTACTTCTGATGATGATGACGATGATTGTCGTTGTTGATCGAGCAATCGTTGTTTCATGGCCAAGGCTTGTTGCGCACAGCTATGGGCTTGTTGATACTCGCCGAGACGATAGTGAAATTCACAGAGTCGATCCAAACACAAGGCCGCCTTGACGCAATCGGATTTCAAGTAGAGTTGGCGAGCCTTTTGATGCAAGGCAATGGCTCGATCAAAATCTTGGTAATTTCGGACCGCTTGCATTCCTTCTTCCATACACTTGACGCCCTGTGCACGCGTCGACAAATTGCCCATGGTAATACAGTTTGTGCAAGAACCCTTTCCAATAGCTGGACTTTATACACTTGGATCTTTTGAATGTAGTAGAAGTAGGATCTCTCCAGAGTCAATCCACAATAATGTCACTTGTTCAATGGATCAACGACACAACACATGAACTTGGTTGGCTCTTCTATTCCAGATGAAATGGTATATTATAGTTTCCGAGGATGGATCAAGGATGGTCCGATGGATTTGTGCGTTGGACCGTAGAGGTTCTCGAAATCCTTGAGTTGTCGTCAAGTCGTGGAGAACAACCAAAACCAACCAGGATATCGGCAGTTGTTTGTACGTCTCGAACGAAGAAGAAGAGGAGTGTTCTTTGCTAATGACACTCTCCTCTTCCCCCACAGCAAAAGTGTGTGATGATTCTCTCCAACACGAACAACAACAACAACAGCCACCCAACTACATACAGCAGAGATGGCTTGTCATTCCCTCGGTCTCTTCTTTCTCTCGCTCGTCCCTTTGTCCGATGAATGAATGCGATGAGTCGTACGGAGGACGTTCGGTTCTGTGTCAGATGTCAGCTGCTATGCCATGCGTATTGTGCCTATTGATTATTGGGATACTAAGGTTAGGAGTAGAAGGGAAAAAAGCGAGCACACAGCACACAGCACATCACACAATTACAAATTTCACCCATGCACGTGGACCTTGTCCGACTTTGAGACAACGCCTGAGCGTCTTGATCATGAGCAATTTCTAACTAGCAGTAGAAATCATCATTTTTGAACTGCTAGGAGTAGATAGTCTGTCACGGACGAATCGGTTCCACCCCCTCTAGCTAGCAAAGGTAGCGGGCGGTTTCATCTAGGTAGAGAGGAGTGTTGGTCCATTCGGCAAAGATCATGCGATGGTCCACAGTCCCACACGTCCAAACACTCAACATCCTATCCATGATAGGATGGTTTGCTCCTCGGTTGCTGTTCATTGTCGGTGTTGTTGGTGTTGTTGTTAGGGCAAGGATTGATACTGGTGATTGGCCCGTCGATGTTCCAATTCGGACACGGCCAGGCCAATGGTGACCAATCCGGTCAGGGCCCAGGAGGCACACATGGCCATGGCAAAGGCTTGATAGGACGGACTGCCATAGGAAATGTCGTGCGCTTGCAAGAAGAGTCGTTGGAAAATACCACGGACTCCAAAATACACATACATGCCACTTCCCACCAACCCAAAGTACGGCCACAGAGTTTGGTGTCGACTCGGCAGCAACAACAACAAGAGACCGGCGACCCCCAAGGTCCACACGACGAGAAGCGTATCCGTCACTGCTTCGCCTTGTAAATCGGCCCACAAGGTGGGATTCACCGAATCGGCCGGTTCCGACAAGCCGAATTGCATCGCCACGTTGGGTGCCACAAAGACGAGAACTTGTCCCATCCAACACACAATCAAACACCAGAGAATCAAGAGCATGGCCCATATACGTTCGAATTGGGAATAGGCAGTCATGATGGAGGACGAGGACGAGGAGTACGACGACGAAGATGACTTTGATAAAGAGGATACTGCTGTCTGCGTGTTTCTTTTGGACAAGGTGATTTCTTAACGTTGCGAACGGTAAGGATCCTTTTTGAATCTCAATTTACATGGATTCATTGACAACGATGGAAGGAGTGTCCCCAGCTTCGCATTGCTCTCCCAAAACGCGAACCATGCTGCAATTGGATTTTCGTGGATCTTACGAATCGGTTCGGTTCTCCCCTTCAAACCTAGGCTTTGCGACCTTCCATCCAAGACCATGGTTCGAAAAAGAAGAAAGCATATTGGAGAGCCGTTTGCTGGTTGTCTCCATGATTTCATAGAGTTTGTGGCCTGGTCGTAAATGGGGATGGGGGATGGGATTGGGATGGGGGCCCATGTTTCTCGCTTGTCTCGCAAGTCCCGCAAACGGTTCGTTCTTGAATTCCCTACTTAATGGAGTCTGTCTGTAGTACGGATTTCGGAGAGCTGACCATTCGCCAATTGGGACGCGAGGCCTATGTCGTGCACGTGTTCTTCATTCTTCATTTAAGACCTATGCAAGCCGGGGGAGAGAATGCCATGTTCCATGAATCTCCACAATTTCACCAAACAGCGATGGGGGAGCGACACGGACAGCCAGAAATCAAGAGAGTTCACGACGAGAGGGCAAAATATCCCCTCTATTTTGAATCGTATCCATTCAATTATTGCAAAGCAACGGTCGGTCACCACCCGCAGCAGCAACAGCAGCCAGTGGCACGAGGAATGGCTAAGGGACGAACAATAACCGCAGCAACAACAACCAGAACCAGAACAGCAACAAGAGTAGCGATTCCGTGGTGTTTACTTGTGTGTTGAAAAACGAGAAAGACTTGACGACTATTTCACAGCAAGTAGTTTATATCATTCATAAAAGCTCCAATTAAAGACAACAACAACAAAACACACAACAACAACAGACCGGTCACAACAAGCCATTCAGTGTCATGGGAAATGCGCCATCGATCGATTTGTCGCAGGGACTTCCCAATACGGAAAAATTGACGGAGCGGGGATGTTCGACGGAACAAAAGATTGAATATGCCGTTTCGGGGATGCGAGGCTTTCGACAAAATATGGAAGACCAACACTTGTTTTGCAACAGTTTACCCGTGGAAGGACAACCCCTCGATTGTTTGAGTGACCATTCCCTCTTTGCCGTCTTTGATGGTCACGGTGGCCAATATGCGGCCAAGTATTGCAGTTGTCACTTTTTGCGGGTCTTGTCGCAACGGCCGGAAATGACGCAATACGTGCAATTGCCCAAAATTGGGGCCAAGAGTCGCTGCGATACCAATGGCATTTCCCTCATCAAGTTTGCCCTCAACAATAGCTTTTTGCAACTAGATCAAGAATTGACCAAGGAACAAATTAGTATCAACGACAAGGCTCGATCCGAACGAGAACAAAAGGCCCAAGCCAAGGCCGATGCAACGGGTATACCGCAACCGGTCTTGCTCGCCGAACGATCGGGATCGACCTCGGTCATTGTCTTGATTACACCATCGCATATTATTTGTGCCAATGCGGGAGATTCACGAGCCATTTTACGACGAAGCGGCAAAGTGTTGCCCCTCAGTTTTGATCACAAACCTTCCGACATTCCCGAACGCATGCGGATTGTCAAGGCGGGTGGAGAAGTCAAATCCAAACGGATTGATGGCGATTTGGCCGTCAGTCGAGCCTTGGGCGATCACATTTACAAGACAGAAGACAGTCTCAAAAATTTGCAACAAAAAGTGATTGCCGCACCCGATTTGACTGTCTACCCTCGCAATCATTTGGGGGACGAATTCATTGTGCTGGCCTGTGACGGTGTGTGGGATGTGGCCAGTAACAAGGAATGTTCGGAATTTATACAATCCATGTTGTCTCACGGAGAAACCGATTTGGCGGTGGTGTGTGAAGAAGCCATTGACACGTGTTTGGAACGCAATTCACGAGACAATATTACCCTCCTCATGGTGGGTTTGCCCGGGATGAAGGCCGATCGGACCAAGGGCGCCTTGATGACCAATGCCTTGTGGGGTCAACGTCGAGCCCGACGAGCGCGTCGATTCTTTACCTCGGCTGCCTGTGCCGCTGGCTTGCACAGCATTGTCGGTGCCACACCCACTTCCACCCATCCCTTGAACAAAAACTTGTGTGTCGTTCCCTCGGCTGCCACAGCACCCGCGGCCGCGGCGGCCGCGACGGCGGCAGCCATTTAACAAGAACAACAACAGGAAGGACAATCCTCCATACACCCTCCAAGAAGAAAGGACAACAACAACAACAACAACAACACATACCAACAACAACACCAAACATGCGTTGCCATGAACAAGGCGAGCAATCTCGACAACCAATACAAGTCAGTGTAGTTCGGAAGTGTAGAAATAACAAATTGTAGACCAGCTTTTCGTACGATCATTCATCCGATGTTCTGCACCCCGCAAGGGAATGCAACAACAGGGATTTATAATCTTGTGATTCAATGCAGACTTGCGACAAACACGAAAAACAAAAAACACGGTTTGGAGCTTCCCACAAACGATCCGTAAATCAAGGAAACGACACGCAGTTGTCGACAGTCCGCTTTAAGTCCTATAAAGGCCCGACACTTACATGCCGGTGTTTTCACCATGGGTGAGAGTGTTGAAGAAAACAAAGAGCCGGATCTTGCCTGTACATATCTCCTATCGATAGGTTGCAGTGCAATGTTTGTCGGAGTGGTTTGGTCCGCTAAAAACTACGAATGAAAGTGCTACCTGTTCCACGCAAATGTTGCTACAGCGGTACAAAGAGTAGGATTCGTTTTGGATTGTCTCTAGTTCAGGTCCGCAGTAGGTTTAGTGTTCGCACAAGGAAAAGGTTCGGACGACACCACCAGTAACGTGCCCTTCTTGTACGTCGCCATTGCCCGTCTGGTCATGACCTCGTTCTTCCATGAGACGCAACCGTCGTTCACAGGCCTGCTCATAGGTCAGTAAACTATTCTTTGGAGTGGCTCCGGACGAGGCAGAAACAGCGGAAGCCGCCAGGGTGGCAATCTGTTGTCGCAAGGCTGGTTCCGATTCCAACTCGGTCAGGGCTGGATTGTAGACCCCCTCCTGTACCCAGACCAATTGTTGGGGAGGAACCGTCGCCGTCGATCGAATACGAAGGGTAGGATCGACCAAAAAGAAACAGAGAATGGTCCGTTTTCCGGGTTTGGTGGGATCCACCAAGGAAACAGGTTGGACACAGTGTTGCTTGGTATTGGGCCAGGCCAAGATGCGACCCTCCTTGGTTACACAGGGCAAACCCAAAGGTTGAAGTAACGGGCCTTCATCGACCAAATTGTACATGAGCTTCACGCCAGTGTTATCGCCTTGCTCATAGTCGGGTTCATGGACACTGGTTCGAAAGGCCAGTTCGCCTCCCTGAACATTTGTAGATTCCAAATAGCAACAAGCAGTCGCCACAATGCGTTCGGCCACAGTCCCTTCCACATGCCAAACACCACCCTTGTAAGAGGACAGATTCTCATCCTCGTTTTCTGCCCCTCTGTTTGGTTTGAGTTCCATGGAGGCAATTTTGACAATGACTTGGAGAGGTCGGTCGCGCAGCGAGATTGTGTCATCGCGGTTCTGGGTAAAGGGGGGAGGTGACGCAAATTTGGGAATGGTGGGAGGAATGAACCGTGATAAATCATCATACCAGTTTTCACAATATTCTTCATAGTCGCTATCCTCTTGATCACTCCCTTGTTCGTCTGGTTCGCCATCCCACCAATGATCCGGTTGGATTCGAAGTTGACGTTCTCGAGGCGGTTTTTGCAGGCCTGTAGAAAGTGGAGCCTTTCCCAATTCGGCCAAGACTTGTTCCAACAAGGGTACGCACTGACAAAATAGCTTGCCAATCAAGGGATACAACTTGGCATGTTGAATGGGATGCAAACAGTTGATATAACTGGTAATATCACAGTCTTGGCCATTGGCCGACACTCGAAATTCAGCCGGCAACCATTGCAAGTCGGAATACACGCCACCATGATGATTCGCAAGAGGATGACTGGGGTTGTTCTCGTTTGGTTTTTCTTGTTCGACAACTCCCTGTTTGCCCAAAAAGGAGGACCATTCGGGCATTTGTGTGGCATGAGCTCCTCCAGCCGCTCCCTCCAATACCATGGTTTGTCCTTGCTCATAAGCATACAAGGAAGGATGTACCAAATCAACAATTTGCGGAGATCCGGGATGACGGTCAATTTCGGTTGATCCAATGGCCGGTTGGTTTCGCAACACGGCAATCTCACGCAACAAGTCGCCATGCAAGTCACTGGTGTTTGCTTTAAGATCGTCTCGGACAAAGACACCTTCGGCGGCTGCAGGCCGTACGGGTCCTTCTTGATAGTGCAATGCCCAATACTGACATTCGGCAATGGCATAGTCCACCATTTGGACATGATAGTCATGTGTGCGAGGAAAGGAGGACAGCGTCAACGTGCTGAGAGGGGTCGGTGTGGTTGTGGTGGATGGCGGCGAACCGCTGCAATAAACGTCATCCAATTGTTGTACCAATTCCTTATTCCACTTGGATGCAATGGTAGGATTGTGAATCTTGGTCCACCATTCATCCTTTTCCTTGATGATTCCTTGCAATTCCAAAATTTGCAATTCGGGGACACATCGTGGCAAGAGTCCACTTCCATAATCATCCATCAAATAGGTGAGCGCCGTCGAAAAGCCCCACCGCGTACGGCGAGTGGCAAAAGAGGACGAGGATGATGAAGCATCAAAGGCTGGAATCATGGTCGAATCTCGAATAGGGTCTTTGAGGCTGTGTCGAATGTCTCGAATACATCCAAAAACAAAAAACGAAAACAAAGATCTCTCGAGACAAAAAGATCGCACCATCTAAAAAAGTCGCAGATTGAGTCGTGGTACACCCAGCGATGCTCCAGCAAAGCGGCCGGATCTTGAAAACCCAGTGATGCTCCAACAAGCTGGCCACAAACGGATTCTTCATCGCCCTCTATCGCGCACCGACACGACAAACGTCAGTCCATCGCTGGGATGTTGGGTGATGTTGTCGCCATGGTGGAATCGATTGCTTCGACTGTCCACTCCTCTCCTCCTCTCGATGAACCGTCCTGCTTCATGGCATTCTCCCTTTTGGATCCGAACAACAAGATGGACGACCGTCTCTGGCGCAATCTTCTATTTTGCTCAATCCGGCCAATCCGCAATTGTCGGGCGTGTCGCAATTTCCCTATTTTCCGCGAGGAGGTCCCGTTCCAGATTTTGGTAGTATCAATACTATGCACAAGGATTGGCGACCCTTGGGCCATGTTAGTTCGTGGAAGTGGGATGGCATGATGTATGCCATGTCACTCTGCACCAAAACCTGAGGAACAACAGTTTTGTGGGTCGTGGAACGACCCAAAACCCAACCAACAGTTGTGCCAGAAACAACCACGATTCTCTCCATTGTTTCCTCCATAGTCGTTGGGTGACACAGTTTTAGGATGGAGGATGTACAAGAGCAAGCACGGTTGTCTGGACTCGTTTTAGGGACCAATCAAGATGAATCACGATGGAACTTCAATGAAGCCGGAATTCGTGAGCGATGGATGAACGCATCGGTTGTGGTACATGCTCCTTACAATGAAAAGGAAGAAATTATTGTCGTATTGGGCGGGGGCTTCATAAACACGATTTTGGATCCGGATCCTCCCAAAACAGTTTTGCTTCTAAATAGTGATGGAAGCGAACACAAGCAAGGTCCCAAGATGAATGAAGGGCGAGCAGCACTTGCAGCGGTTGTTTGTAACGGCTGTGTTTACGCCATTGGAGGATGGGGTCGGGATTCTATTGAGCGGATTGACGTCTCAGATTTACTGTCAAGTGCTTATTTGAACAAGACTGAGAAGAAAACACCATGGAAAACATTGAAGTGTCGTTTGTCTACTGATGGCTCGTGCTTAGCTGCTGTTGTCCAAAAAAGGTTCATTGTAATTGGTAGAACAAATTGTAATGGAAATGTGGATATTCTTGACACAGCTCAAGCAAGTCAACCTTTCATTTTCCAAGGACCATCCATGAATGTTCCTCGTATCTACTTCGGAATGGCGGCCATTGGTTCACGTGTCTACGTCATTGGTGGAGAGAAGATTATTGGACCAGAGGAGCTTGATTCTGTCGAATATTTGGACTTGTTGACTGATTCCGGTAACGATGAACGTGATTTTGAAGAATCAACCTTTGCACCTTCTTTGTCATGGAAAATGTACAAGGATCTGGTTCTTCCCATTCCTCGTTTCAGACATTCTGTTGTCCGCGTTGGTTCTTGCCTGCTTGTGGTCGGAGGTCGTAGTGGCGATCGATTTTCTGTTGAAAATGAAGGTGACAAAAAAGAGCATTCCGTGGAGGTTTTTGACACGAAACGCAATAAAGTCTGGAGGCTTCCTGGAATGACAACAGGACTAGGCCAGCATATCACAGCAGTTGCTTATTCCAATGGGATTGTTAACAATGAAGTTGCTATTGGAGATGAGTTGAAACCCTGCCAGACCTTTGAAAGGCTTCCATTGATGGATAAGAACTCTGTCGTGTACAAGCAGTTGTTGGATGGTCCTTCATTGAGACAATTCGGTTGACTGTCAGCAGTATATGATACTTGTGACCCATTATAGTACTGACTGAAATTAATGAATGAAGTTGTTCTCCTCCCTCTTTGTGCCGCTGCAAGAGGTCGTAAGACCCAATGATACCAGCAGTCTAGAGACATTTTCCATCCGAGTTACGATGGCAACCATCATCGTTTCGTTTGAAACACGCCTCGTCGTGTGGAGGCGTGGTCTTGACCACGACCGATGCAGTCTCCCCGGAGGAAGAGGCGGCGGCGGCGGCCACCACAACAACCACGAACATTCTTCACAGTATCCCAGTCGCTTGACGACATCCTTTCACTACAGTGGGGATCCCATATCCGATCATACCTTGTTGCAAGTCTTATAGAAAGCTCTTTTCCGGTTATTTTTTTGTTCCATACCCCAAATTGGGAATCGAAAAATGAAACAGTGGATTCTCGTAGTCCTCTCGATAATACTCGAGCAATTTGGGATAGAGGGTCGGTGTAATGTGTTGTTTCAGTTTGGTGGAGGCAAAGGTGGCATGATGTTGTCCCAAAAAGGCAGCCTTTTTTTGTTCTTCCGTCATGGTTGTCGTGTCATTGGGTGAGATTCGAATGGCAAAAATGGCGTCCGTCTGATTTGGACCCCATCCCGATTGTCCAAAGTCTTCCCAGGCACCAATGCGACGCAACAATCGTTCGGCATCGTCTTGGACCGTTTCCAATCGTCCGACAAAATTAATCTGTTGCATATACTTGCGACGAATGCGTTTGCTTTGCGGTTCCCAATGACCATTGGGACAGTCCTTCATGATTTCAAAAGCTTGTTCGGCCGAAGTCTTGACGGCACGACGACAGGCCGCGAATGAATGATTGTGGTACACGCGACAACACTTTTGGACAATCATGTTCTTGTCCAGTCCCTTGTTAATGTAGGCCGATACAAAGCGTTCGAGGGGATCGCGCAAAAAAATGGCCCGCGTCCACGAGGCATCCGTCAACATCCTGGTGGCCTCGTGGACGGAATAATTGTTCAAATGGGGCACCAGTGTGACGGATGCCGCACGCACGTTGCGGACATTGTAGCCCATGATTTTCAAAAACAAGTGGCGCCACGTGGTACAACCCACCTTGAGGGTGGAAAAAAAGACGAGTTTGTATTGCTCCAAGACAAAGGGTGGCGTATTTTCTGGTCCGGAATACTCCAAATCCGTCGGCAGTACCTGAAACAAAGGCTTGGTCGAGTTGTTGTTGTTGTTGTTGTTGTTGTTGTTGTTGTTGTTGTTGTTGTTGTTGTTGTTGTTGTTGTTGTTGTTGGTTGGCTCGGAGGATGTGTTGTTGGGACGAACTCGAACGGTCTTGTTGTCCCGGGTGGTACGGAACCGAGTCTACCCACACACACAAGGTTCGTGAGTTCGTTCGTCCCGTCAATGTCCAACGAGTTGGGAGAACGGAATCGTACCTCTGGGCGAGTGGGGGTGTTGGTGTGAAGGTTGTACCACAAAACCACCAACAGCACCAAACTCGCCACATACAGGCATTGTCGACGCGAGAGGACGACAAATTCCATTGTTACTAGTTGTCACGGTTTAGCAGCAGCTTCCACAGGTTTCGAAAGAACGCAAAATACTGAGGATTCTTCCGCCAAGACCATGCAATCGCCTCTTTTATGTTGTCTTGTCTTGTGTATGGCGTCCTTGCTGTCTTGGAAAGAATCGTGAAACTCGATTTTTGAGGAGACCCCCCCCGGCGTGGATGTCACAGACAGGGACGAACCATCTTTTATTGTAGATGCCGCGAGCCCGCCACTGGTTGGGCTCTCTTCGTGTCCCACTGGAAAGCGCGCCTTGCGCACTCGGGACAGACGGCGCCTGAGGAACAGGAAACTTCCAGCGCTCTTGAATGAAATATGTCTTTCGAGATCTAAAGTCAAATTAAGAATCGGTCGCGGGGTTGTTCACGAGCCTGACACACGCTACCAGAGCCCTGCTCGATACGTGACTGATGGGCCATAGGTCATTCCATGGTCAGTACTTAGGAAATTCTCTTGGGGTTAGGAGGGGCAATAGTAACAGGGAACCAGGGGCACTGAATCCCAAAGGGATTTTAACGCTCTACACACACGACTCGATAAGTACGAGTACGACAATGTGGAATCTCCCCAACCACAACCAGTCCCCAGTCGATTCTCTCGAGAGAAAACTGACTGCGTTTGCTGCATGCAACACACACAGAAGAGAGGGAGAACCCAAAAACAAAAAAAAACAGGCTTCTCACAAAAACAGATAATTCATCTTTCATCTCATATCTAGTCCTCTCTCTCTCTCTCACTGCAACGTGATTCAATATGGTTGGAGGTGTGCCGATTCGCCGCCACTGGCGTCTTCTCGTCGTCCTACTCCTGGTACTACTCCTGAGAGTCGTCCCTACGACAAGTACTAGTAGGAGCGACGATGGTGACGGTCCTGTGGACCACATGGCTTACGATACGAACAATGGCCACGATATGGAGAGCGAAGATGCCGCCGTCTGGCAAGCTCTCATGGCCAAGGAACAAGCCTGGGCCAAACAAGCCTTGGAACGACACGGTCATGTCTTGGCTGGATCCGACTATTTGCAAGACCTGCTCAATCTCGATCATCATTATCAGCCGCAACCACAAGCAACAATAGCAGAACCAGTACAACCAAAACAACCACCACAAGTCAAAGCACAAGCATTGCGACACGAGTATCATCGGGTCGTGACACTGTCGAATCCAGGGTCCGCCGTTGCTTCTTCGTTGAGAGGCTCTTTTGCTTCTTCTTCTTCCTTGTCTTTTTGAAGAGAGCCACAACAAGCCTCGTGAGAGGTGGGATCTACACCACGACAAACCATTCGGCAAACAATCGAGCTCTCCTTCCGGTGGATGCATGTTTCTCGTGATACTATGTTCAGAGACGAGCCGCACACAGCTACGAACGACACAGCGAGACCTTTTTGTGGGGGAGGCGATGCGCGCCAAACAAGGTGGAATATGGTGTGAGACACGGTGTTGTGTTGATCCGAGTCGCGCGCAACTCCAAACTCGACACTACCAACAATCATGATGTGAGACTAGAGTCCTGTTGTTTGTGGCTGGGCGTGTGCCATCGACCAGACTCGAGATGGAGAGTTGAAACCAAGAACCAACTCCTCGTAAAGATCCGTATTCATGTTAAGCTACAACGTAGACTACCTTCCCGATATAGAGGGCTTAGACGTTGCTTTGTCACACACACACACATTGCGACAGAGCAGAACGGAACTGAGTCGGCGGTGCTTGTATTCGTACATTATACTGTCCCTAACCCTTTGGGGGGTATAGTATCGGGCTTGCGGAGCATGATAGGATTGGAGAGGAACCAGCAGAAAACATCAACAAACGGCTATTGAATCGACAAGATACGGCACGAGCGGCTGTCGATTCACTCACCGATCACGATTTGGTGGTTGAAATGGTGCCCACCTGGACGACGGAAGTGAGCCCCACGCTTTGTCGATCATATCTATAGAGACTTTCACAAATCATTACTCCGTTTCATGACAATCGAGAAATTCGCCCTAGAGCGGAGATTGTGGTGCAGGTGGTGTCTCTCCTTGGTTCCTTCCGATTCTGAAACGGACATGCATCAATCACACGGAGAAATGTTGTCAAGGTTGTTTACCCAATGTTCGAACATGGTCGACCCAGATGGAGTCACATACTTTTCATGGTGGAGTGTTAGGACTTACTCCTACTCCATTGGCTTGAGAGATGGCTAGCTAGCTAGAGAGTAGAGCTAATAATACGACTATCAGATTCGAATTTTAGATTCGATCGCACATACTCCTAAATCACGAATCAATGCGCAGAAATATCGCAAAATCGCGCGTCGAGATAGAATAAGCGCGAGGCGATATGGAAGATAAATTTTTGTGAGCATTTGAACATGTGATGCGAGAACAGGAAAACCGCAAATCGCGCTTTTGCGCGTCGATAGAAATCCTGTCGAAGTTCGTTTTGTTTTCGTCCGGTTCAAACCTCTGAGAAAACAATGCACACTCTCGGATTGTGCACTATAGTCCAAAACCCAAGCAACAGTTGTCTGCCAGAACCAACCACGATCTTCCTTCTTCACCATCGCCCGTTCGTTTCCATTGTGTGGTTGGATAACACAGTTTTAGGATGGAGGATATGAAAGAGCAAGTACGTTGGTCTGGACTCGTACTGGGGAACAACAATCAAGATGAACCGCAATGGAATATCAAATACGGACTGCGTCAGCAATGGAAGCACGCATCGGTTGTGATACAGGCTCCCCACAATGAAAAGGAAGAAATTATTGTCGTCTTGGGGGGCAAAATAGAAGGGAGTTCTTATTCGAAGTCCACTAACACAGTTTCTCTTCTAAATAGTGATGGAAGCAAATACGAGCAATGTCCAAGAGGTCCCAGTATGAATGAAAGGCGAGTAGGACTAGCAGGGGTTTTCTGCAATGGCTGTGTCTACGCCATTGGAGGATTGAAGCGGGATTCCATGGAGCGGATTCAAGTCTCAGATTTACTATCAAGTGCTTATTGGAACAAGAGTCAGAAGGAAACGCCATGGGAAAAATTAAAGTGCCGTTTGTCTACGACGCAGCGAGGCTCGTGCTCAGCTACCGTTGTTCAAAACAGGTACATTGTAATTGGAAGAGGACATGTTAATGGAAGTGTCGATATTGTTGATACAGCTCAAGCAAGTCAACCTTTCATTTTCCAGGGACCAGCCCTGAATGTTCCTCGTAGCAAGTACGGGATGGCCGCCGTTGGTTCGCGTGTCTACGTCATTGGTGGAAGGAAGATTATTGGAAGACAAGAAAAGCTAACCTCGGTCGAATATTTGGACTTATTGCCTGTTTTGGGCAGTGATGGACGTGATTCCGATGAATCGGACCTTGCACCTTCCTTGTCATGGAAAATGCACCAGGATCTGGTTCTTCCCATTCCTCAAGTGTGTTATTCTGTTGTTCGCGTTGGATCTTGCCTGGTTGTGCTCGGAGGTCGTAATGACACTAGAGTGCGATCCGTGGAGGTTCTTGACACGAAACGTAATAAAGTCTGGGGCCTTCCTGACTTGAGGGATGAAGGAGGCGAGCTTAGCGCAGCAGTTGCTGTTTTCAATGGAATTGTTGTTCTTGGAGGTGACATGGCTTCCTGGAAGACCTTTGCAATACTTCCATTGATGGATAAGAACTCTGCCGTGTACAAGTGTTTGTTGGATAGTCCTTCATTGAACGAAATTGATTGAATGTTGGCCGTAGATGATTCTTGTGACCCATAATAGTACTGAAAGGAAACTCACCTTCGTTTTGCCGCGGCGAGAAGGAGAAATACCCAATTATGCCAGCAGTCTAGAGACATTTTCCATCCGAGTTACGATTGAAAACATCATCGTTTTGTTTGTATTGTAAGTTTCTCTTTCCGTCTATCTCTTCTATTGTTTGGTTCTGTGGTTTGTTCCTTCCCTAATAGGTCATTCTTGGTGGAGTGATGGCCCTGAACTGGTTCGGTGGTGCTTGTTTTCATACTTATCCCTTACTCAATCCCACGAACGTTTGGGAGATCGAAGTCATGTGGAACTCAAAATCTCTACACCAAAATCTTAGAAGCTACGGTTTTTTATCGTGGCCATGTGGAACTGAAAGTCTATATACTTCAAAACCGGAGCAACCGTTGTTACTCCAAAACCCAACAACAGTTGTGCCAGAAACCACCACGATCTTCTATAAGCCATTTCAACAGTGTTTCTTCCATTGTGCCGGTTGGATGGCACAATCTTAGGATGGAGGATATGAAAGAGCAAGCACGTTTGTCTGGACTTGTATTGGGGAACAACAATCAAGATGAAGTACAATGGAATATCAAAGAATACGAATTGGGTCCGCGATTGGACTACGAATCGGTTGTGGTACATGCTCCCTATGATAAAAAGGAAGATGTTATTGTCGTATTGGGGGGCCTGATACCAATGCGACTTTATTCCGAGGTTACGAAAACAGTTTCTCTTCTAAATAGTGATGGAAGCAAATACGAGCAATGTCCAAGAGGTCCCAGTATGAATGAAAGGCGAGTAGGACTAGCAGGGGTTTTCTGCAATGGCTGTGTCTACGCCATTGGAGGATTGAAGCGGGATTCCATGGAGCGGATTCAAGTCTCAGATTTACTATCAAGTGCTTATTGGAACAAGAGTCAGAAGGAAACGCCATGGGAAAAATTAAAGTGCCGTTTGTCTACGACGCAGCGAGGCTCGTGCTCAGCTACCGTTGTTCAAAACAGGTACATTGTAATTGGAAGAGGACATGTTAATGGAAGTGTCGATATTGTTGATACAGTTCGAGCAAGTCAACCTTTCATTTTCCAGGGACCAGCCCTGAATGTTCCTCGTAGCAAGTACGGGATGGCCGCCGTTGGTTCGCGTGTCTACGTCATTGGTGGAAGGAAGATTATTGGAAGACAAGAAAAGCTAACCTCGGTCGAATATTTGGACTTGTAGACTGATTCAGGCAAAGATGGACGTGATTCTGAAGAATCGGACCCTGCGCCTTCTTTGTCATGGAAAATGCACAAGGATCTGGTTCTTCCCATCCCACGTGTGGGGCATTCTGTTGTCCGCGTTGGATCTTGCCTCGTTGTGCTCGGAGGTCGTAATGACACTAGAGTGCGTTCCGTGGAGGTTCTTGACACGAAACGCAATAAAGTCTGGAGCCTTCCTGAATTGAGGGAAGCACGAGGCCCTGAGCTTAAAGCAGTTGCTGTTTTCAATGGAATTGTTGTTCATGGAGAAGACATGGCTACCTGGAAGACCTTTGAAATGCTTCCATTGATGGATAAGAACTCTGCCGTGTTCAAGTGTTTGTTGGATGGTCCTTCATTGAAAGAATTTGATTGAATGTTGGCAGTAGATGATACTTGTGACCCATTCTAGTACTGAAAGGAATGGAGTTGTACTCCTCTCTCGTTTTGCCGCTGTGAGAAGGAGAAATACCCAAGGACGCCAGCAGTCTAGAGACATTTTCCATCCGAGTTACGATTGAAAGCATCATCGTGTTGTTCGTATTGTTAGTTTTGCTTTCCGTCTATCTCTTCTACAGTTTAGTCCTGTGGTTTGTTCCTTCCCCATTGGGTCATTCTTGATGGAGTTATGGCCGTCAGGGCGTTACAAAGCCCTATTCGGTCGTATTCAAGGGTTTTGGCAAGACATGTTCTTGCGCTCTAGGACGACGAGGCTTTTGGTGACTTCCAATCCGCCTTGGTCAATTCGTGACAGGCTTGCCACAGAGCTGCCACTGCTTGGTCGGAACGGTCCGGATTGGGCAATCGCGGGGTCGTACGACGAGCTCCTCCCACAAAGGGTCCCAACATTTCCAAGGGTGGAAACGCGGGTCGATTGGTGGACATGGTATCCCATGGTCCAATGTGCAATGGATAGGGCTGCAAATAGATTGAATCGCTGATGTCACGGGAGCGACACGTGGCGGCCGCCACTGTTGTTTCGCATCCTTGTGCATTGGTCAAATAAATAGCGGATTGAATCCATTGAATCAGTTTGGGAAAACTTCTCCAAATATCCGAATTGCTGTTTTTTGTAATACCACAACCAAACAAACAAGAAGAAGAACAACAAACATAATAAGAATAAGCACGACAGCCCTAAGGGACAAACAGAAAAACCGAAAACATCCACATCCACACACACACACACGAGTGGTTCCACGGTTCGCAGTCCTTTCGGCACACTTACACGCCTCCGGGATTGACGGCCACCGACCGGACGCGATTCGTCTTGGGATTTTGGTCGGTATCAAAATACCGTCGATTCAATTCCACAGTAAACAAGAGGGCGGCCAATTTGGACAGGGCATAGGTATTGGTAGGACGCGTGGCAAACCAAGCGACTCGGTGCCAAAAGTCCACCTGATGCAGTTCGTGGGTATGGTCACCACAATAATGATGCATGACGGACGATAAATTGACAATGCGAGCCACTTCATTGTCGTCATTACTCTTGTTGTTGGTGTTGTTGTTGTTGAGGGGTTGTTGCAAGAGTGGGAGTAGTTCAGCGGTCAAGAGATAATGTCCGACAAAATTGGCTTGAAACAAGAGATCCAAGGATTTGTTCTTGGAGTTTCCAGCTCTGCCGTGTTGGGGAGATTCTCCCGAGGTATTGCGTCCAGCATTGTTGACCAAGACATGAATTTTGCGATAGTCTTGCTTGACATGCTGGACAAATTCGTGAATGGACTCGAAACTGCACAAATCCAAGGGATGAACAAAAATGGCCTTGCCTTGTTGACGTCGTTGTTGACTACTGGAATCCTTTTGTTGTTGTTGTTGTTGTTGCTGTTGAATGTGTCGATTGATTTCCTGTACAGCCCGTTTGGCCTTGTCACGAGATCGACAGGCCAAAATGACTGTCATGCCATAGACGACCGCCAATCGTTTTGCCGTTTCAAAGCCAATGCCTGTATTGGATCCTGTCACAATGGCCACAATTGGATGTGTCGTCGTGGATGATGAAAATTGTTGCTGGTCTGGAGATGGCAAGGGCATCCAATCACTGCCAGCAGCCGTCACTGGATGATGACGAGCAGGAAGGAATGGTTGCGACAATAAGGAGACCCACGCCCGTTGGAAAAAGGTATAGGTTACGGCAACTATGGCAAAGGGAGCAAAGGTCCATGTTGGATAATAGGGTGCGGAACTCAGCATTTTTTGATTGTGTGCGGATCTAATGTGGTTCTTTTACGTTTACGGATCTTATCTATTGAGATCCCTCCCATTGCATCATCACAGTGATCAATGATGTTCCGATGTTGATGCACGTATTCAACCGCGACCCAGAGGCGTCTGGGGAGTGATGAGTCACAGATGGCAATGGATCTGGAGCTTCGATGGGTTCTTCACGACTCATTCCTTGGGCGCGATCTTTTGTTCAGCCGTTTTTGGGTCTTTTCAAAAAGCATGCCGAATCTGCACAAACCCAATTAAAAGAGAGACCATGAAAGCACCCACCGAATCCGACCCATCCTCATCTTCTTCTACTTCTTCGTTTGCCACGGTGGATACACCGTGGGGATATCCCTCTGCCTTGACGTTTTTGCTAGAAACCAAGAATTACAATCCAGGCCTTTTGCCACGATGTGTCCCCGAATTGCAAATTTTGGAACTGCAAGGAATCATCAAAGAAAAGGACGAATGGCGGACCAAGATTCACAATCCTACCATTGCTACAACAATTAGATGACGTCTATTGCAGCGGTTCGCCACCATTAACCACACCAACGAGCCCTCTCAGCACGTTGACGCTTTCCTCCTTTCCTCGCACTCATGACTATCATGTCCAAATGGTCGACTTTGCCATTGCTGAATGTCAGTATTGGGCATCGCACTATCAAGAAGGACCCGTACGGCCTGCAGCCGTCGATGGCGTTAAGGTAAGAGACGATCTCAATACAGACTTGCTCGCCGACTTGTTGCGTGAGATTGCCGTGTTGCGAAACCAACCGGCCATTGGATCGACCGAAATTGACCGCCATCCTGGATCTCTGCAAATTGTCGATTTGGTACATCCTTCCATGTATGCCTATGAGAAAGGACAAACCATGGTATTGGAGGGAGCTGCTGGAGGAGCTCAGGTGACGCAAATGCCCGAATGGTCGTCCTATTTGAGCAAACAACAACAAGACGTCATGGTAGAAGAACCAGGAGAAAATCAAGTAGGATCATCCTACAGACCACTTCCTTTCGGCCTGCAGTCGGAGTGTGGTTTGCAATGGTTGCCGGCCGAATTTCGAGTGTCGGCCGACGGTCAAGACTGTGAGATTTCCAGCTATATCAATTCCTTGCATCCCATTCAACATGCTGCATTGTATCCACTGATTGGCAAACTCTTTTGTCACTGCGTACCCTTGTTGGAACAAGTCTTGGCCGAATTGGGAGACTGGCACCCATTCCAAAATTCTCGACATGTACGGTATACGCCGCCCTCGGCTCGAGACCGTCACCGTCGTATCGATCCGGGTTTCGATTGGTGGAATGGACGACCCCTGAAACGAGACGACTACGAACAACAACAACAACAACAATAACAGAGTCGTGAAAAAGACGAAACAGAGGAGCCAGCGACAAGACGACCCTATGACGAGTATTACTTGCATTGGTATGAAGACGCGGCCAATTTTCGTCCTCCCACAATTCCAAAATTTCAATCACATCCTGCTCCACAGTTTACGCAAGAACGAGCCTCAGTATCACTCCGCAACCGACCTCTTCAAGTGATTGTCAAGATTGCATCCATGGAACTTGACCCCGAACAAGACCAAAAAACACTGGACAAGGATACTTCTTCCTTATCGTCCTATGATGGTGGCGTATGGCACGTCGAAGGTAGTTTGGGAGAACGAATTGTGGCAACGGCTTGTTGTTATTTGGAATGTACCAATGTTCAGGGAGGTGCATTGGCCTTTCGGACCAGTGTTCAAGAACCAGAAGATTACCGACAATTTGATCATACCGGTGTCCAACTCATGTATAACTTGGTCACGGAAGGCACATTGTTGCAACCATCCGGATCGCCCTGTGTCACCAAGCAAGGTCGTATTTTGGCCTGGCCCAATACCAAACAACATTGTGTCCAACCGGTCCAGTTGGTGGACTCCACGAAACCGGGAAAACGTACTATTTGTTGCTTCTTTTTGGTCGATCCGACAGTCCGCATTCGATCGACTGCGACAGTTCCTCCACAACAAGAGGCTTGGGTCGTCCAAGCACAAGAGCAAGAAGCAGTCTTGGACTCATCCTCCTCCCTCGGACCAGCTTTGACAAGTACGGACCCAGAATCAGACTCTACAAGTGCTAAAGTGACCAGTAGTGGCCACAAGGATCGCAGAACCAGTCTCCTAACATACAAACAGGCCTGTGAACGGCGCCAACGACTCATGACAGAACGGTCTGCATGTAAGAACCACAAGAAGAAGGCGATCCTGGTATTGTTCGCACTTTTTCCTTATGTGAACACTAAAGGTGATAGAATCCGGAGAGAGAGTACTGAAAAAAGCGCGATATTACATCAACGTCTATGAGGAACTAAAAAGTGTGCTGAAACAAAGGAACTTTGCAGGCGGTTTGGTGGTGTAGATACTCTGGGTCTGACAGGCAAACCAGGAGCCTCAACGGCTTTCCCACGGAAGCCTATACTCGGGCTAGGGCTTAGTATCCAACAAAGCCGATGAAACACTGGAAGGCCACGACAGGACAAGGACTACAGCCGTGGTAATGTCTTTGAAGTCATGGAAAGATGAAATGCTCGAGGAGGAATCAAAGGATGTATAGCTTCGAACCGGAGAACATGTGAGAAGTGATTTTGCTTACGCGCCAAAATTTTGGATGGACTTTTCCCGTGAACTCGATTGTGGACACAACCCCGGACCATGGAAGACAATGAAAGAAAATGTGAGACGTGATAGCCCTTTGGGTTTTGAATATGCTGAAACTTGACTCTTTTCTGGATTGTGAACACGACAAACTTTCCATAATGTGTGGTGTGGGCCACCAAAGTTTTGGACTTTCCCGTGAACGGCAACTCTTTTGTGGATTTTGCACACAAAGTCTCGGATCATGGAACTCAGAAACCCATCCGTTCCATCCAGACATTATTTTCCCCATTAAACAGCTTTACGATGCAGGATATGAAAGAGCAGATACGCTTGTCCGGACTCGTTTTGGGGAACAATCAAGAAGAACCACAATGGATTACAAAGCCATTTGGACTGTGTAAACGTTGGTTGCATGCATTGGTTGTGATACATGCTCCTTATAATGAAAAAGAAGAAATTATCGTCGTTTTGGGAGGCTTTGATCCCTCTTCCGATGCCACTCGTACTAGATCGGTATTTCTTTTCAATGGTGATGGAAGCAGACGCAAGCAACAACCAAGAGGTCCCCGGATGAATGAACGGCGAGTCGGACATGCTGGTGTTGTCTGTAACGGTCGTGTCTACGCCATTGGAGGAGGAAATAACAGCAATCCCCTGGATACAATTGAGTGCATTGATGTCATTGATTTACTACATCCAAGTGCTCATTTGAACAAGACTGAGAAGAAAACACCATGGAAAACATTGAAGTGCCGTTTGTCTACGACGCAGCGAGGCTCGTGCTCAGCTGCCGTTGTCCAAAACAGGTACATTGTAATTGCCGGAGCAGCTCGAGGAGGGAATGTGGATATTGTTGACGTATCTCAAGCAAGTCAACCTTTCATTTTCCAGGGACCATCCATGACTGTTCCTCGTTGCAAGTTCGGGATGGCGGCCATTGGTTCACGTGTCTTCGTCATTGGTGGATACAATAAGATGACTGGAGGAGAGGAGCAGTCACCTTCAGTTGAATACTTGGACTTGTCGACTGATTCAGGCAACTATGGAAGTGGTTTTCAAGAATCGACCCTTGCATCTTCTTTGTCATGGAAAATGCACAAGGATCTAGTTCTTTCTGTCCCTCGAGTGGGACATTCTGTTGTCCGTGTTGGATCATGCCTGGTTGTG
The DNA here is from genome assembly GCA_946965045.2 of Epithemia pelagica. Classification (NCBI taxonomy): domain Eukaryota; phylum Bacillariophyta; class Bacillariophyceae; order Surirellales; family Surirellaceae; genus Epithemia; species Epithemia pelagica. Next base: position 701,544 of record OX337237.1, read on the forward strand.
GTCGGAGGTCGATTTCCGATTAAAAATGAAGCGGGTGATAGACTTGTGATCGAAGAGATTGATGCGAATCTTCCCGTCGAAGTTCTTGACACGAAACGCAATAAAGTCTGGAGCCTTCCTGATCTGAGGCATGAACGAGGCGAGCTTGGCGCAGCAGTTGCCATGTCCAATGAAATTGTTGTTGTTGGAGGTGACATGAGATTTTGCAAGACCTCTGAAAGGATTCCGTTGATGGACAAGAACTCGGCTGTGTACAAGCGTTTGCTGGATCGTCCGGTAGTGCGAGAATTCGAATGAATGTTCCCATTGAACGATACTTGTGTAGAATGACCCATTATAGTACTGAAATGAATGGAGTTGTATTCCTCCCTCTTTTCGCCGCTGCGAGAAATAGAAAGATCCAATGATGACAGCAGTGCAGAGTTTAGCACTCCATCGGAGTGAGAAGGACCTGCATGCGGTCCACTCTCTCTCTCCTTTTCTGCTCTGCGGTTTGTCCGTTATCCATTGGGTCGTTCTTGCTGGAGTTTTTGGCCCACTTGGTGTGACGAAAGGCATTTAAAGTAAGGGATGTCTTGGTCCTGGATGGAAGCCAACTTCTCGATCTAATACATCACAACCTTGGTACACAGTTGTTTTTGGAGACTCTACGTCATCTTTTTCTGTTCAATAGAGCAAACGAGATTCTTTTGTCTCCTTGTGGTGCATACAGCCCAAGGGTCGCATCAAACCAAAATTTAATACCGTACACCGGCCGAGGCCATATAGTGGTTCGACATCAACTGTTCTGGAGCTCTCATTCTCTCTCACTCATGTTCAATCTCAAGATGAGAGCTAGAGATTCACATTGCCCCCCAGCGTTGTCAGAAGTGTGAAGCCGCTGAGGTATTTACACTTTCTTCTCCTACCTAATACGTACAAATTACACATGCGATCGAACCGCGACCGATTGTTGCTTTGGTTTTCTTATTGCGTGAAAAGGATTTCATCTCGGCATCATGTCAACTGCCCGTGCGAAATATATAATACACTACAACATGTTTCATTCTCTTGTAAGCAACAGTGATGGTTCGTTTCAGTTCAGGTGTGTTTCAACCGTGTTTCATGACGTGCTGACCATGTTCACCGCCTCCGCGTGTATCTTGTGTCAAACAAGAACCTTTGTGCGGTTTCTTGCACCTGCCGTCTCATCCATGTCTTGGATCAGATACTTTCATATACAGGTTGGAAGGTCGTCGACGCATACAACAAGGGCGCAAAACCTCAAACAATCATCTCATATTTATCTTCATTGATTTCCTTTGGCCAAAACGGTTGCGATTGCCGCGTATCAAGGCGTCCTGGAACCGCTTTGCAAGCGGAAGGATGGCAGTACTTCGGCTGTTGAAGGATTGCAGCCATCCCTGCAAGCCATCATTTGATGTCACGAAAGTGGAGCACCCCCAGCACTTTGGACCACACTAAAACGCATATAGAACCATTCGGAGACGAGGACACCAACTTTCCATTTTCGAAACCTTTCACAAGGACTGTTGATCCGAGATTATGGCGATGTTATCACTTTCTCTGGCATGGCAAACCTTTCTCGCCTTGTCTCTATTCTCAGATCACGAAACTCTTAACAACAACGCCACATGGATGATTGAATGCTGGACCACAGCATGGGAATCTTGCCTCATCTAGGCGCATAAATACGACAATTAGATAAAATGAAATATGCGATATCGCCATGGCTTGGGGCGTCAAAATTTTCGATCTTTCCCGTGAACGGTGGAACATACTCGGTCTTGGGCTTTGGGTGGCAGAGTATCCAGCAACAAAGCCGTAGCGCCACGACAGGACGACGACTACACCAGTCGCAATGTCTACGTCATGGAATGATGAAATGCTGGAGGCTCGAACGATTCAACAGAAGGTAACCGAATCTCTTGGTTCATGTATTCGTTCTACGTCATGGGATGATGAAATAATGGAGGCTCGAACGATTCAACAGAAGGTAACCGAATCTCTTGGTTCATGTATTTGTACATCATACTACACCTACCCCGTACTCAATCCCACAAACATGTGTTAGATCGGTGTTCGAGTTTTCTCGTCAACGATCTACCAGCTGTGGAACTCACAGACTCTACGCCTACGCCAAAACCTGAGAAACAACGGTTTTGTCGATCGTGGACACAGTCCGTCTCCGAGTCAGTCTATACTTCAAAACCAGCGCAACAGTTTTGCAACACACAACCACGATCTTCTTACTTCACCATCACCCATCCCAACTTATTTCTTAAGTTGTGGTGGTTGGATGAGACTGTTTTGCGATGGAGGACATGAAAGAGCAAGCACGTTTGTCTGGACTCGTTTTGGGGGAAAACCAATATGAACCTCAATGGAATATCAAATACGAACTTCAATCACGCATTGGTTGTGGTAAATGCTCCCCACAATGAAAAGGAAGAAATTATTGATGTATTGGGGGGCAACATAAAACAGCGTTTTGAAAAGCACACTACGAGATCAGTTTCCCTTTTAAATAGTGATGGAAGCGAATACAAGCGACAACCAAGAGGTCCCAGGATGAATCAATGGCGAGTAGGACTTGCAGGGGTTTTCTGTAATGGCTATGTCTACGCTATTGGAGGATGGGACCGGGATTCCATGGAGCGGATTCGAGTCTCAGATTTACTGTCAAGTGATCATTTGAGCAAGACTGAGAAGAAAACACCATGGAAAACATTGAAGTGCCGATTGTCAACGACGCAGCGAGGCTCGTGCTCAGCTACTGCTGTCCAAAACAGGTACATTGTAATTGGTGGAGCAGATCAGAGGGGAAACGTGGATATTCTTGACATATCTCAAGCAAGACAACCTTTCATTTTCCACGGACCACCCCTGACTTTTCCTCGTACCCAGTTCGGGTTGGCGGCTATTGGTTCTCGTGTCTACGTCATTGGTGGATACAAGATGACTGGAGGAGAGGAGCAGTCAACTCCAGTCGAATACTTGGATTTGTTGACTGATTCAGGCAACGATAGACGTGAGTTTCAAGAATCGACCCGTGCATCTAATTTGTCATGGAAAATGCACAAGGATCTGGTTCTTTCTGTTCCTCGAGTGGGACATTCTGTTGTCCGTGTTGGGTCATGTCTGGGTATCATCGGTGGTCATCGTAACCATGGATTTTCTGTTGAAAATGGAGCTGACGATAGCGTGCATTCAGTGGAGGTTTTTGACACGAAACACAATAAAGTCTGGAGCCTTCCGGACCTTTGGGAAGCACGAGGCAGCGAGCTTTCAGCAGTTTCTGTTTTAAATGGAATTGTGATACTTGGATGTGACATGAGATGCAAGATCATTGCAAGGCTTCCATTGATGGATAAGAACTTGGCTGTGTACAAGCGTTTGTTGGATGGTCCTTTATTGAGCGCTTTCGATTGAATGTGTGCATTAAATGATCGTACGTGTGCCCCATTATAACACTGAAATAAATGGAGTTATACTCTTTCCTCCGTATGCATGGAGTAGATAGACCAAATGATGCCAGCAGTCTAGACAATTTCCATCCGAGATATGATGGCAACATCATTGTTTTGTTTGAAATACGAACAAAGTGTAGTGCTAGTCGAGAAATTGCAGTAGAGCGAGGAGGGTCTACATTCGGTCTACTCTGCTTGGCTCTCTCTCTCTCTCTCTTTGGCTCTGTGGTTTGTTTCTTCACTATTGGGTCATTCTTGTTGGTGTAATGACCTTCGGGGCCTCGTAAGCCGTATTTGGTACAGAGGTTCTGGAAAGACATGTTTAATAAAAGAGATTTGTTCCTGGATGCAGGCAACAAACGTATAAAGAGTCAACAACCATATGATAATTGCAATTCAAATTCCTGGATCCATGAAGGATGGAACGCACAATTGTGGTCGTCGTCGCAATGATGATGATGATGATCTCCCAGTTGTGCTGGTTGGGATGGACGTGTACGTTTGCAACAAGACCACGGGTTCCGAAACGACAACCCAAATGGTAGTTACAATTGGGGGGGGGTGGGGGTGGGGGTTGGTGTCGTCGGCTCCATTCGACTTGGACACGTTCGAAATATTGGCACGAAGGCTGCCACTGCAAGTGCCGGTAAGCAGGTGAACCGGGTTTGGACCGTGCCATGACGAAATGTCGTTGTCGTGGTGGTGGTGATTATTGTGCCCCCGTGGTCAGGTTCGCGTGAACCCAGACGACGAATGTGAACCTTGCTGGGCGATGTATTGGAAATGTACAAGACGATCTCATGATCATCGTCAACACATCCTGGGTCTGGGTCCTTGTCCTGGTCCATGGAAATGACTTTCTGGTTCAACACACGTGTGTTGTGGTTCTTGTTTGTGTGCTTCCGGATGGCTCTTCTTTGTACAAGTTGGTAGTAGCTTTCGAGAATGAGAATGGCAGCAGTCCCCGGTAGGGCAGTAGTAGTAGCCGTAGGAGTCGTATCTGGTGTTTGTTGTTGTTGTTGTCATTCTGGCTGTAGCTGGTTGGTGTTGTTCTTCTTTGGATGGAGCACAAGACCCATGCAAAGAAAGAAGAAAAGGTGTTTGTAGTTGCGACGACTCCATGGCGATCCAACCTCTTTTTTCGGTGCTGCCTTTGTTCTTGTTGTTGCTCCCTGTTGCTACGTTGCTCTCAACCATTGCCGACCAGTCTAGTGGTGTTGTTGTCACCATTCCTGTTTGTGGTTCTGTGAAGCAACAGTCAGTTGCAACATCCTGTTCCAACGGGGTGTTTTTCCTCCGTTCCATCCGTCTTGTTTTCCAGTTTAGGATTGCTCCAAATCGTGTACTTGCGCACAGACCATGTCACGAATCTTTTGCTTCAACCAAGCACCACGACCCATGCCATCTTGGAGTGAAAAATACCGGTCGACCGTGGCAGTGCCCTGCGCCAAAATGGGTTCCTTCATCATTGCATCATAGGCGGTTTGGTTCGTTTCCAAGTGCACAATTTGGGCCAGGGCTGGTTGGGGACGAGCCGGATCGTAGTAGACAAAGGCTCGACGATTAAACATGTCAAATACTGCTTCAGTACCGTAGTAAATGGGAATGCATCCCGCCCAAAAGGCCATGACAATCTTTTCCCTAGTGTATCCCGGTTGGTATTTGTTTTCCAACACGAGACAAAACCGATAATGACGATAGGATTGGGTATTGCTTGGCCAATTTCAATTCCTCCTTGGAGGTTTCCACGGCGACACGAGTGTCTCCACCAGTCCGCCCCCACACTTGGCTCCCTTGTGGAGGACCGTCGATTGATTGTGGTGGTGGTCGGCCAGCACCCGTGGTTGTGGTATCTGGGAAACGGCCGTGGCAATGTCCCGAACGGCCTGTTCGCGAAAGGGGACACAATTGCTCGCCGTTTACAGCAAAAAGGCCTCGCCCGTGTTGCGTGGCTTTTGCAACGGATCCAACAACCATTGTTGCATCTCGTGGGAGGCTTCGGCGACAATCTGACTCGCAAACAAGACTCGCACACTCCAATTACTTGTCGTTGGAAACTGTGGCGTCTTTTGAAACGACGTCAATCCTTGGGGGATAATAAAATGGGCAATCGTCGTTGTGATGATGATGATCGCCCGGTTGTGCTGGTTCGGTTGGATGTGTGCGTTTTCCAATATCCCTTTATATAAGGGGACTCAGAGAAATTCGGAACCTACCCGCTGCGAAGAGATTCGGGACTAAAAGGGGGGCATTACGTTTTGGTCCTAAAATCCTCTACTTTATTCGAGGTTTTGAGCGTTTACAATATAGGGGCATGAACCGTCTCCTTTTGATGAACTACAGCCGGCAATGGACCTGGAGTTTTGATGGGTTCCCCCCGACTCGATCTTTGTTTTCACCGCTTGGTTTTTGGATCTTCTTGATCTTTCCACGAGCCACAAACAGAGACCATGTGATACCACCTCCAGAATTCCGACCCTTCCTCCTCCTCCTCCTCATCTTCTTCGTTTGCCTTGATCTTTTTTTTGCAAGAAACGAAGAATTACAAGCAAGGCCTCTTGCGTCAATGTGTCCAAGGAATCGTCCAAGAAAATGACGAGTGGTGGACCAAGAGTCACAATCCTACCATCTCCACAAAATGGCACGACGAAGTGGTACAACAATCGGATGATGTGTAGTCCAAAACAATGTATCAAGAAGGACCAGTACGGCCTGCAGCCGTCGCATGTGTCTCTGTAAGGGACGATCTCAAAGCAAAAACAGGTGACTTGCTTGTGGATCTGTTGCGCGAGATTGCCTTCTTATGGCAACAAACCGCAATTGGACCGACCAATGTAGACCGTCATCCTGCAACGCCGCAAATTATTGATTGGATACATCCTTCCTTGTATGCCTATGAAAAAGGACTAACCATGGCATTATTGGAGGCGACTTCTGGAGGAGCTCATCTAACGCAAATGCACGGATGGTCCTCCTTTACATTGAGGAAACAACCAAACCAACAACAAGGCGTCATGATCGAAGAAAGAGGAAACGACCAAGGAGGATCATCATCCAAACCACTTCCTGCAGGCCTGGAGTCGTGCAATGTGGTTGCCGGCGGAATTTCGAGTATCGGTCGATGGTCAAGACTGTGCGATTTCCAGTTTTATCAATTCCTTGCATCCCATTGAACTGTCGGAATATGCCATATTGTGTTCACTGATTGGCAAACTCTTTTGTCGCTGCGTGCCCTTGATGGAAGAAGTGTTGGTTGAATGGCACACATTGCATCATAACGAGGGAATGAAATCGGCTATCACGAAAGCAGCCATACTGTTGTGTATGTCACGCATTGTGGGGCAAGCTTCGGACTCCAGTGGGTCTGGGTCAGCTTATTGAGGCGGACTTTTGCGAGTTGTTGGATGCTTTGGGTCCTCCATCGGCACATGGATTGATACGACGTTTCGAGAATGTTGGAAGGGAGGACCCCTGAAACAAAAGAACTACGACCAACAGCATGGTTCAGAAAAAGACAGAAAAGAGGCAGCAAAACAAGACAACCGTATGACGAGTATTACTTGCAATGGTATCAAGACGCGTCCAATTTTTGGCCTCCCACAATTCCCACATTTTCATCTCCTTGTCCTCTACATCAGTTTCAGCATAAACGAGCATCGGTATCACTCCGCAACCAACCTCTTCAAGTGATGGACAAGTTGGCATCCATAGAAGTCGAACCTGAACAAGACAAAAAGACTACGGACAAAGATATAATGATGGTGATGTATGACACGTACAAGGGAGTTTGGGAGAACGAATTGTGACAACAGCTTGAATGACTCAAAAGAATAAGTAGCAAGGACTTTCAGGACGGCAGGTCTCTTAACATATAAGCATGCTTGTGAGCGACGCCAACGGCTCATGGTAGAACGGTCTGCATTGCACGAAATGTTACTATTGCCCGAATTTTTTCCTTGTATGAACACTCAAGATGAATGAATTCAGATAGACTGTACTCAAAAACACACGGCAGAGCGAGGACTACAATACAGCAGTCATAAGTGGTAATGTCTACGACATCATGGAAAGAAAAAATGCTGGTGGCTCGGACGGTTCAATAATAGAACGGAACTGAATCTGGTTGATGTATTCATACATCATCTACCTTACTCAATCCCACAAACGTGGCTCGGCGCAGGTTTTACGAGTTTTCCTGTCAACGATCAAAGCAGAGACTCTACACCAAAACCTGAGAAACAACGCTTTCGTGGGTCGTGGACACACTCTCGTATCGTGGAACCTACCAAAACCGAAGCAACAGTTGTGCAAGAAAGAACCACGATTCTCTCCTCATTGTGGTTAGATGACACAGCAGTTTTAGGATGGAGGATATGAAAGAGCAAGCACGTTTGTCCGGACTCGTTTTGGGGAACAATCAAGAAGAGCCCCAATGGATAACAAAACCAAGTAGAGTGTGTCAGCGATGGGACCACGCATTGGTTGTGGTAAATCCTCCCAGCAATGAAAAGGAAGAAATTATTGTCGTTTTGGGTGGCAGAAAGCCCTATTCTTCCAGTACCATCCATTCGAACGATACTAGATCTGTATTTCTTTTCAACGGTGATGGAAGCAGACGCAAGCAACGACGAGGTCCCAGGATGAACGAACGACGAGTTCGATTTGCAGGCGTTGTCTGTAACGGCTTTGTCTATGCCATTGGAGGATCGATGTTGGATTCCATAGAGCGGATTCAAGTCTCCGATTTACTATCAAGTGTGTGTTTGAAGAAGAGTCAAAAGGAAAGGCCATGGAAAACATTGAAGTGTCGTTTGTCTACTGCGCTGCGAGGCTGGTGCTCAGCTACCGTTGTCCAAAACAGGTTCATTATAATTGGTGGAGGAGATCCTAATGGAAATGTGGATATTCTTGATATAGCTCAAGAAAGTCAACCTTTCATTTTTCAAGCGCCATGCCTGAATGTTCCTCGTAACAAGTTCGGAATGGCGGCTATTGGTTCGCGTGTCTATGTCATTGGCGGATGTAAGATAACTGGAAAAGAGGAGCTAACTTCAGTCGAATACTTGGACTTACTGCCTGGTTCAGGCAAGGATGGAAGTGATTTTGAAGAATCGATCCTTGCATCTTCTTTGTCATGGAAAATGCATGAAGATCTGGTTCTTCCGATTCCTCGTTGTGAACATTCTGTTCTCTGTGTTGGATCTTGCCTGGTTGTGATCGGAGGTTGTAGTGACTATCGATTTATTCTTGATCGTGAAGATGGCAAGCAAGTGCGGGGCGTCGAGGTTTTGGACACGAGACGCAATAAAGTTTGGAGCCTTCCTGACTTGAGGGAAGCAAGAGGCAAGTCGGTTACAACAGTTTTTGTTTGCAATGAAATTCTTGTTCTGGTAGATGACATGACATTTTGCAAGACCTCGGAAAGGCTTCCATTGATGGATAAGAACTCTGCCGTGTACAAGCGTTTGTTGGATGGTCCTTGTTCATTGAGAGAATCAGACTGACTGCCTGCTAGCATTTGGCGATATAGATGCAAAATGACCAATTATAGTACTGAAATGAATGGAGTTGTACTCCTCCCTCTTTTTGCCGCTGCGAGAAGTAGAAAGATCCAATGATGCCAGTATGAGAAGGACCTACATTCCGTCCACTCCCTCTTTTGGTCTCTCTCTCTCTCTCCTTTTTCGTTCTGTTGTTGATTCCTTCCAATCTAGGGGTTCAGGTTGGGGTTGTGTTACCGCCCGTTGTTCCTAGATGGAAGCCAACTTCTCGATGTCAACAACTACATGGGTGAGTTGCTGCTCCGTCTTTCATGGAGACTCGACGTTTACTTGTTCTGTTGGGAATGGCCAAGCATGTTGGAGCAAACGCCATTTTTTGTTTCCTTGTCCTGTACGGATGGTGTGCATGTACTACCGTGCACATTGTGGTTAGTGTTGCTTTTTGATGACCAGAGGCTGCCACTGCAAGTGTCTTGGTGCCGGCAAGGAAGAGAAACGGTCTTGGACCGTGGCATGACGAAATGTCGTTATCGTGGGGATGGTGGTGCCCCCGTGGTTCGGCTGGTTCAGGTGCCAGGGCGATCCAACCTCTTCGTTCGGTGCTGCCTCTCTTGTTGTTCCTGTTGTTCGTGCTTCTTGTTGCTACGCTTCACTCAACCAAAAAGGAGTACAATAGTGCCGTCATTCTGATCCATTCGAAACTTGGTGAGTGTGTCTCCTAATTCCCCCACTTCTTTGCTCCTCTAGCGTCCATCCCTTTGGAGTGGCGGTTGCGTGGGGAGTGGCGGTTTCATCTCTTGCGCGCGTTGACATTGTGATGATTCTTGTGGATTGTTGCAGTGACTCTTGCGACAAGAAAAAGACTAGGTAGATTATCATCGCATTGCCAAATTATCTCTGCGTATCTCTTGATTGCATTCGGAACCTACGGATGTGCCACTCCTACGAAGGTCAGACAACTCCGATTCGGGACTAAAAGGGGGCAATACACAGTCCCGGCGCCCAGCGGGGGGGGGGGTGGTTTCGAGCTCACAACACCTGTAAGCCACCCCCCGCTGGGGGCTGGGCAATGGGCCTGGAGTTTTGATGGGTTCCCCCTGACTAATTGCCATTTCACCGTTTTTGAACTTGTCGATCTTTCTTCAAAAGATGCCGATTGCACATGATGCCACCCTCCACACAACCACAAGAGCCAGAGGAGTACCGACAATTTGATCATACCGGTGTCCAATTCATGTATAACTTGGTCGATGAAGGAACACTGTTGCAACCAGCAGGACTGCCCTGTGTCACCAAGCAAGGTCACATTTTGGCCTAGTGCGTGTTTCACACGAAACCATGATGGTTTCAGTCGTAGCTCGGATGGAAAATTTCTATCGACTGCTGGTATCATTGAGTCTTTCTACGTTTCGCAGCGGCGAAAAGAGGGAAAAGTACAACTCCATTCATTTCAATACTATAATGGGCCATTCTACACAACAATCATCAATACTGCGAACATTCAATCGAATTCTCGCGATAAACGACTATCCAACAAACGCTTGTGTACGGCAGAGTTCTTATCCGTCAATAGAAGCCTTAGAAAGGTCTTCGGGGGTCTCACATCACCTCCAAGAAGAACAAGCTCATTGGAAACAACAACTGCTGTAAGCTCCTTCTCTCGTCGTTCCCTCAATTGAGGAAGTCTCCAGACTTTATTGCGTTTCGTGTCCAAAACCTCCACGAAAGGCACTTCATCTTCAAGAACAAAAAACTTTTCACTACGACCTCCGGCCACAACCAGACATGTTCCAAGGCGGACAACGGAATGTCCCACACGAGGAACGGGAAGAACCAGATCCTTGTGCATTTTCCATGACAAAGAAGATGCAATGGTTGATTCTTCAAACTCATTTCCATCGTTGCCTGAATCAGGTAACATATCCAAGTATTCGACTGATCTTAACTTCTTTAATGCTTCTCCGGTCGAATATCCACCAATGACGTAGACTCGCGAACCAATCGCCGCCATCCCGATCTGGTATCGAGGAACAGTCAGGGAAGGTGCCTGAAAAATGAAAGGCTGACTTGCTTCGGATATGTCAACAATATCCACATTTCCATTATTTCCTCCACCAATTACAATGTACCTGTTTTGGACAACAGCAGCTGAGGACGACCATACGTGCGTAGCAGACAAACGGCACGTCAACGTTTTCCATGGTGTTTCCTTCTCAGTCTTGTTCAAAGAAGCACTTGATAGTAAATCGGAGACTTGAATCCGCTCCATGGAATCCCGATTCCGTCCTCCGATGGCGTAGACATAGCCATTATAAACAACCGCTGCAAGTCCTTCTCGCTCTTCATTCATACTGGGACCTCTAGGACATTGGTCGTATAAGCTTCCATCACTCTTTCGAAGAGAAACTGTGTTAGTGGCCTTCGGATAAGAACTCCTTTTTATGTTGCCCCCCAATAAGACGACAATTTCGTCTTTTTCATTGTGGGGAGCATGTACCACAACCGCTGCGTGCTTCCATTGCCCACGCAGTTCGTATTCTTTGGTCTCCCATCGTGGCAAATCTTCCATAAGGAGTCCAGCCAAACGTGCCTGCTCATTCATTTCCTCATGCCAAAACATTTTTCATCCAACCACAATGGAAAAACAATGTTGGAATGGATGACGATGAAGGTGGTTGTTTGTTGCACAACTGTTCCTCCAGTTTTGGAGTATAGACTGTCAGTTCCACGATCGGAGACTGCCACAAAACTCAGGTTTTGTGGTGTAGAGTATGATCGTTGACGAGAAAACTCGAAAATCCAGCACACATGGTTGTGGGATTGAGTACGGGGTAGGGGCGGTATGACACGAACCACCAGTTTGGGCTACGTTCTATTGAATCCTCCGAGTCCTCATTCCATGACGTAGACATTACGACTGGTGCAGTCGTCGTCCTGTCGTGGCTCTACGGCTTTGTTGGATATTCTGCCACTGAACGTCCCAAGACTGAGTATGGGCTTTCGTGGGATAGTCTGTTCCGTTCCTCGTCTGCCGGTCAGACCCAAAGGATCTTCTCCACCAAACGACACGCGTTTTGCAAGTTTGAGTATTGTCTCTCGAGGAGCCGATGAAGCCGCTTACAAGTCTGTTGGTATCCTAGGAGACTTGTCGTCGTCTGCCGTCGTGTTATCCTTGCCTCTTGCTAGTTTGAGTCGTTTCCCTGCTGTTGGAGAGTCAGATTTTGCATCCGTTCTTGTCCAAGCTGCTTTTTGTTCTGGTGCTGGAATGTCCCACGTCAAAAGCCTTTTTTTTGTGGCGTGGCGGTGGCAGTCGATCGAATGCGAACCGCGTGACCACAAAGAAGCAAGAAAGAGCACGTTTTCCCGGTTTGGTAGAATCCACAGACGGCTCCAGTGGGACAAAGTGCTGCTTGGTATTGGGCACAATATCCGGGAGAGAAAAGGACCTTCATTTGGTCTATACTCTCTATTCTCTTGTTTTGTTTGGCGCTGTGGTTGGTTCTTTCCCCAGCATTGGGTCACTCTTGTTCCAGTTTTGGCCCTCAGGGCCTCGTTTCGCCACACATGTTGGAACGTATCAAAAAGGGTTCAGGCAAGGCGTGTTGAAACAAACCGCCGTGTTTTTGGATGGCAGCAAAGTTCCATGTATGCCAACAGCCACAGGACAATTGCCATTCCATTTTCTTGGTACACTGCTGCTGCTTCACCTGGTTTGGAGATTCCACCTCTACTTCTTCTTCTTCTTTTGAAAGTGCCAAACGAAAACGCGTTTCCGGTCTGCACCAAGATAAAACTTCAACACTGAATACCCGCTGAGGCCCGAGTGGATTCAATGCCCTGGAGAGTGTTCGACAACAACAACAAGTATTTCACAGCTGTTTTTTTTTCTCTCTCTCTCTGTATGTGTCTCGGCGACTCTCTGGTCGTAGTATTGATGGTATAAAAACACGCGGACCAAACTGTTGGAAATAATATGGAGCTCTCTCTCTCCCAAGGACAAACTACTAGAACCAATCCATAAGGTCCCAACGACTGTGGGATACAAGGTGATTTCCCCAAGACGATGCTCTTTCATCGTCTCTTGGAAGCTCCTTGGGACACTGGAGATTCCAAAAAAGAGACTCTTGGATCGACGAAACATTACAGATCGATATCCTTGAGAGGGAGCCACCCTCTTGGCAACTCCTTCCAGTGTTTTTTTTTCGCATTGGAGGAACCCGCCGCGGTTGGTTTCTGAAACCTGTTATATGGTGGCACACATGCGTTTTTTTGTCCAATATGGATTCACAGCACAACACAACACGCTGTTAATAATGGACCACAGCAGCGGCTCTTTTCGTTGGGTGTGTGGATTGACACACTGTGCTCTTACACTGTGCTGCCCTCATGCTCCAATTCGCTTGACGTGTGTGTCAGCAGACAGACGAGAGATTTGGTTGCTTTCACCAAGGGTGTCCATGTTCAGTTCAGCAACGACGAGGACAATGACCCACAACGTGCGGAACTCTGGATTCCAATGGATGCCAAGAACGTCAGATGTTCTGAGCACGTAATGTTTCCGCGACACAAAACAGACGGTAGCGGGGCTGGAGCTTCGATGGGTTCTTTGCACTCTCTCTCTGTAAAACGGCACTAGTTCCTAGCGGGAGTTTGAGTCTTGTGTTCTTGTGAATGCGGTCAGGTTGATGCTCCTTAAATGAAATTACGCGGGACCGAAGACTTGGGAGTAAACACCAAACGATGGCACCACAACTCGTGTGCCCAATAAAGGAAAAGATACCATGATACTAGATAGTCCCTGGGAATATCCATCGCGTTGACGCTTTTGCTGGAAAAGAAGAACTACAATCCAGACCTCTTGCCTTGATTTGCAAATGTTGGAACTACAAGGAATCATCAAAGAAAAGAACGAGTGGTGGACCAAAACACAATAGTACGATTGCATCCAAGTGGAATGCGACATTGGTACAACAACGGGATGATTCACAATCCGACCGACAAGAGGCAGAAAAAGCACGTTGACGCTTTCCTGACTGTCATGTTCAAATGGTCCACTTTGCCACTGACGACTTTAAGTAGTGGGCATCGTAGTATTCAGAAGGGCCAGTGCGACCTGCAGCCGCCGAAAGTGCTTTTGTAAGGGACAATCTCAAAACAAGAACAGGGGACTTGCAGTCCGACTTGTTGCGCCAAATTGCTTTGCTACGGCAACAACCAGCGACCAGCGATGGGATCGACCAATGTGGACCGTCATCCTGAAACGCCTCAAATTATTGATTTGGCACATCCTTCCATGTATTCCTATGAAAAATGCCAAACCCATGGTATTGGGGGGAGCTGATGGAGGAGCTCATGTGACGCAAACGCCCATATGGTCCTCCTGTACATTGAGGAAACAACAAGAACCATACAACAAGGACTCATGATTGAAGAAGTAGGAAACGACCAAGGAGGATCATCCTCCACATTACCACTTCCCTTAGGCCTTTCAGTCGGAGTGTGGTTTGCAATGGTTGCCAGCCGAAATTCGAGTATCGGCCGACGGTCACGACTTCTGAGATTTCCAGTTCTATCAGTTCCTTGCATCCCATTCACCATGCTGCATTGTAGAACTCTTTGTCACTGCGTGCCCTTGTTGGAAGAAGTCATGGCCGAATTAGGAGAGTTTAAGAGACTTTCAAACCCTGTGTAATGTTGCGAATACGAATGCAAGGCGGCAAGAGGGCTTTCGGTGGCCGAGTATCCAACAAAGCCCATGAAACACTGTATACCCACGACTGGAGCAGTCGCAATGCTTCCGTCATGGAAAGCTATTAGAGGTTTGGACGATGGATGTATTCCTACATCATACTGTCCTCCCTATTGTTCCCCCTTATGCAATGCCACAAGATTTAGATCGACTCGCAGCTAGTTTTTCGAGTTTTCTCAAGCGACAAACTCTACACCAAAACCTCAGAAACAGCGCTTTTGTGGATCTCTCGCCTCGTGGCTCGTGGTACTGACAGACTTCACTCCAAAACCCTGTGCACCCAAAGCCCTCCTATCATCAGCAATTCCAACATTGTTTCTTCCATTGTGGTTGTGGATGACACAGTTATAGGATGGAGGATATGAAAGAGCAAGCACGTTTGTCCGGACTCGTTTTGGGGAACAATCAAGAAGCGCCCCAATGGATAACAAAACCAAGTAGAGTGTGTCAGCGATGGGACCACGCATTGGTTGTGGTAAATCCTCCCAGCAATGAAAAGGAAGAAATTATTGTCGTTTTGGGTGGCAGAAACCCCTTTTCTTCCAATAGCATCCATTCGAACGATACTAGATCTGTATTTCTCTTCAACGGTGATGGAAGCAGACGCAAGCAACGACGAGGTCCTAGGATGAACGAACGGCGAGTTCGATTTGCAGCCGTTGTCTGTAACGGCTTTGTCTATGCCATTGGAGGATCGATGTTGGATTCCATAGAGCGGATTCAACTCTCAGATTTACTATCAAGTGTGTGTTTGAAGAAGAGCCAACAGGAAAGGCCATGGAAAACATTGAAGTGCCGTTTGTCTACTACGGAGCGAGACTCGTGCTCAGCTACCGTTGTCCAAAACAGGTACATTGTAATTGGTGGAGGAAATAATGGAAATGTGGATATTGTTGACGTTTTTCAAGCAAGTCAACCTTTCATTTTTCAAGCGCCATGCCTGAATGTTCCTCGTAACAAGTTCGGAATGGCGGCCGTTGGTTCGCGTGTCTATGTTATTGGTGGATGCACGATTAGTAGAGGAGAGGGGCAGTTAAGTTCAGTCGAATATTTGGATTTGTTGCCTGATTCAGGCAATGATGGAAATGATTTTGAAGAATCCACCCTTGCATCTTCTTTGTCATGGAAATTACACAAGGATCTGGTTCTTCCGATTCCTCGTTGTGAACATTCTGTTCTCTGTGTTGGATTTTGCCTGGTTGTGGTCGGAGGTTGTAGTGACTTTCGAACTAGTTATGGACGTGAAGATGACAAGAAAGTGCGGGGCGTCGAGGTTTTCGACACGAGACGCAATAAAGTTTGGAGCCTTCCTGGCCTTCCGGACTTGAGGAAAGCACGAGGCCCTGATCTTCAAGCGGTTTTTGTTTGCAATGAAATTCTTGTTCTTGTAGATGACATGACATTTTGCAAGACCTCGGAAAGGCTTCCATTGATGGATAAGAATTCTGTCTTGTTCAAACGTTTGTTGGATGGTCCTTGTTTATTGAGAGAATTCAACTGACTGTTAGCATTGGGCGATACATGTGTAAAATGACCCATTATAGTACTGAAATGAATAGAGTTGTAGTATTCCCTCTTTTCAGTAGAAACATTCAATGATGCCAGAAATCTAGACTTTACCACTACAATGGAGTGAGCAGGATCTACATTCGGTCCACTCTCTTTCCGTCTCTCTCTCTCTCTCTCTCTCGTTTTTCGTTCTGTTGTTTGTTCCTTCCCCACTGGGTCATTCTTGTTGGCCCTCAGGGCCTTGTATAGCCATATTCGGTATTATCAAAGGGTTCAGGTTCGGCTTGTTTCAAAAGCCTTGGAAGCAAACTTCTCAATTTCAAGAACTACATCACAACCTTTGTATTACACAGTTGCTTTCCCGTCTTTCTCTTGGTCCTGTTATTAGTATTGCGCGCATGTATGACACCCAATGCCCAACAGCCGTTGTTCCCCACCTTTCAGTCACGCCAAGACAAGAACTCCTACACAGTATATACCGGTCGAGTCCAGACTGTGGATTCGATGCACTTGATACGGTTCGACAAGAATGAGTGTTGACACTCTTTTCTCTCTCTCTGTCTCGGCGACGCGACAATTTGGTCACTCTTGGACTGGGCCAGATAGACCGTACTTGTGGTCTCTGAGTGCCATTCTCAGACTGCTTCGTTGAGATTTCAGAACCCAAAGTAACAAGCGGACCAAGCTGTTAACTGTTGGACATATGGAGCTTTTCCAAGGATATAATAGAACCGAGGTCGCAAAGCCTTGGAGCTGATGCGCTGTTTCTTAGACGCTGCTCGGGCATCCTCTTTTGGAAGCGCTCCTTGGAACACTAGAGATTCGAAACAAAGAGACTCTTGGATCGACGAAACAGTATAGATCGATATCCTCGAGAGGGAGCCACCCTCTTGGCAGTGTTTTTTTGGCATTGGAGGAACCCCCCGCGGTCGGTTTCTGAAACCTGCCATATGGTGGCACACACACATGTGTGTGTTTTTTTTTCTGTCGAATGGATTCACACAGTACCACGCCCTCTGTTGTCATGACACAAAACAGAGAATGAACCCTTGGATTGCCACACGCTGCGCTTCCACATCCACTATACTGCCTCTCTCTCATTCTCTCCAATTCGTCCGGCAAAACGAAAAAAGGCCTCTTGATGTGAGTCAGACAGACGAGAGACTTGGGTGCGTCCATCTCTTTAGAGAGACTGCTTTCACCAAGAGTGTTCATCAATTCAGCGAAAGCAGGAAGACGACGACGGGTATGTAAGGGCTGGGTAAGCCGATCCATGTTCGGCTAAGTAGGTTCAGTACAAAAGCTACGTAGCGTACATAAAATCCTATAGTACACGTCATACCTGAAATGGTGGGAAGTCCGAAAAAATGCAAAAACACTCCACGATGACGGCGAGATCCGTTGATGCCGCATGCATTTACCGATGCATCGCATCAACATCCTACTACTGTAAGTTGTTTGAGTTTGCTAGTATTACTGTGTTCTGCAGCTACAGAAGATTTGTCGCGTTGGATCAAAAGGTATACTGGTGATGTAATCCAAAAACCTTCCTAACTCATTCATTTCTCAACGGTGACTCGACCGAATTGAAAGGATAGTCACTCTAGTAGTAAATAATCTTATTGTCAAAGCGGTCGAGTCAAGCTCTATTATTGAGGAAGTTATGGCCATGGGGGTGATTTCTTCGACCATTGTCGAGTGATGGTTTCCGGATTGCATTGTTTCTCGTGGCAGCAAGTTTTCGATTTGTGACCATTCCCCCCACTTGTTACAGTGATGAAAATAGTACTACGTAGCTTAATGTACTGAGCCTACTTAGCCGAACATGGATCGGCTTATCCAGCCCTTATATCATCGTGAGAATGGGGGGTGTCAAAAGATTTCTCGGGGAATCTTTTCGCATTATATGCGACCTATGAGCCACTGCGCGCCACTCGTTCTCATGTCTGTACGTCGTCAGTCGTTACGGCTCGAGGCAGATAGCTTAGACAATAGTCGACTGCCCAGAGGATAGCAGGACAAGGCGGAGGAGAAGAAAACCATCGCCACTGCATAGAACACTGCAAAAGCGACGTTTATAATACTCGTAGCAGTTTGAGTAAGTCAAGCTTGACTCATCGTTCGGAAAAACTATCCTTTCCCCATACACACTTTTGCTGGCCAAATCTTCAATTGAGTCGCTCTTCATGTCGTGGTCCCGAATCAAGACAGTCGCACATATGACCTTTGGGATAGAAACCGCATGGGAGGCGGTCATAGCTCACATAGGTCTTGGACCATCTCGATCGCATCTGGCACAACAACATTCTCTCAATCCTAGTCGTAATGCTCACTCTTTCTAAATCACTCTGTTTTGAAACCCTTTTGCTTGCATCTACGATTACGTTACTTCTGTGCACAGGAGACACCATCAGGGCCAATCTAGTGATCCAACATACTAGCTAGTATCGGTGATTGCTTCATTGGTCCCCATATCGATCGAAAGAGCGAAACTCGTGAGCACGGGATCAAGAAATCTGACGCTGTTGAATTGCTGAATCGCAAAATCGGGACAGGAGTCGTTCGAATCCACAAAGCTTTGAATACTCTGATCGTATATTGTTGTGTTGTTACCATCTTGACTGACTTCATATCTATCATATCAATCAAATCATAATGGATCTCTCAAGTAGTGACAAGACCTCAACGACGATCAAGGTACCAAGCTTTTCGGGCAAGAAAGCCGACTATCCCATTTGGTGGATGCGCTTCCGTTCTCATGCAAGAGTCCACAACTTCATTGGCGCCTTATCCGATACTCCCGAGAAAGAACTTCCAAGCACTGAACATGAACCAATCGATGAATCAACAGAGAGTGGGAAAGCCGCCAAGAAAGCTTTGAACCGAAATGCCATGGCAGTTGCTTGCCTTAGTATGGCTCTTCAAGCCGACGATGACTTGAAACTGGTGATGAAATCGATCACATCTGACTGGCCAGGTGGTCGTGCCCACATCATTGTGAAAGGACTGTTTCGAAACTACAAGAGCGAGAACGTTGCTGCTAAGATGCGAATCCGACAAGACGTGAACAAGATATCCATGACCAACACAATGAACCCGAAGATTCTTCGAAAGCGGATATCGCAGATTGAAAACCGTCACAATCATGAACTAGCCGATGATGATTTGGTGGCCATCGTGATCGAGAAGGCCGCACCGATTTACAGCACCATTGTCGCCACGGAACAACGCGCAAAAGGAACAGCCCTCACAGCTGATGACCTTATTGACGCCATGATGACCCAGTGGAATCTTCATCACGACGAAGATGATGACGGAGAAGATGGCACTGAATCCAGCCTCGATCAGTCAGCCAGTGGTGGATTGTCACTTCAGGCAACGCAAACATATCCTATCTGTCAAGCAGTCGGAGATCCCTCCAGTACTCCTCCCAAGCCATATGTTGTGTGTAATTTCTGCCAAGAACCTGGACACGGATATTACCAATGCCCTCTTCGATCACAGGCGTCACAACAAGGAAGCGGAACTGCCTTGGCCGTTGGACCTGGTCAACTGCAGCCACAGCAACAGCCCCAACAAGGATATCGACCATACAACGGACAACAGCAAGGACAATGGCGACAACCGTATCACCAAGGCGATCGTCCTCGACCTTATTGCGAAGATTGCAAGATGTATGGCCACTCAACACAGCGCTGTTGGGAGAATCCAGCCAATGCGCATTTCCGTCCACCCAATTGGACAAGTCGCCGAAACCGCCAACAACAAGCTCCATCTCCAATTCCCCCTGCAAATGCTCCTCCTACACAAGAAGTACCCCCAGTTCAAGACATTGCGACAGTTGTTGCATCTAACACCACAGCACGTCCGACAACTCCAGCTCCCAATGGACAGTCGACAACCTTATCCGAACCACGTGTTGAGATGCTCATGAGCTGCATTGAATTCCCTCATGACTTACAACTCCTTCGTGACCCCAACATCTGGATTGCAGACACTGGAGCCACTCAGCATATGACATCACACTCTCGTGGATTTGTCAACATGTCGCGTCCAGAAGATCCGATTAGTCTCGTTATGGCAAACGATACGACAGAAAGCGCAACAATAATTGGAGACTTACCTGGTATCTGTTGCAACAAATATGGATGCGAATTGGGTCCTGCTCGACTGACCGGTGTCAACCTTCTGCCAAGTGCCGCATTCAACCTGTTCAGTGTCTCGAAGATGCTCAAACAAGGCTGGTCGTTGAGTGGATCATCTGAAGCAATCGTCATCACCAAGAATAACATGAGTGTAATTTTTGACATCGTCATCCCAACTCCAGAGGGAATGATCTTCTGCATGTACTTCAAGCGCAAACAAGATCTTACCGGACATGAAATCATTGGCGCTCTCCCTGATATCAATCCCAAGAAACGCAAGACCATAACCATGCAACAGGCTCATGACAAGCTCGGTCACATTGACATCCGGAAACTCAAACCCATGGTCGAGCATCTTGGATTTCAGCTGGACGGCGGAGAAATGGCCAAGTGTGCAGCTTGTGCTGCAGGCAAGGCTCGTCGCAAGAATCTTCCTCGGTCTGACACTCCAACGAGTTCCGAACCCGCAGATCCATCCGTCAATCGCATTTACTTGGATATGAGCTCAGTCCGTCCTAATGCTTCACATCCTAAACCCCGCAAGAATCAATGGCGAATGATTGTCCATGGCAAGACTCAGCTCAAATTCTCAGCCTTCTACGAGTCCAAGAATGCAATGGTTGAACCCACATGCAAATTTCTTCATCGCTGGGAAGCTAATGGTCTTGGGGCGACTCATGTGCGTCTCGATAATGCCGGTGAAAATATCCTTCTTCAGTCGCGTAGTCAGTCCGCCGATTGGAAGCTGAACCTCAACTTTGAATTCACTGCGCGCAATACTCCGCAACAGAACTCGCTTGCGGAAGTTGCAATATCTACCATTGCTATGCGAGGTCGAGCCATGATGCATCGTGCTAATATCCCTATGGAGTATCGGAGTCTATTATGGACTACTGCCTTTGATACGGCAACATTATTGGATGGCTTAATAGTCATAGAGATCGATGGAGTTTCTAAAACACGGTACGAACACTGGAGTGGGCAATTGCCCCGATTTGCACATCATTTACGAACATGGGGGGAGGCTGGAACGGTCAAAACAGCCACCGATACGACCAAGAAGTTGGAAGACAAGGGCACCCATTGTATTTTCGTCGGATATTGCCGCGATCATGCTGGGGATGTTTATCGAATGTTTAACCCCCAAACTAAGAAACTTCATGTGACTCGCGATATCACATGGTTGCATCGGATGTATTTTCTTCCCCCAAATGATTCACCGCATCTCATGATCACTCCAATATTGGCACCCGAGAACGACTGTGACTCGGAGGTGCACCTCGAAGACGAAGGCAACGCGTCAGATCGATCTAAGCCCTTCATTGAAGAACTTGAAGATGATTGTCCCAACCAACCTGTAGTGGACACTCCCATGGTCGAGACAGTTGATCGAACAACGGACGCTGACGAAAATGTGAGCGCAATCACCTCTGCAACACCACGCCAACATCAAGTAACACGAACTGGCCGTCATGTTCGTCCTCCACAGCGTCTTATCGAAGAATACCAATGTGCCGGAATTGATTATCGTGAGCTGTCTCTCACTCAGTCTGAGATCAACTACTTCTCTTCAATGGCCGCACTAGGACACGAAGATGCAGATTTCAGTGAGCAAACTGGATCTAGTTATGCACTTGATGATGACGATTCGTCTAGCTATGAAGAAATCGATGATGAACCACCGGATGACATGCAATTAAACCATCACTCCGACATCAGCGATGCATTTGTCCAGGCAGATTTGGTCACCGATATCAGCAACGCGTACCAACATGCCGACATTGATCCCAAATACCTAGTACCCACATTTCCGGTTGATTGTGAAGCTTCTGGTTATAGTTCCAACTCATCGCCATTTGCTCGAGAGTGCGCCTTAGTGGGAGCCGGTCTGGGCGGTGGCATCCAAAACACCAAAGAGTTGCACGTCCTTACATACAACGAAGCGATCAATGGACCAGAACGCGAACAATGGCTCGAATCCATCGAAAAAGAGTATCAGCGCATGATCAACAACGGCGTCTTCATTCCATGCGCACCCGAAGAAGTACCAGCTGACGCCAAGATTCTTAGCAACGTGTGGGCAATGAAGAAGAAAGCAAGTGGAGCGTTCCGTGCACGCTTGATTGCCCGAGGGTACAAACAAGTCGACGGGGAGCACTATGACAGTCATGCCACGTTTGCTCCAGTGGCCTCTGAGATGACCATTATGATCATATTCGTCTTGATCATCTTAGCGAATTGGGTCGTGCATGTGATGGATGTCAAGGGAGCCTTTCTGCTCGGAGACTTCGAAAAAGATCGGAAGATGTGGATGACCATTCCGAAAGGAATGGAGTCCAAATATCCTCCTGGTTGGTTAATCTTCCTTGGCAAGACTCTTTATGGCACAAAGCAAGCCGCTCGTGCCTTTTGGAATAAGGTTCAGGAAGTTATGATTCTTGCGCAACCGTGCTGATCCATGCCTCTACTTCGCATGGACCGCATATGGACTTGTCATTTGGCTCTCATGGGTAGATGATTTCTTGGTTTGTGGCTCCGAAGCAGGAGTCCTTCACTCCAAAGAAGCCATGAAGGAGCACTTTGACTGCGAGGACTGCGGTGAATTGACGGAATATATTGGTTGCAAGGTCGACATTGACCGTGAGCAGCGTCTTTGCAAGTTCTCGCAGCCTGTCTTGCTGCGGAGCTTTACCGATGAGTTTGATGTTCCGACGGCGACACAGCCGTATGCCACTCCTGCAGCACCAGGGGAAGTACTCAAGAAAGACGACGGAACAGACGACTTGGATTCGAAGCAGCAGTCTATGTATCGCAGCGGCATGGGCAAATTGTTACATCTCATGAAATGGTCCCGTCCAGACATCTTGAACTCCGTCCGCGAACTCTCCAAGTTTATGAAGCAAGGAACACAACACCATCTTAAAGCCATGTTCCGTGTCATGCGCTATTGCATGGACACATCGAAATACAGCAAGATCTTGCGACCGGTTGGTTGTTGGAACGGTGACAAGGACAGTTTTGAATTCGTCATTAGTGGTCGCAGTGACTCGGATTTCGCGAAAGACCCCGAAAAACGTCATAGTGTTTCTGGAATTTCGGTTTTCCTCCAAGACGCGCCGATTTCTGAATCCAGCCGAATGCAGGATTGTGTTACCCTCTCTGTGAGCGAAGCGGAAATTGTTGCGGCTGTGGAAACGGGTCAACGTATGCTCTTTGGAATGCGAGTCCTTGAACAAATGGGTCTGACTGTCCAGAAACCCATGATTTTGCAGATGGATTGCAAGGGCGCCATTGCTCTCACCCATTCGTGGAGCGTTGGAGGCCGAACTCGTCACATCGATGTCAAGTGGCACTTTCTTCGTGAGATGAAAGAGGAAGGCATCATTCACACCGTTTGGTTGCACTCACCTGAAAACTCTGCAGACCTTTTCACCAAGAACTTAACTGGCCCAGAATTCCGAAAGCATGCATCCGTCTACTGCTCCGACCTTGACCCTGATAGCAATGCTGACGATGATCCTGACGCAACGGCCACAGACATTCCTGGTGCTCACGTCGAACCTCTCAATGGATCCGAAACCGCCATGCTTGTTTACCAAGGCCCTCTTCCATATTGGCTCGCCCATTATCTTCGCACACGATCTTCCAAGTGACTCAGCCCCATCAGTATCTCATACCATCATAGTGAAAAGCCCATTGTCAACCGTATCCATCGAAACAAAACAACAACATCAGTCAGAAATCCGAACCATGAAAACCCAAATCATTAAAACAAAACCTTCAACACAACGACTCTTACCATCAGCATCATCAACACTCCATCTAAATCAGGCAGGGCATTATTTTCATTTCCGCACACATTCGAAACACACAAGACGATCACCACCCATTATGACATCAAGGATTATGGTATCTATGGACATTCGAGCGACACAATTAGGCAGGGTGTTGGAATCTTCAATTGAGTCGCTCTTCATGTCGTGGTCCCGAATCAAGACAGTCGCACATATGACCTTTGGGATAGAAACCGCATGGGAGGCGGTCATAGCTCACATAGGTCTTGGACCATCTCGATCTCATCTGGCACAACAACATTCTCTCAATCCTAGTCGTAATGCTCACTCTTTCTAAATCACTCTGTTTTGAAACCCTTTTGCTTGCATCTACGATTACGTTACTTCTGTGCACAGGAGACACCATCAGGGCCAATCTAGTGATCCAACAGTCCCTACCTACAAGGAGCGATGGATCATACCAGTTCCATTGGCCACGCCAATGGCATTCACTTCAAGGAAAGCGTCCCAGGTCGTTTCCAATTTGTTTTTGTTTTTCGTCCACAGTTTTGGATTCTCCACCCTGGCGGACAAGAGTGTCACGTGTGGCATCACGTGATGGCACCCTGATTTCCTCCATTTCAGTTGTGGCCCGCAAAAGTCCTTGTTGCAGTTTTTGGAATCTGTTTTTGTGGATCGACTCTCTTGCTTGTGGATTGTTAATGAGAGCATGAAATTTCTTGACCCTGAAACAGAATGTTCCGAGGTTCACGTGGGATATTTGGTACGATATATTATTATATCAAGTCCAATACACTGATGTAGATGCGACCATTCAGGAATGCCTGTGCAACTCTTCCATTCGTGGACATGCAGCGAACTCGGCCGTTTCCAACCGTAACTGTTGTTGGATGCGGTGGTTCTCTCTTATGAAGAATCATTCGACGGAACTCTATGCATGGGGTACAAGACTAGTGTGTATCGAAGGATCCATTCATTCGTACACAAGGAAACAGATCCAATAATGCCATTCGTCGGGAGAATCTTTTTGTGGGACCCCTTTCCGCTGCCAACAAAAGACTACGGTCCATCGAAACCCTCCCATTGCCTATAGTAGTAAGTATGACACGCACACCGTATTACTCTAATAAAACTACCTACCTATAGTCGTTTGACCCTCTTGTTTTCGTTTCAGTTGTCGTTGTCGTTTTTGGCGGGGGTGCCCTGGTTGTGTGTTTCTTGTTGTTGCTGTTGTCGTTCTTGTGGCAGTGGTTCTTATTCTTATCCCCGGGGCGTGGCAAAGCCATATTCGGTATTGTCATAGGGTTCCGGCAAGGGTTGTTTGACCAAGCCTTCGGCCTGTTCCTTGATGGACGCAAACATCTGAAAGTGTTGCACACGAGTAAAAAATAGAAAGTCAATACCCACCAAAAATAATGTGAGTTCAGTGCCGCGTACACTGCAAAACCTCAAGCCAAACACGACATACAAACAGCCACAAAAACGAGCAATCACAATCCATAGACGTACCGGATGGGTAAAGTATCGTTCTCCAAAACTGGGAATGATACAGACGGCCGTTTTCTGGGCCGATTCCGGTCGTTGACAGACTTGGAGGGCGGCCGCGACAATGGCACCGGAACTCACACCCACGGGCAAGCCCGTCATCCACAATTCATTGGTCATGGCCATGGCCGTGTCGGACGAAATGGGCACGACTTCGTCCAACACGTCCAAGTCCAAGACGGGCGGCACCAAGCCGGCCCCCATGCCTTGAATCTTGTGCGGACCTTGGGGACCAATCTTGTCACCGCCCTTGGCGGCGGTAATCAACATTTGTTCTTGCGGTTCGACGGCGACGGTAACCAAGTTGGGATTGAGGGGCGGACAATTGTGATTGGCGGAACCTTTAATGTATTGCGAGACACCCGTCACGGTGCCACCCGTCCCCACACCCGACACCAACAAGTCAATCGTCCCATCGGTATCACGCCAAATTTCGGGTCCCGTCGTTTCGCGATGAATTTTGGGATTGGCGGGATTTTCAAATTGTTGCAACATGAATCCGTGCTTGCCGTCACGGTCCAAGTCGGCCAAAATTTCATGCGCCTTGGCCAAGGCACCGGGGACGGCCGTTTCCTTGGGCGTCAAGACCACTTGACAGCCCAACGCCAAGAGCATCATGCGTCGTTCGACCGACATGGTTTCCGGCATGGTCAAGATGCAGTCGTAGCCCCGTTCGCGGGCAATAAAGGCCAAGGCAATCCCGGTATTGCCCGAGGTGGGTTCCACCAAGGTTGTTTGACCGGGCGTAATCAAGCCATCGGCTTCGGCTTGATCAATCATGCTGCGACCCAACCGATCCTTGACGGAACTACAGGGACCCAAGGATTCCATCTTGCCATAGAGTTTGCAACCCTCGGCCAAGGGATGAGAAGCTTGCAACATGGTACCCAAATCCAACAAGGGAGTATTGCCCACGAGATCCGAGGGACGCGATGCCACATGCAGCAACCGTTGGCAGCTCGTCGTGGTCGTGGCGGCGGAAGCGGGGGTAGATGCTGGTTTGGACTGTCGACACCCCATGATGCTCCTCTTTTTCCCTCTCCCACAATTATGGAATGCAGCAATACGTCACTCGGGTCCGTCTCTCTCTCTCTCTCTCTCTCGCTTGTTTCCGGCCGAGGGAGAGTTTCTCGAATGGGTTGCGAAAGCAGGCGGGTGCAACTCTCTAAAAGGATTCGAAACCCAAGATCCAATCTTTCTTACAGTAACGACAGAGTGGTGTGGATCGAACTAACTGTCGTTGTCGTCGTTGTCGTCTCGTGTCAAAACAGCGTGGGCAACCTTATTTTTCTTCAAGACCCAAGATACACCCAAAAAGATACGTATGCCTGTTCATCAATTCACCGAAAGGAGGAAGACGACGACGGGTGTGTATCATCGTCGTCAGAAAAGATATCTCGCGGGGAATCTTTTCGCATTATATGCGACCTATGAGCCACTGCGCGTCATGCGTTCTCTTCTTGTCTAGCCGTTACGGTTACGG
Organism: Epithemia pelagica; assembly: GCA_946965045.2. NCBI lineage: Eukaryota > Bacillariophyta > Bacillariophyceae > Surirellales > Surirellaceae > Epithemia > Epithemia pelagica. The sequence goes on from OX337237.1 coordinate 728,740, forward strand.
CTCGAGGTAGCTTAGCAACCACGACACTTGACAGGATATAGCAACCGGAGGAGAAGAATCATCGCCACAGACAGTGCGAATGAACCCCATTGGAAACACATTGATAAGACAGTTTCGGGCAGATCATCATTTCTCGTCCCATTAAAAAAATGGCACCACCAAATCCACGGAGAATGGTCAAGTCCAAACGGAAACATATAAAGAGAATCCAAAGCATAGCTAGCAGCTATATCAATGGACCATTTACCACAGTCCTAGGAGTACTCTATATTGTATGATTTTTGTGCTGGTGGTGGTTCGTCATGGAATACACACACATATCGTCTCGCGCAGAAAGACTGCAACTTCCGGTAACTACACGTGAGTCGCATATTCTCTCCCAAAACCCAACGGACGAAACCAAAACAAAAGATCGATATTCATACAAAGTACGTATTATGATACCGTAGAATATGATTTACCATTCTCTAGTATGGAACAAACGGGAATGTCGAAAGGTATGTCGTTTGTATGTCGTTTGTATGTCGTTTGATGTTGTTTGATGTCGTTTGATGTCGTTTGATGTCGTTTCGGGCTCGCGCGCAAACATGGTTTGCCTCAAAATCCAGCGGTGCTCCTTCAGTTGATGGGCTTTCCGTCAATCAGTGACTTGAAACCTTGTGATTTCTCGTGAAGAATCCCATTCGCTGGAGAGTACATATTCTTTTGGCGATAAAAACATCCGACATCATCCGACATCATCCGACATCCTCCGACATCATCCGACATCTACCAAATCCTCCGACATCCGTGACTCTGGATGTTTTCCTCATATTAAAATAATCTGTACCTAGTATGATCATATAAGAGGTATTACTGTGTGAAAATTAAAAATGTTATATCGTGACGATACTCTGAGTAGTAGAAGGATTACCTATGTTTTGAGTCCATAACCGGAAGTTGCTGAATCTACTCCAAATCTTTGTTATTAGTACCCTCGGGCCGTATGAAATCCATACTCCCGATTGTCGTAGGGTTCCGGCAAGGGTTCCTTGCTCAGGGCTCAGGGCCTGTGTCCAGGGAATGTGTTTTTGAGTTCTGAAATCGAGTCAATAGGTTATGGTCCCCTTGAAAACTCGAAAACACAACCTCGAATCCCCCAAATCTTGGCAATCCCCCAACGACCTTGCCAAGATTCTGAAATCGAGTTTCGAGTTTCGAGGTTTGCAAAGAGCCCCACGCGCTCCTACAAAACCCACCTTTCAGCCGCCGGGCTCTCTGTCTCTCATTTCGATCTCTCCGACAACAACAACGAGGCAATCTCTCTTGTCCATCATAGACAATAGTAGCACAATGATTGATGTGATATAAGTAGGAGCTTCTCTAGAAAATAAGCAAGTATTATTAACCTGTCGCTGCCATGGAAGTAATGGTCACAACCACTGTCAATGGTCAAAAGCAAATAATTCTCATCTCTCCATAGATGACATGGTTACGGAACAAAGCCCGCATCCTGCTCCATGGACGGGCTCTACAAATATTCTACCTTCTCCCGTTATGCAATGTGATATTAGGAATTAGGAGTACTCAAGCGACATTTGTTTGTTGTCATTGTCAATTGCCGTTGTGCTCGTTCATGCGCCGGTAGGGGGGAAGCATGGGAGTGCACGAGTATTGAAAAATAAAACTCGAAACTCGAAACTCGAAACTCGAAAATACAGTTTTTACCTGGACACGTACATCCAGATCGTTGTTTCAAGGGAGGGACAGAGCCCCACCTCAAAACTCGGAACTCGATTTCAGACCTCGAAAACACATTCCCTGGACACAGGGCCTCAATTCTTCCGCTTGTGCCTTGACATGAGAAAACATCTGGAATAGTCACAAAACACAAACACACAACAACAAAGAAAAAGAGAACGTGGCATGTGTCAGAGTGACTTTCTCGTGTGCGCTGTCCGCAACCAACCAACCACAGCGACCACCAAGTGCACACAGATAGGCACAGGATCGTGCGGACGTACCGGATGACTAAAGTATCGTTCTCCAAAACTGGGCAAGACACAGACGACGGTTTTATTTGCCGATTCCGGTCGTTGGCAGACTTGCAAGGCGGCCGCGACATTCGCACCCGAACTCACGCCCACGGGCAAGCCTTTGAGCCAGAGCTGTTTGGTCATGTTCATGGCGAGCATGGAATGAATGGGTACCACCTCATCAATCAAGTCCAAATCCAATACTTTGGGAATCACACCGGCCCCCATGCCTTGAATGAAATGAGGACCAATCTCTTGCAAGGGTTCTCCTCCCTTGGCTTGGGTAATCAACATTTGTTCCCGGGGTTCCACGGCAATGGCTTGCAACTCCGGATTCTTGGGAGGACAGTCGTGTTCGGCCGAGCCCTTAATGTATTGCGTGACACCGGTCAGTGTGCCACCCGTCCCAACGCCAGCCACAAAAATATCAATGGTTCCCGCCGTATCTCTCCAAATTTCGGGATCCGTCGACTCTCGATGGGCTTTGGTATTGGCTGGATTGTCAAATTGTCGCAACAAGTAGCCGGTGCCCTTACAATCGGCCACGACTTGTTCGGCCTTGGCCAGGGCTTCGACCATGCCAGCCTTTTTGGGCAGAAGGACGACATTGGCACCCAGTGCCAAGAGCATGAGGCGACGTTCCATGGTCACTGATTCCGGCATGACAATGGTACATTTATAGTCACGTTCGCGTGCCAACATGGCAATGGAGATGCCCGTATTACCCGACGTGGCTTCCACCAAAGTCGTTTCACCTCGTATAATCAATCCCTTGGCTTCGGCATCGTCCAACATAGTACGAGCAATCCGATCCTTGACCGAATTGCAGGCATTGAAGGCCTCCAATTTGCCATAGAATTTGCACCCATCGGCGAGTTTTTCGTCGGAAAAGACGTGATTGCCCAAATCCAACAAGGGCGTTTTGCCAATCAAGTCGGAGGGACAAGAGGCCACATTCAAGGATGTACCGGATTCTCCATTCATCATTTTAATAGCTGCTGTGTCGGTGGTCGTAGATTTGGTTTCGAATTTCTGATCGGATCAGATTATGAGAGGAGCACCCCTAGCATAAAAAATTCTGCCTAAAAGTGTCTCATTCGGGTCGCTACGGATTGGGTACGTCATCATGACGTGTAAGGGACTAATGACCAAAGGGAATGGAACGGTCATTATCGGTTACCTACTTACTGGTTTTATGCGTTGGATGTTATGGTTAATCCTACTTAGTCTTTCTTTGGAACGGATTCTATCAAGTAGAATAAGACAGTTTATCAGACCCACCGTCTGGTAAAGGAGAACGAAGAATGGCTACATCGACACGATCGAATACGAAAACTGCAACTGCAAGTGGAAGGAGCGGAAGCGGAAGCGGAAGCGGAAGTGGAGGCGGAAGCGGAAATGGGAACCCCGGGGCCACGGGGAATGGGGAAGGAGATCGTACTTCACGCCATGGCGCGAGTATGGGAACGGGAGCGGGAGGGAGTGACCCGCCAGGAGGTGTACCTGGAACGAGAGGAGGAACCGCAGCAGGGACAGCTGCAGGAGCGGCCCCGGGAGTGGCGGCACCAGGTGGTGCGCCTGGGACTGGCGCAGGAAGCGCCGGAACGGGAGGTGCCGGCGGTGGCGCCGGTGCAGGAGGTGGTGCGCCGGGAGCAGGAGGAGGCGGACATGGTGGCGGTGCCGCAGGAGGCGGAGGCGGCGGCGGTGCTGCAGGAGGAGGTGCAGGAGGAGGTGCAGGCGGCGGCGCTGGAGGCGGAGGAGGAGGAGCAGGCGGTGGTGGCGCTGGAGGAGGAGGAGGAGGTGGAATACCTCCAGGCGTTCCAGCACCACCACCACCCCTCTCTGCTGTGGGAATGGCACTTAGTGTATGTGGCGCGAATCCTTTCGAAATATACGCCCTAGAACATACCGAACGCCTTAACACCCTAGAGTCATATGGAAGAATGACATCGGATGACGTGACCCAACTGGTGTCGAGGCTGGAAAAGCGCCCGTACCCGCACAACGTGGCAATTCCTTCAAGCGTCGTAAAGAACATTCAAGGAATGTGCTTCTGGTCAGCCAGAGCGCGTCGTCAAGGCCGTCCGCTTAACTACGGAGACTTCATAACCGCTGTCCTAGCTGAATCCCTGGACGCGATGGAGATCCAGTCGGAGAAATCCTCTGCACCTGATATTAAGCCCTCTGCCCTCAAGGAAGAAGAATGGGAGGACTGGAGTCAAGAGTTCCCAACGTACCTGTCGCATATCTATGGAAAACAGAAGGCACCATTGGACTACGCGATTCGTCCCGATTTAGCGCCTACCCATGTCTTTGCAAGCACTAGGGAACAAGAGCTCTATAGCTACCCTCTAGGTGGGCCGTACTTCAAAGAGGACAACAAGGAAGTATTTCGGCTATTGAGTGACCTTGTCAAGGATCAGCCTGCAACGTGGATTCAGCCTTTCCAGGCTTCACAAGATGGTCGACGCGCATGGATGGCATTGGTCGATCATTTTGATTGGGGGGGGGGGGGGGGGGGGACAGAGTGTTTGTCGAGTCATTGGTGGCGAACTGTACAAACCCACAGTCGACAAAGAGAACCAGGAAATCTTGGAACGTGATGACATGGCGGATCTACTCCATGACATCCACGAATTTGCCTAAGCATCCATGAATTTGCCATAGCATCCATGAATTTGCCAAAGAACTACATACGAGAACAAGAAATCACAAAGCACCACATTCCATATTAGTAATCTTTCAATTTGCCACTACTCTTGACTCCGTCAGTACTACTGCTTTGTTCCTGTAGAATTCCCCCCCTCTGTCGGTGCATCCAAGACAATAGGCTGTCCTTTCGCATCAGTGACCGGACCATGTACGATATCACATTCTTCTTCCTCCTCCTCATACCATTGACGAGGTTCCAAGAATTCCCACTTATCCAATTCCTCTAAATCACGGGTGTCTTGTTCCGACCAACCTGGTCGTTTCATGGCCAGTTGTTTGGCTTCCTCGGTTAGAAACTTACAATACTAAACACTCCCACCTGAATCTCGTACCCAGTTTGTCCATTCCACTAGTTTGTCATCTTCCACAGTATTCAAGTCGTTCATGATCTCGTCGTATTCGTATCCACACATAAACACCATCCTTCTCTGAAGCCAGCGAGCCATTGGCTCGAGACGACTCCTTTTCCCCTGCCCTTGATTAGTAGCACCGCCGCGTTGGGTTCTGGAAAAGTAAAAGCGCTTGAATAAGCTATTGAAAGCTACCGTCATTGTAAATGGTTAGACACCAAAGAGACATGGGCGATCACGGTCGATCCACTCACCTTCCCATCCTTGTTGGGCATGTGAACTGAGATTCCGCCAATGCAGAAGATACTCAGTCACATGCCCACTGCCTATCATATGCGCATAGTTTGTGATTCCTCGTTCACCATGCAAGTCAACCCATCTCGAAAAAAACTCGTCCGCAACACGTTGATATTCGTAGATTTCCTCATCTGTCATTTCGTTCTTATTGTTCACAAGCTTCATAGACTTGGCATAATATTCAACACTTTCGATCCATGTCTTTCGTCTGCTCTCATCTGGGCAACACAGATCAATCAGAATCTTGAATCCATTCACTATCCTTCGGATTCGGACATTATCCATGCAGATCGTTGTTATTGCCTTTGCTTTCTCGTCGTACGGCATTTTCCATTGCGTCGGGAATTCCTCAGATCCAAGAACAAGAGTATTAAGATTCCTGTTGACTGTATCTTGAAACTCTTGTATCCTCGCGTCCATGCCCCCCTCAGCTTCTTTATTGATCCAACTAAGCTCATCGCTCTTCGTATACTCCAGGCCTTCTCGGAGAATCATTGTTAGTAGCTTCAAGCCCATTCGGTTCTCCATATGAAGGATGCAAGGAATTGCATCCATCATATAAACCAAGGCCGTTGTCTTTTTTGAGTCCTTGAATTGATCCTTGACTCTCTGTGCTTGATGATACCACCACTCCTTGACGTGTGATGATTTTAGCCCTTTCTGTCGATCCTCCAAAGAACCGGAGATATCGAGGCCTCTAGCAGTCAAGTCATTCGTCAAAATCTTTGCGTATTCTCTCCGTTGCTCTAAAGAGGCCACACTCAAGTCGAAATGAACACTTTGCAAACTCCCTTTCTCCATTCCCGACGCAACACATCTAGGATCTTGCTGTATAATGACTTGCAACACATCTAGGATCTTGCTGTATAATGACTTGCGATTTAGCCCAGATCGATTTCATCGTCTTTGCTATGATAGGTATCTCCTTGATGAATTCAGTTATATCCTCCTCAACTTGTTGGATGTGTTCTTTAGAACAGATCTTGTGGTGTTGACAGATCCAGTTCTTTCTCTCGTCGTTGCCTAGCTTAACACAGATCTTGCATTCGGAAGCCGGTTGTGTCTCAGCATGTAACTCACCACTTTGAACGACACATTTAGAACAAGGGTAGGTAACTTGTTGAGCTGCCCCACCTCGGCCGAACAGTTTCCATTCACAGCTCATGTTGCAGTTTGTGGAAATCGTGAGTTGTAAAATCCCAAATTTCGTGGGAAGTACAATCTTCGCCCCTTCCTTGATCTCTACCATCATCATCCGGAACAGAGACCTGACCAATGACTCGGACTCTTTCTGACACACGCATAAGATCGGGAACACGCTGTGCCGTGATTGGCCCAGTAGATTGCAGATGTCGTTGAATTTCAGTCCACCCAGAACATGTCCGAGGTTCTTTGTAAACAAAGCCCCGTCCAAGCTCTGTGATAGGTAAATTGATCGTTCCTTGGCTTCTCCGCCAATCAAATTACCTGCCACCAGGATTGCTGCCATCACATCCGCCGCACGAAACGTGAAGCCTTCTGCTCCTGTTTCTTTGTTCCGTAGCATTCTGTAAGGGCATAGTAGGGCCTCAAATCTGTTCACTTCTGCCGCGCAGTTCTGCATGCAAGAGGTGCTTGGCAGTAGAGTTTGTTGATACAGCACTCCGTCAGTTTCTACGGATCGTAGATACTCCAACCCGCGGAAGTTTAGTGGTCCTCCCGCCAAGTCCATCGCGCGTAGGATCTTGTACGGCGTTAAAACATTTTCTCTAACGTACTTGCGGAACACATTGTAGGTGGCTTTGAACAATTGCCCGCCGTGTATTGTCTTGTCGAGTAGCAAAGACCCGATGTCCGTTAAAAAAGATGCTGCTTGATGACTTGTTGTGTCCATCTTTGATACCTTGGAAGTGATGAACTTGTGTAGGTAAGTCAGCAGAGTCGTCTTATCTTCTGGGTCGTAACATGACTTTGGTAGTTTGTCCGTTTCATTCTTCTCCTGTTGTGCTAGCTTTGCTTCGCGGAGCTCCTCTCGAGTTTCCTTGACGATCTTTTCCCAATACCGAAGCCTCTCACTTTTCTTCTTGGACTGCAGACGACAGTCCTTCAGCTTCGAAAGCATCGAGGTGAGTTTTTCTTTGAGGTGAACAACTTGTTTAATTAACTTCTCACGCTCTCTATCCTCTATTGTGTTGTCCTCGTGTGGACAATCTTCCTCTTGCAGGTTCATTTCAGTTGCCCTCAGCCATTCGTCAAGGTCGGTTTCGTCATCGTCCTCTTCTTCGTCATCTACCACTGTCTCTACGATTGGGCTACTGTGAACGGATTCTCTTGATTCCGGTGTCATTCCAATGCCTGTATTGGGTTCGGCATTGGGTTCTGTCCTTGAAGACTTGGTGTCGTTCTTCTTCGTGTCGTCGGAGGCAACCGTCGTTTCGTCCATGTTGACTGGATTACTTGGCGGATTTGTTGACTTAGGAGGATCATCCTCTACTGTGGTGTTGGTGGATGAAGGGAAGGGGGGTACTAGATCGACTGAAGCTGGTTCTGGAGCTTGTTCAGCAATCTCGGGAAGAGTTTTGTCCTTGTCCAAGTCTCTGACATTCTCAGTTGGGGCAGGTAATTGCTTGTCACGCTTGGCTCGTCGGATTTTGGTCCGTTTGATAGGCTCGGGTTCTTCAATAGGCTGGCAAAATAATTCAGCCGGAGGCGGTTCGGGTATGTATTGAGAATTCTTGTGTCGGAAGGTTGGGCTCCACATGTTGGTGTGTTCTGCTGTGCATTTATAGCGGCCGCCGACGATGGTCCGATTAATATAATGGCCAGGCCGTGAACCCTGTTCTCGATCAGCCTTGTCGCAGTTGTTACAAAAGAAGTAACCCCTGTGTGCCTGTTCTCGGTCGCGACCGTAAACCGAGCACGGTACAAATTCTGATTTAAGGAACGTCTTACAGATTTCTGCAATTCTTTTTCGCTCTACAGAGTTGGATTCGCATGGAACTTCAGATGCACGTCTTCGTGCTCGAGTTTGCATGTTCGGCGACGCTTGAAGTTTTAAATCTCTCTCGATCTGTTGGATTTCTTCGGGAGATGGTTGGCGACAACCGTCGGGTTCGTCACTGGTTGAAGTGGAGCTGGTAGTCTGGCAAAGCTGACAGGGTGCTTCGTCAGTCAACTGTTCTGCAGGACTGGTTACTGGATGATGGTCTTCATTATTGGGCGACTCTTGGAGATCGACAACGCCATCAATCTGCGAATTTTCTTCTTGAGATGATGGACGAAGTCCATTTGGTTCAACACTTGTTGGGGCCAATCCGGCAATTCGGCAAGATTTGCGAGATGGTTCTGCAATCGGAGGGTTAAGCGATGCTTCGGGAACAATGTCTCTCCCAATCTGCTGACGGTTTTCTTGAGGTAATGGGCAAGGTCCATCGAATTCGACACTTGTTGCTGCCAGTCCGGCAATCCGGCGAGATTTTCGAGATGGTTCTGCAACCGGAGGGACTTCTGAAGTGTGATGGGCCTAGTTTGGGCGCTTCTTCGATGCACGGGTAGGCATAGTGTATGTAAGATGAGATAAAGCCGCTGTTATTGTGAAATACAAGTCGTTATCTCATGGTCATACCTCCAGGGTCCATGTTGGAGGGAGGTTGGTCGGCAGGTGGTAGATGAGATCAAAGCACGATTAATAGGCGACTACTATGTTATATATCATACAACGCTGGATATATTTTATACTCAAGACTGGGGTGGCGCGCATTGGGCTAGGGGAGGGGCCTGGAAAACCAATGAATGAACAAGGCCGCTGTATTGTCGTCCGTATAACTTTACGAATATTTGCTACTTTTGTCAAGTAAGTATACCGTTGGATTCTTGAGACAAAAAGGAATCAGATGCAAGTGTTACCTGACAATTGTAGCCATTAATGGGTGAGTGGTAGTGCGTTGAAAATGGGTCAGTCTTTTGAGGCCAAAAATTGGGTCTTATATTTAACAAAAATTCATCCATACAATACTCCAGAGTGACAGAAGCGTTTCTGGTGTGTCTGTTGTACGTAGTTTCGTCATCCCGCGCGCACTATATACTAGGGGTGCTCGTATTGTATTGAATCTCTGTCTGTGAATGTTGGTGTCAACGTCCAGTGATCTTCCGTGTAGTTGAGGGAAGGAGCCATTTTTCATTTTTCAGAGCTACCTAAACTACCTAAACTTCAAAACCTAAGTTTCACCTAAACTTCTTTAGAAACTACGCTAAAAATCTGAGTACCTAAGTTTGATAGCCCTATTTGAGACGCCAATACGCGAACAGGCCTTTCGACGGGTCATTTCCATTCGTTCCATTCCATTCCTTGGCACCAAACGTGTGAAGGCATCACTGTAGATCAATCAGTACGATTGGGTGGCGATTGTGCGTTCTGATTCGTTACCATGTGTGTTTCACTGTTCGCGCGCCATCCGGTCGCCACTGGGCCATGTTTTTGCGTTATTTGTTATGACGATGCCAAACCCACATTGGCCGGACGACGCCACCATGTTGCTCTGCTTGTTTCGTTCTCTTCTTTCCCACACCATCACAACACACAACAATAACGCATAGCACACTACAAAAGCAACGTTTAGAATACTCGTAGCAATTTGAGTGAGTCAAGCTTGACTCATCGTTCTGAAACGTTTGCTGCATGCAAAAGTAGGCACTAAAACTATCTTTCCCAAACACACTGACCGGCCATGTCTCTACCTACAAACACGGAGCGATGGATCCTACCAGTTCCATTCTAGTCACGACAATGGCATTCACCTCACCCATCAGGCAAGGAATCGAGTAAGTGTCCCAGGTCGTTTCCAATGCTTGTTCCGCCCAGCACTGTATTTTGGAGTGGCGGACGAGTCTATCACGTTTGGCATGACGGTTCAACCTGTGTTCCTCTGTCATTTTGCGTCCCTCTTGCATTCTTTGTGGGGTCTTATCGACTCCTTTTTTCATGTGCATGCCTTTCCTTGACACTGCAACAGAACTCTCTCTATAGATCAAGTCCAATACACTGCAAATGTGACCATTCTTAAGGAATGCCTGTGCAACCCTTCCAATATACTCGTATTGGTGGACATAGTACGTTTCCAAGCGTAGCTGCTGTTGGATGCTGTGCTCCTCTCTAGTAGTCCTTGGACTGTATTTTTGCATGGAATGAGAATATACAAGGATCCATTCGTACTGCCTACTATAGAATGAAGTGAGGTTCATCTCCCTGTGTTTGCCGCTTCATGCGAGAGAGAGACCCTAGAGAATGTCATTGGTCGGGGAAAAGTTCATTCGGGGCAACCCCCTTTCCGCCGCCATCAAAAGACTATGGTCCATCGAAACCCTCTCATTGCTTATATAGTAGTATGACACGCACACCGTATTACTCTAAAACTAGTCGTATGGCCCTCTTGTTTTCGTTTGATTCGTCCTCCGTTTCTTGTGGGAGTACAGTGGTAGTGTGTGTTTCTTGTTGTTGTTGTTGTTGCGGCTGCTGTTGTTGTCGTTCTTGCTGTTGTGGTAGTTCTTATTCTTATCCCCGGGGCGTGGCAAAGCCATACTCGGTATTGTCAAAGGGTTCCGGCAAGGGTTGTTTGACCAAGCCTTCGGCCTGTTCCTTGATGGACACAAACATCTGTGGTTCGTCATTCGTGACCAAACCATAAAGACAGCGACACCCAAAACACCACATTCCGATCCATGCACACACACATGTTTGAGCAAGGTTGTTCCAAATACTATACTAGATCCAGAGCATCGATCAATTCCAACACGAGCCAGTAGACTCCAAACGCACACAAACACAAACCCCTGCTGGCACACTCTATAGAGCCACACAGACATACACACATACATACACACACAGACATAACAAGACTGATTCGACGTACCGGATGGGTAAAGTATCGTTCTCCAAAACTGGGAATGATACAGACGGCCGTTTTCTGAGCCGATTCCGGTCGTTGACAGACTTGGAGGGCGGCCGCGACAATGGCACCGGAACTCACACCCACGGGCAAGCCCGTCATCCACAATTCATTGGTCATGGCCATGGCCGTGTCGGACGAAATGGGCACGACTTCGTCCAACACGTCCAAGTCCAAGACGGGCGGCACCAAGCCGGCCCCCATGCCTTGAATCTTGTGCGGACCTTGGGGACCAATCTTGTCACCGCCCTTGGCGGCGGTAATCAACATTTGTTCTTGCGGTTCGACGGCGACCGTGTATAAGTTGGGATTGAGGGGCGGACAATTGTGTTGTGTGGAACCTTTAATGTATTGGGACACGCCCGTGACGGTGCCACCCGTCCCCACACCCGACACCAACAAGTCAATGGTGCCATCCGTATCCCGCCAAATTTCGGGACCCGTCGTTTCGCGATGAATTTTGGGATTGGCGGGATTTTCAAATTGTTGCAACATGAATCCGTGCTTGCCGTCACGGTCCAAGTCGGCCAAAATTTCATGCGCCTTGGCCAAGGCACCGGGGACGGCCGTTTCCTTGGGCGTCAAGACCACTTGACAGCCCAACGCCAACAACATCATGCGTCGTTCGACCGACATGGTTTCGGGCATGGTCAAGATGCAGTCGTAGCCCCGTTCGCGGGCAATAAAGGCCAAGGCAATACCGGTATTGCCCGACGTGGGTTCCACCAAGGTTGTTTGGCCCGGTGTAATCAAGCCATCGGCTTCGGCCTGGTCAATCATGCTGCGACCCAACCGATCCTTGACGGAGCTACAGGGACCCAAGGATTCCATCTTGCCATAGAGTTTGCATCCCTCGGCCAAGGGATGAGAAGCTTGCAACATGGTGCCCAAATCCAACAAGGGTGTATTGCCCACGAGATCTGAGGGACGCGATGCCACATGCAGCAACCGTTGGCAGCTCGTCGTGGTCGTGGCGGCGGCGGCGGCGGCCAAGGATGTACCACGCCATACGGACGTTTTGGCGGAGGAGGACACTGCGGAAACCACCAATCGGTTCATTCTTGTTGTGTGCGGCAGAGAGACTTTTGCTTTTGTGAGTGTCTGCTCAAGAGAGTGGAGAGACTAGAAGCTGCTGTTTTCAAGGAAGCAACCAAAAAAAGGATTCGAAACCCAAGATCCAATCTTTCTTACAGTAACGACAGAGTGGTGTGGATCGAACTAACTGTCGTTGTCGTCGTTGTCGTCTCGTGTCAAAACAGCGTGGGCAACCTTATTTTTCTTCAAGACCCAAGATACACCCAAAAAGATACGTATGCCTGTTCATCAATTCACCGAAAGGAGGAAGACGACGACGGGTGTGTATCATCGTCGTCAGAAAAGATATCTCGCGGGGAATCTTTTCGCATTATATGCGACCTATGAGCCACTGCGCGTCATGCGTTCTCTTCTTGTCTAGCCGTTACGGTTACGGCTCGAGGTAGCTTAGCAACCACGACACTTGACAGGATATAGCAACCGGAGGAGAAGAATCATCGCCACAGACAGTGCGAATGAACCCCATTGGAAACACATTGATAAGACAGTTTCGGGCAGATCATCATTTCTCGTCCCATTAAAAAAATGGCACCACCAAATCCACGGAGAATGGTCAAGTCCAAACGGAAACATATAAAGAGAATCCAAAGCATAGCTAGCAGCTATATCAATGGACCATTTACCACAGTCCTAGGAGTACTCTATATTGTATGATTTTTGTGCTGGTGGTGGTTCGTCATGGAATACACACACATATCGTCTCGCGCAGAAAGACTGCAACTTCCGGTAACTACACGTGAGTCGCATATTCTCTCCCAAAACCCAACGGACGAAACCAAAACAAAAGATCGATATTCATACAAAGTACGTATTATGATACCGTAGAATATGATTTACCATTCTCTAGTATGGAACAAACGGGAATGTCGAAAGGTATGTCGTTGGTATGTTGTTTGTATGTCGTTTGATGTTGTTTGATGTCGTTTGATGTCGTTTGATGTCGTTTTGGGCTCGCGCGCAAACATGGTTTGCCTCAAAATCCAGCGGTGCTCCTTCAGTTGATGGGCCTACCGTCAATCAGTGACTTGAAACCTTGTGATTTCTCGTGAAGAATCCCATTCGCTGGAGAGTACATATTCTTTTGGCGATAAAAACATCCGACATCATCCGACATCATCCGACATCCTCCGACATCATCCGACATCATCCGACATCTACCAAATCCTCCGACATCCGTGACTCTGGATGTTTTCCTCATATTAAAATAATCTGTACCTAGTATGATCATATAAGAGGTATTACTGTGTGAAAATTAAAAATGTTATATCGTGACGATACTCTGAGTAGTAGAAGGATTACCTATGTTTTGAGTCCATTACCGGAAGTTGCTGAATCTACTCCAAATCTTTGTTATTAGTACCCTCGGGCCGTATGAAATCCATACTCCCGATTGTCGTAGGGTTCCGGCAAGGGTTCCTTGCTCAGGGCTCAGGGCCTGTGTCCAGGGAATGTGTTTTTGAGTTCTGAAATCGAGTCAATAGGTTATGGTCCCCTTGAAAACTCGAAAACACAACCTCGAATCCCCCAAATCTTGGCAATCCCCCAACGACCTTGCCAAGATTCTGAAATCGAGTTTCGAGTTTCGAGGTTTGCAAAGAGCCCCACGCGCTCCTACAAAACCCACCTTTCAGCCGCCGGGCTCTCTGTCTCTCATTTCGATCTCTCCGACAACAACAACGAGGCAATCTCTCTTGTCCATCATAGACAATAGTAGCACAATGATTGATGTGATATAAGTAGGAGCTTCTCTAGAAAATAAGCAAGTATTATTAACCTGTCGCTGCCATGGAAGTAATGGTCACAACCACTGTCAATGGTCAAAAGCAAATAATTCTCATCTCTCCATAGATGACATGGTTACAGAACAAAGCCCGCATCCTGCTCCATGGACGGGCTCTACAAATATTCTACCTTCTCCCGTTATGCAATGTGATATTAGGAATTAGGAGTACTCAAGCGACATTTGTTTGTCGTCATTGTCAATTGCCGTTGTGCGTTCATGCGCCGGTAGGGGGGAAGCATGGGAGTGCACGAGTATTGAAAAATAAAACTCAAAACTCGAAACTCGAAAATACAGTTTTTACCTGGACACGTACATCCAGATCGTTGTTTCAAGGTAGGGACAGAGCCCCACCTCAAAACTCGAAACTCGATTTCAGACCTCGAAAACACATTCCCTGGACACAGGGCCTCAATTCTTCCGCTTGTGCCTTGACATGAGAAAACATCTGGAATAGTCACAAAACACAAACACACAACAACAAAGAAAAAGAGAACGTGGCATGTGTCAGAGTGACTTTCTCGTGTGCGCTGTCCGCAACCAACCAACCACAGCGACCACCAAGTGCACACAGATAGGCACAGGATCGTGCGGACGTACCGGATGACTAAAGTATCGTTCTCCAAAACTGGGCAAGACACAGACGACGGTTTTATTTGCCGATTCCGGTCGTTGGCAGACTTGCAAGGCGGCCGCAACATTCGCACCCGAACTCACGCCCACGGGCAAGCCTTTGAGCCAGAGTTGTTTGGTCATGTTCATGGCGAGCATGGAATGAATGGGTACCGCCTCATCAATCAAGTCCAAATCCAATACTTTGGGAATCACACCGGCCCCCATGCCTTGAATGAAATGAGGACCAATCTCTTGCAAGGGTTCTCCTCTCTTGGCTTGGGTAATCAACATTTGTTCCCGAGGTTCCACGGCAATGGCTTGCAACTTCGGATTCTTGGGAGGACAGTCGTGTTCGGCCGAGCCCTTAATGTATTGCGTGACACCGGTCAGTGTGCCACCCGTCCCAACGCCAGCCACAAAAATATCAATGGTTCCCGCCGTATCTCTCCAAATTTCGGGACCCGTCGACTCTCGATGGGCTTTGGTATTGGCTGGATTGTCAAATTGTCGCAACAAGTAGCCGGTGCCCTTACAATCGGCCACGACTTGTTCGGCCTTGGCCAGGGCTTCGACCATGCCAGCCTTTTTGGGCAGAAGGACAACATTGGCACCCAGTGCCAAGAGCATGAGGCGACGTTCCATGGTCACTGATTCCGGCATGACAATGGTACATTTATAGTCACGTTCGCGTGCCAACATGGCAATGGAGATGCCCGTATTACCCGACGTGGCTTCCACCAAAGTCGTTTCACCTCGTATAATCAATCCCTTGGCTTCGGCATCGTCCAACATGGTACGAGCAATCCGATCCTTGACCGAATTACAGGCATTGAAGGCCTCCAATTTGCCCTAGAATTTGCACCCATCGGCGAGTTTTTCGTCGGAAAAGACGCGATTGCCCAAATCCAACAAGGGCGTTTTGCCAATCAAGTCGGAGGGACAAGAGGCCACATTCAAGGATGTACCGGATTCTCCATTCATCATTTTAATAGCTGCTGTGTCGGTGGTCGTAGATTTGGTTTCGAATTTCTGATCGGATCAGATTATGAGAGGAGCACCCCTAGCATAAAAAATTCTGCCTAAAAGTGTCTCAATACCAACACCCCTGGCCTCAAAATTTCTTCCATATCGCCAGCCCGCACACCAAAAGACTGGCCGACTACTAATTTGCTCGCCCGGCGTCCTTAAATAGAACATTTTTGGTTCCCACTACCACAACTCATTTCATTAGTAAAATGTCGTACCGGTATCATCATTTTCTCATGCGGTTATCGTATCATCTTACGTATCATTGAGCTCCATCCAAGATGGCTCGGCATCGCATTGCAATCAACAATCAACAACAAGACACCCCATGTTCATTCCATCCCAGCACCATCGTTGTCTCACAACTAGGAACAAAGCAGTCTCTCCTTCTCCTACATCATGTCGTCGGATTATGAGAATTCCGTTTCAGTGAATCAAATTCCTTTCTTTGATTGGACGTCACAAGATACCCTACGAATGGGCTCGTTTATTGCGATCCAATTGAAAAACCAGGATCCAAAGACGGTGACCATCGCTCGACTCGAACAGCGACAACGCGAAGAAGATTCTCTCGATCCGGATGAACCTGTTGTCACCCACATCCGTCTACGCCTCTTCCCTCCGCTGTTTCCCACCAAGCCTATCGATTGTCACCCGCGTATTCCATCTCATTCTATTCCCAAGATCCTCCATGGCTGCGGTTCCCAAAACGTCGAGCTTTACGAATCAAGGGAATGTGTTTGGATCAATGGCGAGATCCCCGATGACGAAGTCAAAATTCTCTTCCCCGCTTTTGTGTTTTCATTTGAGGAACTTGAGAAATCCGAAAACGGATGGGCCCACGGCATCCATAATGTTTACTTTGCCCATTTCTGGCACAACAAGATCTACTCCTACACGGTGCGCGCAGAGAATCGTCTTGACCCTATCCCCAAAGGCACTGTTCTTGGGTTCATGAACAAGCACCCACTGTACAAACAGCCATCCAACCTAATCATTGCCCGCCGTTGTCAACACCATGCCATATGGGTTGGACTGTTTAGTATCCAGAAAGCAATCATCAAGATGTTGAATAAACGTGGCATGTCCAGTTCGAGCCGAGAAATTATTTCTCTTAATGTTGGATGCATCCCCTTGGAATGCATCCAATACATTTACTCCCTATCGAAGTTTGTGTCTCCCATCGACTGCCACCCAGTGACCCTTCGCGACTCCTTTCTTCATGTTGACTCGTCTCTCACTCGTCGCAAGCTTTCCATGTCCTTTGATGCCGGTGTTCTCCGTTTCAAGTCTATTTCAGACCTCAAGTTACTCCGGTCCATATTTGGACCAAGCTCGACGTATGGCTCTTCAGAGAAACGTCCTAATCTTTCGGACGGTAGCACTGGGACGACTCTTAAGCGAGGACATCATCTGTCTGTGATCTCCGGCCATGTCAACGACGATGCCAAAGACGAAAAGTTCAAGCGACGCTCGAAGGAACAGCGCGTGGACTTCTGTTTCTCGCCATTCAATGTACGTGTCACCGTTGGATACGAGAGATACGTATACTCGCTCCGTGCATGTGGTTCTCTTCGACGCCCCTCACATTGCCCAACACTCAATACCATTCTCCGTGGCCAATCTACACAGACCTGTTCGGACACTCTCCAACCGATCAAACCAAGCTCTCCCACAACAGACCCATCTTCCGAAACGGGTACAGATTCCCATGACAACCTCGACGAATCAGAAGAAGCTGAAGAATCTCCGTCAGATGAGTGCAACCCTCCTGTTCTACATCCTCCTGCTCTACAGAACATACAACTTGGTGATCAGTTTCTTGATGGTCAAACTGTTTACGAAGTAGTGACTGTCAACAAGACAGCTTCGAATCCTGTTTGTACTTGCCGTACTGTTGCCGGAAAGCACTACGATAAGCATCGTCCTGCTGAAGAACAGGACACTATGGAACGAAAGGACATTGTCCAGTTGTTGATCGATATCCATGACTTTGCCTAACCTTACATAATATAATCGCGTACCATACATATTAGTAAGACTTCTCTAATTATGCTTTCTTAGTGTTAAAGTTCTTCTCCCATCCTGGAACAGGACCGTGAACAATCTCGACGTCATAGTTGTAGTCGTAGTCATCCCCAGCATACTTGTCCCAAAGATGGTCGTCATCGAAGACCCATTTCTTTAACTCTTCTAGGTCTTTTGTATCTTCTTCCGTCCATCCTTTGGATTCCCTGGCCCTTCTTTCCGCTTCGGCATTGACAAATCGCCCAAACTGTACATCGCCCCCGTTATTTTCTACCCAGTTGTTCCATGTATCCATTTCATTGTCCGAAACTTTGGCAATAGACTCAAGCATGTCATCGTATCCCCATCCCACCATAAAGATCATCCTGCGTTGGAGCCAGCGTGCCATTGGCTCCAACCTACTGCGACGCCCCTTACCACCATGTGTAGCCCCTCCCCGTTGTGTACGATTGAAGTAAAATTGTTTAAAGACACTGTTAAAAGCTTCGTCACGAGACCATCAGGAAAGTTAGTAAACAAGCAAGACAATCCACTCCGATGCATCCATGTCTGATGATTACTCACCTTCCCAGCCTTGTTGGGCGTGGGCACTAAGATTCTTCCAATGACCAAGGTATTCCATGATGTGGCCACTACCAATGAGATGACAGTAGTTCGTAATGCCTCGTTCTCCATGTAGTTCTACTCATCTCCAAAAGAAAGCATCCGCCTCTCTTTGGTAGTCGTTGATCTCTTGGTCTGACAAGTTGGTTTTCTTGTTCACCAGTTGCATTGACTTCCTATAGTGACCCACGCTTTCCTTCCACAGACTCAGTCGTTCTTCGTCTACCTCGCACAAGTCAATGATCCTCTCCAGCCCCCCAATAACTTTCCGAATACGGACATTGTCCATACAGATAGTTATGAGCTGGTTTGTCTCCGTATCGAAAGGTACTCTCCACTGTCCTGGAAGATACTCTGTCCCAATCAAGTGCCTGTTTACCGCCTTGTTGATTGATGCGATGAAGTCTATGCATCTCGTCGATTCACATTCTGCTGTTAGCCACTCTAACTTCTCGTTCTTGGTATTTTCCAACCCGTCCTTGAGTATCATCGTAAGCAATTTTAGGCCCATACGGTTTTCCATGTGAAGCAAACATGGGACCGTATCCATCATCTGGACCAATGCTGTGGCCTTCTTTGAATCTCGGAATAGGCGAACCACCCTTGTTGCTTGATGGTAAGTCCATTCTTTCACATGACTTGCTTTCAGTCGTTCTTGACGTTCCTCTAAGGTCCCTCTGATTTCCAAATCTCGTGCCAACAAATCGTTGGTTAGTAGCTTGGCGTATTCTGTCCGCTTGGCTCGTGTTGCGACGGAAAGATCAAAATGAATACTCAACAGTTCCGACTTTTGTTTCTCCGAAGGAACATGCCTAGGATCTTCTTCGATCACCATCTTTGACTCTTTCCATATATCCTTCAGCTTTTCCGAAATCCCTGGCATCTCCTTTTCTAGAACCTTGACACTCCCTTCAAGTTCCGACAAATGAGAATCTGTGCAGATCTTGTGGTGTCGGCAAACCCAACCAGGTTGATTGTGATACCCGAGCTCATGACATATGGTGCATTCAGACACTGGTTGAGTTGGTAGGTGAAGTTCTCCACTCTTCGCAGCACACTTGGTGCAGGGATACGTCGCTTGGCCAGCCGCACCTCCGCGCCCGAGTAACTTCCATTTACAAGACATATCGCAATTCGTAGAGATCGTGATCTCTAGAATTCCGAATTTCGTGGGAAGTACTATCTTAGCCCCTTGTTCAATTTCGACCATCATCATCCGGAACAGGGAACGCACGAG
Source organism: Epithemia pelagica (assembly GCA_946965045.2). NCBI lineage: Eukaryota > Bacillariophyta > Bacillariophyceae > Surirellales > Surirellaceae > Epithemia > Epithemia pelagica. The sequence continues at coordinate 748,422 of OX337237.1, forward strand.
AGCCTCCGATTCGTGCTGACACACGCAAAGGATCGGAAATACACTATTCCGTGACTGTTTCAGAATGTTACAAACGTCATTGAACTTGAGACCGCCTAACACATGGCCAAGATTTTTGGTGAACAACGCACCGTCCAAACTTTGTGACAGGTGAATCGATCGGGTCTTGGCATCACCGTGGATTAAATGGCCCGCCATCAATATAGCCGCCATCACATCCGCGGCTCGAAAAGTAAATCCTTCTGCTCCCGTTTCGGAATTTCGGAGGATTCTATACGGTGCAACTATTCGACCAAACCTCTCAACAACAGATGCACAGTCTTGCATGCAAGCACTACTGGGTAAGAGTGTCTGGGCGTAAGCAACACCTTCGGTCTCGACATTTCGGAGTAACTCTATCCCCTGAAAATTGAGTGGACCGCCCGCAAGGTCCATGGCACGAAGAATCTTGAATGGATGAAAGACATTCTCCCGCACGTATTTGCGGAAGACATTATAGGTGGCACGAAACAACAACCCACCGTGAATCCCTTTGTCGAGTAGCATTCGTCCGATCTCGATAAAAAAGGTCCCCGCGTGCTTGCTCTCCTTATCCATGCGCTTTACTTTCGATTCAATGAGCTCTCGAATGTAAGTCACAATCTTCTTCCTAGCCGTAGGAGTGTAACAAGATTTCGGAAGAGCTTCTTTATCTTTGAACTCTTTCAATTTCTTCTTGAGGTGAGAAATCTGAGACGACTTGCGTTTCGATTCCTTTCTTACTCGCTTCAGTTCTTCTTGTAATTGTCTGATTTTAATTCCTAATTCATTGTTCAGGTCGCATTCCTCAAATTCGGGAAATGGGGGGTCCTCGTCGTCGTCACAACAGGAGGAATCATCATCTGGTTCATCTGGTTCATCTTCGAGGTCATCCTTGGCTAGCTCCTCATTTGTGTCGGGAACACGTTCGTTGGCACCGGATGGAACTTGAGGATCACATCCATCACCTATTGCAGTAGATCCTGGGGCAGATGCAGCCGTATTGGTATTGTCTCTTGTCGTCGAGCTTGGTGAAGAAGCTTCGTTTGCATTTGGGCTTGGCGGTGTATCTTGAGTCGAGGGGATGGTAGAAGACTCATTGATGGTTTCTACAGAATTATCTACGTCAAATGAATCTACAGGTAAACGGGAGTCGACACCATCTGGGTCGATATCGTCGTCAGGTTCCTCTCCTTCGGTGCATCTTGCGGAAAAAAGCATGTCTTCAATTGAGTTTTTCAATTTGTTGATTGCCATCTTCACTTTCTTGAAACGACCTTTCTTCTTTTTCCTTCGGGGGGCAGCGGTTGGGAGACAAAAGAGCTCTGCATCTGGGGCTTCGGGGACATATCGAGATCTGGGATCTCGAAATGTCGGCCGAGAAAAGTTCGTATGTTGGGCCCGACATACATAGCGGCCGTTAATGGCTGCGTGGCGATTGATAAATTGCCCGGGACGGTGACCTTCTTCCGTGTCTGCCGCATGGCATTGCGAGCAGAAGAAGAAACCAGGATGTTCTTCTTCCCTTGCGCGGCCGTAGACAGAGCAAGGTACGTGTTTCTTGCCCGATTCAAGAAAGTCCTTCAGGATTTTCGCGATACGCTTACGTTCGACAGTATTGTCTTCACATGTGACTTTGCTTTCTGACCTACGGGCACGGGTCTTCTTGTTTGGTGACGGTACCAGTTTGATATCCTCGTCAACCTTCTTGTTCATCTCTTCACGAGCGGTTGCCGATGGACCGGTGATTTTTTCTTGTTCTTCTTCTTTAGATTGCAAGCGCCGTGACTTGCGAATGGCAGGTTGGTCAGCCGTTGCTTTGTTTGTCGCAAGGTCATCTTGGAGGCGTCTCTTGTTGTTTGATTCTTCCATTGCGTCTTCGGAGGTACCTCCCTCAACAACATCGAAAGAGGTGCCTCTTGGATGGAGGAGATAGATGACGATGTTAAGGGAGATTAAAGATTGATTAAGATGCGACTAGTCTGTGTTATATATTAATCAGGAATGGTTATTTTTTATGTTCAGAGGTGGGAGCGGCTCGTCCATTGGCAGCACAGAGCACAAAATGGGATGAAAATTCCAATGAGAGATGTGGCGGTCATACGGAAATCGCTGTAACTCATTGAATTCTGGGTAGATTTGTTAACGGAAAAAAGGGTCTAATACTTGAAAAAACAAAGTATCTTGCGTAACAAACCGATAACAAATGTAGCCAGAAATGCGTTCATGGGAAGTGGGTAAAGATGGGCTTTGCGTTGGAACCGAAATTTTGGGTCTTATATTTAACAAGATTGATCCCACTAAAATGCCTATAGTGACAGACAGGTTTCTGGTGTGACAGAGGGGAAAAATTGAGGTCGTCCGGCGCGCACTTATTCCAGGGGTGTTGGTATTGTCATTCGGGTCGCTACGGATTGGGTACGTCATCATGACGTGTAAGGGACTAATGACCAAAGGGAATGGAACGGTCATTATCGGTTACCTACTTACTGGTTTTATGCGTTGGATGTTATGGTTAATCCTACTTAGTCTTTCTTTGGAACGGATTCTATCAAGTAGAATAAGACAGTTTATCAGACCCACCGTCTGGTAAAGGAGAACGAAGAATGGCTACATCGACACGATTGAATACGAAAACTGCAACTGCAAGTGGAAGGAGCGGAAGCGGAAGCGGAAGCGGAAGTGGAGGCGGAAGCGGAAATGGGAACCCCGGGGCCACGGGGAATGGGGAAGGAGATCGTACTTCACGCCATGGCGCGAGTATGGGAACGGGAGCGGGAGGGAGTGACCCGCCAGGAGGTGTACCTGGAACGAGAGGAGGAACCGCAGCAGGGACAGCTGCAGGAGCGGCCCCGGGAGTGGCTGGCGCAGGAAGCGCCGGAACGGGAGGTGCCGGCGGTGGCGCCGGTGCAGGAGGTGGTGCGCCGGGAGCAGGAGGAGGCGGACATGGTGGCGGTGCCGCAGGAGGCGGAGGCGGCGGCGGTGCTGCAGGAGGAGGTGCAGGAGGAGGTGCAGGCAGCGGCGCTGGAGGCGGAGGAGGAGGAGCAGGCGGTGGTGGCGCTGGAGGAGGAGGAGGAGGTGGAATACCTCCAGGCGTTCCAGCACCACCACCACCCCTCTCTGCTGTGGGAATGGCACTTAGTGTATGTGGCGCGAATCCTTTCGAAATATACGCCCTAGAACATACGGAACGCTTTAACACCCTAGAGTCATATGGAAGAATGACATCGGATGACGTGACCCAACTGGTGTCGAGGCTGGAAAAGCGCCCGTACCCGCACAACGTGGCAATTCCTTCAAGCGTCGTAAAGAACATTCAAGGAATGTGCTTCTGGTCAGCCAGAGCGCGTCGTCAAGGCCGTCCGCTTAACTACGGAGACTTCACAACCGCTGTCCTAGCTGAATCCCTGGACGCGATGGAGATCCAGTCGGAGAAATCCTCTGCACCTGATATTAAGCCCTCTGCCCTCAAGGAAGAAGAATGGGAGGACTGGAGTCAAGAGTTCCCAACGTACCTGTCGCAAATCTATGGAAAACAGAAGGCACCATTGGACTACGTGATTCGTCCCGATTTAGCGCCTACCCATGTCTTTGCAAGCACTAGGGAACAAGAGCTCTATAGCTACCCTCTAGGTGGGCCGTACTTCAAAGAGGACAACAAGGAAGTATTTCGGCTATTGAGTGACCTTGTCAAGGATCAGCCTGCAACGTGGATTCAGCCTTTCCAGGCTTCACAAGATGGTCGACGCGCATGGATGGCATTGGTCGATCATTTTGATTGGGGGGGAGGACAGAGTGTTTGTCGAGTCATTGGTGGCAAACTGTACGAACCCACAGTCGACAAAGAGAACCAGGAAATCTTGGAACGTGATGACATGGCGGATCTACTCCATGACATCCACGAATTCGCCTAAGCATCCATGAATTTGCCATAGCATCCATGAATTTGCCAAAGAACTACATACGAGAACAAGAAATCACAAAGCACCACATTCCATATTAGTAATCTTTCAATTTGCCACTACTCTTGACTCCGTCAGTACTACTGCTTTGTTCCTGTAGAATTCCCCCCTCTGTCGGTGCATCCAAGACAATAGGCTGTCCTTTCGCATCAGTGACCGGACCATGTACGATATCACATTCTTCTTCCTCCTCCTCATACCATTGACGAGGTTCCAAGAATTCCCACTTATCCAATTCCTCTAAATCACGGGTGTCTTGTTCCGACCAACCTGGTCGTTTCATGGCCAGTTGTTTGGCTTCCTCGGTTAGAAACTTACAATACTAAACACTCCCACCTGAATCTCGTACCCAGTTTGTCCATTCCACTAGTTCGTCATCTTCCACAGTATTCAAGTCGTTCATGATCTCGTCGTATTTGTATCCACACATAAACACCATCCTTCTCTGAAGCCAGCGAGCCATTGGCTCGAGACGACTCCTTTTCCCCTGCCCTTGATTAGTAGCACCGCCGCGTTGGGTTCTGGAAAAGTAAAAGCGCTTGAATAAGCTATTGAAAGCTACCGTCATTGTAAATGGTTAGACACCAAAGAGACATGGGCGATCACGGTCGATCCACTCACCTTCCCATCCTTGTTGGGCATGTGAACTGAGATTCCGCCAATGCAGAAGATACTCAGTCACATGCCCACTGCCTATCATATGCGCATAGTTTGTGATTCCTCGTTCACCATGCAAGTCAACCCATCTCGAAAAAAACTCGTCCGCAACACGTTGATATTCGTAGATTTCCTCATCTGTCATTTCGTTCTTATTGTTCACGAGCTTCATAGACTTGGCATAATATTCAACACTTTCGATCCATGTCTTTCGTCTGCTCTCATCTGGGCAACACAGATCAATCAGAATCTTGAATCCATTCACTATCCTTCGGATTCGGACATTATCCATGCAGATCGTTGTTATTGCCTTTGCTTTCTCGTCGTACGGCATTTTCCATTGCGTCGGGAATTCCTCAGATCCAAGAACAAGAGTATTAAGATTCCTGTTGACTGTATCTTGAAACTCTTGTATCCTCGCGTCCATGCCCCCCTCAGCTTCTTTATTGATCCAACTAAGCTCATCGCTCTTCGTATACTCCAGGCCTTCTCGGAGAATCATTGTTAGTAGCTTCAAGCCCATTTGGTTCTCCATATGAAGGATGCAAGGGATTGCATCCATCATATAAACCAAGGCCGTTGTCTTTTTTGAGACTTTGAATTGATCCTTGACTCTCTGTGCTTGATGATACCACCACTCCTTGACGTGTGATGATTTTAGCCCTTTCTGTCGATCCTCCAAAGAACCCGAGATATCGAGGCCTCTAGCAGTCAAGTCATTCGTCAAAATCTTTGCGTATTCTCTCCGTTGCTCTAAAGAGGCCACACTCAAGTCGAAATGAACACTTTGCAAACTCCCTTTCTCCATTCCCGACGCGACACATCTAGGATCTTGCTGTATAATGACTTGCGATTTAGCCCAGATCGATTTCATCGTCTTCGCTATGATAGGCATCTCCTTGATGAATTCAGTTATATCCTCCTCAACTTGTTGGATGTGTTCTTTAGAACAGATCTTGTGGTGTCGACAGATCCAGTTCTTTCTCTCGTCGTTGCCTAGCTTAACACAGATCTTGCATTCGGAAGCCGGTTGTGTCTCAGCATGTAACTCACCACTTCGAACGACACATTTAGAACAAGGGTAGGTAACTTGTTGAGCTGCCCCACCTCGGCCGAACAGTTTCCATTCACAGCTCATGTCGCAGTTTGTGGAAATCGTGAGTTGTAAAATCCCAAATTTCGTGGGAAGTACAATCTTCGCCCCTTCCTTGATCTCTACCATCATCATCCGGAACAGAGACCTGACCAATGACTCGGACTCTTTCTGACACACGCATAAGATCGGGAACACGCTGTGCCGTGATTGGCCCAGTAGATTGCAGATGTCGTTGAATTTCAGTCCACCCAGAACATGTCCGAGGTTCTTTGTAAACAAAGCCCCGTCCAAGCTCTGTGATAGGTAGATTGATCGTTCCTTGGCTTCTCCGCCCATCAAATTACCTGCCACCAGGATTGCTGCCATCACATCCGCCGCACGAAACGTGAAGCCTTCTGCTCCTGTTTCTTTGTTCCGTAGCATTCTGTAAGGGCATAGTAGGGCCCCGAATCTGTTCACTTCTGCCGCACAGTTTTGCATGCAAGAGGTGCTTGGCAGTAGAGTCTGTTGATACAGCACTCCGTCAGTTTCTACGGATCGTAGATACTCCAACCCGCGGAAGTTTAGTGGTCCTCCCGCCAAGTCCATTGCGCGTAGGATCTTGTACGGCGTTAAAACATTTTCTCTAACGTACTTGCGGAACACATTGTAGGTGGCTTTGAACAATTGCCCGCCGTGTATTGTCTTGTCGAGTAGCAAAGACCCGATGTCCGTAAAAAAAGATACTGCTTGATGACTTGTTGTGTCCATCTTTGATACCTTGGAAGTGATGAACTTGCGTAGGTAAGTCAGCAGAGTCGTCTTATCTTCTGGGTCGTAACATGACTTTGGTAGTTTGTCCGTTTCATTCTTCTCCTGTTGTGCTAGCTTTGCTTCGCGGAGCTCCTCTCGAGTTTCCTTGACGATCTTTTCCCAATACCGAAGCCTCTCACTTTTCTTCTTGGACTGCAGACGACAGTCCTTCAGCTTCGAAAGCATCGAGGTGAGTTTTTCTTTGAGGTGAACAACTTGTTTAATTAACTTCTCACGCTCTCTATCCTCTATTGTGTTGTCCTCGTGTGGACAATCTTCCTCTTGCAGGTTCATTTCAGTTGCCCTCAGCCATTCGTCAAGGTCGGTTTCGTCATCGTCCTCTTCTTCGTCATCTACCACTGTCTCTACGATTGGGCTACTGTGAACGGATTCTCTTGATTCCGGTGTCATTCCAATGCCTGTATTGGGTTCGGCATTGGGTTCTGTCCTTGAAGACTTGGTGTCGTTCTTCTTCGTGTCGTCGGAGGCAACCGTCGTTTCGTCCATGTTGACTGGATTACTTGGCGGATTTGTTGACTTAGGAGGATCATCCTCTACTGTGGTGTTGGTGGATGAAGGGAAGGGGGGTACTAGATCGACTGAAGCTGGTTCTGGAGCTTGTTCAGCAATCTCGGGAAGAGTTTTGTCCTTGTCCAAGTCTCTGACATTTTCAGTTGGGGCAGGTAATTGCTTGTCACGCTTGGCTCGTCGGATTTTGGTCCTTTTGATAGGCTCGGGTTCTTCAATAGGCTGGCAAAATAATTCAGCCGGAGGCGGTTCGGGTGCGTATTGAGAATTCTTGTGTCGGAAGGTTGGGCTCCACATGTTGGTGTGTTCTGCTGTGCATTTATAGCGGCCGCCGACGATGGTCCGATTAATATAATGGCCAGGCCGTGAACCCTGTTCTTGATCAGCCTTGTCGCAGTTGTTACAAAAGAAGTAACCCCTGTGTGCCTGTTCTCGGTCGCGACCGTAAACCAAGCACGGTACAAATTCTGATTTAAGGAACGTCTTACAGATTTCTGCAATTCTTTTTCGCTCTACAGAGTTGGATTCGCATGGAACTTCAGATGCACGTCTTTGTGCTCGAGTTTGCATGTTCGGCGACGCTTGAAGTTTTAAATCTCTCTCGATCTGTTGGATTTCTTCGGGAGATGGTTGGCGACAACCGTCGGGTTCGTCACTGGTTGAAGTGGAGCTGGTAGTCTGGCAAAGCTGACAGGGTGCTTCGTCAGTCAACTGTTTTGCAGGACTGGTTACTGGATGATGGTCTTCATTATTGGGCGACTCTTGGAGATCGACAACGCCATCAATCTGCGAATTTTCTTCTTGAGATGATGGACGAAGTCCATTTGGTTCAACACTTGTTGGGGCCAATCCGGCAATTCGGCAAGATTTGCGAGATGGTTCTGCAATCGGAGGGTTAAGCGATGCTTTGGGAACAATGTCTCTCCCAATCTGCTGACGGTTTTCTTGAGGTAATGGGCAAGGTCCATCGAATTCGACACTTGTTGCTGCCAGTCCGGCAATCCGGCGAGATTTTCGAGATGGTTCTGCAACCGGAGGGACTTCTGAAGTGTGATGGGCCTGGTTTGGGCGCTTCTTCGATGCACGGGTAGGCAAAGTGTATGTAAGATGAGATAAAGCCGCTGTTATTGTGAAATACAAGTCGTTATCTCATGGGCATACCTCCAGGGTCCATGTTGGAGGGAGGTTGGTCGGCAGGTGGTAGATGAGATCAAAGCACGATTAATAGGCGACTACTATGTTATATATCATACAACGCTGGATATATTTTATACTCAAGACTGGGGTGGCGCGCATTGGGCTAGGGGAGGGGCCTGGAAAACCAATGAATGAACAAGGCCGCTGTATTGTCGTCCGTATAACTTTACGAATATTTGCTACTTTTGTCAAGTAAGTATACCGTTGGATTCTTGAGACAAAAAGGAATCAGATGCAAGTGTTATCTGACAATTGTAGCCATTAATGGGTGAGTGGTAGTGCGTTGAAAATGGGTCAGTCTTTTGAGGCCAAAAATTGGGTCTTATATTTAACAAAAATTCATCCATACAATACTCCAGAGTGACAGAAGCGTTTCTGGTCTGTCTGTTGTACGTAGTTTCGTCATCCCGCGCGCACTATATACTAGGGGTGCTCGTATTGTATTGAATCTCTGTCTGTGAATGTTGGTGTCAACGTCCAGTGATGAATAAATAATCACGGGCGCCCCCTTTGTAACCTACGAAGGGCCTCGCCATGCCTCGCTACGTACCGCCTGGCATCGCCCGGCCCCTAGTTATGTGTTCGCTAGTGGGTACCGTGGTCGCTATTTGGCCCCTACGTGAGCGATTTGCCCCCAAAGGGCACCCCTAGTTTAGTCATCATAATTTCTGATAGTTTGATTGTTGCAAGCCGTATATTGCGTCTGGCCGTCAGTTTTTATTCAGTGATCTTCCGTGTAGTTGAGGGAAGGAGCCATTTTTCATTTTTCAGAGCTACCTAAACTACCTAAACTTCAAAACCTAAGTTTCACCTAAACTTCTTTAGAAACTACGCTAAAAATCTGAGTACCTAAGTTTGATAGCCCTATTTGAGACGCCAATACGCGAACCAGGGTTGTGTAGTAATGACATAATGAATTTTCTATGACTAATTGACTATTAATCACGATCTTAGCATCTAGTTACTTTACTAGATACTATCATGTACCCCACACTTCACCTCACTGACGTACTGAATTACTCTTAGTCATTTCACCAACTGATAACTACTTTACTTATTGACTATAGTCCTCCTCCATATTAGCGGTTACTTTACTACAGAACTAAAGTCATACATCTCTTAGTAAGTGTATTTACTACCATTGACTAATCACCGTCATGTCATCCTATGACTATACTTTATGACTATAGTACCTCGTCTCACTGAGTAATGATTTACTAAATTTCTCTCCATAGTCATGACTATTGATGACTAAGTCACCACTATAGAGTCTTACGACATACTACATACCACACAGAGAAAATGGACAGCGACCTCTTCCCCCCTTGCCTTACCATTTCACAGCAGCGACCCACAGCACCAAATCATGAACTTTCTTGAATGTAAATCCGAATGCAACATCAAGTACATCCTTCATTGTAATGCATCGTATTACAAAGCAATTCAAGAGTACCTTGTCAGTCCCCACGAAGGCATCTCCCGCTTGGAACTGCTTACTTGGGTTAAACGGCATACCATTGCATGGCTCATTCGACACCAAGGGCACATTGTATTTGAAGACGACAATACACAAAGCTCTACAACACACGCTTGCGTACTGTCTGATTTAAAATTCACACACCGTCTGGAACTGTGCTGTTGCATTGTTGTTCAGTGTATCTACGACCATCCGACCACAATTTCTCCATCAGACTTCCAAGAACACATTCTATCTCCCTCCGTGTCGAATGATTCGAGTCTTCTTTTCCTTGTGGTTCGATGCACTCCAAAGATAACAATTAACCGGTCTCCCCTTTTCCAGCAATGTTTAGATTACACTCGACAATGCAAAGAGGAGTTCCCGACTGCCAGTGTTCAAGCCATTCTTCTTTCATGGTTGAATCGCACCTCGGTTGTTTTTCACTGCAAACAATCGGCACAAAACTTCACCAACGAATACGTTATTCGGCAATGCTGTGAAGAAGACTCGTACGATGAAGAATGTATTCCAATCTGCATATCCCCATATCTACAAGAAATGGAAATTCAATACAACCATTCTAACTCTCCACCCAAAGCTTCTGTATCCACAGAATCGCATGAATGTCACTGTACTTCCCCAAGTACGCTTCTCCGTAAAAAAGACTCACCAAATGATTCTCCTGGCCCGGCCCCAAACGACTCTCCTAATGCAAATCACGAATTGGTTACTTCCCGATCCAAAAAAAGGAAAACAAGTTACCCGACAAGAAAAAGGATAACAAACGAATCATCAATCCGAAATCACATTCATTCTCCTGTACATTCCTATGCTACACGATCAAGGAACAATCAAATCACCAAGATTATAATGCTGGCCTCCAGATCAAAAACAAAAATAGAATATCCTGCAAGAAATCACCAGCCAGGCACTCCTCCAAAACTCAAAGACATCAGTCCGTCGTCATTGGAAGTTCATGTTCCCCCCATTCCAACAACAATCAAAGAAAGACGAATCGAGGAAATCAACCAGATGATCAAATTTCACCAACAGTTGAAATTATCTGGTTTGGTGGCGCAACGGGACAACTGGGAATCCTGGATTGACAATCATGTTAACCAGCCATTTGCCGACCGACCATTCATGGTACTAATGACAATCTGCATGAGTTCAAGCACTTCCGATTTGCAATTGAGCACAATCATGCCACGGATTTTTGCTTGTGGCATGATTTCTGCAACGAGTGTGATTGACATTGCTCAACAATTCGGCATGAACACAATGTGTTCCCTTCTTTCCGAATCTGGTAGGTTCTATGCGAACACGGAACGCATTGTTAATGCTGCGGATTACTTCATCCAAAGGCATAATGGAGTAATCCCAAGAGACATAACAATCCACGAACTGACGAGGCTACATGGCATTGGCTACAAGACGGCATGCATTATTTTAGAGGCTGCCTTTGGACGCGTTGATGGAATCCCCGCGGATATTCATGTAATCAAATGGTCTGCTTTTCTCGGCTGGACCTTCCCGAAACATACTGGACTTACGGTCTCCAAGTATCTTGAGGCCTGGGTCCCTCACAATCAATGGTCACTCGTGAATCCTCTTTTGGTGCGCTTGGACAACATTCAAACACAATTGTTGGCCGTGGTATTCTATTGACAAGACTTGGAGAAACCCTTCACTTGGATGCCGATATGTTCCAAAAGGTCAAGACTATGATTAATACGTATCGTCCGTTAAAATAATTAAATAGTTGCTTGCATATCACATGTATTCTTTCTTGACATTTACTACGCTGACGAGTCTCCATCGTCGTCAGTATTTTCAAATGCGGATTCACCATTGTCTTCTCCTTCCTCAGTTCCATCCCTGCTCTCGTTCTCTCCTTCGCTTCCTTCATTCCTGTCTTGTACTTGTCCGTCTTTCTCCCCTGTGTTGGCTGTTTCCAAACTCGCAGCCAAGGATCGACTGGTTTTCTTCCCCGAATGCCCTTGGCTATCCATGGATTTTGAGGTCTTCGCTTTTTTCTGTCGTGGCGATTGTCTAATTCCCTTTCGGGGAACTATCTTTGATTGCTTCCTTTTCTTCGTACTGGGCTCTGCATTCTTGTTCTTCACAGACTTTTTCGTCCTTTCACTTTCTTTGGGCCTTCCACTTTCTTTGGGCGGATTGGGCCTTCCACTTTCTTTGGGCGGAGTCTCTATAACGACAATTTCTTCTTCATCTCCTTCTTCGACAGCCACAACAGTATTGTCGTCTTTGTCTCTGTCCAGGTCGTCGTCGTACTCATCCTCTACTTCCTTTCGGTCCATGTCAACCTGTGGATTGTCGATCCCTTTCTTCATGAGACGTTGCAACATCTCGTCACTGTCTTCCTCGGGTTCTGACTGATCATCCGACTCATCTTCCGAGTCTTCTTCATGACGTGCTTTAATGCGCACATGTACGATACGGTTTGCAACAAATTCTCTCGGTTTCGTGGGACGGGCTGCTTTTTTCTTACCGTCGGACAGTCCTTGGACGGCCTCTGTTGCATCTTTGTCATTTACTGTGTCCACACCCTTGCTGGGTGGGTTTCCTACCGGAGGATCACCGGCATTGTCATCATCTTCTTCTCCATCTTCTTCTCCTTTGAGAATAACTCTACCAGACTCGTCCCGTTCTGTCCCGGCGAGAACCTTTCCTGAGCTGTCCCGTTCAGGAAAGGTTTCCAGAAACGACATTGTCACGGCGGGATCTTCCATCAAGTGGGTTTCATGGTCAAACGATAGTTCGTAGGATGCCAACCCATTGGCATTCTTTCTAACAGCCGACAGTTGAACTTGTTTTTGCTGAGTAGCTGCTTCCAAGCCAGGACTATCCTTGGCTTTCGGAGGCTGAACATAAGAGTTACTAACCGACACTCCATTCGCAATGTCAATCTCAGTCTTCTTGATTTCTTCCAACAAGGGCCGGTTGACACATTCCATTGTGCGCATCTCGTTGGTTTTCTTGTGGGCCCTTCTCATTGACTTGTTCTGGTGCATCCATGTACCAATTGAGAAGATGCGTTCTTGGAAAGCATTGGTGGCCGGCTTCGCTAGCCATATGATGGCACTTGGGTACAAGTAGGGGAACATCATGGAATGGGCCCTCCACCAACCAAGGAGATCGAAGTACTTGCCAATCTCCAGATAGTTCCTATTGACACAATTCTCTTTGAACTCTTCAGTTTCATCATCGTCCCACTTCTTCGAAACTTTCTCAAACTCCTCCGTACTATATTGTCGAATTATACTTTCCCAATGATTGTCAATATGATTTTCGCAGTTCTTCCGAAAATCGTCATAGCAGGCAGTGCATGTCTTCTTAAGGGCTCGCATTTTCTCCTGATCAGAGGCGGCGTCCGAAGCTCTTCCACTCAAGTGCAGGAGCACCTGTTGCTGCAAGTCATGGGACTTGCGCATGCTGGCGAAAACATTCTTGGTCTTGCGCTTAGTTGTTTTGTTATTCGTCTGTGAGTCGTCTTCAGCAGTCAAATTGAAAGACCGTGTCGCAGGTTTGTTGGCAGGTTTGTTTGCTGTGTTGGATTGGGCGGCCATTGCTGCACCGATCGTAGAGACCCGCGTGTTGCTGAACTTGTCCACCATGTCCTGAATAATTATTCTTCGACCTTCCTTGACAGTGTCCATGTTGTAAATACCGAAATTGACAAACATGTTTTCGTAGATGTTTGCCAATAGAGGATTGCAACAAACAGCCTTTAGTCCATCGTGATCACGGTGGACAAGGTAGTGCTTATATTCAGATATAATGCGACGGACCAGTAGTCGGGGTCCTGGCAAAAGGTCATCAAATTCAACTGTGTCTCGAAAGGTGTCTAGATCATCTATCGAAAGCCGAGCATCCCATTGATCCGGACTGCCTTTTGCTAGTTTGATGCAAGAAACTCCACTATTTTCTCCATTTGGAGGAAGGCTCATGGTTGTGGCTTGAAAGTATGAACAGAAAATCTCGAGTAAAGCGGCCGAGCTTGCACCAGGAGCATCTGATTGAAGTGTCATCGCCACTTGTTTCAGTGGCGATAGAATACCCTCGTACTGTGACAATAATTGCCAATCCTCTTCGCTGGGATATAGTTTGGCAAATTTGGGATCACTCCCAGCGGCAAGAAGTGCGTATTGATCCATTGCCCACTTCAGCCGAGCAAGGGTGTCCAACGAGAGAACAATACCACCAACCCTTGTATCGTTTGGTAGGGGAATCTTGATCACTTGGCATCCATAGGATTCACAGTTTTCTCGGAAATTTTGAAACCGACGAGGTGCTTTGCTACTCATCAACCATGCTGAAAACTTCTTGAATATAGACCAGAATTCAATAAAGGAGGGATTAGAATCCATCAGAATCCGGTTTTGGTAGCGTTGCACGAGACCGGTAGCATGCTTCAGCACTAACTCTGCCTTGTGCATATCACATTTGCCAGCACGGTCGGTCCCGACGATGTACTTTCCGGCAAGTACAGCAGCCGTTGTGTTGTCGTTCACTGAGGCACAGAGATCCTTTTTTGTGAGTGTCACACTTAGAAGCAGGGTCTCGGTGAGATTTGCCACATTGGTTGCTGCATGGCCCTCGCAATCCGCCAGCCCAATGGGAATGCGATATATTTTGCAGTTCCTTGGATCGATGAACATTACTGTAACGCCTAAGACATCATGGTCTTTGGCCTGCCAGATGTCATGGCAGACCGTGACAAATGGAATGTCTTGTAGGCAAAGACGGTTGTATTCCGCACGCACCCGCGTAATGAGACCAGAGACAACCTCAAAGAAATCTTGATAGGAGTCCAAGCGAATTTTTGTTATCTGCCATCTGCTCATAATTTCTGCTGAAGAATCTTTCAGCGCGGGAGCGTTTTTAATAGCGAAACGGATAAGGTTGCGGAACTGAGGTTTCTCCACTGTGATCGCTGGTAGGCAGCAATCATTGACGAACTGGTAGATCAGCTTCTGTAGTTGCTGAGATGATTGTGATTTCGTAGTGGTCTTTACTCGGAAAGAAGACAGAGTTGATTGGTTGCTTGGTGCTGTCTCATCCTCAAATACAACGTCCTTGTGATGGTTTTTTCGATGAGTCATGATATTGGACGTCCTCCCAGTTTTATTGCCACACCGCAATGCAGATTGATCCAAAGACTTTTCGTTGGAATAAAAGCATAACGGGCAAAGAACAATCCACCGGCTGACTTTCTGATACTTCTCCACAAAGGCGGCATTCTTGCTTTTTGTTGATGTGGCGTTTTCGATCTTGTCATTTGGACCAAGAAGTGTAGTAGAAGCAAAATCCTGTATCAGTTTAATGAAGCCGGAATATTGGGGGATATTGCCTTCGTTCTCGAAAATATACTTCTCGAGTTTCATCCAGTCGATGTGTAGGACCCACTTCCAGTATGGAGAGCAGTTGGACTCAAATATCAGGGGATGGGGACGTTCCAGAAGAGGTACAAGCTGCTTCTCTTGCTGATATTGCTCGTCCCTGGCTTGCTTGGCTGGAGCCCTTTCCTTCTCAACAATCTCTTTCCGGGCTTCAAGTGCTGATGGCTTCATCTTGATCGTTGTGGGAGTGGTCTTTTTGGAAGAGGAAGAGGAAGGCTTCTTGGATGAAGACGATGACTTCTTCTTTGAACCTTTGGTCTTTGATGGAGGAGTCTTCTTGTTGGATGTCTTGTCAGTGGCCTGGGTGGGAAGAGAATCCATCTTGTCCGAGGGATCTCCCATAGGTGCAGACATCTCCCATCGAATACACTGTGCTGAGGAGGAAGATTGCTGTTGGATTGTTGAAGGATGAGACTCAAAAGATCTGTCATTATACAGAGAAGCAGAGGTGCATAGGTACGATGAGGATCATCCTCATCTGTTTTGTTTGGAATTTTGGTGAATTGTGTGACAGAATGCGATTGTAGTCGTACTTTGTCGATTGGATGAGGAGTGACTTTGTACTACAGAGTCGATATTACCCATGTCAGGGTATTGACTTGGAGACTAATAGTAAGGAGATCCGTAAGTGAGTTACTTACTAAGAGACTAATAGTACGTCTGAAGAATGAGGGGTGACTGACTGTGATGACTGTAGTCGGTGGGGTGAGAAGGCAGTGATTGATTGGCAGACTGAAAGTAACTGGGGAACATACTTACTGATTTTACTACATGACTTCATAGTTAGTCATAGTAAATCACATAGTCATGTATTTTGGCAAATGTGTGATTATTGTACTACACAACCCTGACGCGAACAGGGGTCATTTCCATTCGTTCCATTCCATTCCTTGGCACCAAACGTGTGAAGGCATCACTGTAGATCAATCAGTACGATTGGGTGGCGATGGTGCGTTCTGATTCGTTACCATGTGTGTTTCACTGTTCGCGCGCCATCCGGTCGCCACTGGGCCATGTTTTTGCGTTATTTGTTATGACGATGCCAAACCCACATTGGCCGGACGACGCCACCATGTTGCTCTGCTTGTTTCGTTCTCTTCTTTCCCACACCATCACAACACACAACAATAACGCATAGCACACTACAAAAGCAACGCTTAGAATACTCGTAGCAATTTGAGTGAGTCAAGCTTGACTCATCGTTCTGAAACGTTTGCTGCATGCAAAAGTAGGCACTAAAACTATCTTTCCCAAACACACTGGCCGGCCATGTCTCTACCTACAAACACGGAGCGATGGATCCTACCAGTTCCATTCTAGTCACGACAATGGCATTCACCTCACCCATCAGGCAAGGAATCGAGTAAGTGTCCCAGGTCGTTTCCAATGCTTGTTCCGCCCAGCACTGTATTTTGGAGTGGCGGACGAGTCTATCACGTTTGGCATGACGGTTCAACCTGTGTTCCTCTGTCATTTTGCGTCCCTCTTGCATTCTTTGTGGGGTCTTATCGACTCCTTTTTTCATGTGCATGCCTTTCCTTGACACTGCAACAGAACTCTCTCTATAGATCAAGTCCAATACACTGCAAATGTGACCATTCTTAAGGAATGCCTGTGCAACCCTTCCAATATACTCGTATTGGTGGACATAGTACGTTTCCAAGCGTAGCTGCTGTTGGATGCTGTGCTCCTCTCTAGTAGTCATTGGACTGTATTTTTGCATGGAATGAGAATATCCAAGGATCCATTCGTACTGCCTACTATAAAATGAAGTGAGGTTCATCTCCCTGTGTTTGCCGCGTCATGCGAGAGAGAGACCCTAGAGACTGTCATTGGTCGGGGAAAAGTTCATTCGGGGCAACCCCCTTCCCACTGCCAACAAAAGACTATGGTCCATCGAAACCCTCTCATTGCTTATATAGTAGTATGACACGCACACCGTATTACTCTAAAACTAGTCGTTTGGCCCTCTTGTTTTCGTTTGATTCGTCCTCCGTTTCTTGTGGGAGTACAGTGGTAGTGTGTGTTTCTTGTTGTTGTTGTTGCGGCTGCTGTTGTTGTCGTTCTTGCTGTTGTGGTAGTTCTTATTCTTATCCCCGGGGCGTGGCAAAGCCATATTCGGTATTGTCAAAGGGTTCCGGCAAGGGTTGTTTGACCAAGCCTTCGGCCTGTTCCTTGATGGACGCAAACATCTGTGGTTCGCCATTCGTGACCAAACCATAAAGACAGCGACACCCAAAACACCACATTCCGATCCATGCACACACACACACACACACACGTGTGAGCAAACGTTTGTTCCAAAGACTCCTAGATCCAGAGCATCGATCAATTCCAACACGAGCCAGTAGACTCCAAACGCACACAAACACAAACCCCTGCTGGCACACTCTATAGTGCCACACAGACATACACACATACATACACACACAGACATAACAAGACTGATTCGACGTACCGGATGGGTAAAGTATCGTTCTCCAAAACTGGGAATGATACAGACGGCCGTTTTCTGAGCCGATTCCGGTCGTTGACAGACTTGGAGGGCGGCCGCGACAATGGCACCGGAACTCACACCCACGGGCAAGCCCGTCATCCACAATTCATTGGTCGTGGCCATGGCCGTGTCGGACGAAATGGGGACAACCTCATCCAACAAGTTCAAGTCCAAGACGGGCGGCACCAAGCCGGCCCCCATGCCTTGAATCTTGTGCGGACCTTGGGGACCAATCTTGTCGCCGCCCTTGGCGGCCGTAATCAACATTTGTTCTTGTGGTTCGACAGCGACGGTAACCAAGTTGGGATTGAGGGGCGGACAATTGTGTGCGGCGGAACCTTTGATGAATTGGGACACGCCCGTGACGGTGCCACCCGTCCCCACACCCGACACCAACAAGTCAATCGTCCCATCGGTATCACGCCAAATTTCGGGTCCCGTCGTTTCGCGATGAATTTTGGGATTGGCGGGATTTTCAAATTGTTGCAACATGAATCCGTGCTTGCCGTCACGGTCCAAGTCGGCCAAAATTTCATGCGCCTTGGCCAAGGCACCGGGGACGGCCGTTTCCTTGGGCGTCAAGACCACTTGACAGCCCAACGCCAAAAGCATCATGCGTCGTTCGACCGACATGGTTTCCGGCATGGTCAAGATGCAGTCGTAGCCCCGTTCGCGGGCAATAAAGGCCAAGGCAATACCGGTATTGCCCGACGTGGGTTCCACCAAGGTTGTTTGACCGGGCGTAATCAAGCCATCGGCTTCGGCTTGATCAATCATGCTGCGACCCAACCGATCCTTGACGGAACTACAGGGACCCAAGGATTCCATCTTGCCATAGAGTTTGCATCCCTCGGCCAAGGGATGAGAAGCTTGCAACATGGTGCCCAAATCCAACAAGGGTGTATTGCCCACGAGATCTGAGGGACGCGATGCCACATGCAGCAACCGTTGGCAGCTCGTCGTGGTCGTGGCGGCGGCGGCGGCGGCGGCCAAGGATGTACCACGCCATACGGACGTTTTGGCGGAGGAGGACACTGCGGAAACCACCAATCGGTTCATTCTTGTTGTGTGCGGCAGAGAGACTTTTGCTTTTGTGAGTGTCTCCTCAAGAGAGTGGAGAGACTAGAAGCTGCTGTTTTCAAGGAAGCAACCAAAAAAAGGATTCGAAACCCAAGATCCAATCTTTCTTACAATAACGACAGAGTGGTGTGGATCGAACTAACTGTCGTTGTCGTCGTTGTCGTCTCGTGTCAAAACAGCGTGGGCAACCTTATTTTTCTTCAAGACCCAAGATACACCCAAAAAGATACGTATGCCTGTTCATCAATTCACCGAAAGGAGGAAGACGACGACGGGTGTGTATCATCGTCGTCAGAAAAGATATCTCGCGGGGAATCTTTTCGCATTATATGCGACCTATGAGCCACTGCGCGTCATGCGTTCTCTTCTTGTCTAGCCGTTACGGTTACGGCTCGAGGTAGCTTAGCAACCACGACACTTGACAGGATATAGCAACCGGAGGAGAAGAATCATCGCCACAGACAGTGCGAATGAACCCCATTGGAAACACATTGATAAGACAGTTTCGGGCAGATCATCATTTCTCGTCCCATTTAAAAAATGGCACCACCAAATCC
Organism: Epithemia pelagica; assembly: GCA_946965045.2. Classification (NCBI taxonomy): domain Eukaryota; phylum Bacillariophyta; class Bacillariophyceae; order Surirellales; family Surirellaceae; genus Epithemia; species Epithemia pelagica. The sequence goes on from OX337237.1 coordinate 767,688, forward strand.
ACGGAGAATGGTCAAGTCCAAACGGAAACATATAAAGAGAATCCAAAGCATAGCTAGCAGCTATATCAATGGACCATTTACCACAGTCCTAGGAGTACTCTATATTGTATGATTTTTGTGCTGGTGGTGGTTCGTCATGGAATACACACACATATCGTCTCGCGCAGAAAGACTGCAACTTCCGGTAACTACACGTGAGTCGCATATTCTCTCCCAATACCCAACGGACGAAACCAAAACAAAAGATCGATATTCATACAAAGTACGTATTATGATACCGTAGAATATGATTTACCATTCTCTAGTATGGAACAAACGGGAATGTCGAAAGGTATGTCGTTGGTATGTCGTTTGTATGTCGTTTGATGTTGTTTGATGTCGTTTGATGTCGTTTGATGTCGTTTTGGGCTCGCGCGCAAACATGGTTTGCCTCAAAATCCAGCGGTGCTCCTTCAGTTGATGGGCCTACCGTCAATCAGTGACTTGAAACCTTGTGATTTCTCGTGAAGAATCCCATTTGCTGGAGAGTACATATTCTTTTGGCGATAAAAACATCCGACATCATCCGACATCCTCCGACATCCTCCGACATCATCCGACATCATCCGACATCTACCAAATCCTCCGACATCCGTGACTCTGGATGTTTTCCTCATATTAAAATAATCTGTACCTAGTATGATCATATAAGAGGTATTACTGTGTGAAAATTAAAAATGTTATATCGTGACGATACTCTGAGTAGTAGAAGGATTACCTATGTTTTGAGTCCATTACCGGAAGTTGCTGAATCTACTCCAAATCTTTGTTATTCGGATATTCTCCACCCCTGGCTGAATTCAGCCGCATGGGCTGAATTCAGTCAATCGTAGAAAGTTGCTAGAGCACGACAATCAAACTCAATGGCAATGGCATTTTAGATACTTGTTGTTTACTTACTTGAGAGGACTAGTGCAAAAGGAGAAAGTTGTTTGATTGTTGGCTGTTGAGCATTCGATCCACATTGGTTGCTCCAAAATTTTTGGTGTGTGTATTGTGCGCCCAAACACAGAAAAATGAGACTTCGTCTCGGCAGTGGTGCAAAAGGAGCTGTCCTTGTTTCAAGGCTGCATCCAAAGGATCAAATTGCCAAGGCCTATCCTAATTCCACTAAAGATGACAGGGCAAGTGGGTTGATTGTGGTGGAAGAGGCAATGAGGAAAATCCGTAGAGAAGAGAAGAGAGTTGTTGTGTTCCAGCACCCAGCACGCGGTGATTTTGCCGAACCGTTTGAATGTTGGGCGATCCATCGCTTTGTTCATGTGACAGAAGAAGGCAATCCAGAAGGTGTTTTTGCTAATGAACAAGAAGCAGGAATACATCAAAGTGGTAGCACGGCCACCTCTTCAAGTACTGCAAACACAACCGCCACCACAGAGCAGCAGACGAGCAACACCGGTCAATCGAATGGCGAAAGGGAAGACAATGGCCACGAAATTCCCAATGAGATTCAGGATCTCATTGATGCCTCTGGTGGAAGAAATCTTTCTGTTGATGATAAAGCTGTTGTACGGAATATGGTGCCTGATATGATTGACGACGACAATCAACCGGCACCTGAAAATGTTCCACTTCCGAACGAGAACACGGATGGCATCTTCTCAGCTTGGGAGCATTCAGGTAGCTGCTACCGCTCCATGGAGGGAGGAAGAAAGCTCCCAGCTCGACTCAATTTTCCCAGTTCTGCAACTCCAACATTATTTGTCGTGTGGGAAATGTTTTTTTTTACATCCTTCGTCAAGGAAGTCATAATTGTTGAGACCAACAAGCGTCTTGCAAATCTGGGTCAGAGGAGCATGTCGTACGGAGAGTTCTTGCGATGGATAGGTGTTTGGCTTCTCATGTCAACAATCCATGGCCCTGATCGTAACTCATTCTGGTCATTGGGGGAGATCAATAGATTCAAGGGTGCTCCATGGCGTTTGAACGACATCATGTCCAGAAAGCGATTTGATGCAATATTGCGCGCCATCTACTACACAAACAATGCACCACCCCCCTATAGTGACCGCTTCTGGGAGGTTCGGCAAATGCTTGAAATGTGGAATAAAAACATGGAGCAACAATTTACTCCAAGCTGGGTAAATTGTCTTGATGAATCGATGTCAGTGTGGACAAACAAGTACACATGTCCGGGATGGATGTTTGTCCCACGGAAGCCACATCCATTTGGAAATGAATATCACACAGTGTGTTGCTCTCTCTCTGGTATTCTGTGGGGATTAGAATTGGTCGAAGGGAAGGATGCACCACGACAACGGCCACAACCTCTGCACCAAAATCTGGGCAATACCGTTGGCTTATTGTTGCGAATACTTGCTCCAATTTTTGGCTATGCCTGTGTTGTAATTCTGGACAGTGGCTTTTGTGTTCTCAAAGGGATTGTTGAGCTGAAGAAAAGGGGTGTTTTTGCATCAGCCCTTATCAAGAAGCGTCGCTACTGGCCAAAATTCATTCGTGGAGACGACATCAAGGACCATTTCAACGACAAGTCTGTTGGAGATTGTGATGCTTGGAAAGGATGCATGGATGAAGTTGATTTCCATGTGTATGCTATGAAGGAACCTGATTATGTGATGTCATTAATGTCTACATATGGCACTAATCAGCGGACAGGGAAGACAACTCGTCGAGACTGGGTTGAGAGTGGTACAAAGCAGCAAAAGTCTTTTCAGTATCCGGAAGTTGTTGGAAATCACTTCCTCTACAGACACTCAGTAGATGACCACAACAATAAGAGACACTCCCCAATCAGCATAGAAGAAACATGGGGAACAAAGTGGTGGCCAAACCGTGTGTTTGCATTCCTTTTGGCCGTGACAGAAGTGAACGTAAACCTGGGCCTCCAGTATTTTGCCAAGTATGATAAAATTGGACAGATTGAATTCAGGAAGCAGCTTGCAGGGCAACTCATCTTCAATGATTATTTTCAAGAAGAGGAGGACATGACACCTGATTTGAAGAGGAGAAGATCACGAGAACAAGGTCACACTCTCACCACGTTGCCGAAGGGAAAAAAATTTTCTGGGGTGAGAATTGTGAATGCAGCATCAGATTATCCACAACACAAATGCTCTGGCTGCGACAAGAGGGTGCGTACCTACTGCTCATGCACTCCAGGAGTGTATAGATGCAGTGAATGTTTTGGGTATCATCTTTCATCAAGAGAAAACAATCTTTCAACACCGAGCTGAAATCAGCCGGAAAAATCACCCCCATCGACTACCCATTCCAGAAGCTCGTATCTTTTTTTGTTACAGGAATTTGTGAATAACATTACTACTACTTAGAAAGCTCTTTTCGAGGTCTACACGATGGAATCAAACATTTCTCTTGATTCGTAATATTCGTGGAGTGATGAGGTTTCAAATCCAGACTGAATTCAGTCAAAAAGGGTGTATAGAGTCCGTATTAGTACCCTCGGGCCGTATGAAATCCATACTCCCGATTGTCGTAGGGTTCCGGCAAGGGTTCCTTGCTCAGGGCCTGTGTCCAGGGAATGTGTTTTTGAGTTCTGAAATCGAGTTTCGAGTTTCGAGGTTGAGCTAATAGGTTATGGTCCTCTTGAAAACTCGAAAACACAACCTCGAATCCCCCAAATCTTGGCAATCCCCCAACGACCTTGCCAAGATTCTGAAATCGAGTTTCGAGTTTCGAGGTTTGCAAAGAGCCCCACGCGCTCCTACAAAACCCACCTTTCAGCCGCCGGGCTCTCTGTCTCTCATTTCGATCTCTCCGACAACAACAACGAGGCAATCTCTCTTGTCCATCATAGACAATAGTACAATAGTAGCACAATGATTGATGTGATATAAGTAGGAGCTTCTCTAGAAAATGAGCAAGTATTATTAACCTGTCGCTGCCATGGAAGTAATGGTCACAACCACTGTCAATGGTCAAAAGCAAATAGTTCTCATCTCTCCATAGATGACATGGTTACGGAACAAAGCCCGCATCCTGCTCCATGGACGGGCTCTACAAATATTCTACCTTCTCCCGTTATGCAATGTGATATTAGGAATTAGGAGTACTCAAGCGACATTTGTTTGTCGTCATTGTCAATTGCCGTTGTGCTCGTTCATGCGCCGGTAGGGGGGAAGCATGGGAGTGCACGAGTATTGAAAAATAAAACTCGAAACTCGAAACTCGAAAATACAGTTTTTACCTGGACACGTACATCCAGATCGTTGTTTCAAGGTAGGGACAGAGCCCCACCTCAAAACTCGAAACTCGATTTCAGACCTCGAAAACACATTCCCTGGACACAGGGCCTCAGGGCTCAGGGCCTGTGTCCAGGGAATGTGTTTTTGAGTTCTGAAATCGAGTCAATAGGTTATGGTCCCCTTGAAAACTCGAAAACACAACCTCGAATCCCCCAAATCTTGGCAATCCCCCAACGACCTTGCCAAGATTCTGAAATCGAGTTTCGAGTTTCGAGGTTTGCAAAGAGCCCCACGCGCTCCTACAAAACCCACCTTTCAGCCGCCGGGCTCTCTGTCTCTCATTTCGATCTCTCCGACAACAACAACGAGGCAATCTCTCTTGTCCATCATAGACAATAGTAGCACAATGATTGATGTGATATAAGTAGGAGCTTCTCTAGAAAATAAGCAAGTATTATTAACCTGTCGCTGCCATGGAAGTAATGGTCACAACCACTGTCAATGGTCAAAAGCAAATAATTCTCATCTCTCCATAGATGACATGGTTACGGAACAAAGCCCGCATCCTGCTCCATGGACGGGCTCTACAAATATTCTACCTTCTCCCGTTATGCAATGTGATATTAGGAATTAGGAGTACTCAAGCGACATTTGTTTGTCGTCATTGTCAATTGCCGTTGTGCTCGTTCATGCGCCGGTAGGGGGGAAGCATGGGAGTGCACGAGTATTGAAAAATAAAACTCGAAACTCGAAACTCGAAAATACAGTTTTTACCTGGACACGTACATCCAGATCGTTGTTTCAAGGTAGGGACAGAGCCCCACCTCAAAACTCGAAACTCGATTTCAGACCTCGAAAACACATTCCCTGGACACAGGGCCTCAATTCTTCCGCTTGTGCCTTGACATGAGAAAACATCTGGAATAGTCACAAAACACAAACACACAACAACAAAGAAAAAGAGAACGTGGCATGTGTCAGAGTGACTTTCTCGTGTGCGCTGTCCGCAACCAACCAACCACAGCGACCACCAAGTGCACACAGATAGGCACAGGATCGTGAGGACGTACCGGATGACTAAAGTATCGTTCTCCAAAACTGGGCAAGACACAGACGACGGTTATATTTGCCGATTCCGGTCGTTGACAGACTTGCAAGGCGGCCGCGACATTCGCACCCGAACTCACGCCCACGGGCAAGCCTTTAAGCCAGAGTTGTTTGGTCATGTTCATGGCGAGCATGGAATGAATGGGTACCACCTCATCAATCAAGTCCAAATCCAATACTTTGGGAATCACACCGGCCCCCATGCCTTGAATGAAATGAGGACCAATCTCTTGCAAGGGTTCTCCTCCCTTGGCTTGGGTAATCAACATTTGTTCCCGAGGTTCCACGGCAATGGCTTGCAACTTCGGATTCTTGGGAGGACAGTCGTGTTCGGCCGAGCCCTTAATGTATTGCGTGACACCGGTCAGTGTGCCACCCGTCCCAACGCCAGCCACAAAAATATCAATGGTTCCCGCCGTATCTCTCCAAATTTCGGGACCCGTCGACTCTCGATGGGCTTTGGTATTGGCTGGATTGTCAAATTGTCGCAACAAGTAGCCGGTGCCCTTACAATCGGCCACGACTTGTTCGGCCTTGGCCAGGGCTTCGACCATGCCAGCCTTTTTGGGCAGAAGGACGACATTGGCACCCAGTGCCAAGAGCATGAGGCGACGTTCCATGGTCACTGATTCCGGCATGACAATGGTACATTTATAGTCACGTTCGCGTGCCAACATGGCAATGGAGATGCCCGTATTACCCGACGTGGCTTCCACCAAAGTCGTTTCCCCTCGTATAATCAATCCCTTGGCTTCGGCATCGTCCAACATGGTACGAGCAATCCGATCCTTGACCGAATTACAGGCATTGAAGGCCTCCAATTTGCCATAGAATTTGCACCCATCGGCGAGTTTTTCGTCGGAAAAGACGTGATTGCCCAAATCCAACAAGGGCGTTTTGCCAATCAAGTCGGAGGGACAAGAGGCCACATTCAAGGATGTACCGGATTCTCCATTCATCATTTTAATAGCTGCTGTGTCGGTGGTCGTAGATTTGGTTTCGAATTTCTGATCGGATCAGATTATGAGAGGAGCACCCCTAGCATAAAAAATTCTGCCTAAAAGTGTCTCAATACCAACACCCCTGGCCTCAAAATTTCTGCCATATCGCCAGCCCGCACACCAAAAGACTGGCCGACTACTAATTTGCTCGCCCGGCGTCCTTAAATAGAACATTTTTGGTTCCCACTACCACAACTCATTTCATAAGTAAAATGTCGTACCGGTATCATCATTTTCTCATGCGGTTATCGTATCATCTTATGTATCATTGAGCTCCATCCAAGATGGCTCGGCATCGCATTGCAATCAACAATCAACAACAAGACACCCCATGTTCATTCCATCCCAGCACCATCGTTGTCTCACAACTAGGAACAAAGCAGTCTCTCCTTCTCCTACATCATGTCGTCGGATTATGAGAATTCCGTTTCAGTGAATCAAATTCCTTTCTTTGATTGGACGTCACAAGATACCCTACGAATGGGTTCGTTTATTGCGATCCAATTGAAAAACCAGGATCCAAAGACGGTGACCATCGCTCGACTCGAACAGCGACAACGCGAAGAAGATTCTCTCGATCCGGATGAACCTGTTGTCACCCACATCCGTCTACGCCTCTTCCCTCCGCTGTTTCCCACCAAGCCTATCGATTGTCACCCGCGTATTCCATCTCATTCTATTCCCAAGATCCTCCATGGCTGCGGTTCCCAAAACGTCGAGCTTTACGAATCAAGGGAATGTGTTTGGATCAATGGCGAGATCCCCGATGACGAAGTCAAAATTCTCTTCCCCGCTTTTGTGTTTTCATTTGAGGAACTTGAGAAATCCGAAAACGGATGGGCCCACGGCATCCATAATGTTTACTTTGCCCGTTTCTGGCACAACAAGATCTACTCCTACACGGTGCGCGCAGAGAATCGTCTTGACCCTATCCCCAAAGGCACTGTTCTTGGGTTCATGAACAAGCACCCACTGTACAAACAGCCATCCAACCTAATCATTGCCCGCCGTTGTCAACACCATGCCATATGGGTTGGACTGTTTAGTATCCAGAAAGCAATCATCAAGATGTTGAATAAACGTGGCATGTCCAGTTCGAGCCGAGAAATTATTTCTCTTAATGTTGGATGCATCCCCTTGGAATGCATCCAATACATTTACTCCCTATCGAAGTTTGTGTCTCCCATCGACTGCCACCCAGTGACCCTTCGCGACTCCTTTCTTCATGTTGACTCGTCTCTCACTCGTCGCAAGCTTTCCATGTCCTTTGATGCCGGTGTTCTCCGTTTCAAGTCTATTTCAGACCTCAAGTTACTCCGGTCCATATTTGGACCAAGCTCGACGTATGCTCTTCAGAGAAACGTCCTAATCTTTCGGACGGTAGCACTGGGACGACTCTTAAGCGAGGACATCATCTGTCTGTGATCTCCGGCCATGTCAACGACCGAAGACGAAAAGTTCAAGCGACGCTCGAAGGAACAGCGCGTGGACCTCTGTTTCTCGCCATTCAATGTACGTGTCACCGTTGGATACGAGAGATACGTATACTCGCTCCGTGCATGTGGTTCTCTTCGACGCCCCTCACATTGCCCAACACTCAATACCATTCTCCGTGGCCAATCTACACAGACCTGTTCGGACACTCTCCAACCGATCAAACCAAGCTCTCCCACAACAGACCCATCTTCCGAAACGGGTACAGATTCCCATGACAACCTCGACGAATCAGAAGAAGCTGAAGAATCTCCGTCAGATGAGTGCAACCCTCCTGTTCTACATCCTCCTGCTCTACAGAACATACAACTTGGTGATCAGTTTCTTGATGGTCAAACTGTTTACGAAGTAGTGACTGTCAACAAGACAGCTTCGAATCCTGTTTGTACTTGCCGTACTGTTGCCGGAAAGCACTACGATAAGCATCGTCCTGCTGAAGAACAGGACACTATGGAACGAAAGGACATTGTCCAGTTGTTGATCGATATCCATGACTTTGCCTAACCTTACATAATATAATCGCGTACCATACATATTAGTAAGACTTCTCTAATTATGCTTTCTTAGTGTTAAAGTTCTTCTCCCATCCTGGAACAGGACCGTGAACAATCTCGACGTCATAGTTGTAGTCGTAGTCATCCCCAGCATACTTGTCCCAAAGATGGTCGTCATCGAAGACCCATTTCTTTAACTCTTCTAGGTCTTTCGTATCTTCTTCCGTCCATCCTTTGGATTCCCTGGCCCTTCTTTCCGCTTCGGCATTGACAAATCGCCCAAACTGTACATCGCCCCCGTTATTTTCTACCCAGTTGTTCCATGTATCCATTTCATTGTCCGAAACTTTGGCAATAGACTCAAGCATGTCATCGTATCCCCATCCCACCATAAAGATCATCCTGCGTTGGAGCCAGCGTGCCATTGGCTCCAACCTACTGCGACGCCCCTTACCACCATGTGTAGCCCCTCCCCGTTGTGTACGATTGAAGTAAAATTGTTTAAAGACACTGTTAAAAGCTTCGTCACGAGACCATCAGGAAAGTTAGTAAACAAGCAAGACAATCCACTCCGATGCATCCATGTCTGATGATTACTCACCTTCCCAGCCTTGTTGGGCGTGGGCACTAAGATTCTTCCAATGACCAAGGTATTCCATGATGTGGCCACTACCAATGAGATGACAGTAGTTCGTAATGCCTCGTTCTCCATGTAGTTCTACTCATCTCCAAAAGAAAGCATCCGCCTCTCTTTGGTAGTCGTTGATCTCTTGGTCTGACAAGTTGGTTTTCTTGTTCACCAGTTGCATTGACTTCCTATAGTGACTCACGCTTTCCTTCCACAGACTCAGTCGTTCTTCGTCTACCTCGCACAAGTCAATGATCCTCTCCAGCCCCCCAATAACTTTCCAAATACGGACATTGTCCATACAGATAGTTATGAGCTGGTTTGTCTCCGTATCGAAAGGTACTCTCCACTGTCCTGGAAGATACTCTGTCCCAATCAAGTGCCTGTTTACCGCCTTGTTGATTGATGCGATGAAGTCTATGCATCTCGTCGATTCACATTCTGCTGTTAGCCACTCTAACTTCTCGTTCTTGGTATTTTCCAACCCGTCCTTGAGTATCATCGTAAGCAATTTTAGGCCCATACGGTTTCCATGTGAAGCAAACATGGGACCGTATCCATCATCTGGACCAATGCTGTGGCCTTCTTTGAATCTCGGAATTGGCGAACCACCCTTGTTGCTTGATGGTAAGTCCATTCTTTCACATGACTTGCTTTCAGTCGTTCTTGACGTTCCTCTAAGGTCCCTCTGATTTCCAAATCTCGTGCCAACAAATCGTTGGTTAGTAGCTTGGCGTATTCTGTCCGCTTGGCTCGTGTTGCGACGGAAAGATCAAAATGAATACTCAACAGTTCCGACTTTTGTTTCTCCGAAGGAACATGCCTAGGATCTTCTTCGATCACCATCTTTGACTCTTTCCATATATCCTTCAGCTTTTCCGAAATCCCTGGCATCTCCTTTTCTAGAACCTTGACACTCCCTTCAAGTTCCGACAAATGAGAATCTGTGCAGATCTTGTGGTGTCGGCAAACCTAACCAGGTTGATTGTGATACCCGAGCTCATGACATATGGTGCATTCAGACACTGGTTGAGTTGGTAGGTGAAGTTCTCCACTCTTCGCAGCACACTTGGTGCAGGGATACGTCGCTTGGCCAGCCGCACCTCCGCGCCCGAGTAACTTCCATTCACAAGACATATCGCAATTCGTAGAGATCGTGATCTCTAGAATTCCGAATTTCGTGGGAAGTACTATCTTAGCCCCTTGTTCAATTTCGACCATCATCATCCGGAACAGGGAACGCACGAGAGCCTCCGATTCGTGCTGACACACGCAAAGGATCGGAAATACACTATTCCGTGACTGTTTCAGAATGTTACAAACGTCATTGAACTTGAGACCGCCTAACACATGGCCAAGATTTTTGGTGAACAACGCACCGTCCAAACTTTGTGACAGGTGAATCGATCGGGTCTTGGCATCACCGTGGATTAAATGGCCCGCCATCAATATAGCCGCCATCACATCTGCGGCTCGAAAAGTAAATCCTTCTGCTCCCGTTTCGGAATTTCGGAGGATTCTATACGGTGCAACTATTCGACCAAACCTCTCAACAACAGATGCACAGTCTTGCATGCAAGCACTACTGGGTAAGAGTGTCTGGGCGTAAGCAACACCTTCGGTCTCGACATTTCGGAGTAACTCTATCCCCTGAAAATTGAGTGGACCGCCCGCAAGGTCCATGGCACGTAGAATCTTGAATGGATGAAAGACATTCTCCCGCACGTATTTGCGGAAGACATTATAGGTGGCACGAAACAACAACCCACCGTGAATCCCTTTGTCGAGTAGCATTCGTCCGATCTCGTTAAAAAAGGTCCCCGCGTGCTTGCTCTCCTTATCCATGCGCTTTACTTTCGATTCAATGAGCTCTCGAATGTAAGTCACAATCTTCTTCCTAGCCAAAGGAGTGTAACAAGATTTCGGAAGAGCTTCTTTATCTTTGAACTCTTTCAATTTCTTCTTGAGGTGAGAAATCTGAGACGACTTGCGTTTCGATTCCTTTCTTACTCGCTTCAGTTCTTCTTGTAATTGTCTGATTTTAATTCCTAATTCATTGTTCAGGTCGCATTCCTCAAATTCGGGAAATGGGGGGTCCTCGTCGTCATCACAACAGGAGGAATCATCATCTGGTTCATCTGGTTCATCTTCGAGGTCATCCTTGGCTAGCTCCTCATTTGTGTCGGGAACACGTTCGTCGGCACCGGATGGAACTTGAGGATCACATCCATCACCTATTGCAGTAGATCCTGGGGCAGATGCAGCCGTATTGGTATTGTCTCTTGTCGTCGAGCTTGGTGAAGAAGCTTCGTTTGCATTTGGGCTTGGCGGTGTATCTTGAGTCGAGGGGATGGTAGAAGACTCATTGATGGTTTCTACGGAATTATCTACGTCAAATGAATCTACAGGTAAACGGGAGTCGACACCATCTGGGTCGATATCGTCGTCAGGTTCCTCTCCTTCGGTGCATCTTGCGGAAAAAAGCATGTCTTCAATTGAGTTTTTCAATTTGTTGATTGCCATCTTCACTTTCTTGAAACGACCTTTCTTCTTTTTCCTTCGGGGGGCAGCGGTTGGGAGACAAAAGAGCTCTGCATCTGGGGCTTCGGGACATATCGAGATCTGGGATCTCGAAATGTCGGCCGAGAAAAGTTCGTATGTTGGGCCCGACATACATAGCGGCCGTTAATGGCTGCGTGGCGATTGATAAATTGCCCGGGACGTGACCTTCTTCCGTGTCTGCCGCATGGCATTGCGAGCAGAAGAAGAAACCAGGATGTTCTTCTTCCCTTGCGCGGCCGTAGACAGAGCAAGGTACGTGTTTCTTGCCCGATTCAAGAAAGTCCTTCAGGATTTTCGCGATGCGCTTACGTTCGACAGTATTCTCTTCACATGTGACTTTGCTTTCTGACCTACGGGCACGGGTCTTCTTGTTTGGTGACGGTACCAGTTTGATATCCTCGTCAACCTTCTTGTTCATCTCTTCACGAGCGGTTGCCGATGGACCGGTGATTTTTTCTTGTTCTTCTTCTTTAGATTGCAAGCGCCGTGACTTGCGAATGGCAGGTTGGTCAGCCGTTGCTTTGTTTGTCGCAAGGTCATCTTGGAGGCGTCTCTTGTTGTTTGATTCTTCCATTGCGTCTTCGGAGGTACCTCCCTCAACAACATCGAAAGAGGTGCCTCTTGGATGGAGGAGATAGATGACGATGTTAAGGGAGATTAAAGATTGATTAAGATGCGACTAGTCTGTGTTATATATTAATCAGGAATGGTTATTTTTTATGTTCAGAGGTGGGAGCGGCTCGTCCATTGGCAGCACAGAGCACAAAATGGGATGAAAATTCCAATGAGAGATGTGGCGGTCATACGGAAATCGCTGTAACTCATTGAATTCTGGGTAGATTTGTTAACGGAAAAAAGGGTCTAATACTTGAAAAAACAAAGTATCTTGCGTAACAAACCGATAACAAATGTAGCCAGAAATGCGTTCATGGGAAGTGGGTAAAGATGGGCTTTGCGTTGGAACCGAAATTTTGGGTCTTATATTTAACAAGATTGATCCCACTAAAATGCCTATAGTGACAGACAGGTTTCTGGTGTGACAGAGGGGAAAAATTGAGGTCGTCCGGCGCGCACTTATTCCAGGGGTGTTGGTATTGTCATTCGGGTCGCTACGGATTGGGTACGTCATCATGACGTGTAAGGGACTAATGACCAAAGGGAATGGAACGGTCATTATCGGTTACCTACTTACTGGTTTTATGCGTTGGATGTTATGGTTAATCCTACTTAGTCTTTCTTTGGAACGGATTCTATCAAGTAGAATAAGACAGTTTATCAGACCCACCGTCTGGTAAAGGAGAACAAAGAATGGCTACATCGACACGATTGAATACGAAAACTGCAACTGCAAGTGGAAGGAGCGGAAGCGGAAGCGGAAGCGGAAGTGGAGGCGGAAGCGGAAATGGGAACCCCGGGGCCACGGGGAATGGGGAAGGAGATCGTACTTCACGCCATGGCGCGAGTATGGGAACGGGAGCGGGAGGGAGTGACCCGCCAGGAGGTGTACCTGGAACGAGAGGAGGAACCGCAGCAGGGACAGCTGCAGGAGCGGCCCCGGGAGTGGCGGCACCAGGTGGTGCGCCTGGGACTGGCGCAGGAAGCGCCGGAACGGGAGGTGCCGGCGGTGGCGCCGGTGCAGGAGGTGGTGCGCCGGGAGCAGGAGGAGGGGGACATGGTGGCGGTGCCGCAGGAGGCGGAGGCGGCGGCGGTGCTGCAGGAGGAGGTGCAGGAGGAGGTGCAGGCGGCGGCGCTGGAGGCGGAGGAGGAGGAGCAGGCGGTGGTGGCGCTGGAGGAGGAGGAGGAGGTGGAATACCTCTAGGCGTTCCAGCACCACCACCACCCCTCTCTGCTGTGGGAATGGCACTTAGTGTATGTGGCGCGAATCCTTTCGAAATATACGCCCTAGAACATACGGAACGCTTTAACACCCTAGAGTCATATGGAAGAATGACATCGGATGACGTGACCCAACTGGTGTCGAGGCTGGAAAAGCGCCCGTACCCGCACAACGTGGCAATTCCTTCAAGCGTCGTAAAGAACATTCAAGGAATGTGCTTCTGGTCAGCCAGAGCGCGTCGTCAAGGCCGTCCGCTTAACTACGGAGACTTCACAACCGCTGTCCTAGCTGAATCCCTGGACGCGATGGAGATCCAGTCGGAGAAATCCTCTGCACCTGATATTAAGCCCTCTGCCCTCAAGGAAGAAGAATGGGAGGACTGGAGTCAAGAGTTCCCAACGTACCTGTCGCATATCTATGGAAAACAGAAGGCACCATTGGACTACGTGATTAGTCCCGATTTAGCGCCTACCCATGTCTTTGCAAGCACTAGGGAACAAGAGCTCTATAGCTACCCTCTAGGTGGGCCGTACTTCAAAGAGGACAACAAGGAAGTATTTCGGCTATTGAGTGACCTTGTCAAGGATCAGCCTGCGACGTGGATTCAGCCTTTCCAGGCTTCACAAGATGGTCGACGCGCATGGATGGCATTGGTCGATCATTTTGATGGGGGGGGGGGGGGGGGGGGGACAGAGTGTTTGTCGAGTCATTGGTGGCGAACTGTACGAACCCACAGTCGACAAAGAGAACCAGGAAATCTTGGAACGTGATGACATGGCGGATCTACTCCATGACATCCACGAATTCGCCTAAGCATCCATGAATTTGCCATAGCATCCATGAATTTGCCAAAGAACTACATACGAGAACAAGAAATCACAAAGCACCACATTCCATATTAGTAATCTTTCAATTTGCCACTACTCTTGACTCCGTCAGTACTACTGCTTTGTTCCTGTAGAATTCCCCCCCTCTGTCGGTGCATCCAAGACAATAGGGTGTCCTTTCGCATCAGTGACCGGACCATGTACGATATCACATTCTTCTTCCTCCTCCTCATACCATTGACGAGGTTCCAAGAATTCCCACTTATCCAATTCCTCTAAATCACGGGTGTCTTGTTCCGACCAACCTGGTCGTTTCATGGCCAGTTGTTTGGCTTCCTCGGTTAGAAACTTACAATACTAAACACTCCCACCTGAATCTCGTACCCAGTTTGTCCATTCCACTAGTTCGTCATCTTCCACAGTATTCAAGTCGTTCATGATCTCGTCGTATTCGTATCCACACATAAACACCATCCTTCTCTGAAACCAGCGAGCCATTGGCTCGAGACGACTCCTTTTCCCCTGCCCTTGATTAGTAGCACCGCCGCGTTGGGTTCTGGAAAAGTAAAAGCGCTTGAATAAGCTATTGAAAGCTACCGTCATTGTAAATGGTTAGACACCAAAGAGACATGGGCGATCACGGTCGATCCACTCACCTTCCCATCCTTGTTGGGCATGTGAACTGAGATTCCGCCAATGCAGAAGATACTCAGTCACATGCCCACTGCCTATCATATGCGCATAGTTTGTGATTCCTCGTTCACCATGCAAGTCAACCCATCTCGAAAAAAACTCGTCCGCAACACGTTGATATTCGTAGATTTCCTCATCTGTCATTTCGTTCTTATTGTTCACGAGCTTCATAGACTTGGCATAATATTCAACACTTTCGATCCATGTCTTTCGTCTGCTCTCATCTGGGCAACACAGATCAATCAGAATCTTGAATCCATTCACTATCCTTCGGATTCGGACATTATCCATGCAGATCGTTGTTATTGCCTTTGCTTTCTCGTCGTACGGCATTTTCCATTGCGTCGGGAATTCCTCAGATCCAAGAACAAGAGTATTAAGATTCCTGTTGACTGTATCTTGAAACTCTTGTATCCTCGCGTCCATGCCCCCCTCAGCTTCTTTATTGATCCAACTAAGCTCATCGCTCTTCGTATACTCCAGGCCTTCTCGGAGAATCATTGTTAGTAGCTTCAAGCCCATTCGGTTCTCCATATGAAGGATGCAAGGGATTGCATCCATCATATAAACCAAGGCCGTTGTCTTTTTTGAGTCCTTGAATTGATCCTTGACTCTCTGTGCTTGATGATACCACCACTCCTTGACGTGTGATGATTTTAGCCCTTTCTGTCGATCCTCCAAAGAACCCGAGATATCGAGGCCTCTAGCAGTCAAGTCATTCGTCAAAATCTTTGCGTAGTCTCTCCGTTGCTCTAAAGAGGCCACACTCAAGTCGAAATGAACACTTTGCAAACTCCCTTTCTCCATTCCCGACGGGACACATCTAGGATCTTGCTGTATAATGACTTGCGATTTAGCCCAGATCGATTTCATCGTCTTCGCTATGATAGGCATCTCCTTGATGAATTCAGTTATATCCTCCTCAACTTGTTGGATGTGTTCTTTAGAACAGATCTTGTGGTGTCGACAGATCCAGTTCTTTCTCTCGTCGTTGCCTAGCTTAACACAGATCTTGCATTCGGAAGCCGGTTGTGTCTCAGCATGTAACTCACCACTTCGAACGACACATTTAGAACAAGGGTAGGTAACTTGTTGAGCTGCCCCACCTCGGCCGAACAGTTTCCATTCACAGCTCATGTCGCAGTTTGTGGAAATCGTGAGTTGTAAAATCCCAAATTTCGTGGGAAGTACAATCTTCGCCCCTTCCTTGATCTCTACCATCATCATCCGGAACAGAGACCTGACCAATGACTCGGACTCTTTCTGACACACGCATAAGATCGGGAACACGCTGTGCCGTGATTGGCCCAGTAGATTGCAGATGTCGTTGAATTTCAGTCCACCCAGAACATGTCCGAGGTTCTTTGTAAACAAAGCCCCGTCCAAGCTCTGTGATAGGTAGATTGATCGTTCCTTGGCTTCTCCGCCCATCAAATTACCTGCCACCAGGATTGCTGCCATCACATCCGCCGCACGAAACGTGAAGCCTTCTGCTCCTGTTTCTTTGTTCCGTAGCATTCTGTAAGGGCATAGTAGGGCCCCGAATCTGTTCACTTCTGCCGCACAGTTTTGCATGCAAGAGGTGCTTGGCAGTAGAGTCTGTTGATACAGCACTCCGTCAGTTTCTACGGATCGTAGATACTCCAACCCGCGGAAGTTTAGTGGTCCTCCCGCCAAGTCCATCGCGCGTAGGATCTTGTACGGCGTTAAAACATTTTCTCTAACGTACTTGCGGAACACATTGTAGGTGGCTTTGAACAATTGCCCGCCGTGTATTGTCTTGTCGAGTAGCAAAGACCCGATGTCCGTAAAAAAAGATGCTGCTTGATGACTTGTTGTGTCCATCTTTGATACCTTGGAAGTGATGAACTTGCGTAGGTAAGTCAGCAGAGTCGTCTTATCTTCTGGGTCGTAACATGACTTTGGTAGTTTGTCCGTTTCATTCTTCTCCTGTTGTGCTAGCTTTGCTTCGCAGAGCTCCTCTCGAGTTTCCTTGACGATCTTTTCCCAATACCGAAGCCTCTCACTTTTCTTCTTGGACTGCAGACGACAGTCCTTCAGCTTCGAAAGCATCGAGGTGAGTTTTTCTTTGAGGTGAATAACTTGTTTAATTAACTTCTCACGCTCTCTATCCTCTATTGTGTTGTCCTCGTGTGGACAATCTTCCTCTTGCAGGTTCATTTCAGTTGCCCTCAGCCATTCGTCAAGGTCGGTTTCGTCATCGTCCTCTTCTTCGTCATCTACCACTGTCTCTACGATTGGGCTACTGTGAACGGATTCTCTTGATTCCGGTGTCATTCCAATGCCTGTATTGGGTTCGGCATTGGGTTCTGTCCTTGAAGACTTGGTGTCGTTCTTCTTCGTGTCGTCGGAGGCAACCGTCGTTTCGTCCATGTTGACTGGATTACTTGGCGGATTTGTTGACTTAGGAGGATCATCCTCTACTGTGGTGTTGGTGGATGAAGGGAAGGGGGGTACTAGATCGACTGAAGCTGGTTCTGGAGCTTGTTCAGCAATCTCGGGAAGAGTTTTGTCCTTGTCCAAGTCTCTGACATTCTCAGTTGGGGCAGGTAATTGCTTGTCACGCTTGGCTCGTCGGATTTTGGTCCGTTTGATAGGCTCGGGTTCTTCAATAGGCTGGCAAAATAATTCAGCCGGAGGCGGTTCGGGTGCGTATTGAGAATTCTTGTGTCGGAAGGTTGGGCTCCACATGTTGGTGTGTTCTGCTGTGCATTTATAGCGGCCGCCGACGATGGTCCGATTAATATAATGGCCAGGCCGTGAACCCTGTTCTCGATCAGCCTTGTCGCAGTTGTTACAAAAGAAGTAACCCCTGTGTGCCTGTTCTCGGTCGCGACCGTAAACCAAGCACGGTACAAATTCTGATTTAAGGAACGTCTTACAGATTTCTGCAATTCTTTTTCGCTCTACAGAGTTGGATTCGCATGGAACTTCAGATGCACGTCTTCGTGCTTGAGTTTGCATGTTTGGCGACGCTTGAAGTTATAAATCTCTCTCGATCTGTTGGATTTCTTCGGGAGATGGTTGGCGACAACCGTCGGGTTCGTCACTGGTTGAAGTGGAGCTGGCAGTCTGGCAAAGCTGACAGGGTGCTTCGTCAGTCAACTGTTTTGCAGGACTGGTTACTGGATGATGGTCTTCATTATTGGGCGACTCTTGGAGATCGACAACGCCATCAATCTGCGAATTTTCTTCTTGAGATGATGGACGAAGTCCATTTGGTTCAACACTTGTTGGGGCCAATCCGGCAATTCGGCAAGATTTGCGAGATGGTTCTGCAATCGGAGGGTTAAGCGATGCTTTGGGAACAATGTCTCTCCCAATCTGCTGACGGTTTTCTTGAGGTAATGGGCAAGGTCCATCGAATTCGACACTTGTTGCTGCCAGTCCGGCAATCCGGCGAGATTTTCGAGATGGTTCTGCAACCGGAGGGACTTCTGAAGTGTGATGGGCCTGGTTTGGGCGCTTCTTCGATGCACGGGTAGGCATAGTGTATGTAAGATGAGATAAAGCCGCTGTTATTGTGAAATACAAGTCGTTATCTCATGGGCATACCTCCAGGGTCCATGTTGGAGGGAGGTTGGTCGGCAGGTGGTAGATGAGATCAAAGCACGATTAATAGGCGACTACTATGTTATATATCATACAACGCTGGATATATTTTATACTCAAGACTGGGGTGGCGCGCATTGGGCTAGGGGAGGGGCCTGGAAAACCAATGAATGAACAAGGCCGCTGTATTGTCGTCCGTATAACTTTGCGAATATTTGCTACTTTTGTCAAGTAAGTATACCGTTGGATTCTTGAGACAAAAAGGAATCAGATGCAAGTGTTACCTGACAATTGTAGCCATTAATGGGTGAGTGGTAGTGCGTTGAAAATGGGTCAGTCTTTTGAGGCCAAAAATTGGGTCTTATATTTAACAAAAATTCATCCATACAATACTCCAGAGTGACAGAAGCGTTTCTGGTCTGTCTGTTGTACGTAGTTTCGTCATCCCGCGCGCACTATATATTAGGGGTGCTCGTATTGTATTGAATCTCTGTCTGTGAATGTTGGTGTCAACGTCCAGTGATCTTCCGTGTAGTTGAGGGAAGGAGCCATTTTTCATTTTTCAGAGCTACCTAAACTACCTAAACTTCAAAACCTAAGTTTCACCTAAACTTCTTTAGAAACTACGCTAAAAATCTGAGTACCTAAGTTTGATAGCCCTATTTGAGACGCCAATACGCGAACAGGCCTTTCGCCGTTCGCCGGGTCATTTCCATTCGTTCCATTCCATTCCTTGGCACCAAACGTGTGAAGGCATCACTGTAGATCAATCAGTACGATTGGGTGGCGATGGTGCGTTCTGATTCGTTACCATGTGTGTTTCACTGTTCGCGCGCCATCCGGTCGCCACTGGGCCATGTTTTTGCGTTATTTGTTATGACGATGCCAAACCCACATTGGCCGGACGACGCCACCATGTTGCTCTGCTTGTTTCGTTCTCTTCTTTCCCACACCATCACAACACACAACAATAACGCATAGCACACTACAAAAGCAACGTTTAGAATACTCGTAGCAATTTGAGTGAGTCAAGCTTGACTCATCGTTCTGAAACGTTTGCTGCATGCAAAAGTAGGCACTAAAACTATCTTTCCCAAACACACTGGCCGGCCATGTCTCTACCTACAAACACGGAGCGATGGATCCTACCAGTTCCATTCTAGTCACGACAATGGCATTCACCTCACCCATCAGGCAAGGAATCGAGTAAGTGTCCCAGGTCGTTTCCAATGCTTGTTCCGCCCAGCACTGTATTTTGGAGTGGCGGACGAGTCTATCACGTTTGGCATGACGGTTCAACCTGTGTTCCTCTGTCATTTTGCGTCCCTCTTGCATTCTTTGTGGGGTCTTATCGACTCCTTTTTTCATGTGCATGCCTTTCCTTGACACTGCAACAGAACTCTCTCTATAGATCAAGTCCAATACACTGCAAATGTGACCATTCTTAAGGAATGCCTGTGCAACCCTTCCAATATACTCGTATTGGTGGACATAGTACGTTTCCAAGCGTAGCTGCTGTTGGATGCTGTGCTCCTCTCTAGTAGTCATTGGACTGTATTTTTGCATGGAATGAGAATATCCAAGGATCCATTCGTACTGCCTACTATAGAATGAAGGGAGGTTCATCTCCCTGTGTTTGCCGCGTCATGCGAGAGAGAGACCCTAGAGACTGTCATTGGTCGGGGGAAAGTTCATTCGGGGCAACCCCCTTCCCACTGCCAACAAAAGACTATGGTCCATCGAAACCCTCTCATTGCTTATATAGTAGTATGACACGCACACCGTATTACTCTAAAACTAGTCGTTTGGCCCTCTTGTTTTCGTTTGATTCGTCCTCCGTTTCTTGTGGGAGTACAGTGGTAGTGTGTGTTTCTTGTTGTTGTTGTTGCGGCTGCTGTTGTTGTCGTTCTTGCTGTTGTGGTAGTTCTTATTCTTATCCCCGGGGCGTGGCAAAGCCATATTCGGTATTGTCAAAGGGTTCCGGCAAGGGTTGTTTGACCAAGCCTTCGGCCTGTTCCTTGATGGACGCAAACATCTGTGGTTCGCCATTCGTGACCAAACCATAAAGACAGCGACACCCAAAACACCACATTCCGATCCATGCACACACACACACACACACGTGTGAGCAAACGTTTGTTCCAAAGACTCCTAGATCCAGAGCATCGATCAATTCCAACACGAGCCAGTAGACTCCAAACGCACACAAACACACAAACCCCTGCTGGCACACTCTATAGAGCCACACACACATACAGACACAGACAAACAAGACTGATTCGACGTACCGGATGGGTAAAGTATCGTTCTCCAAAACTGGGAATGATACAGACGGCCGTTTTCTGAGCCGATTCCGGTCGTTGACAGACTTGGAGGGCGGCCGCGACAATGGCACCGGAACTCACACCCACGGGCAAGCCCGTCATCCACAATTCATTGGTCGTGGCCATGGCCGTGTCGGACGAAATGGGGACAACCTCATCCAACAAGTTCAAGTCCAAGACGGGCGGCACCAATCCGGCCCCCATGCCTTGAATCTTGTGCGGACCTTGGGGACCAATCTTGTCGCCGCCCTTGGCGGCCGTAATCAACATTTGTTCTTGTGGTTCGACGGCGACGGTAACCAAGTTGGGATTGAGGGGCGGACAATTGTGTTTGGTGGAACCTTTAATGTATTGGGACACGCCCGTGACGGTGCCACCGGTACCCACACCCGACACCAACACGTCAATGGTTCCATCCGTATCCCGCCAAATTTCGGGACCCGTCGTTTCGCGATGAATTTTGGGATTGGCGGGATTTTCAAATTGTTGCAACATGAATCCCTGCTTGCCGTCACGGTCCAAGTCGGCCAAAATTTCATGCGCCTTGGCCAAGGCACCGGGGACGGCCGTTTCCTTGGGCGTCAAGACCACTTGACAGCCCAACGCCAACAACATCATGCGTCGTTCGACCGACATGGTTTCCGGCATGGTCAAGATGCAATCGTAGCCCCGTTCGCGGGCAATAAAGGCCAAGGCAATGCCCGTATTGCCCGACGTGGGTTCCACCAAGGTTGTTTGACCGGGCGTAATCAAGCCATCGGCTTCGGCTTGATCAATCATGCTGCGACCCAACCGATCCTTGACGGAACTACAGGGACCCAAGGATTCCATCTTGCCATAGAGTTTGCATCCCTCGGCCAAGGGATGAGAGGCTTGCAACATGGTTCCCAAATCCAACAAGGGAGTATTGCCCACCAAATCCGAGGGACGCGATGCCACATGCAGCAACCGTTGGCAGCTGGTCGTCGTCGTGGCGGCGGCGGCCAAGGATGTGCCACGCCATACGGACTTCTTGGCGGAGGAGGACACTGCGGAAATCACCAATCGATTCATTCTGTTGTGTACGGTAGAGAGACGTATGCTTTTGTGAGTGTCTGCTCAAAAGAGTGGAGAGACTAGAAGCTGCTGTTTTCAAGGAAGCAAAAAAAGGATTCGAAACCCAAGATCCAATCTTTCTTACAGTAACGACAGAGTTGTGTGGATCGAACTTACTGTCGTTGTCGTCGTTGTCGTCTCGTGTCAAAACAGCGTGGGCAACTTTATATTTTTTTCTTCAAGACCCATAAAAGATACACCCAAAAAGATACGCATGTGCGAGTGCAGAGAATGAGCTGTCTGTCTGTGCTTCCCCTTCTATATGCGACCACAATGCGCAGAGTACATCAAATCCCATAGTACAAAAGTCATGGCCGCAGACCACACACGACCACCACTTGGTTGTGGCTGCCCAAAAAGCAGCCACCACACACACACAAGTGTTTCTCTTGAGCGGCCGCTGAGAACGAGATGGAGCACTGCGACTCTCTCGCAACATGTGAGCGCCGCCCCACTCTTTCAACGAAACGAGAGCTAGGGATCGGATGAGAGTAAGAACCTCCAACAAAATCAAGACAAGAGGAGTGTAGCAAGCAAGATAACACGAGTCTCAACGACGACGACAAGCTCCAGGAACAAGATGAATCTCGCCAAGCAAAAGCTTTTCCAAGAGATAAAAATCTCGAGGATAAAACGCTCGAGGAAAAGGATACAACACTCGAGGAAACGAATCAGAGGTTCGAGAAGGAGCTCAATGGATTTAGGTGTAGTTTTGCACCACCCAGGCCATGGCCAAAACTTTTTCTCTACAAAAGCAAGCAACGGGACGGACCAACACTATTGAAGCTCTTCTTGGCCGCTCCGGCATGGTTTCTGGTAAAGAGATCCAGAATGGCCAAGAAGGGGTTCAATATCGTTGGCCCCCAAAGTTGGGTTGCATGTATGTGCTGGATATAAACTGCTGGACGATGGCCAAGTATTGGAAGTCAATTGGGAAAGGGAAATTTTTGGTGGAAACAAGAACCGTAATCATTGTTCACAAGAGGTTCGAATGGAAGCAATCTGTAAAAGTTTGTCAGGACGGACCTTTTTGGTCCAAACAGTTGAATCGAGAACGCTGCTGAGAGTTGGCCACCCGATCGAAACAGATTTTGGCGCAGGATGGAGAGCCTTCCTGGATGCTCTACTCGGTCCATTGGAGAGAGCCGGAATATAAGTTTGAGGACCTGCCGAAAATTGCGGGTGGAGGAATTCAGTGGTGGATGCCCTCCCAAGTCCCCGTACAAAACAGGTCCGGAACGAATGTCATTGGGACAAACACGGCCGACGACCAATGGTTGAGCCTGTTCTGGAATCACTGTGGTTCTTGAAAGTTTTCGGCAAAACTACCTCAAGAGAACATTATTTTGATCTATTCTGACACAACTCTGCAAGAATGAAGACTGCCCACCCCAAGACGACAAAGGATTCAGCCGTTCATACGGATGGATTTTATAGCTGAAGGTGGCCGATTGGAGGGAACCGGTGACTTGTGTTGCGACATTTTGACACTCTGTTAACACATTGAGAATCGACCGGTCCTGAAATTGGGAGAGAGATACGGCTGTGAAACCATAATATTTTTGTGGCTGGCATTGATACGGGTGGAACCCTGGCCGGTGTCACACAAGAATCCGGAGTTGCAAGCCATTGCCATGGAACCTTGGGAACAACTACAAGCCAATCGGAGGAGAACTCTTGCAATAGAGATTGGTCCTCATTTCATTCAAGGCATGGGAGCCGGTGTGATTCTTTTGGATTATATGATTACACACAAGACATTTTACAATTTCTGTGATTGTTCTGTCGCTTTTTTTTAAGAACGTAACTTTGACGTCGCCGCCAAGACTCTTGCCCCGACCACGACCACTCCTTTCGCTGCCAAGCAGCAAACACCTCTTCAGCGGCCGCGAACGAGATCGAGCGCTGCGAGTCTCTTGCAAGATGTGAGCGGCTCACTCTTTTCAAGAGACTGAAGCAAGTGATGAATGAGAGGAAGAACCTCCCGGAAGAAATTTTGGAGCTCCGGCAAGACAAGAGGAGTAGCAAGCAAGATAACACGAGTCTCAACGACATTCTCAAAGGAAAGGATAGATCTCGCGAAGCTGAGAGGAAGAAGCTTTTCCAACTGATTAAGAATAGCAAGAAAAATGATAAAACTCTCGACGAATGGGCCAATAGTCTCGAGAACGAGCTCAATGGGATTAAGTGTGGTTCTGCACCTGCAACCGCCCAGGCCATGGCCGAAACTTGAATCTACAAGCAAGCGAAGGGATCATCGATACTGGAGCTCTTCCTGGCCATTCTGGAATAGAGATCGATCCAGGATGGCCAAGAAGGGTTTCAATATCGTTGGCCCCAAGCTGGGTTGCATGTGCATGTATGTGCTTGAGAAACTGCTGGACGATGGCAGAGTATATTGAATGTCAATTGGGAAAAGGAAGTTTTTGGTGGAAAGAAGAACCATAATCATTATTCACAAGAGGTTCGAATGGAAGCTTTCTGTGAAATTTTGTCGGGACGGACCTTTTGGTCAAAACAGTCCCATCGAGCACGCTGCGGAGAGTTGGCCACCCGATCGAAACAGCTTGTGGCGCACGATGGAGCCTTCCTTGATGTTCTACTTGGCCCATTGGAGAGGGCCAGAATAAGATGGACGACCTGCAAAAAGTTGCCGGTGTATGAATTCAGTTGTGGGTGCCCGTGAAAGTCCCCGTCCAACAGGTCCCCAAAGGATATATTATTCTGAAAAGGAGCAAACTATTCTGAAAAGAATTAAACTCTCGAGGAAAAGAATAAGAGGTTCGAAAAAGAGCTCCATGAAATTTTGTGTGGTTTTGCACCTGCCACCACCCAGGCCATGGCCGAAACAAGCGAGGGGGCCAACGATATTGAAACCCTTGTTGGCCATTCTGAATCTCTATTTCTGGCATGATTTCTGGGATAGAGATCCAGAATGGCCAAGAAGGGTTTCAATATATTTGGTCCCCTAAGTTGGGTTGCTTTTGTGCTTGATATAAACTGCTGAACGATGGCCCGGTATTGGAAGTCAATTGGGAAAAGAAAGTTTTTGGTGGAAAGATGAACCGTGATCATTATTCACAAGAGGTTCGAATGGAAGCTTTCTGAGCAATTTTGTCAGGACGGACCTTTTTTGTTGTCAAAACAGTTCCATCGAGCACGCTGCGGAGAGTTGGCCACCCGATCGAAACAGATTGTGGCGCACGATGGAGCCTTCCTTGATGTTCTTCTCGGTCCATTGGAGAGAGCCAGAAAAAGATGGACGACCTGCAAAAAGTTGCCGGTGTATGAATTCAGTTGTGGGTGCCAGTGAAAGTCCCCGTCCAACAGGTCCCCAAAGGATATATTATTCTGAAAAGGAGCAAACACGGAGACAAATGATTTAGCATGTTCTTGGTGATTCAAGAACAACAAGGTCAACCATTTGTGACTTCGTGTTTGCTCCTTTCCAGAATCACACATCCTTTAGGGACCTGTTGGACGGGGATTTGGGAGGCACACGCGAACGGCACTCTCAGAAAGGCAATGTCTCCACATTTTTGTCTTTGTCGCGTGTTCTTGTTTTGTGACAAGTACAGATGTTTTCTCGTGTCAAGGCACAAGCGGAAGAATTGAGCAAGGAGCCCTTGCCACAACCCTACGACAATCGAGCGTATGGATTTCATATGGCCCGAGGGTAAGAAGAAGATTTGGAGTAGGTAGATTCATTTCTTTTTGCGAGACGACGAGCGTGTGTGTGTGTGTGTGTGTGTCTGGTCTCTATGTTTTTCTGTGTACCGGAACGCACATGTATCACCACCACCACTAATAGACTGTGCAATATAGTGGGACTGGTAAAGGGTCCATTGATCTAATCGCTTGCGATATTTTGAATTCTCTTTTTGGTTTCGTTTCGACTGGACCATTCGCCAAGCCATTGAAAAGTGGTGGTGCCATTTTTTAAACGGGACGAGATGATGATCTACCGGAGACTCTTTTCTCGATGTGTTTCGAATGGTGTTCACTTGCACCTTTGGTGCAATGGTTCTTCTCCTCCGAGTTGCCCTCCGGTAGTTGTCGTGCTTCTGCTAAGCTGCTAAACTATTGTTAGAGTGTAAGGCGTTACCCATTTACATGACCAAATAGACGGGGGCTGAAAACCTATAGTTGGGGGTGTCTGTTGAGGTTCCCTTATAGATAGTCCCCCCCCCTCATTTTTTTCAAAGGACGACACCGAAATCGCCAATAGTTGGCACAAAGTCAGCAACATTCTCCATCACTCTCCGCCATTCCAGCAGTCCGAGACTACTCCACCACTCTCGCAGAACCATTCTCGGCGTAGAAGAATCGTATCCATCTTATATTATTCCGAAATGTTCGGTCGATGGTTGGTGTTTGGGACAAATGTAGTACCTTTGGCGTCTGTTAGACGACTCATTGGTCCCCGCCGCCCACGACCACTCCGTTCGCTGCCAAGCAGGTGTTTCTCGGTTGCGGCCGAGAATGAGATTGAGCCGTGCGACTCTCTCGCCAGATGTGAGAGACCCACGCTTTCCAAGAAAGTGGAGCTACTGATGGATGAGATTCAGACCCTCAACAAGAAGCTCGTGCAACAGGAGAAGAAGCTCGTGCAACAGGAGAAGAACCTCAACGACAAGCTCATGGAACAGGACAACAAGCTCATGGAACAGGACAACAAGCTCAATGGAATTAGGTGTGCTTTGGCTCCTGTTACCACCCAGGCCATGGCCGAAGCTTGTATCTACAAGCAAGCAAAGGGACTCAGTTCCCGTTTTGTGTCACCTCAAAGCAAAACGTTCAAGAAAGACCAAGAAGGGCTACAATACCGTTGGTCCCAAGTTGGATTGGATGTGCTTCATAAACTTCTTGACAATAGCCAAGACTTGAACGTGAAATGGAAAAGGGCGATTTTTGGTGGAAACACAAACCAAAACTATTTTTCACAAGAGCTTCGAATGGAAGCCATCTGTGCCATTTTGTTGGGACTAACTTTTTTTGTCAAAACAGTCCCATCGAGCACGCTGCTGAGTTGGCCGCCCGATCGAAACAGATTGGCGCAGGATGGCGTCTTTCTGGATGCTCTTCTCGGTCCATTTGAGAGCGAGAATGAGATGGACGACCTGCAGGAAATTGCTGGTGTAATCCAGTCGTGGGTGCCCTCCAAAGTCCCTGTCCAACAGGTCCCGAAAGGATGTGATTATGGACAGGAGCAAACACGAAGGCAAGTTGTTGAGCCTGTTCTTGAATCACTGGTTCTTGAGCTTGAGGCAAAATTGCCTCAAGGTTCGATAGGTAGTTTGCAGGCAACGAAGCAGTCTGTTCTTAAAGAACTCTGCAAGAAGTAAGACCACGTTGCTCCGAATGCCGCAACTTGGAGTCTACGAAACACCGACGATTCATTGGAGGAATTTGCTTCCACGGATTCAAAAAAGAATTCAGTCGTGACGAATGGATTGTTTCCGACGAGCCTCCACAACTTGGAACGAACTCTTGGGACTTATGTGGGGTCGGACTTGGATACGGCGGATGTACTGGTGGTTGATTTTGGAAGAGAACTTGTAACTGGTTGCGACAATTGGACAATCCAGCCAATACGAAAGCCCATCGAGCCTTGAATTGGAATGGATATACCGGTGTCACACAATACAGTAAAGGCTCAGCCCAACACGACCACTATACTAAACCGTGTAATATAGTAGGCCTAGCAAAGGGTCCCTTGATCTACCTAATCGCTAGCTATTTGGAATTCTCTTTTTGGTTTCGTTTTGACGGGACCATTCTCCGTGGATTGCGAAACAATTGAAAAGGCGTGGTGCCATTCGTAAATGGGACGAGCGGATGATCTACCGGAAACTCTTCTTTTCTCAATGTGGCGTTCCTGTGCACCTTTGGTGTAATGAGTCTTCTCCTCCGAGTTGCCATTCGGTGGACAGTCGACCCATTGTCGTGCTTGCGAAACTACGTACAGATGTGACGTATAAAAACACGGGGGAGGCTGAAAACCTCTATATTTGGGGGTGTCCGTTGAGGTTTCCCTCATTTTCCATTTTCGTACCCAAACCATCCACCATGATGCTAGTCTCCGTGTGGTTTGACTGCGCCTCATCTGCTCAATCTATATCCTTTTGTGGCGGTTCAACTCGGATGCCTTCGCTATTCAGTATGACAATCTGTTCTTGCCATTTCAGCGAAAGGAGAGAGGCAGACGACACAGACAGTGCTCGATGCCTCCCGCCTGAACACTGATTGGCATTCTAACCACCAGAGAGACTGAATCCAAAGGCACACAAACCTGCGGACTCTGTTTTTTAAATTCTTCTGGAAGAAGTTGTATGAAAGGAAGCGAGGCAAGAGGCGGTAGATGATACAGCTCCTTTTGGGGGTTGTGTTTCCTTCCGCAACCGAAAAAAGGGCCACCCGATGCTAGAGAACACTCAAGAACCGCTGGATCCGGAAGTGCCAAAGCAAAAAGAACAACAAAAAAAGCATTGGACCATACCATGAAAAAATCCCAACGACAATCGCATAGAGGACTACCAACATGGTCACCAGGTTGAAAGAGGATTCTTCTTTTCTATGGGGAAGCAGGACGTCAGTTCCTTCGTGATGATATGGAGTATCTCTCTATCTTGGTTTTCTTTCTAATTGTTCTCATCTACATGGAACATCTTGATACAAACCTGCAATGAGGAAACATCCTCTTATCATAAAATCCAAAATCATTCAACTTACCACCAAAAACAACAACGACAACATTCTTTGCCACCATGCCGTTTGTCTTTAAGCGCCGTTTCAACAGTCCTTCCAACAACAACAACAACAGTAACAAGATTGCCAGTGTCACCAAGGAACAGCCGCGTGTCGAAGGGACTGCCACTTTGAAGAGCAAGTCCAACGACACGAAAAACAACACTTCTTCTGCTGCAACCACCAAGACTCCTTCTCCTCCCCCAACTTTGAATGTGGCGGCTCGTCCTTCGGATTTGATTGGCAATACACCCTTGTTGGATTTGGGTCGTCTCTTGCAAGATCATAAGGCTGTGGAGGGATGCAAGCTCTATGCCAAATTGGAATCGCTCAGTGTGTGTAGTTCCGTCAAGGATCGTTTGGGACGAAGCATGTTGGACGACGCCGAAGCTCGTGGTGTAATTACCCCCGGCAAGACCACCTTGGTGGAACCCACATCGGGTAATACTGGCATTGTCTTGGCCTTTTTGGCTCGAGAACGTGGTTATCAATGCATCTTGACCATGCCCGAAACCATGTCGGTCGAACGTCGCATGATGTTACTCGCCTTGGGATGTCAAGTTGTATTGACCCCCAAGGAAACGGCCTTGCCGGGTGCCTTGGCCAAGGCGCAAGAAATTTTGGCGGATTTGGGCGACCAGGGATTCATGTTGCAGCAGTTTGAGAATCCTGCCAATCCCCAAATTCATCGCGAAACGACGGGTCCCGAAATTTGGCGTGATACCGCTGGAACCATGGACATTTTTGTATCCGGTGTGGGAACCGGTGGCACCGTGACGGGTGTCTCGCAATACATCAAGGGAAGTGCGAAACACAATTGTCCGCCGCTCAATCCCAACTTGTATACCGTTGCCGTCGAACCGCAAGAACAAATGTTGATTACGGCGGCCAAGGGTGGCGAAAAGATTGGTCCCCAAGGTCCAAACAAAATTCACGGCATGGGTGCCGGCATTGTTCCGGCCGTGTTGGAGTTGGACATTTTGGATGAAGTGGTTCCCATTCATTCCGATGCGGCCATGAAAATGACGCATGAATTGTGGATGATGGGGTTGCCCGTGGGTGTGAGTTCGGGCGCCATTGTCGCGGCCGCAGTCCAAGTGTGTCAACGACCGGAATCGGTAGACAAGACTGTGGTGTGTGTCATTCCCAGTTTTGGAGAACGATACTTTACCCATCCGGTACGTCTAGGGATTGTGATGAATCCTTTTTGTGATTGTGTGTAAGTCTTGCATGGCATGTCGTTTTGCAGTGTACGCGGCACTGAACTCACATGATTTTTGGTGGTATTGACTTTATCTTTGTTTTCTCGTGTGAAACACTTTTAGACTTTTGCGCCGATCAAAGAACAAGCCGAAGGATTGGTCACGCAACCCCTTCCGGAACCGTATGACAATACCAAGTTTGGATTCCCCACGCCTCGTGGATAAATGATTGGTTCCTACTTTTACAATGGACCATAGATAGTAGGAAGCACGCACCCGACGCCTCGAACCTATAATATATCGTATTAGAAAAAGAAAGAAGACTTGAGCAACTGTTTGTGTCTACCGTAGACCTATTCTTTTGATTCGCTTAACATCTACTCCTACTCCTACAATGTTTGGCGACTATGCATCCATGTGTCTATGGATGCTATGGATGCCTTTGTCTATGGATGCTATGGATGCCTTTGGTACACCGCCGCCGGGCGGTCGGTTCTATAGTCAGCAGCTTTATAGTCGCCATTGGGACGCTGACTCTTGAGACACGTGCTTCGAACCCCTCATTTTTTCGGCTCTCGGATCTTTGGTCGGATCCACCATGAAGATCGCTTGCAACGTGCTCGACCACCAAACGCAGAAGACAAAGGGCAACGACGACATGGCTTCTCCATCATCCTCACCGTAATCCAGGGGCGAGAATGCAGTATCCGACAAAAACACTACAAAAGCATGTCCTACATACATTCCGCAAACCATTGGAACCGGGGCTGTTCCAGCCGCCATTTCCTGGAGTGGAGGCAAGGATTGTCATTTAGCCTTGTGGCATGCCTGGCAAGATCCCACGGTTCATGTTGTGGCCTTGGTCGTCTTTGGTCTATTGATAATGGAAGACAAATTTCAAGCCCATCCTGTAGCCTTTATGCGAGCTCAAGCACAGGCGATGGGTTTGCCCCTGCTCGAATTGCATTTGGATGGCGAGCATGGCTCGACGACCCCCAAAACCAGTCCTCAACATTCAGACAAGAAGAAGCATGGCGACACAGCTTCCTCTTCGTTGTATCGGAACCAATACGTGGCCTGTTTACACTATTTGCAACAGTCGAAATACCAGATTCAAGTGATTTATACAGGAGATATGGATTATGTTGGTACCATGACGTACAATTGGATGACCGAGTGTTGCAACCAATGTGCCAAGGACAGTGGCTTGCCCTTGACGTGTCGGTTGCCCTTGTGGCAGGCCTCGCGTACAGTTTGCTTGCAAGACTTGTGGACCAATCAGTTTCATGTCATTTATTCCTGTGTCAAGTCGCCCTGGTTCAATGCGTCATGGATTGGTCGCCGTTTGGATCCACAGGCGCTCCGTGAAATGGAACTCATCAACCATCAGTTGCAAGAACAACAACAACAACAAGATTCGTCCAATGCCACTGCTACTACTACTCCTACAACAACGAAATTGTTGGATTTGGGAGGCGAAAATGGCGAATTTCATACCATGTGTTTGGATGGACCCATGTACCAACAGGCACTCGTCTTTGCCAACAATGACAGCAGCAAGAACAACAATACGCCAGTGGTGACGAGCAAAGCATTGTACCAATGTCCTGGACAAGCCGAACAGGAATCGTGGTGGGTCTTGGACCGAGACCGTCTCGGTTTGGAACCGCGAGACAAGTACTAGTAACACACAGACAAACGCATGACAAGGCCAACGACGACGACGAAGGATTAAAAGGATTACCCAAGAGGGAGGATCGTTGGTCGCTGTATAGTGCATGCTTTATTTAGACGAATATAGAGTGACGAGTGCCACAACTTGGCAAAAGCAGAGAAACAACAACGAGCTGACGAGAAATGTGGTGTGAGCCACTCCGAGGATTTGCTGTATCGGTCCATGGGGAGAGGACTTGCAACAGCTGCTTTTTGTCCATGATCGGTTCGAAAAACCGAAAAGGAGGGTTCTACGCACAACTTTTTCTGCGCCGGATGGTGTGGTGGTAGTGGTGACATGATTGCGGCGATGCCAGCCAAAGACGACACGACACAACAGGCAGTTTTGGAGGTGAAGGATGATACAGCTGCATCATCAGAGAAATCCTACGCAATAAAGTTGCCCAAGAGACAAAACAGAGATGAAAAGGAGTTGAGAAGCGAATATATGGGGCAATTATAATATGTTGCCCCCAATTTCTGAACGTTCCATTCCGACAAAAGATCTAGATGCTAAAGAGCATAAGCGACGATGCAACAACGAGCATGCCAAAGATACAGGTCCATCCCACAATGGATCCTTTGGGTTCAAACTTAAAGGCCATGGGGAGTAGCTCAAAGATGCAGATAAAGACCATCATACCACCCACAAATCCAAACAGGATACCATTCGTGTTTCCGGATAAGGAATTTTTGATAATGATCCATCCCACCAAGGCGCCCAAGGGTTCGGACAGACCAGGACTGCCAGAGGCATAGTAAATGGGCATGGTCACACACAAACCTTCCGGAATGTTGTGAATAGCAATACCAATCGCCAAGGCCACACCCACAGCTGGATCGTCCACATAGGCCACAAAGGTGACGAGGCCTTCGGGAAAATTGTGCAAGGCAATGGCGGCCGCCGTGGCGGCGCCCATGTTGTACAACGACTCTCGGTCCACGGACAAATCACTGGCTGAATCTGTGGGACGAGTTGCAACCGAGGCATCGCCATCTTCTCCGTCGTTGTTCTCTTTCTTTTGGTTGTTGTTCGTTGACGGTGCTTGTTCCATGGTGATCTGACTGCTACTTCCTGGTTCATCCGTCGGATCCTCCTCGGCATACGGCAATATCATGCTTCCTTCTCCTCCACCTTGCGATGGAACAACACAGTCTTGGGGTTGTGGTTCCTCATGTTGTTGTTGTTGTTGTTGTTGTTGTTGCTCGTGTTGTTTCAGCTCATCATTGCGAGCTACCATTTCTTCCATACCCTGTTCGAGGACATCAATCATGTCGCCTCTTTTGGTCAATAGACGAATGCCATGATCGACCAGCTGATTTCGGTGTTTTTCATTGTCGAGGAACAAAGTAAAACCATGGGATGAAAGATAAAAAATCCACGCCACTGTGAGGATACAATCAACAAATACAAGCAGGATATCCATGATTTCGAAGTTTTCGACGTACCTTCATTCCGAGAATACCACCAAAAAAGCACAAGGTGGTATAGATAAAGGCATCGTCTTCATTATGGCCGGCATCTTCAAAACCCTCGCTTGATTTTCCGTAAATGTCCACCAAGCTCACGTACAACATCACCCCCGTGGCAAAGCCCAAGGATGCAGCCAAGACTTGGGCCGTGGCCCATTGCGCCAGACGGGGGTAAAAGACAGCCGCACTGCCGACAGCCGTCGCTCCTGCCGCTGCCAATACCAATCCAAAGGCTTGTCCGGTACGATCTTGATCGAATCCCATGCTCGCGGTTATGATAGCGTCTCGCTTGTACTTGTAACGTATTCCCTTGTTTAGTTTGTTATTTATCGTTTATGGAATGAAAGATTATATCGCGTGACAAAATCTTTTTTGACAGCTCAAACCCCAAACCATCAAATGATCGCACGGCATCCGCATGTCGTTTGGTAAAACGAGAACACTGGATGGTGGTGATGCAAGAGGAACATGCATCAGTGTTGGATCAGGAGCAGAACAGTTTTGTTTGTTGTCCTTCCAAACAGTGAAGTACGAATCCGTGGTGTATTGTATTCTCTTGCCAAACAGACAAACGAGAATCGGAACAGTGGTACGTACTTTGTTAGCAATGTACTGAAGAAAGCTATAGTGGTACTGAATGGCGTTACAGGAGTCCTCCCTAGCGTCTGTGGATCTTGAATCGGCGTAGTTCGCGTTCTCGTCGTTCTCAGTCTCTTCACTTTCAGACTACAGATATTCACTGTTGATGCGTCTTCTCATTCTTGTCCTCCACACTCTTTCCGTGTCGATTCGCAAAAGTACTGTCATCCTTCGTCATTCTGCATCATACCCAAATTGTGTAGTTCTTAACAACTATTCTCGTTCATCGTTCATCTGGATAGTAGTTCGGGGATTTTGAGAACAGCCTCTTTGGACGAGAACTTTTTGCCGACAGTGTGCAAAGAACAAGCTGAGTTCACATGGGTGATGATTGGCATCTCCATCGCTTTCTTCATGGGCAGTAGTAATCATGGTCGCCGATGAAGGACGACTGATTGTCTGTGACGCTACAACGACAGCCGGACCGAGGTTGATCGCTTGGGTTCCAGCAGTCGAGCATGAAACAAAGAATGCCAACATCATGGTGTTGGATTCCAGCAAGACAGTCGTGGGCCGTCCTTGATCTGTATTATTATTAGGGAGAAATGAATTGATGGATTCTACTCATATGAAAGCATTCTCAGAGTAAATATGGATGACAATATAACTAGGTATTCACTTTAATGAAAAGCATTCTCACAGTAAAGAGCAAGATATGCTATTATGTTGGATCCGTTTGTGGATGTGATTGTGGGTTTAGTTTGGAATATAGGGAATTGGATTTTTCATAGGGATCAGTTGCAGGTAGTATAGTATACCCACCACTAACGCGTCATGCTGCTCTAACGACTAAGGTGTTCCTGGTGCTCCTGGCGCTGGTGTGGGAATCAAGTCTTCCACAAATTCATTGATAGCAGAAGCCACTTCCGATCGAGAATTGGACTCCATCAGAAAGCCGACGCCCTCGACAATAACGATACTGGCAACAAGACTGGCTTTCACAATCATCGGAGCTGCTCCTGGTTGGCGGGCAATACCTGTCGGAGCACCAGACAAGAGGAATGTCAATGCGAAAAAGATGGGTAAGAAGAGGACAATGGATTTCCTCCCCGAAACAAGGACAACGGCAAGCTTGTAGATTCAGTCATGATTGCCTACCTTCAACACCCTGACCCCAGGTATTTCCCGCCCCAATGCCAGCGCCTTGCAATGGAAGGCCATCCGTGATGCTGGCAAAAGGGTTTCCGAACCAGTCTCCTGCGAATTGATTCTGCGCCGTCTCATCCATTGAGACAAAAGCCTCCTCCGCGGTACCGTCTTTATTTGCCTTCGTTCGGCGGAGAGAAGGCTCTTGTTCTTGTTCTTGTTGTTGCTCCGCCTCACCAATGCCGGCAAAGGACAACGCAAGGAGAATGAGCAAAAGAACAGGGAAGGAACTACGGCTCTGAACCATCATTGTCGGAATAGGATGAACAATAGTTTTTAGTTAGGTGTTGTGCAATTTTTTGAGCGGTTCTGTGGTATGACTGATACATACGGTTTTAGCGATTCGCGATTCTTCGACTTCGACCCCATTCGCTGAACCTGCACGCGCTCGCGTACCAGTAGGTACTTGTGTACTATTATTGTAATTACACTATGACGATACTTTCTTCTAAGTAGACTCGTGCTATTATTCTAGTAGTCGCCACTGGTCTCTAAGTAAAAATCGTCCAGTGTCATTATTCTAGTAATTTTTAGTCTTGATCACGTGTAATGGCACTGGAAGAATTTGATCAAGGTAGATACCGGTACCGGTATATCTACTAGTAGAGGAGACTAGTAGAGAGGCATCCTTAGTGCTTAGACATGTCTAAATTCAAGAATGGACCATAAGCGCTCAACCTAGGACGGATGTACGGGTTTAGCACTCGGGGTTAAGGATCGTGTCGACTGGGTTGTGGGTTGTGGGTTGTGGGTTGTGTCACGGGTCACGGCATCTCCAGCACGGAGCAGAATTTCCGTTTCGTCGGAGTATAGAACTATTAGTAGCATGTTACAACTGTACAATAGTGATCACTCTGGAGGATTACAACTCTTGTTTGAATTGTGTCACGTGTCACGCATCACGCAGAGAATTTGATGCCAAGAAAAACTTGATGCCAAGCAAGTACTCCTCCTCCCAGAGGATAAAGGATACTATCTAGTAGATAGTAGGGATAGCGACTACTACATGTAGGGACTAATAGCACTCGTCTACTTTGGAATAAAGTATCGACACTGTGGAATTACATTTTTAACTGAGGGCAGGCTACGCTCAGGGCACTCGTGCCGTTACAGGGCAGCTGAAGCTGCACGCACTCGTGCGCCAACAGCTGTAACGGCACTCGTGCCCTAAGCAGCCTACCCTCGTTATATATTGTAGCAAGGTTTGGGCCATCCCCACCAAAACCCCTTCCAGCGACTGCCAGAGGGCATGGCCACACACAAACCTTCCCCCTTACCCACAGCTGGAAGGCCACAAAGAGGTGACAAGGCCTTCGGGAAAATGGTACAAGGCAATGACGGCCGCCGTGGCGGCGCCCACCACTACGATACGTTGCATAGGATAGTTCGGGGATATTGAGAACAACCTCTTTACAAAAACTTTTTGTACACGGTGCAAAGAACAAGCTGAGTTCAAATGGGATTGAGCGGATGATTTGCGTCGTCTCCATCACTTTGAAGGGAAGTCATCATGGGCACAAATGGATGACTACTGACTGCGACGCTATCTATACAAGGACAGTGGGGGCGACGTTTTCGCTTGTTCCAGCACCATTCGAGCATGAAACAAAAATATGCCAGCATAATGGCGGCGGATTTCAGCAATTCAGTCGGTGACCGTCTTTGTGATCTATATTTTGTGGAGAGAAATGAATCGATGGCATTCTATTTGATATGAAAGCATTCTCACAGTTAATGGCTGGATATACAATTATGTTGGATCTGTCTGTTGCTGTGATTATGCTAGTGGCTTTTGTTTTGGGTAGAGTGTTGGATTCCCCTTACGGGGATAAGAACTTTTTCACAAAATCCTTGATAGCTTTAGCCAGATCCGAGCGAGACTTGGAATCCTTGAGAAAGTCGATGCCCTCGATGACAATGACACTGCCAAGAATACCGGCTGTTAAAATGTTATTCTCTTCTGCTGGTGAGCGTGCAATACCTGTCGGAACCCACCAGAGTGTGAATACGCAAAAGGCTCGTAAGAAGACAATACATTTTCTCCGTGAAACAAGGACAATGTCATGCTTGCAGATCAATCATGGTTACCTACCTTCAACAGCCTGACCCCATGCTTCTCCCAACCCAATGTCTGCTCCTTGCAATGGGAAGTCATCACCAAGAGTAGTGCCGCTCAAAGTGCGATGCTGCGATGTATCATCAGTGAACTGTTGTTCTTCCGCAGCTTCCATCCGGCGGCGAGAAGGCTCTACAAAATCATTGATAACCTTAGCCATATCCGAGCGAGACTTGGAATCCTTGAGAAAGTCGATGCCCTCGATGATAATGACACTGGCAAGAATACCGGCTTTGATAATTTTGTTCACCGCTTCTGGTCGGTTTGCAACACCTGTAGGAACCCACCAGAGTGTGAATACGAAGAAGGCTCGTAAGAAGACACTACATTTCCTCCGTGAAACAAGGACAATGTCATGCTTGCAGATCAATCATGGTTGCCTACCTCGAACACCCTGACGCCATGCTTCTCCCAACCCACTTCCAGCTCCTTGCAGTCGCAATGGAAACTCAAATGGAAAGCCATCACCAAGGAAAATATCACCAAGGAAAATGCCGCTCAAAGTGCGACGACGCCAGTCCCCAGCGAATTGATTCTGCGCCGTCTCATTAATGAACTGTTGTTCTTCCGTAGCTTCCATACGGCGGAGAGAAGGCTCCACAAAATCACTGATAGCCTTGGCCAGATCCGAGCGAGACTTGGAATCCTTGAGAAAGTCAATGCCCTCGATGATAATGACACTGGCAAGAATACCGACTTTGACTACATTCGCTTCTTCTTCTGGTATCTGGTATGCGTGAAATAGCTGTTGGAACCCACCGCAGTCACGTTATGAGCCGGGCGCCAGCCTCTGTCTCCGGTCTCGCATGTGGAAATCCACGCGAGCCAGCCGTGTGGCGTCCCTCGCTTCTGCATGCTTGGTGCGACCTTATGCGTCCTAACAGCGACCTAACACGACTCAAGACTGACTCATTCGGAACATTCCAAATTTGCATTCGTCGTCGTCTTCTCTGTCGTCCCCGCACTTTATTGATCCACTCTTTTGTCGTTGGCGTTGGCGGAGAGAGTGTGAGAACAGTGAGGAGGAAGTCATCAGTTGTTAGGTCTAGACTCTCGGGAACCCGAGCGAAGAGGCATCTCTGTAACGACGACGAACGCGTGACAGTGCTGCAAGAGCAGGTACTTTTGTTGGGAAACGAGTGACGAACCAAAAGTTGCTCTATTATTCGATTCGCTAGAATTGGTCGGTTGTTGTTGTGGCTGGGGCAAATTATTCAATTTCAAGAATCTACAGGACTCCAAGCAAGCAATTGGCATCTTTTCAGTCCACGGCAGTGACTGTTGCAATGACGCAAAAAATGACTGCGTTGTGGTGCACATCCAGGTCATTACTGGTTCTCTTCATCGTCCTCGTTTGGAGTGGATTGGTGGCCACCAATGTACAAGCCTTTGTGCCGCTTCCTCCTCGTCACAATCTACAAAGTATTC
This sequence comes from Epithemia pelagica, assembly GCA_946965045.2. Classification (NCBI taxonomy): domain Eukaryota; phylum Bacillariophyta; class Bacillariophyceae; order Surirellales; family Surirellaceae; genus Epithemia; species Epithemia pelagica. The sequence continues at coordinate 805,989 of OX337237.1, forward strand.
GGCTGTTGATCGAACAATGATGCATATTCCGCTTGTAACACCACCATAGTGTTGTCGTTTACGGGTGCTCTGTGATCCTTTGATGGTTTGGGGGTGGAGCTGTCAAAAAAGATTTTGTCACGCGACAAAATATTTCATTCAGTAAAAGATTATGATGAAACCACTCAAGGGAATACGTTACAAGTACAAAAGAGAAGCTATCCTAACCGCCAGCATGGGATTCGACCGAGATCGCACCGGATTGTTATTGGCGGCGGCAGGAGCGACGGCTTTCGCCTTTGCGGTTGTCTTTTACCCCCATCTGGCTCAATGGGCCAAGTCTTGGCTGCATCTTTGGTTTTTGCCCCGTGGGTTATTATGTTGTACATGAGCTTGGTGGACATTTACGGAAAATCAAGTGTGGATTTTGAAGATGCTGGCCTTGTGCAGACGATGCCCTTATCTATACCACCTTGTGTTTTTTGGCTAGCATTCGCGGAATGAAGAAACGTCGTTAACTGCGAAATGGACAATACCCTCTTTTGGGGTTGTCGGACATCAAACTATTCTACAGACGACAATCAAACTATTCTTCTCACGAAATTCTTTTGGATCTGCTACTTTTGATCGATTTAGATGTGATTGTGGGTTTGGTTTGGATACAGGCTGTTGGATTCCTCTGCTTCGTACAGGGCCAACTTGTGACCATGCTTCACTCTAGATCTCTAACTTTGCCATGAAGGCACTGATAGCTGCGGCCCTATCCGAGCGAGACTTGGAATTTTGAAGAAAGTTGACGTCCGAGTCCTTGAGAAAGTCGACGCCCTCGATGATTACAACACTGGCAATAAGACCGGCTTTGATAATTTGGCCCTCTACTTCTGGTTGACTCGCAATAGCTGTCGGAACCCCGCAGAGTGTGAATACGACAAAAAGATGGGTAAGAAAAGACAATGCATTTTCTCCCACAAATAAGGACAATGCCACGATCAATCATGGTTGCCTACCTGCAAGGCCCTCCTTCCAGGTTTCTCCCAACCCAATGCCTGCGCCTTGCAATGGAAAGTCATCACCGCCGCTCACAGGGCCGAACCAGTCCCCAGCGAATTGATTCTGCGCCGTCTTATCAGTGAACTGTTGTTTTTCCACAGCCTCCGTCTGACGGAGAGAAGGTTCTTGTACTTCTGCGTCAACACCGAGGCTGGCAAAACACAAGACAAGAACAACCAGAAGGACCAGGAAAAGAGGACGGGAGGAACAAAGACTCTGGATTCGACCACTCTTGGTTTGCTCTGACAGATATTGGATACTTGTAGTCTTTTTGTGCGCTCAAAGTTTTGGATTTCAATTTCCGGTAAGTGTCTGCTTTGGCGATCCACATATAATAGGATAGCTCGATCGCTCCGTCAGTCCTCTGTAGAGAACGAGTGGCATGCTTCTTCTCTGCTGGGGGTGTGTTCCGATCTTTCCAAGGCCACCGGGTGCTCGGAACGATGTTGCCCTTTTTCGGCGTACATTTAGTGTTGTTGTGATCTCGTAGTTTTGGAATTCAATTCCCGGTATGTGTCTGGTTTGTCGATGCGTCAAAACTTGGATTGCTCCATCGTTCCGGTGTTCCTTTTACGAGAGAGGGACATGCTGTTCCTTTCTCTGCCCTCTTCTCTAATAGTAGGGCCTTTGGTCCGATCTTTCAAAGGCCAACGAGTAGTACGGCCATTACCCACACAAGGTTCTATGCCGAGGCGAGGCCGCATCCAGAAACGGTCCATGTGCGTTTGGAGCCGCGGGCTCGTTCGGAATCTCCAATTTTCAATTTTCTCAAAATGTGACCCGAAAAATTCAATGTAGATGGAATGTCCGCGGAAGCGAACATCGAGCGCATTCTCTTGCATTCCCATGGTCATTTTCTACTCCTAATAAATACTCCTACGCAAAATATAGCTATGGCCCCTATACCTCAAACCTCAACGGTTTTTTAAAGGAGCGTCCAAGGTGCGACCTCTTACGACTTGGTAAGCGACCAAGACTGACTCATTCGCAAAATCGAGACAGAACATTCCCAATTTGCGTTCGTCGTCGTCTCTCTTCCTTGTGTGGTGGTGTCCAATATACTTGTTGCGTTTGTTGTTGTGGACGTGTAGGCGGAGACTGGTGCGAGATCAGAGAAAAAGTCAGCAACAAGACTCTCTGGGGAACCCAAGCGGAGGAGCGACGAACGAGTGAGATTGTGCGCAAGAGCAGGTACTTACTTTGTTGGCTCAAGAGTGTGAAGGACCACCAAGTCTCTCTCTATTATTCGATTCGAGAGAATTGTTGTCTCTTGTGTGGTGGCTGGATTATTCCGTTGGAAGAATCCCCAAGACTCCAAGCAATCATTGAACATCGTTTCAATCCACGGCAGTGACTGTCGGTACCCATGACGCAAACCATGACCTCGTTGCGGTGCACATCCAGGTCATTCCTGGTTCTCTTGATCGTCCTCGTTTGGAGTGGATTGGTCGCAACCAATGTACAAGCCTTTGTGCCTCTTCCTCCTCGTCACAATCTACAAAGTAACAATGTTGTTAGGCGCCAGTATGCCACTCCCCCCACGGACACGAATTGGTTGGAATTGCCACCCTCCTTGGCCACATGGTGGTCGGAACAAGCGTCGTCGGGTGCTGCTGCCGCACATTCGTCGTCGTCGTCATCATTTTCGAGTTTGGGGGATCCTCTGGTTGGCCTCCAAACACTTGCAGCGTCGCTTCCCGGTCTCTCGAGTCTTCCTCCGGAATGGCACGATTTGGCCTCCTTGGCCTTGACACCCTGGCATGTGGAAATTGTCGTGGTGGTGACCGTAATGAGCAGTCTCTTGTATTGGTTGCAGCTCCCAGAACACTACGACGAGGCACCCTACGAACCCGGTACCACCACGTACAATCCCCTCAAAGCCCAGGAGTTTTATCAACAACGTCCCGGCATGGTCCTCAAACGAATTTTGCGACTGGCCCTCTTGACGGGATCCTTCAATGTCGGCCTGGTGTGGGATTGGCTCGTCTTGGGCAAATTGTTGCGCGATGACAACTTTACCGCGCTCAAGGCGGCCGAACCGCAACGAGCCAAGACGGCCTTGCGCTTGTGCGAACAACTTGGTCCGACCTTTATCAAATTGGGACAAGCATTGAGTATTCGCACCGATTTGATTCCCGAAGCCTATGCCCTCGAATTGCGATCCTTGCAAGATGCCGTTCCACCCTTTGATAGTACCACGGCCCGACAAGTGTTGCAACAGGAATTGCGCGTCACCGACTTGTCCACCGTCTTTGCCAGTCTCTCGTCAGAACCCGTTGCATCCGCGTCGATTGGACAAGTCTACAAGGGTACCTTGGCGAGTAAGCCGGACCAAGAAGTGGCCGTCAAGGTGCAACGACCGGGCATTTTGGCCGAAATTGCCTTGGATTTGTACGTTCTAAGACTCTTGACACCCCTCCAAACACGGTTTCAAAATCTCGTCAATGGCGTCGCCACGACACCCAAGGAATTGGAATTGGCCGTGGCCTTGGTCGATGAATGGGGTCGAGGCTTTGTCGCCGAAACGGATTATCGACTCGAGGCGCGCAATACCCAAGATTTTCAAGTCGCCATGGAATCTCGCCAGTTACATGCCGTGTGTGCCCCAACCGTTGTGGCCGATTTGGTGACGGACCGGGTCTTGGTCACGGAATGGGTCACGGGCACACGATTGGATCGCGATGCCTCGCCCGATGTCCCCCGACTCTGCGGTGTGGCCATTAATGCCTATCTGACCATGCTCCTCGATACCGGAGTCTTGCATTGCGATCCTCATCCCGGTACGTTTTTGTGAGATTGTGATGTGGTGGTGCTGTTGTTGTTGTTGCGGAGAGTAGTATATACTTGCAAAGACCGGACATTGGAACGATCATTTCTTACACAGCGCTATTGGATTCTCTCCATTGAAACCCACCCTCATTCTTATTATTATTCGATGAAACTTTTGGCTTATTCCCAGGCAACTTGCTTCGTACCACGGATGGAAAGTTGTGTGTGTTGGATTGGGGCATGACCTTGCAGGTTCCCGACAATTTGCAATATGCCCTGCTGGAATTGATTGCCCATATCAATGTCGAAAATTACGAGGCCATTCCGCAAGATTTTATCAATTTGGGATTTTCCCCCGAGGGCGTCACGGCCGATCGATTGAAACAATCGGGCATTACCGAAGGATTGACCTTTGCCTTTCGACAATTGAGTGCCGGTGGGGGACCCAAGAAAATTCAAGAACGAGTCAAGGCCGAATTTCAAGAACGGTACGTAACACAATGGAAGTGAAAGAATGAAAGCACTGCTGGGATTTCTCACAAGTGTGTCGCTGGGATTCTGTAGATACGGTGCGGAACTGTCCGATAACGAACTCCGTGAAGCGGCACGAGCCGAAATGCTGGAACGCATGGAAGCGCAATTGGCTTCGGAAGGAGTCGATGTCAAGGGTGTGACGAATATTATGGAAGAAATGTCCAAACGAAACCGTGAATTCTTCCAATTGCCACCCTATGTCCTTTATGTCGCCCGTGCCTTTTCCACCTTGGAAGGAATTGGCCTGAGTATTGACGAGAACTATGCCATTGTACAGGAATGCTATCCGTACCTCGCCCGACGCTTGTTTACCGACCGTTCGCCACGGGCCAAGCGGGCGTTGCGGGCCATGTTGGGATTATCCGAAGACGCCGAACAGGAACAACCTCTGGCGTCGCAACAGACAACGACTTCGGCGCTCTCGTTTGTACAGAATGGAGCCGCTTCGGCCGTGGCAGGTGCGGATACCGACCAGACTGGGTCCAGCAACTCCTTGTCTCCCGGAAAACTGATTGAAATGTCACAAGGCTTTGCGTCCTACACGGCCGCGACCGCCAATGTCGACCGGGATGGAGCCGGCCAACAAGAGGCCATTCGTGAATTGGCCAAACTCATTCTCCTGAGTCCAAAAGGGTCCACTATTCAAGATATTTTGGTGGAAGAATCGGCTCGGTTGGGTGACGCCGCTACACGAGCCGCCTTGCGCAGGGCCTTGTTGGAGAATCCGGCCGCACAGGTTGCCAAGGCAGCACTTCAAACACCCAAGCAGATTTTGGAGCAATTCCAGCCCTTGGGACGGATCCTTCCTGGTCCATTGAAAAAAGCCTTGGTGGATCGTCCCTCGGAACTACCAGAGCTGTTGGAAGCCCTCTTGGCCAGCAACAGTGAAGACGAAACTGTCTTGGCCACGGCTGCGGAACTGCGGGATGCCTTGGTTGCTCTATTTCAAGAAAATATGGAGGACTTGAGGCCCAACGGATCTGGTGGCAATTCTCCGGAAAGTTTGCAACAAATGGCCGCATCGCTCGCTCAAACAGTCGGCAGAAGCGATGATGGAAACACCAATGCCAGTCTCGATCTCATGGCGCAACGAGAACGTTTGAATTCTCTTGTGACAGAGGAATTGCCAGGCGTGGCCGCTTTGGGACGTCGTTTGGGCGCTGGCTTACTACGAAGAGCCGCCTACCGCGCCGATCAGAGTACGGTTCTTCCAGAAGCGACGCGGAAAACCCTGGTGGATGCCAATCGACGATTAGCGACAGCGGTAGACGTGGATGACAGTAATGACCAAGAATAGACATGTTATTATACTTTTATCAATCATTGTCATTGGTAGACTGCAGGCATCTCATTGGGTCTTTCTACATATCGCAACGGCAAAATGAGGGAGGAGTACAATGTCCTTCATTTCAGCATAAAATAATGGGTCATTTTTCCACAAGTATCATCCAGTGCCCTAACATTCAATCAAATTCTTGCAACGAAGGACCCAATCAAATTCTTGCAATGAAGGACCATCCAACAAAAGCTTGTACACGGCAGAGTTCTTGTCCACCAACGGAAGCCTTTCAGATTTAGAGGTCTGCCCGGATGGCATGTCACCTCCAAGAACAACAATTTCATTGGAAACAACAACTGCTGCGCTAAACTCGCTTTGAGATTCCCTAAATTCAGGAAGGCTCCAGACTGTATTGCGTTTCGTGTCAAAAACCTCCACGGAACGCACTCCATCGTCAGCTTCGCCAGTAAAATCAAGAACTCGAGGGTCACGACTACCTCCGACCACAACCAGGCAAGATCCAACGCGGACAACAGAATAACACACACGAAGAACCAGATCCTTGTGCATTTTCCATGACAACGAAGATGCAAGGGTCGATTCTTCATCATCTCTGCCATCATTGCCCGAATCGGTCAACAAGTCGAAGTATTCGACTGGAGTTAACTCCTCTTTTCTTCCAATAATCTCACACAATCCACCAACAGCGTAGACACGCGAACCAATGGCGGCCATCCCAAAATAACTACGAGGAACATTCAGGGATGGTCCCTGGAAAATGAAAGGTTGACTTGCTTGAGATATGTCAAGAATATCCACATTTCCATTTTTTCCTCCACCAATTACGATATACCTGTTTTGGACAACAGCAGCTGAGGACGACCATGCGTGCGTAGTAGACAAACGGCACTCCAATGTTTTCCATGGTGTTTCCTTCTCAGTCTTGTTCAAATTAGCACTTGATAGTAAATCTGAGACTTGAATCCGCTCAATGGAATCCAGCATCCCTCCTCCAATGGCATAGACATAGCCATTACAGACAACCGCTGCAAGTCCTTCTCGCCGTTCATTCATCTTGGGACCTCTTGGATGTTGCTTGTGTGTGCTTCCATCACCATGGAAAAGAAGCACCGATTGAGTAACCTTATCAGTCGAATGGTTGGACCGAGAGGGCCTTTGGCCTCCCAAAACGACGATAACTTCTTCGCTTTCATCATGGGGAACATGTACGACTACCAATGCGTGTTCCCAACGTTGACACACTCCAGATGGGTTTGTAATCCATTGTGGTTCTTCTTGATTGTTGCCCAAAACGAGTCCGGACAAACGTGCCTGCTCTTTCATGTCCTGCATCGTAACGCTGTGCCTTCTACATTCAATGGACAATATGAAACGTTCCAGTTGGAATGGGTGGTAAAGGGATTATGTTCTTGTTGCTGTTGTTGTTGCTTCGCTTCTCCGTTATTTTTCAAGTTTTGGTGAAAAGTATGCGCTTCGATCGTGGACTAGCACGTTTTCGTGGGATTGAGGTCCAAATACATAACATAAACCAGATTCAGTTCCGTTCTACTGAATCGTCCGAACCTCTAGCATTTCATCTTTCCATGACGTAATAGACATTGCTACTGCTGTATTCCTTGTTCTGTAGTGGCTCTATCGCTTGTTGTTGAGTAAAGTTCGAATAATGCCAGGATCTCTCTCTTCTTGTGGTTCTTGCAATGCAGACCTTTCTGCATTGATCCATTGGCGCAACTCACAAAGCATGTTTGTATGCTAGGATTGTCCTTGCTACCACTACTCACTTGAGCACATGTAGAGTCTCCGTTCTTGTCCGAGGGAGGACGATGAGTCCAAGACTGCTTTTTGTTCATGTGTTTGGACGACCCAAGAATTTTGTTGCAGTTGCCGATCGAACCTAGCGGTGTGTGGTATAGGGTCAACACGTTAGCAAGCACAGTAAAGGAGTTACTGGTGGTGGTATGTAGGAGTTGCCAGCGGTTGCGATCCCAAGTCCCAACCTCGCAACTGTGGACGTCTCATGGTTGTGTATTGGAACACATCGTTCTCATACCAAGGGAAGTGCCAATTGTTGCGGTCCCAGTCCAGGCACGGCATTGAGTAGATTGCGTCCCTCTCGAGGAATGATTTGGTTCATGGTTCGTTGGTAAATGTCACCATAGTTGCCAACCAACGAGATGCAATCGACAAAGGCTTGTCGCATGGCATCGCCAAACAAGGAAAGAGCCGGTATTCGGGTGGCTGTGGATTGCGAAAGTTCCTCTTCTTCGGCATAAATCAAAGCCATGATCAGCCAATTCACCAATCCAGAAAACAAGGCATCGTCGTTCCGCGTCGCCAACCCGTACACTCGGTCATTGGCATTGTCGTAGTAGTGTGGCGTTGACAAGACCCACGATGGCCCATCCGTCGTTGGTTCCGATACTTGGTCGTCAATGTAATTTGTTCACCCACGACAACATCCACAGTCCCTTCCACCAAGGCTTGAAATCCCGCCGCTTGGTCAGAAAGAGGCACAATCGTCAAATGACCATCATCCCGATTCCCTTGTCCTTGAAACAAGGCGGCGGTCAAGGCCCGACAAAATTCGACATCAAAGTCGAACCAGGTTGGATCCTTCCATTCATACACTCCGCACTGAAGAAAGCCTCGTTGTTGCATGGCGGTAATTTTCGGTCAAGGGTCTACCTGATTGGCATCTGGTCGATCGGGGGATGATCCAGTGAGAGGAAAACTGTACAAGAGACCCGTATTGTCGTCCGTAGTATGCAGTGCATTCAAGCCACCACGGGGGAACAAGGCTTGCATGGATCGTTCGTACAACTCTCCATAATGTCCTCCGGCCGCCACGGCATACAAGAGACGATCCGCCAAAACCTCATCCAGGCCGTCGTCGAGCAACGAGCCCAGACTGGTCCGATCGTCACTCGCCAAGGCTTGTTGCGCCATGGCTTGAGTAAGACCCAAACCTTCGGCCACATACAGCAGATCCATGACGGAATGGACCAACTGGCTCCATTCCGTGTCGACCGTGCTGCGTGTCGCAATCGCCAGTGGATTCCGTGACAAGAGACTGCTGCTGTACGCCACATCCTCCTGATACCCCGCATTGCGAAAGGTTTCGAGACTCAAATCCAACAAGACTTCTCCTACCACAACTTGAACCGTGCCCTTTTTCAATTGTTGAATACATTGTCCCATCGAATTTTGCGTCACGATCGTAGCCGTCGGCAGGTAGTCCAGAATGACTGCCACATTTTGGACGGTACACACTGAAAGATTTGTTGGACACTCGTCGATATCGCTGACATTGGTAGTATTATCAATGCAGGCAATCGATTCGGGTCGTCCGGCAAAGCCCAACCCGGAATAATAATAGGGTGTTGCAAAGGACAGGCCCCGGTCCGCAATGGGCAATCGTATACTTCGTTCCAAGGTTACCGTTGTGGCTTCGGCCAAGACATCAATTTCTCGATTCTCCAATTTGGAAAAGCGATTGGGAATGCCCACGGGGACAAATTCGACCCGTGTCGCATCTTGCAACACGACATGGGCCATTGCACGACAGACATCGGCCAAAAGTCCTTGGACCTTGCCTCCCGACGATGGAGCGGAAAGTCCCGGAGTGGGGAGTTGTACGCCACATAGGACAAGCTGTCGTTCTTGAATGAGTTGCAAGGTCGAAACAGTATCCAACGGAGGAGGGTTGCCACCTCCTCCCAGTGGTCCCTTTGCAGTGTTAGTGTTGGTGTCGTCTTGGTTGCGATTCCGGAGGGTCAGACCCAACACAATGGCCACCACGGCGGCCATGACAAAACACACGAGATCCACGACCAATCGCTTTTTGCGACAGGGATAAAACTGACCGTGAGCGTCGTCGTCCCGGTCATTGTCGTCATCCCGCAAGTGTTGAACGACTTCGGCTTGAACGGCTCGTTGCAAGAGCCGTTGTCCAATTTCCGCTTCCAATTCGGCATCGGTAATGCATCGGGCCACGGGTGCACCACCGCCACCACCCGAGGACGACGATGCGGCAATCATTGGTTCATCATCCGGCTTGTCGTCGTCGTCGTCGTTGTCAGTATCCTCATTCTCCTGGTCATTGGTCGGTGGTAAATGGTGTGTCGGTCGTGATTGTGGTGTTGGTTGCGAGTCGATCAAAAGGGCCGTGCCGTTGAGACTCGAGGACCGTGATGAATCTGGGACATTAGGACTCGTAGTGTTGTTTGGCTCCTCTTCCTGGACATGCGGGGCGGCAGCCGTCGTGGTGGTGGCCGTGCCAGAACGGGTCCGTTTTGTCAAATTCTCTTGCTGCTCTTCTTCTTCTGGTACAGTAGTTGCAGCTGGAGTATTGCTCGTCATGGACAGTGGTGGTTGTTCTGTTGTGGTTGTTCGGCAGAGGGTGGCACTGATGGTCCAATATTCGTTTTCGTATCATGAGTATTGATGGGTGGAGAGGGTTGAACGCGAAAGGCACCCGGGATTCCCGAGGCGACCGAGGAATTGGTGGTGGAGAATCGAGGGTTGGATCCCGGACGGAGGGGATCCAGTTTTTCGAGCCGCGTCATGGTGGTGGTGGTAGGAGGAGGAGGAGTGCGAGTCGAAGTTCCATTCGTTGCGTTACTCCTGTTAGTTCTTGAAGAAGACGACGACGACGATTCTCCCTCCTTCTTGTTGAGTGTGGCCGGTGACTCCACCTCCTTTTTGGATATCGAGACCTTACGGGAGGAGGAGGACGATGCTGTAATATTCTTATTGGGTGCTCGGGTCGGATTCTCCGCACTGGATGGTTCCGATACTACTGGACTTGGAATATTATTACCAGAGTCGTTGTTGCATGGTTCATCGTGTCGTCTCGCAGTTGTTGCATTCGTCGTCATCGTAGTTGTAGCCACAACCGCCGCCGAGGCACCTTCTCTTCTTCCATCATGTTGGTGTTGTTGTGTCAAGGCCAAGATACTACTCGTTCGATATTGCAATTCGGCCGATTCCTGAATGGCCAATTCGGTTTCATCAAACAAGCGTTCTTCCGTCGCTGTTCTTGTGGTTGTTGCAGTGGCGGCTGCTGCTGCTTGGGATTGTGGATGAGATTGCGTAGATGGTGGTGAAGATGCTGGTAATGCTGATTGTGTCATGGATGCTGGTTCGTTCATAGGAGGATCATGATCATCATGATGATTGGACGATTCACTCATGGTTCGGTCCTCCAGTGTCACTCGAAATCCGTTTTCGTTTCGCTCTCTCTTGTTCGTGTAACCTGTTGTTGTTTTTGCGACAACTTTGGAGGAGAGAGAGCTTTGTGTTCCCCGCTCTTGTGTCTTCCAACTCTTGTGTCTTCCAACTCTTGTGTTGCCTTTTTGCGGATAAAATTTTGGAACGTGGCTAAGAATAAGGAGAATGAATCAATCAATCCATTCAATCTCTCTTTCTCTCGGTCTGTTCTGGACACCAACAAAACCAACCAACCAATTCTACATACGCTCTCTGTACTCGAACACACAAACGCAAGAGATGGTGGTGCGTCAAGAGATCATCTCTCCATTGCACCTCTCTTTTGAAACGTGACCAGCCATCACATTTCCCCACTGGCTCGATGTTTCCATGCACTTTTGTTGTTCAGTGCTGTGTGTGGTCAGTGTCACAAAATGTAAACCCTATAGGTCCAATCCTTAAATCCTTCGACATCTTGTACGACTTCTTTGATGAAGCCTTCCACCTCTACGCGCTTGAGATTACACGAAGCATGACCACGCAAGCCGACATCTCCTGCGTGACTGTGACACCCTCTTGCACTATTGCCCACAGAAGCCATCCGCCCCGACGCCGCACGAGTGCGATACGGACGAGATTCGATGCCACAAGGAACTTTTTGCTATATCGTAAGTCGTAAGCATAGGTAAGGTTTCCGGTGTACGAATGTCGAAACAAGAAGAAGAAGAAGCTACCTGAAGACGCTGGAGTTTCGTCGCCGTGTGTCCGCAGTCCTGGCTCCAAGAACTCCGTCACCTGTGGGTTGCCGACCTCGAATACAATAGGTAGTTGTTTGTTGTTATGGATGGTAGGGTTTTGTCCCGGGAAACTCTCCTTTTTTGCACTGAACCATTGACACAATGGATTGGTTTTTGCACCACCTCTTGTCGTTGGATTCTCCCAACCGAGAACTCACCCTATCCTTTTGTGGACTCGTGTGTTTTTACTTTCAAAAGGACGCCATGTCCATAGTCCAACTCTCTCGTTGGGACATTCCTCCTCGGATCATTCGCATTCTTGTAGACTCTCTTGTTGGCCACGAATCCAACACCCTGCAGCAGCAGCAACGACAACAACACCAATTGGGTGCCCACTGCAAACGGAAATGCAACGTATCGTTGCACGTATTTGGACCAGTTCTTTCCATGTATGTATAGAGAGAGGTAGTTTGCCAATCGAATATGACCATCCAAAGACGAGATCTCCATTCCGTATAATCTATACAGTGTAGTACCATCAAAAGGGGCCTCCTCGGGTCAAGTCGAATCGCCGCTTCATCATCCAAAGTAGGGAGTGATTATCGAGTCCAAAACGTCCAGGGCAAGGATTCCAGTCGTTGTGACGGAGGCCTTCAATACTCAAAAAGGCACAGTCGGACGGCAAACTCATTTTGTCGTGCATAGGCAGTTTCACCAAAAGAGCACACGAACTGCCACCCTTCATCAGGCGGTCCCACAGAATATCGTACAGTCTATCGGGAAGGAATCCAACACCCAGGGTGTGGTTCGAATCATTGTTGTTGTTGTTGCAAAGCCTCCAACCATTCACAAGATACAACCCGTCTGGTAGACTGATCCGACAAGATCAGAGTGGTATACCCAGTTGTATTATAATGAGCCAGTCGAAGCAAGGGCACCAGCTTTTAAGGAGGAGTAGATAATCCCATTATGAGATCATTGGTGTTCTTCCTCCACGATGGGTGATTCCGTTTCGTTCCTCAGTTCCAATCACGACGTTAAGGAAAGCATTCCGTACAGCACACAGTTGACTCCTCACACGTGCTTATTGATGCTCCTAGTACTGCACAGTCGAGCGTAAAGGAAAAGAAAAAGGGGTCATGGAATCGTTGTGGAGCATTCACCAACTCGCACAACGAGTCCGGTACCGGTCCCACCAACTCGTTGTGGTGCAGTTCCACCCCGCTCAACTGGATCAGAGCCCCTACTTGAGAAGGTATTGTCCCATTCAGGGCATTGTCCTGTAAGAACAACAATTGAAGATCGGTCAGTGCGCCAATCTGGGAGGGAATAGAACCTGTCAATCCACAGTTGGACAATTCCAAGGAATCCAAACCAGACAATAATCCCAAAGAAGTCGACAGGTTACCGCCCAGCAGAGGATTGTTGTTGAGACGCAAGACCCTGAGCGAATATGGACCATTCGCTCTATAATGCCCCACGATGGTCTCCAAGCCTCCACTCAAGTTATTGTTTTCGAGTAAAAGCATAGACAAAATCGAATAATCACCCAAATTGGCGGGAAAAGTACCGTTGAAGGTATTGTTATTCAATCTCAAAGACAGTGGTTCATGTAGGCTCCACAACTCGGCGGGAAGTTCACCCGAGAGGCTACACTGCATCAAATCCAACTCCAACAGCTTTGAGAAAAGACCCACATTCCGCGGCAGGGTACCCGTCAGGTCGGGATTGTCCGACAGATCGAGAACTTGCAAGTTGGTTGGATAGACTGCCTGCGAGTCGAAACTGAACAAGGCGTCCAAGGTTCCTGTCAACTCAGCATTTCGAATTTGTACTATTTCAAGATTGGGAAGATCCGAGAGCGAAAAGGACAAAGGTCCCTGGAAAGACATATGATCTAGTCTCACATCAATGAGATTTTGTAATACAGGTAAAACGTCAAACAGAGATGTGGTGTTTTCCAGCTGTAGTCCGTTGAGTGTAAGAATTCTCAGGTACGTGAGCTCGTTAAAGACGGCTGTCGCATTCAAGGAACCTGAAAACCGCGAATACGATAGATCCAAAGTCTCCAAATAGGTCAAGGATCCCAACACGAACGGTAACCCTTGATCATATTCAAACCCTGTATTAGACAGACTCAAAATTTTTAATTGCGTCAACTCGCCCAACCACCACAAATTCTCCCACCCACTGTTCCACACCAGATTGTCTTTTATGACCAGGCTTTGCAAGGTTTTGTTCAAAGTTATAATTTCAATTGGAACCGTCCCCGTCGCCTTATTCTCCATGGGTAGCGTAATGCTCACGACAGGGCCAGGTTCGTCCCCCACTAAAAACTCAATCAAATCTGTACAAATAACGCCATTCCAACGGCATTCGTTCGGTGTATTGGCCTGGTCGGCCCAGCCAATGTCCCATTCCAGCATGGACACCCCCGTTTCGTTGCCAAAGAATTCGACAACATACGGCGTTTCCACACGACTGGTGGCGTAAAAGATACTCGCCAAGGCATAGCGCTGGGCGATTCTCCAATCCTCCAGCTCCGTCGAGGTCTCCTCCACAAACCGCAAGGCCCTCATCCAATAGGCGGATTCGTCAGGATCGGACAAGGATTGTTTTTCTTCTGTTTCAAACACCTCGGGGAAATTGGTCCGTAGCATGAGTTCCGTTGCCGAGACGACACGTGTTGGAGAAGCGGAGGGTTGTGTCAAAATTGAGGGTGTCCAACTAGGAGCCGGACTGTTCGACGGTTTTGTACTGGGTGCATTCGATGAAACCAAAGACGGAACAACACTCGTAGAAGGAGATATACTGGGCAGAACGGATGGCGTTGCCGTAGGAACAACACGTAGACCCGTGTCGTCCATGGCCATCTCGGTTTCACCCGCACTCCCTCCTCCACCCAGGGCCGCTACCAGAACCACTACCAGTACCACTACTAGGATCACACCAGCACTCAGATAGAGGCATTTCCTTTTGATCGTAGAAAATAATTTTGATTCGGGCAGCTGTTCTGGGTTTTGAGGAGGACCATTGTCTTCTCGCGAATGCAATCCGGAAGTGTGGCTCGTTTCGGGTAAGGTTCGTGCATCGACCAAGGGCAATAAATGAGTATCGTCGACCATTGGAGTGATTGGTACAGGAGGAGCTCTTTGTCGAGTATCGTCGTCTTCCACCAAGGTGGCAGATATGAGATAGGGATCGCCGAGCACTTGTGTGCGGCCCTGTTGCTATTCCTCTGTGTTATCATCGTCGCTGTCATTGTTTGGATCCACCGCAGCGTCTCGTTCCGTAATCGAAAAATCGTCACTTGATCGATTGCGATACGACGACGAACGGAATTCGTCCGACACGTCATAAACTGTACTAGGTTGTGGACCACCATCCGTCAATTGTTGTTTTCTCATGATGCCTCCAGGCAGCCATTGGAGGGGTGGTCGTCGATGTTCGCGACGACCATTGCGAAACGAATAGGACACGGCTCCCGGCAAGACAAGTCGACCTCCCTGACCGTTTCCTTGGAGATTGTGATTGTGATTCGGAAATGGAAGAGGGGGATCCTGATGGGTATTAGATGCATCGTCCTGGTTATCGTTTAATTGGAAAGTGATATTGCGGTCCATTGTGGTGTAGTCACCATTGTCCTCTGTTGGAAGATGGGATTTGTTCGGTGTAGTCGTTGTTTTAGAGGAAGAATAAGAATGGGGAATACTGGAATGGGCATGAAGGCTTGAAACTTCTTTTGGGAATTGAACAACGGAGCTCTTGTAGGTTGTTAGGTCCTTGATGGTACTGTCATGATTTACAATGCCATTCTTTTCCCTGTCGACCACTTTCTTTCCCTGGTTGCTTGTTCTGATTTTCTTTGTCAAAAGCTGCGTTTCGGACACGCTTTCATTACTTTGGACATGTCGTCTTTGTTGGACTTCCTCTTGTCTCAGTTTACTCTCGGATGGATCAAGACATTCATCTGTTTCACAGGATACAGAGGCCGTGCTCTTTGTTTTCGTTTCTTCTTGGAGAATTCTTCCTTCTGCTGCAGCTGCTGCTGCAGTATCCCTTTTTGCATCCCCAGACGGTCTCCGTTCGTCGGACGCTTCAGTCGTCGTCGTGGCCGTTGCAGCCGTGGATGGGAAATTCAAGGGAGTGGCATCCGTCATATTCTCGGATCCTTTCATGATAAAACACTATCATGTGTAAGGATGACTGGTGGTGGCAACGGTCAGTGGCCTCTTCTCTGCCGTCATGGCCAAAAATAGAAAACCAAAAAGCTGCGAATAATAGAGGGGTACAGAGGTCTTTTGGCTGCATAGAAACTATGTGTTGAAATACCCGAAAGGCTCATAGCTACCTACCTTTTGGACTATGGCACAAAAAATACTCCCTAGAAAACCTGCGACTCTTCAACGAGATTCCGAATCCACCAAAAGCGACCGAAAAATGAGACTCGGCACAAAAGGTATCCAAGGACGCAACACTTTGTTCCAAAGTGGGATCTTTGCAATTGCATCAAAGCTTTTTCTTCTTGAGAAAACGACATGACTTCGAAATGTTGAGAGAACGACATGGCTACGAGATGGAGCACCGTTTTCGTATTGTGTTTGGAAGGCAGAGAGAGAGCAAAGACCATGGGAAGTGCAGCCGTGTTGAATTGTCCGTTTGCCGCACCAATCCTAATTTAACTGGTTGAGGAAGCAAGTCGCATCTGAACCTAAAATGAATTTTCAGTGTTTTCTTGTGTTGCGGAATTCTCAATGGCAGAACAGAACAATCTGGTCCGTCGTCGTCATGTGACACTACCCATCATGCATGCCAACTTCCCCCTGCGCGACAGAAAAATCTTGGAGACAAAGAGGCCTTCATCTGCTCAATCATGACCATCGGCATTACCACACAAATTCAGTGGAAGGTGCGTGCCCAACTTTGCCTGTGGTTGATTATTGACAATGAATCTAGATAAAGAGGTACCACTGTCACCCAGAAAACCACCTGCTCTAAATGACGATGCAGATGATTGCATATCCAAGCAAAGTCGATTCCGATCGCCATGCTTGTCTTCTCGTTCAGAATCCACAGCATCGGCAAGGAAATCTTCTTCTTCACAACCCGCAAAGTTCGATGAAGAAGAACCAAGCTGGACGATTGAACAAGTGGAACAAACCATTTTGGAAATGGAAAACGCCCAAAACAGCCGCAATGTCACGACAATAGCAGATCTCTTGGTTCAGTACACTAAGTTACGAGAATTAGACAATCAGCTCATTCGTTGGCTGATCAAGTTTACCCATTGTGAGCGTGAGGCCACAAACTCGACCAACACGACGACACGGTACAAGCCCAGCAAGGAAGAACGGGCTCGCCGCAACATTATAACAAGATTTTACTTGTCCTTTGTTCCGTTCCTTCAGACATACTTTCAACAAGAGCACGATAGTGGAGATCCATTTGACGTGGTCGTGTCTCATTCGGGAGAGGAAAAGAAGGAGTATGCGCATCCTTTGGCGGACTTTCTTCGTGAAAATGGCTGTGAACGAGTGTTTTGTGAAACCTTTGGTCCGTCCAACAAGCCCAAAAAGGAAATGCTACGGGCGCTGGTAACCTGTAAGGTTTGTTGGTGTGTTGTCACGCCCAGCTTTTTAGTCCGAGAATGGCCTCGAAGAGAACTGCTCATTGCTCGGACGCGCTTTGTCCTAGAGGATCCTGGATTTATCTTCATTTGGGATTGCTACCAAAAAATTCTGCATCGGGGAAGCGATTGGATGGATCAGCTCATGGCCATGGAGGCGCTCAAGTTGTGTGACAGTGTGGGAAGGGAAATTGATGACCAATGGCCCTCCAAGATGCAACCAAGTCAACCAAGAGAGACGCACAAGGAACGGTTCAAACGGATTGCCAAAGAGTTTCGGGTGACGCCCGTTGCTCGGAACGAAAACCCCATTACCAAGTTGCATCCCCGAAACCCCACTTGGAGCGTGAGTCAGCACATTAAAAATTCTCGTGAGATTGATTTTATCGACACGTGGATTCCCGACCTGGGACACTTTGAATCAGATTTGATCTTGGCGATCAATCAGAACGACGCCAAAGTTCGAATCTTTTTGCTCGATGTTCACGTGGAACGAGAAGTCGCCAAGGCCCGATCTGCTGCCATCCACAATATTCAGTCGGACGATATGAGCGACTATGACCAAGATACTTTGGATAGCGTGCTGATCGGAGTCAAGACAAATTTGAAAACCATTCACCGTATCCAGGAAGCTCTCAGTGCGGCACGGAAGCAAAATCTTGAGGTATGGTTTTATCGATCCATGCCTAGCGTTCCACTAGTCAGAGCGGATGGTAAGTTCTACATGGGTGTTTACTTTCATGGAGATCAAGCAAGAACATTTCCATTCTTTGAATTTGATCTTGTCAAAGATGAACTCTTGTGGAAGCGATTCGTGGGCGAATTCACCGCCGCTAGACGTCTTTCTCGTTTGTCCGACCCAATGGCTACAGAGATTGACAAGCTCCGAACACCTTGTTCAGTAAAACTAGCCCGTTTTACGGTAGGACTCACAATTGGATGTACATTGACATTGGCAGTGGCATCGACGCTTTTGTTTCTTCAACCCAATCGGCATTTGTCATGATTATTTTCGTGTCTACCATGTATGGATGAGGACTTATTCATCTTGCTACGCATATCTAGTTGTTCGTATCCGTACACTTGTTAACTGAAGCCTTATAGATCGCACATGAATCATGCCAGCGTGTTTTACGTTGTGTGTGAATTGGCTTGTCACTGTATTGGACTCTATAGCTCACTGCTGTTGATAAAGTCCTTTCTGACAGGGCCCAAATTCAATAATGATTCTATATTCTATGCCGTTCTCTCCTTGATATGCACACATCTTGGACTGTAGTTCCCAAATTTCAATTTGATCCATGAAAGAGGTCTTGAGAGGATTGATAGATGTGAATTAACACAACGAAAAGTTCATACACAAAACAGCAAACTGATTTACTGAAAATGCTTGCAGTACTCCTTGGTTATCTGTGAAATTTGATGCGTTTCGATCTAGCGATTATCCTTGCCCCGGAGGTCTGTCTTGTTGTTGTCCGTGTCGTTCACACCCTTGCTTTTGTCTTCCTTCTTTTCATTACATTCTGCGTCCTTCGGTTTCTTCTTGTCACGAAGTCCCAAGAGCCGACAAATGTCGTTGCATTCGTGAGACTCAAAGAAGGCCCGCATTCCTCGACTGCCCAAATCCG
Source organism: Epithemia pelagica (assembly GCA_946965045.2). Classification (NCBI taxonomy): domain Eukaryota; phylum Bacillariophyta; class Bacillariophyceae; order Surirellales; family Surirellaceae; genus Epithemia; species Epithemia pelagica. The sequence goes on from OX337237.1 coordinate 824,820, forward strand.
TTCGACCAAATTGACGTCGTTTGTTTTGGTTTGTGAAATGGTTCGACTGGCGACCACGGCGTTGGTGAATAGCGGGATCGGTCAGGACAAACCGTTTGCGACCATCGTCAGCCTTTTGTGCCACCACCAAACATGTGTCTTCTTTCGCTTGTCGCTGTTGTTCTCGTCGTTGTTGTCGCAATTCTCGTTTTTTGTCTTTCATGAGTTGTTGTTTTGTTATTTGTGCTTGCTCATACTGTTGTTGTTCCCTTTGTTTTTGTTCTCGCTCATGGCGTCTCTTTTTTCTAAGTTCTAGTTTTTGTTCTTTTGTTGGTTTTTTTCGCTCTTTTCCTTGTCGTCGTTGTTCTCGGCGTTGTTGTCTTTCTTCTCGTTTTTGTTCTTTCGTTAGTTGATCTTGTTTTTGTCGTCGCTTCTGCTGTTGTTCGGGTTCAGGGTTTTGTTCTCGGTCCTGTTGTCGTTGTTGTCCAAGCTTCTGTTCTTTCGTTTGTGCTTCTTGCTCTTGATGACGTTGCTGTCGCCCTTTTTCTTTCTCCTGTAGTTCTGCCTTTTGTTTTCGTGAAATGAGGGACGTTTCCGAAGGGTGTTGGAGATGTTCCTCTTTTTGTTCTTCCTCTTGTTTTCTTTGGATTGGAGGCGTTCTTGAAGGTTGCTGAAGACAGCCTTGCAAATCCACAACCATTAATTTGGCTTTACTGAAGACATAGGTGTAGTGACTAAAGGCAGACAAGTAATCCGTGTCGGGAATATGTGATGCATCAAAACCCAAGCGATAACAACATGACTCATGTCTCTTGTCGACATCGTTACTGTCCTCTGGTTCCTGTACTTCTTCGTTGTCTTCCTCATCACTTTCTTCACTGTCGGTGTGTTCTTCTTCATCGCCCTCTTCAATAATGCCTAATCCAAGATCCTCTGATTGATCTGTGTCCGCTCCGTTTTCATCGTTATCGTTCCCGTCGTTGTCGTCGTGATTGACGAAGAGGCCCAGACTACTTCGACTCTTCATCGTCGACGACACGGTCGGAACTTTGCGACCCAGCAACAACGCTGTCGAAATAAGATCGATGCCCTTGTTTTCTTGTCCAAATTTTCCAGGTTGTGATGGTGGTGGTAGTGGTGGTGCTGCTGCTGCTGCTCCTGCCAAAGCACCGTGATTGTCACTAAACTTTTGATACGTGCCTTCTATTAACGGTTCCACCAACACATTGTAAAATTGGCCCACATCCTTGTCTTCAAGCTAGAAAACCAGAGGCTTGACAAATTCAATCTTGGGGACATGGACCAAGGCGTCGGAAGGAAGAAGTTTTTCGAGTCGCTCATTAAATCGCGCGGCAAATTTTGATGCAATGGACTGTGTTCTCATAAACGTTCTGTGATAAGAATGTCTCAAACTGCACAAATAATTTTCTGGCTGGGATTGCATGGGCCTTCCGTTGTTACCCTGGTGTTTCTGCTGTTTATTATCGTCATTCATCAAATCCTCGACAAATCGAGACTCCTTGGCCACCATGACAGGCCCGACAAATTTATTGGCCACTGGGTCGAGAAAGCGAAATTTGAAGGCAAGTCGCTCAGCTCCTTCGCCAAAGGCTTTCTTTTTCCATGCAACGTCGTACGTTGCAGGAAGTGTGGCCGTCATATCGTCAGCTATTTTCGCTTGTTGAATGATATGGTTACTTCCTACCAAGAAGCCGTGTCGACGATCATTCAAATACTCTTCGCATTCTAGTAATTGATGCCTGCACAGAACACCCATCTCAACACAATCGCCACAGAAAAAACATGACTTACACAAATTGCAACGAGCGCCACCCTTGCACGTGTGCAGAATGTTGTAATTGACATCGGCAACCGGTTTAGAGCACTCGTGACATCGATGGTCAATAATGGCGGCGAAATCATTATGCAGGGCACTCCAGGTCCATATACGAATAACACTTCTGTTCAATGAGTCTCGAAAGATTCGCCATTCATTGGGGTTTGGATTTTTACTGTTTGGAGTATCTTGTTTTTCCCGTTCGATGTCCATTCGAACAGATCGAGTTGTTGTTGTCACCTGCTTATTGGCGTCGCTATATTGGAGACTGGCCAATTCGGTTCTGCTTGAGAGAGAAGATGCCACCGAGCTAGAAATGATCTGCGACAAGGAATCGGTATTCAAAGAGGGCCGATGGAACGTCGCCGTAGCACCAAATTCCTTCGCTTCCTGAGACATTTTTTCCAAGGTCGTGAAATTTGCTCCCGCCTCTGCCATCCCAATACAGGTAACGGTCAAACGACGACCAAATCGGGACGCCAACATACCACAAGTCTTAGTCAAACCCTTTTCGACTTTGAGGTACTTCCGAAAATTAAACTTGTCGCCATCTTGGAAAAAATCGGACGGCTTGCCATCACTAAAAAACATTAGGGAAAGAGCGCAAGAGCCGTAGTTGTTTAGATTCAACAGCTCTTCTGCTTTTTGCAATGCCGGTACGTTAAAACCATGTCCTTCAGGTTTCATAGTGTCCCACTAATGTCATTCAGTCACAAGAAGATATATAAGTTTCATGATTGACGAAGGCAGGTATTCCTCGGGCCAAGCGATTTTCTTATAAAGTGACAGAAAACAAAAACGCAACACACTCACCTCACGAAATTGTACCAACTTGTTGTAAAGTACCCATGTCAATGGTTCGCACCAAATCACGACTTCTGCTTCGCTCCGCATGGTAATGACACTAACAACATCATACATGGAACTGGATTCATCTTCGAGTTGCTGTCGACAAAAGTTGCGGGCCAAAGTCGTCCAGACACCATCCGCACGACACCGTGCACCATTCACATCGTCTTCACGCATGGATCCGGACATGTCGACCACAATAACGGTATGGCTTTTCCACAAATGCAAATTTTGTTGAATGAATTCGGCGGCACTTTCATGAGCACTTCGGATTCCTGCGTCGCAATGATCCTTGCTCTTTTCCAAGAAAATGGGCCGGGTGAATCGAGTGCCGGATTGGATGGGCTTCTTGTTTGTGCGAGGACGGGAGCCTGGATCCTTGGGATGATACAAATCACTGATGCGGTCGTACTTGTAGCTGGTAATGGCTTTATTTTGACGTTCATCATAGATAAAGACATGTCCGGCATAAAAGTATCGGACTCGGTCCTTATTAGCACCGCCCTGACGATCCCTAATGCCATAGCGACGGGCTTCTTGTAGGGTTATTTTGTCAATTTGTCGTTCCTGTCGGCGTTCACGGTCGTGAAGGGTGGATTTCAAAACGGAATGGGCCGTCAGATTTGAATCCATGGTGATGGTTGTCGTCTGGTTTCTTTGTTTGCTGGTCAGACTTTGCTGTGATACACGCAATTTTGTGTCTTCGGTTTTTTGTGAGAGATGAAAATCTAGTCCCAGCAAAAGGGAACTACATGGCCAATGCGACATGTCGCTACGACACCATGTATAAGCAGAATGAGTACCACATGAATCCGGTGAGACCCGGTTGGATCGTGGTCGTTTGGTCTTGGTTCAACTGCATGTGGGATTCCGTAGTCCCATGAAATTAAAGGAACAAAACAGAGCATTACACTTGTGAAGATGCCTTACCCCGGTCCAAGTTTCGGTCCACAACTGCATCGATGGGTCAGAAGTACCATACTTAGGAGAAAAGACAATCCTGTCCTTTAGAGACTCCAATACGGAGTATTGAAGGTACTCAGACTGAGATCGGGGAATGTCAAATAAGAAATATCGCTTAGACTCGTCGATGGTGAGAGCGAGATCATCCCTTTTTCCAATGGACAAGATTTGTGTGAGCTCAGAGTGCTCGGTTTGCCACCATTTAATAAACCAAGATTTTCCAACTCCACCTTCTGGGTCGACGACAAAGATGACTGTTCGGTCGTCGGGTTCAGCAGTAAGAGTTTGTCCAAGTTCTTCTTGCCGGGGTCTTGGATCACCGGTAACCAATCCGGGGGTAGGGTAGATAAAGTCGATCCATTCCATGATGCGTCCATGGAGCAGTCACGATATAAAATGGGCACGCCCATATCAAGAAAGAAGCACAACATCGCAATCACATCACTAGGTGGAATTCCCGCAAATCGCCAGAGATAATGAGATATCCTGTTGGACCAATACTGCAATGAATTGTCATAATCTCGCTTGTATCTGTTGGAAACATCACATTCTCAAGAACTTTCACTCAAAATGATACGGAACTGCTTCAGCTGGTTCGGTCCGCCCCCTAACTTACGCGACATCGTTATATCGTTGGGGACAACGAAGAAGAGCTCGAAGCACCCTAAGCCATTAAACAGAGTTTCTGCATTTGCTGAAAGTGGTTTGCTTCGTCCTGCCTTCATTTGAAGTGGTACGGTACCGTTTTGAGAAGTAAAGACAGAATCGAGCACCGGGAAATTGGACAGGTGTGGCAGCAGATAGCCGCCACTTGGGTTCTTTCGTGTCTCAAGAATAGCGTCCGTCAAAGGCTGACCAAGGTTGTTGTCCTTCAAGACGATTTTTGGTAATGATGCTGGGATGGTAAACTGTCTTGTAGCTGATCCGCTGCCGGTTGTCGTCAGGCTCTGCGCGATTCCGGCGACCCCTTCCGCGAGAATTTTCTTGTGGGCATACGCCTCGAACCGAATTCCCTTCAAAGTGCCATTTTGATCGAGAGTGTTTTCATACAGCGCCCATAAAGATTTCACTTCTTTTTCCATCAAGCGGTCACGAAGCCTCGTCCGGACATCTTCGCCGCAAAGCTCGATCGAGTAGTTATAATGGTCGACGGTCCCATCACTGTTACTGAGAGGTTTGAGGAAATAAAGAGACCATAGGTGCTTAAAGGCCGCATCCACTTCGCCTCCATCAATGACTTGTGGTTGATCGACCGCTTGTCTCAGAGACTTTTCCTGCTTTTGTTTCACTTGCTTGAGTGCTGAGTCTTGGCCATTTGGCAGCAATTTCGGAAAGAGGTACCGCGGAACACCTCCAATGTTATTGTATCGGCTAGTCAATAGCTCTTCCGAGACTGAATTGCTGTAGCGCACGCTCCGCATTTGCTTCGCTTCTGCAAGCGAAAGCGTGCCCAAGTAGAGAATTCCTTGACTTTCCGCCGTTGCTTTAAAGAGTTTTTTGCAGTTCTCCGGATCCGGAGACACGGCAACCAAGATATCCTTTCCAAAAAAATGCTTCCGTGTGTAATTTTGCGTTTCCTTGGAGTTCTCGTGAGGATCAAACAGCACCACATCCACGTCTGTGCTATTAGCCACGTCCAGTTTCGTCAAAGCCTCAAATACGCCTCTAAACACTTCGTAGCCACCACCTTTCGATGGTGGATAGAACTTGTACATGCAGTCGGAGGGACAATCTGCATACAGTACCGTTTTCCCCTCCGTAAGCAATCGAAAAAGGACATAGTCGAGAAAACAAGACTTTCCAATACCCGGTGTACCCTTCACGAATACAGCTTGGATGCCACCACTCCATAGAGACTGACATTCCGAATACAACGACAGGTAAGCAGGATTCACAAACAGCGTTTCGGAATCCGCTGCCGGCCAATCCATGTCTCCTTTGCACACCACGCATTGTCTTTTTTCCTGCATTTCCCATCGCAGCCGACGGGAAGCCTCTTCTTGCACGGGCGACATGATAGAATTCAAAGGACCTCCAATTATTCTGCCTCTCGTGAATGGCATACACTCACTAATAACTAGTCGCTCGTCGTCGACGAGCGGAGAAAAGCCAAAGGACAACTTCGGAATGATCGGATGGAAGGACGGACCGTTAACCTGACCCCACAGAACCTGACAGTGAAGAGAGCCACTTCCCACAAGAAGAATGGTCTGCAACTGCCTATGGAGACACTCAAGAGGACATCCCCTCAAATGCCCCGGCTCCTAGGGGAGTTGGTTTCAGAATGAGAGCAATGGTTGACTCTGATCACGCAGGAGAGTTGCTAACATCCGTGACACCACTTTTCTTGTCGCTCGATATAGCATGTGATTTCGGGTAGCGACCATCCATTTTTATTCTTACCGGGCTCAACAACACTTCCTGCAGCTGCAACATGTGATTCTCGATATGTCCCTGTTGTATTGTTTTCGGAGATATCACATACCATCAATGGGGAGCGCACCAACAACATGACGATGGGTGGGCGTAGTCACACTTCGGCAACCAACCACAATCATACTTAATGTGAAATGAGCTTGGTGTCCCATTCTTGTCCACGCTCACTGTAGGGAACAGAAGTCTTCCTTTTCACCTTTTGCATTAGTCCAAACACAGTGTAGAGCCCATTCAATGTACCTTTGGCTGGTTATGCCAACGACGGTGTCCAGGTTGTGAATTCCAAATGAGACACGGCCAGAGTGAATCCAATCTGCATCCCCTCTCGCTAATATCTGGTCGGGCTCCATAGCGCAGGTATGTCACGGCAACACCCACATGATTGCTTTGATTGTTAACGGTGTTGTGCCGCATGAGTTTAGGGTGAGTTAGAAACGCTGTACAAATCATCAAGGGACACCAACGCAACGACGAACACCGCTGTTCGAGAATTAGTTTGATCATGGACAATCGCTCGTTATGTTCATTGGAAGCCAACCTTTCAAGCTTTCAAGGAGGGTTCGAACCTCCGTAGCATCTCCATGAATCGTACACCTGATGAGTGTGGGACACGAGTTCCACATTGGAAAGTTATCTATATCGCCTCCCTTGAACCAAAGAGTACGGAGTATTTGACGTCCACATGCCGTCGAAGGAGGGCGTTGATCACCGTCGCCATCTTGTTCTTTATTCCATTTGACATTGGTTCCCGCTCTAACCAACAAATTTTCAAAAATCGACTTTTGTTGTTCTGCCGAATCGACTCTCTCCATTTCCGACATCAATGCAAAGATTTCCTCATCAATCCCATAACCATTCATAAAGTCGACGAAGCTTTGAAAATCAGGAGGCAGTTGTTGCGATTCACTATGTAGTCGGTTGGTAAGGTGATTGTGAATGACATATTTCATGAGTGCACGGTTCACTGGTAGAATGTGCGAATGTTTATCTAATACCATGCAACGTGCGGGTATTCCACCCGCATTTTCTAGATCCAACGAACAACCATGCTTCTCCACCAAGAATTAAACCACATCGTTGCGGGACGACACACCCACCTCGAACAACGCGGTCGTACCTGCACGATCTTGATCATTCAACAAGTTTCGTTTCTTATCTTCAATACAAGGCCCTCCAACAGACTGAAACAAATTGCTTGGTTTTATAGACATTTATCTTTTGGCAACACCATCGATCTCTGGAAGCTGGACGACGCATCGTCCACTCGGCCATCAAATCCTGTCAATAAAACTGACTTGCCATTCAATTCTGGATTGGCTTGCAGACCATCCACGATAACCACTTTGCCATAGTAGGCTGAAACGCGAGCAGCGGCAATACAATACTCCACAATCAGCAAGGATTCGAGTGTCGCAATACTACTAGCTCCATAATGGACAATCGTTTTCCCAGTCACATCTTTGGCATCGGGTCGAGCTCCGTACCTCAGCAGTGCAGTGGCAATATCCACATGGCCCTTTTTGTCGAATCCACGTGGGGGACTTGTAGAAGTGTCAGTGGTAAGAACCATGTAGACAGACATGCATACGAGCAAAGGAGACAAGCGCATGGATGTACATCGTGTTTCGAGAAGCTCACGGAGAGCAGACGGTATCGTCCTTCCTCTGCTTTTATCCACCAGTGTCATATCACCGTAGGCGTAGTCAAACGCTTGTTTGAGGACGTTTCGGACCTTGGCCGTTTCGCCTCGAGCCACCTGTCCAACGAATGGAGAAAAGGCGTTCCACAGCATGTATTGTTGGATATCTCCTCCTTTCGAAAACAAACTTTGTAATATCTGACGTTTCGCCTCGGTCGACGGGGAACTTTAATCACCATTGTCCATGGGTTGACCATCATTGAGTTCGACATTTGTTTCTGCTTCAATCAGCAACTCGCGAATGACAGGTTCTCGGCCTTCAATGGTTTCTCTCGAGTCCAATATTTCAAACAAGGCACGTGAGTTGTGACTCAATTTCATTGAGCAGAAGTATTCAACAAAATTTTCCGGGAGAGGGAGATCACCACTCTCGTGCTCTTCTTCACTGATCGACTGTCGTTGCTCTTCTGAATTCATTTTTCTTGGAGGAATATGACCAAGTTGATTATCTAGATACCCCTCTGAAATGATGGTGACGCCGACGAGATTGTGGGCAGCTCAGACAATGAAACGATGGCCGAAGTTTGGCTTACCTCATTTTTCGGTCGCCCTTGGAGCATTTTGTGCGACCGTTCTCTTGTGGTGGCGACAAAACGGGGGGTTTGTGCTTTGGTGACTGCACTATGTGAAAAGGGCGATCAACGAAACATGTCACATATCACTTTCAATGTAGAGGAGTAATGATTATTTTACATTCTAGAAAAGACGCAGAAGTCTATAATATTATTCGAAGCTACTCTCCTATGGAGATTGTGTGTCTTTTGCTTCGTTTTTGGACACACGCACCTTTTTTTTTAGCACGGCGTAACAGGTGTGTCTTGACTGATCCCGCTATTCACCAATGCCGTCGTCGTGAGTCGAACCATTTTGTAAGCAGAAGCCACCAACGTCAAACGGATTTGGGTGGTTGAGGAATACGGGCGTTTTTGAGTCTCATGAATGCAATGACATCTACCGACTCCTGGGACTATGCGACAAAAAGAAAGAAAAGATCGTGCAGCGTCATCAAGATATAAAAGACAAAAGCAACCACATCAATATCAAAGGCATCCACAACAGTGGCGTCTCTAGGGCAAAGACTTACAGCACAAACAGGGCGAACTAAGCCCGCTCTATGCTAGAAGAACAGATTTGGTGGCCACAGGGGCCCGTCCCGATCACCACATGGCTATCACATCTACCAATCGTAATGATAGCTATGGTCGAAGTTTTACTTAGGCGAACAAGAATGGCTATGAGAGAAACTTCGCCATAGAATCAGTGTTTCGTTGCAGAAGCGATCTGACAACTACTGTGAAAACTCTAGAATGTAGCACAATGACAAGTCCATTCTTTAAACAAATCACAACATTCTCGTGGCATTCACATGCAACTGAAGGTTTCATCTCATTCAGAAAGTGCACGCGAGCTTGAGAAAGGTGCAACAAGATGAATACATCCCCAGGAAACGCCGTACATGGCCATCAAAACCACTACAGGCGTATAGCGCTCCATCTCCATCGTCATCCCACCGAAGAAACGCTTTTGAAATAATAAGACAAGGAGCAGCAGGAGGATTTTGGATACGCTCGCACACGTATCGAGTCTTTGGTTCTAGGGAGCATTTTTCTTGATCATAGTCCAAACGATAGGTAGCTGACGGCATTCTAACACATAGGAGTAGTCACATTGCACTCACTCCCCAGAAGACAAAGGTAAAGCGAATGGTTACGGGATTGGGAAGTCAAATTTCCTCGGATGTTAGGCAACATGTTACTTTTTAATCACGAATATTGGACCCGCTGAAGAACATCTGACCGCTGGATTTTCTCCTCGTCATCCTGCGTGTTTTGTGTGACCATGACGACGGCGGAGAAGAGGTCCGTATTGGCCATTTCCACCACCGATCCTCCTTGCAAATGACAGCTTCATCATGAACGTGGCGGAAGAGAAGAAAACGAAAGATGACACATCTCATTCCTCAACTGGTTTACCATGTACGGCTAGGATGACTGCTGCCGCCGACGATAATGGATCATCAGATGACATGATGAAGAAACAGGAAGACGCAGCATCACCAGAACAAGGAGTAGATCTTCAGGAAGAAACGAAACCCAAGAAAGACGACTTCACGTCGAACATGACATTAAGGGAAACAGAAGAATGTTTCGATGCTTCCCAGAAAACAAGGATCCAAGAGAAAGCGATGGATTCCAAAACGAAACACAAGCGACTTCAAGTCTCTAGTAATAGCTTTCCGGAAATACAGCTTTTGCCGGAAACGCAGCGTAGGACAAAGGAAACCAGAAGCACTGTGGCTGATATCAAAGAAACGAAAAAGAGCAACAAAAACAGGAATGTCACAATCAAGCGCGATGGCACTAATAAAAAGGACCAACCAGCCTACAGCAGCTCCGCTGTTCGATTGATGAAAGAAATCTCGGGCCTTGATCCACATTCCAGTACTCATCATTCTTCTTCCTTTGAAACAACAATGAATATTGTGGACCAGTCTCATCGTTCTTCTCGGATCAATGAAGAACGCCACGCCTTAGACGGTAACATTTCTTCATCAAATGAAAACCAAGAACACCACACCGCAAACGCTGCTCCGCTGCCATTTACAAATCATAACCACAATCTTCAAGGAAACGGTCTGGGAGGTCGACTTGTCTTGCCGGGAGCCGTGTCCTATTCGTTTCGCAATGGTCGTCGCGAACATCGACGACCACCCCTCCAATGGCTGCCTGGAGGCATCATGAGAAAACAACAATTGACGGATGGTGGTCCACAACCTAGTACAGTTTATGAAATGTCGGACGAATTCCGTTCGTCGTCGTATCGCAATCGATCAAGTGACGATTTTTCGATTTCGGAACGAGACGCTGCGGAAGATCCAAACAATGACATTGGCGATGATAACACAGAGGAACAGCAACAGGGCCGCACACAAGTGTTCGGCGATCCCTATCTCATATCTGCCACCTTGGTGGAAGACGACGATACTCGACAAAGAGCTCCTCCTATACCAATCACTCCAATGGTGGACGATACTCATTTGTTGCCCCTGGTCGATGCGCGAACCTTACCCGAAACGAGCCATGGTATGGGATTCCGTTCGCAAGAGGACAATGGCCCTCCCCAAGATCTGGAACAACCGGCCGTTCGCAAACCAAAATGCTTTTATGCAATCCAAGGGAGGCGCCTTTATCTGAGTGTCGGTGCAGTCGTGGTGGTGGTAGTTGTCGTGGTTCTTGTAACCACGCTTGTAGGAGGGGGAGTGAGTGCAAATGAAAGCAACATGGTCATGGACGAGGCCAGTTCACAAACCGTTCCTACGGCACTACCATCTGTTCTACCCAGTACATCTCCTTCCACGAGTTTCCTTCCTTCCTCGGCACCCTCGGTTGCACCCAGTATGAAACCGACGACCAGCCTGGCACCCAGCTCGACACCCTCAATTTCGGCACAACCCTCCGCTTCCCCGACACGAATCGTCTCGGACATGGAACTCATGCTACGAACCAATCACCCAGAGGTGTTTGAAACGGAAGAAAAACAAACATTTTCCGAACACGATGAATCCTCAAACTGGATGAAGGCCTTACGCTATGTGGAAGAGACATCGACCGATATGGAGGATTGGAGAATCGCGCAGCGCTATGCCTTGGCAAGCATCTTTTATGCCACCAATGGTGTCGAAACACCATTGGTGTCGAAACACCATTCTATATCGAAAACTTTGGGAATAATATATCTGTCATGGAATGGACCAAAGGTGGCTGGGCCGAGCGGGCCGATTCGATTCATGAATGTCGTTGGTTTGGTGTCACGTGCAAAGCGGACGAAGAGGATCAACCACCATTCGACCGAGACGATGCATCGCCGGCAATTTCCATTATGCTCACGGACCGACAGTTGACAGGGACGTTTCCAATCGAAGTCGTAATATTGAAGGAAAGCTTGGAAGTTTTATGGCTCTCCAACAATCCACTTTCAAATATCAACAATGGATGGGAGTGGTTGGGGGAGTTAACTCAACTTAGTAGTCTCAGTTTGGCTAGTACGGGATTTGGCTACGACGAAGGTCTACCGTCGGAATTGGGATTTTTGACAAGGATGGAAAATCTTGAATTGTCTCGATCTCAGTTACAGGTCCCTTGAATGCCACTGCAGTTTTTGCAAACATGCCAAACCTGGAATATCTTGCGCTCGGTGGTTTTGAAAACTTGACCAACGCCCATACTTTGTTTGATGTTCTGCCCTTGTTGCCACGTCTTTGGGTTTTGGAACTGAGTCATATTCCATTGAAGAGTTCGATCTCTTTCCAACTCTCGGATCTTCCAGATCTCCAAGTTCTCCATCTAGACCATACTGATCTTATGGGTACTTTGGACGAGTTGTTTCGTTACGATGATACATCCGCAACATTGCTTCCCATCAAGCTTTGGGGCCTTTATCTTTCCCACAATCCCAATCTGAGTGGTACCCTGCCAACTACGATTGGCCTTTTATCGGGGTTGACTACTGTAGACTTGGCCCATTGTGGTCTGACAGGACCCATTCCATCCGAGCTGGGGTTGCTTCCCTACTTAGATCATTTGCGTTTGGACCATAATGCCTTGAACGGAAGCTTTCCATTCCATACAGGGGAAAGAGTGCGGTCGGTTTCTCTGCAGAATAACAATTTGACGGGAGGACTCGAACATGTACGCACTTTCAAGTCTTAACCTGGACAATAATGAATTTCTGGGTGGACCTATTCCAACGACAATTGGATTCTTTACTAATCTTCGCCATTTGGGACTGGCCAATTCTGGTTTGACGGGTTCTATTCCATCAGACATTGGTTTGGCACAATCGATGAGGAAGTTGCGCTTGAATGACAATGCACTCAATGGGACGATACCCTCATTATTTGGTGGCTTCTCATTTCTCGCTACCCTACAACTGCATCACAACAATTTTACGGGGCCCATCCCGTAGTCCATGTGTGATTTAGAGTTACAAGGAGAATCGCATTTTATGTTTTCGGTGGATTGCAGTACCCTCGGAATGGACACATGTACGGATGCGGACTCGTGTTGTACAAAATGCTATTGAAATTGTACAAGCAACGAAACGTTAACGGCAGTGATTCCCACTTTTGACCTAAGGGCTTAGTTTCATGTTCATTTCTTCACTGAATTCGCAACAGATGATGGGGATTAATTGGAATCGTTGTTCGTCTGAAAGTCGGTTTCAGTACAAGGTTCTACAGTGCCGATCACTTTGTGGTATTACAGAAACAGGGGAACGATGTGGTATTCCAAAACAGGGAAATGATTTTTAAACAAAAACATGAGTTGCTGCTTCGCATGAGTGAGTTGCTGATTTCTCATTTTCACTGAGAAACATGTTGCAGAAACCAACAACCACAACAACCAAACCAACAACCAGCTTTGTTTCATGGACAAACTGGAGCCCACTCGGCCACTTCTTGAACTTGTAGTGTCGGGAAGGGGAAGTCGTCGATCCATCGGCCGTGTGCCCATCCATGTGGTCCTATTTCCTTAAAATCGATCATGGATCATGGGTGATGTGCACTCACAGAATTCCAATACGGGGATCGAAAAAATGAGATGCTATTTTGGTTCTTCTTGAATTCGGTTTTGGTTGGGAATCCTTCGAGTCACACTTCCTTATACTCTCGCTACAAGATACTGCGTAGCCACTCCCATTCCCTACTCCATATCCATAAGTACGGATACAATGTACGAGTAATAGATTTGCCGGTTGCCTTCGCAATTCTCTCTCCCTACTAAGGTTAAAGGTTACTCCCTCTCGTATTTATATATTAGCGAACTGCTACCGTATTCATATTGCAGATTGCAGTGTGCCGTGAAGGAAAGGGAGTCGCCGAAGAGTCAGATTCTGACTATTCGAAATTCGAAACTCTGAAACACTCTGTGTAAAAATTGTATGAGGTTACATAATGAGAGATGAGAGACACCTAACAATGTGAAAGATTCGCTATTGTTGTTTGTTGTACGGTCATCTCGACAGCAAACCCAGCAGCTAAGGCAAAAGGCAAAGAAGAGCAACCCAAAACGAAAGTGAGCCATGAGAAGATAGGACAATTGGAAGAGGCAAGCAAGCAAGTAGAAGCAGCATTTTCCATCACCTCACCATGGATCCTGCTGGAAAAGAGAAACGTGATGAGAAACAAGAAACAAGAACTACAGAGATTGAGGATCAGGATGGAGAGAGTACCGGCGAGAAGGAGCACACCAACGGAAATCAAAAGCTTCCAAAACGTCCAGTCGGTTTCTCTCATGCAGACGGCAACAAGGAGACGAGTCTAGATGACAGGGTCCCCTTGGCAACCAACGGAAAGACTTCGCCGCCGTTGTCAGTATCTCCTCCTCCTCCTCTTACTACAAGAAAGGAAACGGCAAATGCTCCGACTGATCCGAACGTCGCAGCCACACCGTTTGCCCCCAGTCCACGAGAAGCAGCTTCGTCATCGCCGTCATCGCCTCGTACAGCAAGTACGAAGGTGCCAGCTCCTTTGGAACGAGCCCCCTTGGGTGGATTGGTGGTTGTCTTGCCAGGAGCCTTTCGATATTCCCTCCGAAATGATGGTCGTCGACAAGGACAACGACGGCCTCCCTTGCACCGAAGTTATTGGGCACAGGAGGAGCGTGAGGAAGGAGCGACACGCAAATTGGCCCTGAGCAACCTACATCATGACGAAGCATCAATTGGTTCCATTGAGGACGATGAAGTAGCAACCGGCGATAGGGATACTAGGGTCCAGGCCGTTCCGCAGCACGACGACGACATGGAAGCATCGTATCTTGTTTCGGCCACCTTGGTCGACGACACCCACAACACTACTACTGCTACAGCGAGGGACAACAATAGTGACATGGAACAAGCACTGGTGGATGATTGGCATTCACTCCCCTTGGTAGATGCCAGGACTTTACCGACGACCCAGGACAGCCGTTTGGAAACACGCGGCGGAACCACCCATGAGGCATCTGCATCCGCACGTCAAGATTCTTTCTCGTTGACTCGCAGGAGTGTTGTTGATGGAGGACTGGAGGTTTCTGAACAGGTGCCACAACAGTCTCCCAGTGCTCGGAAACATTGTTTCAGGAAACGAGGGGGGGAAACGAGCCTTGTCGATAGGATTCCTGCTTCTTGCCATGATAGCGGTGGTTGTCGTGGTCGTTGGTTTGACGACCAATGGTTGGGGGAACAGAGGAGACAGTGGTACAAGTGAATCCAATGGGAGGAACGAGACTGAACCAGCATCCCCTCCGACGTTGCCTCCCAAAACGACGGCTCCGACGATCAGTACAGAACCTTCCCTCCCACCATCTACGGCTCCCAGTTCCAGACCCTCGTCGAGTCTGACCCCATCCACAACACCCACCACTTCCTCCAAACCGTCCTTTCACCCACGAGATCTGTATCGCAAATTGAACTCATGTTGCGAACGAATCACGCACAAGTGTTTGAAACAGGAGAAAACAAACCCTATCATACCACGACGAATCTGCCTATTGGATGAAAGCCTTGCGCTATGTCGACGAGACGTCTGGAGTGGAGAATTGTGCAACGCTATGCCTTGGCCTGTATCTATTACGCTACCAATGGTGTTGAAACACAGTATTATATCCAACATTATAGAAATGATGAGAATGACACGTCTTCTGTCGTGGAATGGGAATTTCCTTGGGCAGACCGAGCTGGCACAATCAATGAATGCAATTGGTATGGGGTACAATGCGAAATTGTGGATGACAGTTTGACTTTTGCCCTGGGGGAAGGTCAAGTCATTGCAATTGATCTCTCCACGAGAAGCGGTATCGGTATCACGGGCACCTTTCCCATGGAAGTGATTTTATTGAAAGAAACGTTGGAAGTGATTGCGCTCTCAAACAATCCAGTGTCCAACAATGGTTGGGAATGGTTGGGTGAATTGACTCAATTGCAAACCTTACGTGTTGACAATACTGGCTTTGGATACGACCAAGGTCTTCCAACCGAGCTAGGAATATTGACCAACCTTGAAACTCTTGATTTATCCAACTCGTGGTTCACGGGTCGGTTGAATGCCTCAACGGTATTTTCCAACTTGTCGAAACTCCGAACTCTGTCCCTCGAAGGACTGGAGAACTTGACCCATGCCCACACGGTGTTGGACTATGTGCCCACATTTCGCGATCTCCGATTCTTGACACTCAGCCACATTTCGTTCCAAACAGAAATTTCTCTCAATCTATTCGACCTTCCTCAGCTCCAGGAGCTGTCCATGAGCCACGCCGATCTGACTGGAAATTTGGACGTCCTATTTAACTACAGTGCGTCGATCGAGTCTTTCCACACCAATCTTCGAGTTCTCGAGCTTTCCCACAATCCCAATCTCGGCGGCACACTCCCAAGTGTGATTGGTCAGCTTTCGCAGTTGAAAACTTTGGACTTGGCCCATTGTGGATTGACAGGCTTTATTCCGTCTGAATTGAAGTCGGTTGTCCTACTGGATGAGTTGCGATTGGACCACAATGCATTGAATGGAAGTTTTCCATTCCATTTGATGAGCAATGGGTTGTTGTCGACTGTATCGCTCCAGAACAATAACTTGACGGGAGGACTGGAACCCATGTTGGGAAAGGAAAGCATGGATGGATATTTCTATGTATTGGACATACTGGACCTGGACAATAATGTGTTCTTGGGTGGGACGATCCCGAGTTCCATTGGTCTTTATACAAGCCTGGACCGACTAGGACTGTCCAATTGCGGTTTGACAGGCTCGATACCATCGCACATTGGCTTGATTTTGTCCATGATGCCTACTCGGGAATACTAGATATATAGATGGAGGATCGAGCGATTGTATTTCAATCAGCAGGACGCAACAGAATGACTTTCATGACGACGAAGAAGGCGTGACTAAGCCTTTAGTGTGTTAGAGGATTCTTTTGTCACGAATGCTTTCGTGTGGCTACTCGTAGTGGAATCAAGGGAAATAGAGCGGTCGTGCATATGTATCCGTGTGATTGATTTCTTCTACCCTTCCTTGCGATCCAGACTGCTGGTCGCATCGACTTGGGCGGAAATGGCGCCCCCTCCATACACAGTGACATGACTGGCGGTCCTGACTGTTCCTGTTCCGTGAGTGTCAATGTGAATCTCGGCATCAGAGGCCGTATTCACCACAAAGTCTCCCTCATGAGACTGAAACTCTTGGGCCTGCAACTGACTTGCCTCCGAAACCATGGTGGTCATCATCGCACTCGTGGTTGCTGCTACGATGCCCGCCACTGACGTTGGTTTCAAGGTCACTTGGCTCCCGCCGCGTACCGTCACCGACGTGTGTTCAATCCTTTTGATCGATTCTCCCAACTCAATATCGGCATGACTTCCCTCCGATACCAGAATATTCAATTCATCCATGGAAGAATCGTCGCCTTCATCTTCTTGGACGAGAGCAGGACTTGTCGTCGTCGTCGTCAACAATGATGTGTCGGGTGTCATGACCAGTTGTGATCCTTCCTGCACTTGCAGATGCACCGTCCGGGCCAAGGCCACCCGCAAGGAAACTTTCAACTCACTGCCCTGTCGTACCTCCATGGACGACACTTGAGGGAGACGAAAGTGGACCCGAAAGGTTGCATCGCAATATGTTCCCGATTTGAGTATGGCTACCAAACTGTCCTGATTAGTACCAAGACGTTCCACTGTCAACCGATCCACCAAGTTATCATCCACTTGCAACACAACTGCATACTCTTTATCATCCTGTTCTCCCGGGAGGCTTAGTTCGGCCGACAAGCCCGTTTGGATGGAAACTCCGGAATAATAGTCCTTTTGGGAGTAGGAAGGATCCAGAGCCGCAATATCGACGGGAACATGAACAATATTCCCCGAACCTCGGTATTGACAGGGATCAGACCAAAAAGGAGCAAGTCCAATGGGTCCCCACAACACAAACAAGACGAGCGCAATGACTGGAACGACAAGGAAGCAATCGTTTGGATGGAACGTACAAGGGGGAGGAGTAGGAGGAGGAGGAACGCCCACATCAGCATTAGCGATTTCTTCATCATTGGATGGATGATGGCTTGTCGCAAGGAGTGGTTCCACGTCGTCCTGGTCCTTTTGGGGTGGCTCCTCCATCATGCCCCCGATACAGATCCCAGAGAGACACACCATGTGCAGTAGCTCGTCCTTCGAGGTCACTTTCGCCGTTGCGCCACTCTTCTTTTCCATGGTGTCCTTGTCCTTGTTTGGTGGCTTCTCCTCCATGCTAAGATACAGAACCCCGAGAGACAAACAATATGTGCGCAATTTTTTGATTGTTGTATGAAGATTTGATGGGTCGTTTATCGTGTTTCTCAGCTTCCGTCAAATAGCACTTTTATACTCCCAAGCAAAAGTTAGTCGCTCATGAGTCAACTGATTCGTTCCATATCTGCAGGGTAATCATCTCATTTTTCAGCTCCTGGCGGGAATCTCAACTTACGACTGCTTAGGAGTAACCTTATTAACAGACCCGGAAGTTCGAGAGGCCATAAAAAAGGTTTGAATCTAGTCTTCCAGCTGCCGCGCTCACCCACTCTACCGCCTGGGGTTAAGTCGACCGACTGCTTAGGTAAACTTAGGTAATGAAATTTAGGTAGTTTAGGTGGCTACCAGTTCCGCCATCTATGGTGACTTAGTTCACATCGTAATGACACCGTACAAATCCTTGTCATCTTCCTCCGGGCCTGTTCATTTGTTTGTTTGTGGTAAGTATATCTGACCTTCATCAAGTATCTGAGATTAAGGCCAACTCTCAAGCCTCAAGCAAACATCAGCCTTGTCTTGCCCATGCATATGTTACGGAGGTAACTCCACACATTATTTTTCATGGGTTTGCAATACGCTCAACTGAGATCCCACCAGTTGACTGATCGACAGTAGAGGTTTGATCACAAGGTTGTACAGTTGCGATAGTGGCTCAATGCTGAGGAAGATCATCCGCCCTGTGTGTCCACCTGTACTGACTCACCATTGCAACAATCAAGCTGCGTTCACTGTTCAACCCGGCGTCACATAGTATGGTAGCATCCATAGTTTCTTGGAGAGGACCTACTCCTACCTAAACTTTGGTGGGCACTTTCGGCGTCGTGAAAGATAGGCAAAACTTAGGTGCCTAAATTTAGGGGATGAAGTTTAGGAAATGAAACTTGAACGCACTACTCGGAATCATGGAGCGGAAGTTCGAGAGGCCATACGCACTTACTTGATGGTTTTTCTGGTCGCCGATTGAATCGTGATTCGAGATTTTCCTGTTGTGCGTGAGCCCAACCCAACAGGATTGTTTGAATAGCGCAGTGGCAAAAAAGCAATATTCAGTCACACCCAAATAATAATAAATGACTGTGTCACACCCAAGAAGATTGCGTGACACGAAATCCAGAAGTGTTGTGGTTCGTCGTCGTCTTTCATTTTATTTTTTGGTTCGATTATTTTTTGTTGCAACAGCGACACAGCCTCGGATTCTGGTTGTTGTGTTGGTGTATCTGTTAACTTACGGCTGCCTCTCTATTGTTGTCCCCTTTTTTTCAAGTGTGGCTGTGGTCCAATGCTGTCTCCTTTGTGTTGCTATCAAGAAGAAGAAAAGCCGGGATGGAATGAGCAACGAGGAGGACGGCACGAATGAGACGCCACGACTTGACCCATCTTCCCAAACGACAGAACCAGTCAACTGGGACAAAGAAGAAGATTCCAAGGATTCCGCCAAATCGATGATCCAGCATGAGCAAGGCGACGACGACGACAATGACAAGAAGAATAAGAAGCAGACAATTCATGATGCCGTCCATCCTGAACCACTCCCAAATTTGACTTGTTTGGAAAGCGACAGTTTGTCCGAAACCAAAGAAACCACCAATAGTGGCTATTCTACAAAAATGAGCAAGATCCACACGCCAAAGACCACCAGTAATCATCTTGGAACAAAAGAGAGAAACAGCAGCGACAACAGCAACACAATCGAACCATCTGATGGGACGATGCCTCACCAAGAGCAGTCTTCTCCTCCTAGTTCCAGGAGTAAGGATACTACCAATGATTCACGTCCTGTTTCTCTTGCGGACAACAAGGACACGATAGTTACCGACAATGGCGTGTCCGCTCCATCGGTTTCTACTACGGCTTTTCACAACGACGACGAAGAAACGACCAGCACTCGTTTGGATGCACCACCGTTCTTGCCCGCTCCGACGACGCTCCATCCAAACCCTGCACTTCGACCGACGGCTACACCGGGTGCCTTTGTTTATTCTCCCCGCCAACGGCATGGAGCACGACGTCCGCCATTGGATTATTCGTCGTCGTCCTTGTGGTTGGGCGGAGAATGTGGTGCTGGTGTTGCTGGTAAGCCACATTGTTGCAAAAAGAACAAGACAAGGATGAAGGAAGGGCAAGTTGTTCCAACTCTTTTTGTACACGACAATGATGACTCCGCGAGCAGTCATACGGAACAAACGGGTGACGACGACTTGCGGAGAGCGCCACCACCACCACCACTAGGATGGAACACCCACAACTCCCACCACACAACAAATGGTGATGGTTCGGAGACATTGGACAATGACATTTATGTCGTGTCGGCAACCTTGGTCGACGAACATTCGAGGCCCAGCCGCACGAGGAGCACTGCTCCTAGCATGGTAGATGATCATTACTTGTTGCCCTTGGTCGATGCATGGACCTTGACCAATGATGAATCGCCGAGTACCAGAAATACTCCTACAACGATTCGGTTCCGAAACATGACGCAGCACCCGCAACAAAAAGAAGAGGCAGGAGCATCCACCAATGTCGAACAAGCAATCGACCGACGACCCAAGCACTATCGGGGATGCTGGCAGTTGTCTCCTATCCAAACGAATCTCCTGGATTGGATGCTGCCTGCTCCTTGTTCTTTTTATGATTGCTGTAATTGTCATTGTGAGTGTTCTTCTTCTTGGGGCAGCATCCACCCCTACTGGAAGTAGTAGTACGGATGAACCAGCAGGCATGGCGACAACCCAACCTGGTGGTCCTCCTACCCAGTCCTCCGTTCCGCCCTCTACCACTGGTACACCCAGTATCCAACCGTCCTTCAGTGTGGTACCAACAACGACCCCAACCACTTCCTCCAATCCCTCCCTTTCGCCCACGCGATCGGTATCGGCAATCGAACTCATGTTGCGAACCAATCACCCCCAAGTGTTTGAAACAGAAGAAAAGCAGCGAACGTTTACATTTCCTGACGAATCTGCCTATTGGATGAAAGCCTTGCGCTATGTCGAAGCGACCTCTACGGAAATGGAGGAGTGGAGAATTGTGCAACGCTATGCCTTGGCCTGTATCTATTATGCCACCAATGGTGTTGAAACACCGCACTATATCGAACATTACAGGAATGATGAGAATGACACGTCTGTCATGGAATGGGAATTTCCATGGGCGGATCAAGCTGGCACAATCAATGAATGTACTTGGTATGGGGTGCAATGCGAAATTGTTGTGGATGACAATTCGGCATTTGGCCCACTTGTAAGTCCCGTTGTCCATTTAGCCTTTGGCAGCCAAGGGATGACGGGCACCTTCCCCATGGAAGTGATTTTATTGAAAGAAACGTTGACATGGTTATTCATCGATGACAATCCAATCTCAAATTTTGGACTGGAAAACCTTTGGTGGTTGGGTGAACTAACCCAATTGGAAAGACTTGGACTCTCTGGTAGTGGGTTTGGCTATGATCAAGGTTTGCCATTGGAGTTGGGATTCTTGACCAATCTCAAAAGACTTCGTTTGGTGAATTCTGATTTCACCGGTTCATTAGATGCCACTTCCATTTTTCAAAACATGTCTCACCTCGAGCGGCTCGTTCTGTCGGGATTGAACTTGACCCAGGCCAATACATTGTTCGCCGTTCTTCCGTCGTTGTCTCAGCTAACGAGTTTGACCTTGCGCGATATTCCGCTTCAGGCAAACTTGTCCTTTCGACTATCGGATCTTCCCAATCTCCAATCACTTAATATACGGAAAGCACATTTGACCGGAAATTTGGACGTTTTGTTCGCTACTGACGACTTGCCTGAATCTTTTTCCTCCACGCTTAACACTCTCATTCTTTCGAACCATCCCAATCTTAGTGGAGGCCTTCCAAGAACTATTGGACGTTTCTCACTGCTAAGAAGCTTGGATTTGAGGAATTGTGGTCTCTCAGGACAACTTCCTTCTGAATTGGCATTGCTTGATGAGCTACAATGTGTCGAATTCCGAAACAATGCATTCACCGGAACGATTCCATCCCATCTAGGGAAGCATGTAACATCTTTGGCTCTGCAAAACAATAACTTGACGGGTGGCTTGAATCCTCTCTTTGATCGTGACAGCGCTCTTGGGGATTCGAACGAGCTGAAGAACCTGAACCTTTCAAACAATGCCTTTTTGGGTGGTACCATACCAACCACGGTCAGCCTCTTTCCCAAACTTGTGGATCTAGAGCTGGAAAATTGTGGCTTGACGGGTCCCATCCCCACCCAAATTGGTCTCCTACGTGCTCTGAGGTCGATGCCTCTGAACGACAATTTACTAAACGGAACTATACCCACGGAACTAGGCGATCTACTGGTGTTGCAACATGTACAATTGCACAATAATGATCTGAACGGTCCTCTTCCGGATACCTTGTGTCGTCAATGGGACGTTCGAGAGGAACCAGTCCTCTCCTTTACATTGGATTGCTCGACGCTGCTATTGGAAAACGCGACGATGACATCGTGTGAAGAGGCGAATTCTTGCTGTACTCTCTGTTACTGAAGCATTCTTCCTGGTCCCAGAGCGAGAGACCTGCGAAAGTGGGTCTTTACTGAAATGTTTTTATCATAAACATAACATAAAACATAAACACAACGCAAATTTTTGTATTGGTTATGTTTGAGTTTATGATTCGTCGCTTGGTTATGAGGCATGAATTCATGCCTCATAACCGTTGTGTTCAAACATAACACAAAACACATCCGAAAAATTCTTAACGCATGCCCAACACCGGGCATGCGCATGAAAATGGACACGAGTTCCCCACCAGATTCATGGGACTCTCTTGTTGGAACTTTGCCGAGATGATACACTGGTACGCTGGGTATGTCACTTCCGCTCAATGCTTGATGAGGAAGAAGGAAGGAAGAAGGAGGAAGGAAGAAGAAAGAAGGAAGAAGAATCATCAAGCTTGACCATCACACTAGCACCTCTTTTTTGATGCCAAAGAAAAGCAAGGCAAAAGCATAGAGATGCGTCGGATTGAGGTGGGGGGAAACTTTGGAGAATTTTTGTGTTCCGGCTGTTATGTTTTATGTTTCGCTATTATGTTTTATGTTTCAAAGAGTTTCAGTGGCATGAGCAATCATAAACATAAACATAACATAACGAGGCAAAAACTTTGTGTTTCTGTTTTATGTTGTGTTTATGATAAAAACATTTCAGTAAAGACCCAGTATCCTCGGACCATGCCGCCGCCGCCACCTCACCCTTCAAAAAAGTCTCCCAAGGCATTGAATCAACAGTCACCAGTTTCCTCTCGGCATCCTTTCCCATTCAAAATCAGGAAACTGGCTTGCAACAACACCAAAAGGCTGATGGACGGGTCCTCGTGAGTAGTCGAGGCTGTTTGTTGACAGAATCATTAAGTCAAAAAGCCTCATCCAACCGCCGAAAAACCGAATGTCGGCCAAGAAAGGAGTTCAAGATATTGTTCAACAAAATGGAAGCAAGAGCCAGCCAATTGGCACTCTTTCTTACCACTGACGAGGATAGAAAGACAAAGACTTAGTTTCGAGAAAACATACCCTTAATCACGAAAGAGATTTCAAGTTTTTCAGTGAATCATACCCAGCCATCAGTGGATGAGCGCTGGATCTCACAAACGTGCAGCGTGAACGATTGAATGGGATTGCCACCTTCAAGGAGTCCGACTTTTTGGTTTACGTTTCTTTGGCCGCCAAGAAAACAACACAAAAGAGAAAAGGAACATGAGCGACTCAACAAACCAAGATCGCCTCTTTTGAGACAAGGAGGAGCTCAAAACAGTTGAGGATGAATTGGAAGAATTCAATGTAAGCACTGCTCAAAGCATGGTAAAAAACTTTGCGTTGATGAAAAACAAGCTCGTACAAGAACACCTCTCTCGTGCCAAAACCGAAATTGAACGAGCTACGGATGAATTGGAACGATTCAAGGCAAGCTAACCTTTCACGTTTGAAAACCAAAGCGATAAACTTGCCTTATTGAAAGAAACTGCTTCTGAATCGGTCTTTAACCTAGTTCGTCTATGACTCCCTGACAAAACTTATGTAGATTAAGATCACATATATCAAATTGACATGGATCTGTTACACTCGCAGTGAAAGGATGCCGTAGACCATGGATCTGCAAGAAGGACTTTGGTGAGTTAGCATCACTAGCAAGAACATTTTAAAGCGACCGAAAATATGGATGAGTCGCATTATGAATCATTGTCAGCGACCGCATCAGAACCACATAATATTTTCTCCATTGTTTTTTCTCGACCATGGCGAGCAAGCGCACAGCATCCTCGAATCATGCCGCCGCCACCTCACCCTTCAAGAGGCTCAAGGCCAAGGTGGGAAAGAAGGCTCCCAAGGCACTGAATGCAACAGATACCAATTTCCGTTCGGCATCCATTCACATTCAAAATCAGGAAACTGGCTTGCAACAACAAGAACAAAAGGCTGCTGGCCGGGTCCTGGCGAGTAGTCGAGGTCGTTTGTTGACGGAACTATTAAGTCAAATGCATCATCCAGCCGCTGCAGTACGAATGTCGGCCATGAAAGGCGTTCAAGATATCGTTCAACAAAACGGAAGCAACAGTCCTACTATTTCATCCAATTTGTCACTCTTTATTTCCGCCATTGGCAAGGCATCAGTGGAAGAGGAAGACCAGGATATACGACTGATTGGTCTTGAGGTATTTCAAAAGCTCTTGAAAGTACTTTCCCATCCTGCAATCTGGAAACCCTTTATGCCCCTAACCTTGGCATTTCTCCAGTCGGCTCTCAATAGCCTCGATCGAGACACCCGCAAAGATGGCTTACAATACCTTCATTCGTTGGCTCGTACCGTACCACTGAATGTGGCCACGGTGATAACCATTCTTCCTGCCATTGTACGAATGTGGGATGACATGGCCTTTCTGCCGCAAGGTGAAGGACAAGGGGGCAAGAAACAAAACCACAAAAAGAGGAACAAGAAGCAAACACAAACTCAACAACAAAGCAAAGGAAATGAAGGATTCAAGAGTAAACGGTTTCCCTTGCTAGATTGTCTAGATATCCTCTTGACTGGAATTGGCGTGGACGATTCCAGTCAGTCTTCCAGTCATGGTAGAGACCTGGCATTGGCATTGCCCACCATGACGTTGGTGTCTGGTGCAGCATCCAAAAATGCTCTCTTCTTTTACTCCTTGCACAGGGAAACCAACCGCAGTAGCCATGACGCTTTGAGTAAAACTCTTGAGTCCATGACAGAATTGCCATCCTTTTCATCCTTGTCGTCGTCGCATGGGAACTACAACCACCAACCAACACGGGCAATACTGCGCGGTGAGGCATTTTTGGATCTCGACTGCGCTCACAATCTGCTGGTCAAGTTTCGTGATACATTGATTGAACTGCAGCAAACACCCTGCTACGTCACTCTTCATCTCTTGGCCAAGGTGTTGGAATTGTTTTGGCACGTGTTTGGAACGCAGCTCGTCTCGGACTCGATGGCCACGAAATCCAAAGAACCAAAAGGTACTAATACGATTGGCGCTGTAATGGAAACAATTCGAAAACTTTGCATGGAAAATTTTCCTGTTCAATCATTGTCTGCGGCATCGACGAATGGTGCCATGTTGGAGTCATTGAATGGACAATTGTGTTTGACTCTTGTACTTGTCACACACGCAGTCGATGAGTTGACGACACCTTTCACGAATGCACACAACAGGAATCAGCAGAAACAACAACAACAACAACAATCTTCCGAAGGGTCGTCCACCAAATGGTTGAAACCAGTGGTTCAATATCTTTGCGATCGTCTCACCGACAAGAGTCTTGTGCGTCCTGGCAACGAAGAATCGCGACAGGCCATTCTCAAGGTACTACAAAAGTTACTTAAGGACGCACACTACTGCAAGATTCTCCAAGCCAATCCACGATTGGAAAAGAAGCTTGTTCAGGCATTTATGGGAAGTATCATGCCTCAGAGCGGTGCTCTTGCCCATGGGTCCACGGAGCGTTCTCGGCAGACGAGGTTGATTTCGGTCGAAATCATGACAACCATACTGGAACGATCTAAGCATTGTCTCAGACCCGACGAGGCAGCCTCCGTGGGAGATATCATGTTTCAAATCACCACAGCATTGTCGGACATTTTGGTCGTCTTGGGAGCTGACGATTTGGACTCAAGTGCCAAGGTGTTGTCCTCCTTGAGTCTCATTTTTCGTCGATTTCCATCCAGCGACGAAATGAACAATCACAAGGACAATGCTTTCGCCAAGGGCGTTGTTTCAGTCACATCCAAACTGCGACTTACGATCGACGCCATTGTGGATCCTGAAGGAATCACTGACAAGAATGGGACCAAACATTCCATCTTTGAATCTTATTCAGAACCAATGCAACGAAGTCTCCTCAATTTACTTGCCACACTTCAATCTCCAACGGAACATACATGTTCTCATTTGAGCGATATTTGTGCACGAGCCAATCTGACAATCATACCAGACAAGGTTTCACCAAATGTCTGCTTTTATGTGGTTCAAGTGATATTCGACATTCGCAAAACCATACCAATGCAGCAGTTTCTGGGTTTTCTCGTCGACTGTACCGGAGTGACTCGAGCATCCTTACCCGACGATGCCAATACTACTGTTCCAGATAGTCGGATGGATCGGTTCGACCGGGGTGTGAAGGCGGTGACAAAGTCCCTTGTCTGTTGTGGCGTCCACAATGTCACGCCCATGATGATCCCATTGCTGCAGCTGTTCCTCGAAAACGACACTTCATCCAGCGCCACTTTGACACAAGCGCTAGTGCGACAGAGATTTGCCTTTTCGGTCATGGCCGAATTTGCTCACACTCTTCGAAAAAATGGTCGATGCGAGTCGCTGCTTCCACTACTGACGAGTGAATTGGAAGGCAAGATCCCTGTACGTATTTTAGAAGTCTTGCAGAAACCCGGAACGTACAATGATCATGGCAAAGTCAAACCGCAAACCATGACTCCAATTACAGCGCTACTTCGGACGGAACCATCCTTGATGGCCAAAGTGTTTCAGTATATCATTGACAATATTTTGTCGGTAGAGGAAGAGATACATCAGCGAAACATTCTGACCTGGCTTGTAGAGCAAGATCGGTTGATCGCATCACTCCCCGTTGCAAAGGTTCACGAGTTAATGGATAGCACAAAGGAGGTTCAGGCTGCAACATCGTCTTCACAAATGTCGAATCTCTTTGAGCAGTTGACTGTTGTTCTCGGACTCGCCATGTCTGGAACACAAAAGCAGTGATGGAACAACACGGTTTGATTTACTGCTTTGATGCGAGTGTACATTGGATCCGGAGTAATTGACCTTAATTTGTACAGGATTCGATCCAATCCACCGAAAGGTGGAGAAGCGAGTCAGCTTTGGTAATATGATTTTTTCGTCAGAAGCAATGATGAACGTGGTCATTTCCGTGCACATGTCACAGTGGTATAACGGCAATGAGAGAGGTTATCCTTGTTGGTGGTAAAGAACAGATCAAATATCGAACTCGCACAGCACAATGATGACGAAACGTTTTTGGAGTTTACAAACCTAATCTGGTCGTCGTCGTTGCCGTGTGGAAGTGGGGTGCTGTGAGGCAGTGTCATGCACAGCTTGTGAATAATGTGTACGGCCATAATGGTCTTGTACTTGTGTGAGTGTCACAATCGGTTCTTCGTACGGTGGTGGCATGGTTTGATGCGAATCATGGGATCCATCCCACAACGAAGGACCAGCAGGTGGTGGTGGTGGTGGCATGGAATGCATAGTGTATGGCTGGCCCTCCAAATAATCGGCCCAGCCTTGATCTTGATGCTCATCCGGCTGCGTTCGATGTTGAAGTTCGGCTTGAGCTTGGCTCTGTCGTTCCGGAGACATGTAGTGGAGCATATTGTACCGTTTCAAAATGTGGAATTCAAAACAACACAGTTCCAAATCGGGTTGCGTCGAAAAATCCACATTCATGGGATCCTGGTACAAGGATTCGTGTTGTACATTGTGGTTGGTGGATCCACCACCAGGATAGGATGACGACGACGTGGAGGGACAATCAAAGCCACCATAGCAAAAGGCGGAACATTCCATGACTCGAATGACCGCCACCGCATCGAGCAGTAACACGTGGTCGCGAAACAAGAGTCGTGCATGGGCCTGGGAGAGACGAATCAGAGATTCCAAAAACCGGACCGTCACGGGAATGGTGCGACTTTGGGATCCTCGACACGCTTCGTAATGACGTTCCAGCAATAAGGCGGCTTCGTCACTCAGAACCGGAAAGAGCGTGTCCCGGACAATGGAAATATACGCCCGCAACTTTTCCATGGACCAGGGTTCGGGGACAAAGGGTGATGACATGGAACTTCCATCTCCATTGGACTGTGGTAGCAGTGGAGTCCCATCATCCGAGGGGCCTGTTCCTTGAATGGCTTGGTTGAGCAGATAGGTGGTGATATTGTCGTCTCGTGTCGCATCGGACGAATCGACCAGCTTGAGAATGATATCAAATCTGGACAAGAGTGGTGTACCGAGACCAGTATTGACCGACAAACTACATTGGTTATCATACAGGCAATCGCGTGGATTCATGACGGCAATAATGGTGGCGCGACAATTGAGTTTGCATACAATACCAGCCTTGGCTACGGACAAGTGTTGTTGTTCCATGGCTTCATGAATCGTTAACCGATCTTGATCTCGGATACATCCAAATTCATCAATACAACACACGCCTTGATCGGCCAAGACGAGGGCACCGGCTTCCAAGGCAAATTCGCCACTGCTCCCATGTCGTACGGCGGCGCAGGTCAAGCCGGCCGAGGTGGTTCCCACTCCCGTCGTGAGAACGGCACGAGGACTCAGGGCGGCGGCAAACCGCAAAAATTGAGACTTGCCCGTTCCCGGATCTCCCACCAATAACAAATGAGATTGCGACCGCCGACGTGTATAGACTTGGGCATTGGAACGATGGTTTGGTGTTTGACGAGGTGCCGTGGGAAGGTGATTGGTCATTTGACTGGAATGTTCTTGTTGGTGATGTTGTTGCTGTGATGGTGGCTGCGCATCGTCTTCCACACCCGTACGAGTGGTGTTGGTGTTGTGGCGCCGACGTTTGGGTGGCTGGTTGTTATTGTCGTTGGCGTACAGGCTGTTGTAATCGAGTCCTGGTTCTTGAGACAAGGATGAATGGTTCTTGGGATGACGTCGTGGAATGACAAACAAGTCTTGGTGTTGTTGATGTTGTTGTTGTTGGTCGGTTTCTCTTGTATTTTCCTTATCCTCCGTCATTCCATCAATAATAGGGTCGGTCTCTTGCATTATGTTGTCTATATTGCTATTGTGCGAAGAGTCGGACGACACTCCCCCAATCAATGTCAAGAGCAAGGCCAATTTAATCATGGGCAAACCGTACAGTTTGGGACAAACGGCCCGACAAATAAAATCACGAGCCGCAATGGGACGAGGGACTTGCAGTTGCCAATACCGTTCAAATTCGGCTTGATAACGTTTGGTATCTTCGGTATGGGCATGATTGGTTGCCACGGCCGTGATCGAGGAGGAGGACGACGACGCGCCTGCGGTCGAGGAGGCTCGAGGATCGTCACTCAAAACCAGAATGGAATGCGCCAAGAGGGCCAATCCAATGTCGGGTTCGGGGACGTTGCGGACACTGGGAGGAGGACCCTGCGCTTGTTGTTGCTTGCCATTGTGCTTGTGGCTGCCACGACGAGGATTCATGGAATGGGTGGCCACATCGGAGTGCCATTGGGCCAACAAACTCCCGACAATCACGACTTGATCGCCGGGTTGACAGGTATCGACCAAATCGTGTTGCAATTTGACCACGAGCGATCGAGGAATGTGTCCCAATTCTTGGTTCGAGCTATTGTTGTTGTGGTGGTTGGACGATTCTTGAATTTTGAGTTCTTGATAATCGGTATGAATGGACCCGACACTGGGATCCAAGGCGACCAAATTGGTACCACGGCAGGGTACTTTGGTCGGTGGTGCATTTGGAGTAGTTGTATTGGTGGTGGTGGTCCACAGGGGACAAACCTCGGGGGGTG
This sequence comes from Epithemia pelagica, assembly GCA_946965045.2. Lineage (NCBI taxonomy): Eukaryota > Bacillariophyta > Bacillariophyceae > Surirellales > Surirellaceae > Epithemia > Epithemia pelagica. The sequence goes on from OX337237.1 coordinate 854,975, forward strand.
TCAAGGCATTGTTGACATGTCCGAGATTGGCATGGACGACAAAGGTTTTGCCGCATCCACAACTCGAACTGTCTTGTTTCTTTTTTGTTTTCCAACCTCCTCTTCGGCCACCGCCACCACCGTTGCTCGAGTCGGTGTTGTTGTTACCGCTCGTATTCTTCTTGGTATTATTCGTATTGGTGGGTTGACAGAGATAGGTGCGGGTGGATTCGTACATTTGAATGGGAGAGGCCCGTACGACGGTACCGGCGACTTGCCACATTTGACCAACATCGCGCGCTTGCAATCGCGACAGGGACGATTTGAAGCGGGAGGGTGGCAATTGGACCAATCGCGCATGCAACCGGGTCGTATTATTTGGATTGCTGGTACTGGTGGTAGTGGATGGATGGTGGGTGCCGGACAATCCCCCCTTGACGGACGCGGTGGCCCAATTCACGGGTGGACCATCCTCCTCCTCAGTATCCTCATTGGTGTTGTTGTTGTTGTTGTTGGTGCCAGAGGTTTGTTGTTCCTGACGCTTTTGGTCCAATAAATCTTGCTGAGCTCGCACCAAGGCCTTTTCCAAGACGGGTACCAAGGTTGCTATATATTCGTCGTAATCACCGTCATCATCATCAGTATATTATGCAATGGAGTATCGGATGGGAAATCGTACCGAATCGCAACATTAGGTAGTAGTAGAGAGTAATAGAATAGAACGAACCAAACGAAAACAAGATGGAGGTGTGAGCCATTCTTGCCATTTTGTACCAAAACGACACACACAAACATACATACGGGCCACTGACGGTCCAGTCCAACGAATCGGTTCCAGTCGAAAAAAACTCTTTCGTTTTTTTATTCGAACCAGAAACCGCGACACCAAAACCTGCCGGCACAACCACCACAAGAACTCGAACGACTCCTACTCCAAACGAACGAATAAACAAACGAATCGTACTGTTGTGTATACGTACCCGGATATCGGAGCAGCAAATCGCCCAAGACGGGATGATGTTGCAAGATATCGTAGGATCGGACTTGAATGGAATAATCACGCGTGGTGGTGGGTTGCCGCAACAAGTGGAACACGGCTTGGCGAATCGTGGGACAAGCGAGGCACGTTTCATAAAACGAATCTTCCACGTGACTGGGACTGCCCAAATCCTTGTACGACGCCTGTTGCAAAACGGGACCCGTCCAACCACTTGTCGTGTCGTTGTTGTTCTCGGGAGGACGCGTTGAAAAGGAGGAGGGTTGTGGTGGCCCTTGGATTCCACCCATCACCGGATGGCGACAAGAACGAGGATAATCTTCATCTTCGTCTTCCTCTTCCTCGTTTCCATAATCGTTCATGGCAGGATCGTCGTCATAGTCCGAAGGAGGACCGTCTGAAAAGTGGTCCATTTTGTTTGCTGTTGACTTCTTGTTGGCCGGCGGATATGGTCGTCGTCATTGGCGCCAAAAGGGAGGACCAAAAAAGTTCGTGCCGAGAGGGTGAAAGGGTTCGTGAGTTGGATGGCATGTCGGCTGGATGGCATGTGGGCTTCATGCGTCATGTGTGACACCCAACTTCTTCTTCCGGAAGATTCTCGATTGGGACAATGACTGCGACAATTCTCTTGTTCGCAAACGAGCCCTATAGAACGTGATCGATCGGTTTCTCTTGTTCGATCCTCGTCGAACGAACCCCCGAGGAGGTCTTCCACGGGCGGACGGGGTTTCTGTTGGATGGTCGCAGGTTGTGCCGCCGGCAACAAAACACAACGTACAAAACACTTTTGCACTTTGCACTTTGCACCCACACAAGCGATATACCAAAATGGCATAGAACCGACAGTACATACGATACCCAAAGAACCCAAGGATCGAGTGAACCAAACCAGCTCTCTCTCTTGTCGGTGTTTGGGTGAGAGAGTGTCTTTGCCCAGAACTACCACCAATATAACTCTCAAGCGAACAACAACCACAACAACAAGACCACGAGTCCATCCTCTCATTCCAAACAAGACTTCCAACCACACAAACAAACATCCAACACGAACCACCACCACACAACCATGGGAAACACATTGGCTCGCCAATTTCAAGACGCGCCCTTGGGACAGGGTCATTTGACGTCGACGCAGGCCGCTCGTCAAACCGCCTTGGTACCCGATGCCGTCGTCTTGCATACCTATTCGCCCCGGACCTTGTGGGTCCACAAACAGGCCAAATCATCGTCCAATAGGCATCGCATTCGATTTGTCCATGCCGAAACGTCCAATCTCCTCTTTGTCAACAGCACTACCACCACCAGTAATTCCATGACCACCACGACCACCAAGGATTTCAAGGGTCAATTGCTCTTTGTCACCAAGGCTCCCCACAAGGATTTGCGCGTCATTTACAAGGTCCTAGAACAACCGGCAGCACCGGAAGGAACGGCACCGTCCGAAGCATCGTCCTCGAATATGGAAGACGAACCCGATCATGCCAATCCCAATCACAACAATCACAAAAAGCAACCAGACGACTACCAAGATGGATGGACCCCCGTGGCCAAGATTGAAATTGATCACGTGGCAGCCTGTTTGACCGCCTTTCTCAGTGTCAAACGAGACACTCCTCCAAAAGGCCAAACTCCCACACCCCAAGAAACCAACCACGAGAACCACGACGAGTGCGTCGTCGGGTTCCGTCGCTTCCAATGCATCCTCGTCGTCCAAGAATTCTCACAAAAAGGCCAAATCATCCTCCCCCAAATCACAACCCGACCACCAGAATGACTTATTGTATGTCGATGTCTACAAGGCGGTCAAAATTCCCACCGTCCCCTACGGTGTCATGGTCGTGGATTTGACCACGGGACAAGTCGTGGGCAAATCCGAACTCGACACGACCAAAAACAAGTGTCCCAAATTACTGGTCGCACCCGGGGCCGATGCCACGGCCGTGGCGGCCTTGACGTGTGTCTTGCATGGTGAATTGTGAAACAAAAAGCAAAAAGCAACCAACCACACGAAACGTGTGACCACAATAAAGGAAGAAGAAAGTAGAGGACAGATTGGAACAACCCCACATCGTAACCAAAGCAAACAAGCCAACCATCACAAACCACACACACACCAACCAAAACTCGCCAGGAGGAGAGACAACGCCAACACACACAGACACTCTAGAAACTCCCACCACACAAGACAAACACCAGATGGACCAAAACTCGCCAGGAGGAGACAAGAGCAATCACAAAACGAAACTACAAAGGACCATTACCATGACCAAGTGTGTGTGTGCATTCTCCATTTGGCAAAAAGCTAGTGTTGCGAAAAAGAAGAAGAAGAAGAGAAACACCCTCCAAAGCCCAAAAGAGCGTTTGTGTACACTGTTCATCCTGACGGCTACAAACCACACACGCGCAAACACACACACAAGAAACCATGGACCGAAACGAGACAGGAGCAAGCAAAAGAAGAATCTTGTGTGTGTGTCTCGTAACCAACGAAACGTGTGCACCGTTCCGACGAGAAAGTAGAAAGGATAACCACCACCACCAATGGGTTACACACACATGCGGACATGTGTGTGTGTGTGTGTGTGTGCATTCTTCATTGGCAAAAAGCTAGTGTTGCGAAAATGAAGAAAAAAAGGAAGAAACACCCTCCACAGCCCCAGGAGCTTTTGTGTACACTGTTCATCCGGACGATTCTCTCCATTCTTATGTTTGATGGGGGTGTAGGTTTTATTTGGTTTGTGGAATCTCAGAGAGGCACGCAAGAAGAAGAATGGGCCCAATGTCGAATAATAGAGTGTAGTATGGGATTGGTGGAAGCGAGAGCACACCACGTTTCCGACCATTACAGTTACGGGAGAAACGACGACGACGACCACCAAGACGCACCAAGAACGACGACAAGTGTCTCCTATTTCTACTGTATCTACCTCTCTACTAGAGTATGATGATGGAGAGAATCTATACACAAATTGGACGGAAATATCTCCCAGATAGGATAGGTTTCCTTCGAATGTCCCTTCTTCTTTCACTGAAGGTAGCCCCATCCTCTTGACAAACAGAGAGAGAATCGTAAGGCTCCTACTTCTTAACCCGGATATAGGTAGCACTGCTCGACAGAGGCCGCCCGTCGACCGTATATCACAAAAGGCCTCATCTCCAGGTTTTGATGTGAACTCCACACTTGAGTGGAGGCGCTGGCCAGCCAGCTTTTGTATTCGAATCCCCACGTGAAGTATCACTCTTGACAACGAGACTACGAAACAACCCTCCTTCGTAGCCATAGCGACTTACCATGTTGTTGTCCAATACTAACCCACAGTCCAGAGTTGTTGGACATGACGACGCTGTGCCTGTGAAATGGCCAAGACTAATCAAGGTTTTTGAAGAACACGGGTGGCGCTTGGATCGCATATCAGGAAGTCATTTTATCTTTGTCAAGTCTGGTCACCGCTCCATTCCACTGGCGTTCCACGGCAACAGATCACTCACGAAAAAGTACGTCAAGTTGGTTCTGAAACAGGCGGATATCGTCGGCGATGTAGTAGCCGAAGATGAAGAATCTTACGAAGACGCCACCCCCCAAGTTATGGATGTCACCGATCCACCAAATGAAGGAGCTGCTGCTGTGAGACTAACAAAAAGGGTCGTCCCAATCCCTGACTCCAAGTGTTTGACCCACACCACCTCTCTCGATAAAGATGAATGGAGAAAACAGCACCAGACACAGCGTGTGGAGGTTTCGAAAGAGATATTACGACGGGAATCGCTCCTCGAGTCTGTCCAGTGCTTGGTAGCCGAAGGAAACTTTGCGCAGGCCTTGGCCTCCATTGAGAGCGAAAAACTCGATCTCGTTGACACTTCAGATAAGAATTACGAGGAGTTTTCCTCAAATCTATTCTTCTTCAAGATTATTGCCAAGATGGAGCTTGCTCTATCATATCCACTAAACTCGCCGCAACAGCGCGAGGGCATCATTGCGACGCTCAATCTTTCGAGTCGATACATGGAGGCAGTGCGAGATAGACGCCACCAAGCTCGAGAGCTTGCCATGGGCCTACAAGCAAGGGTAATGAAGCTATATGTGCAAGAGGCGACAGAAGCGTCAAGAAAGTGCATGGCAGTGATTTTGCGTCGAGACCTTCCCACCAATCACGCACTTCTCGATTTCTTTCCAAATGAAGGAGTCTCCAGTTCACGAGAGTTTGTGTTTTCTCAACTCGATGTCATGCTTGAATGTCTTCATTTCATCGTATCCATGTACAAGCTTGTTCTGAGCCAACCATTTGATTCCGTGAAAACAGTAGAACTGGCGGAAGAGGTTGAAGTGGCAACGTTGGTTTCACCCTGCATTACCAGAATGCTTCTGTTGTTTAGCATGGAAAACTTTGATGCCGCAACGCAAGCGGCCGACAGCTTGCTCTTCGTGGCAGAGCACTTTCAAGAAGGAATCACCATGATATGGCCCTTTGGTCCGAGAAAGGCATGGATTACAAAATCCCTGATCATTTCTATTTCAGAACATGTCAAGGCATTGGCCCCAGTATACCACTTTGCGAAAGAGGAGCTGAAATGGAGCCGTCTCGCAGGAGTGGTTGCCCGATGCAATGAGGCAGAAGATGTGGAAGAGTTGGAGACAAGGTTTCGGAGAGGTGCATTTTGCCTTTCCAGTGCCCTTACGTTCACGCAGAGAGCTCTCGACGTCATGGCAACTCATCGAAATGGTACAGAAGAGTTGATCGTTTCTACTTCAACGAGAACGTTTATGTTCGATTCGCTGTTGGATCCAATCGAATTGCTGGGAGCCTCAGTGGATGAGTTCATGGCAACTGACCCCGTTGGAATGAAGCTGAATGAGGTGAAGAAGTGGATTTCGACGCCAGGCCATGAACATATTGATGTATACATCAAGAAACATCAGGGCCCATGTAACCTCAGAGAATTCAGGACAGGGAAGTATGATCACCTTCGCCGTCAGCTGCTGCTGATCTTACGATATCTTCACCAAATCTCGGATGTTTACGCAACCTACTGTGATCACCTTGACACGGAGTCTCGGAAGGAGATGGAAGGCAACAAAATTTACACAAAGCATCGATTCGAAAGAATCAACTCAATCCGCTACGATCTTGTGTTCTTGTTCAGTATTCTTTTTGATAATGCCTCCCAAACCACAGCTTGGATGTTTGCTTATAAAGCCTTGGTTATCTTCTCGAGTGATCTGGATGTTTCGCATCGCTTTCACACGGAAACACCAAGCAAGCTACGTGGTCCGTGTGAGACGAAAGAAGAAATGTATGAACTTGGTGTGTGGGCTTTTGACCACGCGTTCAAGACGTACTCTCCGCTCTTTCTTCGTCGATACGTGATTGAAACAGAGGCGCGACGCCTGTGCGTCATTCGAGGAATCATTGGTCCCTTCCCCAGCTCATTCATGCCTGACCACCAAGGGGAAGCATTGGAAGCAATGGCTTTTTCATTGTTGTCCCAAGTCCTAAAGCGGTAAGGACGCAACATTCCGCAGTCATTTGTTCGAACAGTCCTACAAGATATGATACAAACCCCTGACATGACGTCTGAGTCTCGCAGGTGGATCAAGAGCAAGGCAAAACGATACACCGAAAAAGTGCGCAGGTTTCAAAAACTAACGTGTGAGGAGGAAGCGAAGCTGAACTCCTGTTTGGCTTCAAGAAAGACAGCCATAGGTATATTGATGGAGAAACTTGAGGACAGCACGATGAAGCGCCGACGCCTTCCGTCAGATGTCTCCGAGAGAGTGTCGGCTTGTGCTGACCACAAAGAAAGGGTTCGTCTTGTCACTGCAAACTGCCACATGATTCGCCAGTGGTCTGCTGAAGATGCGACTGAGGTCGATCGGGCAATGTGGGCGTTGCAGGATTCCGCGGAAGTTGCGACCAGCTTTTTGCACCTGGCTCTTGGCTACCCAAAGGTATCTAGCTTGTCAAGCCCTTCGTGGTCTCTCTCGGAATCTCAGACTTCCTTAAGTGACAATGTTCAGAATGACATTACCTGTCTGCAAAAAATCTTTGAAAAGGCGAATGCGCTGTTGGATGATTGAGTTGAGGCGCGAGACCGCACTCGAACATATCAAAATAATTGTTACATGCAGCTTGGTCTGCGACTTTTGCCATGTAGCGCGACTTCCTTCGATTTCTAGAATATGTAATGTCTCTTTCAGTAAATGACAATCGCGATAGGATATCTTCCGGTCAGTAAAGGAAGGCCTTCCTCGAAAGCGATAGAAATAACAGGTGAATCCCTGTTGAGAATGTTGTCGATAGAACCAGTGGTATCAAATCTACCGGTGCATACCACGCCCGACCAATCGCATTGGCGGACAGTACTCGCCCTGTCTGCCCATGAAACCGCTGCATCCCATTCTAGGACAGATGTCTCATTTTCATTCATAAAGTTTTCAACATAGTACGGGGTCGAAACATCGTTAGTGGCATAGTAGATACATGCCAAGGCATACCGTTGCGCTATTCTCCACTCCTCCATCTCTGAGGATGTCTCCTCCACAAAGCGTAGCGCTATCATCCAATACGCTGACTCGTCATTGAAGTTTTGTTCATAATCCTCTGGGTAATTGGTGCGCAACATTACTTCCATGGCCGAAACACATCGAGTGGGCAATAGAGAGGGTTCGGAGGAAGTGGAAGGCAGCGTGGGGGGTATACCTCACTGGTTGACGGCAATTCGCTGGGAACAGCCGAGAAGGAAGGCTACTGACTTGATGATGGTATCTTACTGGCGAGAACAATCGGCGTTCTGGATCCACTGTAAGGCACGGGCGAGAAGAATGGGTAACTACTCGAGGGAATCTGGTAAGACACCGTACACAATGGGCAACGTATGCATGGTATGTCCAACCTTCCAATCCACACCTCCGTTTTAGGCCAGAATAATAAGTACGTCTTGTTTCCCCCACACGCTACGAACTAACACTGTAGCAGAACTCTCATTGAAGAAAGACAGCCATAGGTATATTGATGGAGAAACTTGAGGACAGCACGATGAAGCGCCGACGCCTTCCGTCAGATGTCTCCGAGAGAGTGTCGGCTTGTGCTGACCACAAAGAAAGGGTTCGTCTTGTCACTGCAAACTGCCACATGATTCGCCAGTGGTCTGCTGAAGATGCGACTGAGGTCGATCGGGCAATGTGGGCGTTGCAGGATTCCGCGGAAGTTGCGACCAGCTTTTTGCACCTGGCTCTTGGCTACCCAAAGGTATCTAGCTTGTCAAGCCCTTCGTGGTCTCTCTCGGAATCTCAGACTTCCTTAAGTGACAATGTTCAGAATGACATTACCTGTCTGCAAAAAATCTTTGAAAAGGCGAATGCGCTGTTGGATGATTGAGTTGAGGCGCGAGACCGCACTCGAACATATCAAAATAATTGTTACATGCAGCTTGGTCTGCGACTTTTGCCATGTAGCGGGACTTCCTTCGATTTCTAGAATATGTAATGTCTCTTTCAGTAAATGACAATCGCGATAGGATATCTTCCGGTCAGTAAAGGAAGGCCTTCCTCGAAAGCGATAGAAATAAGAGGTGAATCCCTGTTGAGAATGTTGTCGATAGAACCAGTGGTATCAAATCTACCGGTGCATACCACGCCCGACCAATCGCATTGGCGGACAGTACTCGCCCTGTCTGCCCATGAAACCGCTGCATCCCATTCTAGGACAGATGTCTCATTTTCATTCATAAAGTTTTCAACATAGTACGGGGTCGAAACATCGTTAGTGGCATAGTAGATACATGCCAAGGCATACCGTTGCGCTATTCTCCACTCCTCCATCTCTGAGGATGTCTCCTCCACAAAGCGTAGCGCTATCATCCAATACGCTGACTCGTCATTGAAGTTTTGTTCATAATCCTCTGGGTAATTGGTGCGCAACATTACTTCCATGGCCGAAACACATCGAGTGGGCAATAGAGAGGGTTCGGAGGAAGTGGAAGGCAGCGTGGGGGGTATACCTCACTGGTTGACGGCAATTCGCTGGGAACAGCCGAGAAGGAAGGCTACTGACTTGATGATGGTATCTTACTGGCGAGAACAATCGGCGTTCTGGATCCACTGTAAGGCACGGGCGAGAAGAATGGGTAACTACTCGAGGGAATCTGGTAAGACACCGTACACAATGGGCAACGTATGCATGGTATGTCCAACCTTCCAATCCACACCTCCGTTTTAGGCCAGAATAATAAGTACGTCTTGTTTCCCCCACACGCTACGAACTAACACTGTAGCAGAACTCTCATTGAAGAAAGACAGCCATATGTATATTGATGGAGAAACTTGAGGACAGCACGATGAAGCGCCGACGCCTTCCGTCAGATGTCTCCGAGAGAGTGTCGGCTTGTGCTGACCACAAAGAAAGGGTTCGTCTTGTCACTGCAAACTGCCACATGATTCGCCAGTGGTCTGCTGAAGATGCGACTGAGGTCGATCGGGCAATGTGGGCGTTGCAGGATTCCGCGGAAGTTGCGACCAGCTTTTTGCACCTGGCTCTTGGCTACCCAAAGGTATCTAGCTTGTCAAGCCCTTCGTGGTCTCTCTCGGAATCTCAGACTTCCTTAAGTGACAATGTTCAGAATGACATTACCTGTCTGCAAAAAATCTTTGAAAAGGCGAATGCGCTGTTGGATGATTGAGTTGAGGCGCGAGACCGCACTCGAACATATCAAAATAATTGTTACATGCAGCTTGGTCTGCGACTTTTGCCATGTAGCGGGACTTCCTTCGATTTCTAGAATATGTAATGTCTCTTTCAGTAAATGACAATCGCGATAGGATATCTTCCGGTCAGTAAAGGAAGGCCTTCCTCGAAAGCGATAGAAATAACAGGTGAATCCCTGTTGAGAATGTTGTCGATAGAACCAGTGGTATCAAATCTACCGGTGCATACCACGCCCGACCAATCGCATTGGCGGACAGTACTCGCCCTGTCTGCCCATGAAACCGCTGCATCCCATTCTAGGACAGATGTCTCATTTTCATTCATAAAGTTTTCAACATAGTACGGGGTCGAAACATCGTTAGTGGCATAGTAGATACATGCCAAGGCATACCGTTGCGCTATTCTCCACTCCTCCATCTCTGAGGATGTCTCCTCCACAAAGCGTAGCGCTATCATCCAATACGCTGACTCGTCATTGAAGTTTTGTTCATAATCCTCTGGGTAATTGGTGCGCAACATTACTTCCATGGCCGAAACACATCGAGTGGGCGATAGAGAGGGTTCGGAGGAAGTGGAAGGCAGCGTGGGGGGTATACCTCACTGGTTGACGGCAATTCGCTGGGAACAGCCGAGAAGGAAGGCTACTGACTTGATGATGGTATCTTACTGGCGAGAACAATCGGCGTTCTGGATCCACTGTAAGGCACGGGCGAGAAGAATGGGTAACTACTCGAGGGAATCTGGTAAGACACCGTACACAATGGGCAACGTATGCATGGTATGTCCAACCTTCCAATCCACACCTCCGTTTTAGGCCAGAATAATAAGTACGTCTTGTTTCCCCCACACGCTACGAACTAACACTGTAGCAGAACTTTCATTGAGAATTCAGAAGGGTAATAGGTAGTTGGGTAAAAGGCTCGCTGAGCCGACAATCGAATCACCAACCGATACAACAATCCTCCACGGGTCAGAGAAGAGTTGCAAGTCAAAGTCCGCCGTGGGTGGGGGCAGTCGGTCCACTGATAAGAGGTTAGTCTTAAGATGAGTGTTAAAATGGTGATATTAATGATTGTGAGATGATTACTAACTAAGGTGTTTGATGAAGGTCGAGGTCCTGGCTCTTGTATACGGCCATGGATCTGGTGTGATAGGTCCTCAAATGGTTGGAGTAGACCTGCATTGTTGTATTGAAAGTATATGCAGTTGTATATCATATACCAATGCCAACAGCTCTTGCTTTGTTGTGATATAGGTAGTTTTCTTGGCGCGTTGTTGATTGCATTCTTGGAATTGTGGGAAAGGAAATATGGTCTCGCGTGATCGTGATTCGTGCTTTGATTACTTAGGTCGTTGAGGTAAGTCGTGGAGGTGCTCACTCGGATCGTGATTGCGCGCGCTTGAGAATATTGGGCGCGCACGTGATGGGCCATAGTCAATATCCGAGCGGTCGCCGATAGCGCGTGCATTGCGAGCATGCCTTGGCCAAAATTATAGGTCCGCGAGCATGCCGTCGTTCTTTTCTCACTTTTACACAAATGTCATCGGATGCCATAAAATACTAGCATCAGTTGATGTGTTGTAGATTCCACCACCACCTAGTTAAAGGTGAGAATCCTAACACTCCCCACAATTCGTCGAGTGAGGATTGTTATTTTCCTTGTCATGCTTCTGAACGTTTCCTCCCCAGAAGAATATGATCTTGAACGTGGTCCATACTTTCGAGAATTTCCAATGCTTACTGACAATGTATCCCGGACGCTCTCATAGGGATATCTCAGGCAATAAGTAATCAGTTCATCATTCTTCAGTTGGTAGGTCTTGTCGGTGCCCTTTGAGCTATGCTCCCCAGGTGCCTTCTTCATCCAAACATTGGGATCTGCTTTAGTTGGTGACAAATCCATATCAAGTGGGATGTCAAAGAAACAGTCACGCCAACATGCTCCTGAAGATTTTAATCCCTTTGAGGCCTTGTGCGTAATCAAGATGTGACCTGATTCCTTGAGTTCTTGTCTTGCAACTATCAAGATCTTCTCTCCAGATAAAGCTTCCAGGTCGTGTGCATTTCCAACTTTTGCTCCCCATATATCCATATCATTGAGAATCCCAAGACAGGTGGTTGTATGAAAGTTGTGAATGGAAGTAGTACACAAAAGGATTGCCTCAACCGGTTCTTTGGTAAAAGCCTCGTCTGTGATGAGAAGTGCTGGGCGGCTATCATCATGTTTTACAAGATGGATTTGAATCTTGTTCTTGTGATACTCTTCTGGTGATGCATTTATCATTTCCCTTCTCTTGAACTGAGCTTGAACGCAATCCTTGACTTTCGTGAGGGATTGGATCTGTGAAGCCTGAAAGAGCTCAACTTCAGTAGTGTCGTGCCACTTTCTTTTACCATGTTGCTTGTCTAACAAAACAACTAATTCTTCATTTGTCATTGAAACTTGATAACCAAACTTGTACTTGATGGAACGACAGACTTGCTTGATTCTTGACTGCTGTTTGGCAGCTTGAACAAGGCATTTACTGGTCTTGACAAAACGCTTGAGATGTTTCCATCCAAGTTCATTTAATAGGTCATGTTTCTTGGCATAGGCATCATTTACCATGAGTGACGGAGGCTCATAGATCATCTCCCCAGTCTCCCAATCAACAAGTATATTACAGTGACTTCTTTTGTAGTCAGGATTGTTGCTAATACTTGACGGTTCTTGATCTGCAACAACGTCCCTGAACTGAAAAACGTCATCTTCAGTTTCCTGTGCTTGGTTGTCCTGTTTGATGTATTCCATATGTTGACGGTATGAAATTATCTTGTCAATGTCGGAAATGGATTTGCAGAAAGTGTACTTGATACAGTCTTCTTGCTTGAGAGCATCTTGTTCTAAATCAATGACGCATCTTATAAGACACGGTTGTGGTTGCTCCTCATTATACGGTTGTCGTTGCTCCCCATTTTCCTCTGGATCATAAACAAGGAAAGGTTGTCCAATAGTGTCATCATGTTTGATCGTTGGAATTTGCGTGGATGGATCTTCACCTTTGCTAGAAATGAGAACAATGTCAGCTTGCTTGCCGTTGGGTTCACTTGGAAGCGATTCCTCCCCTGAAGAGGTATCCACACAAAGGTTGCTGGGTGGCGTGGGTGCATCATGAAGAATGGCAGAGTAACAAAGGGTTTGAGTGTCCAGAGACAAAGTATCACCAATAGGAGGGGCAAAAACAAGCCAGTAGCCAAGTGTCGTGACAAAAGAGGGAGGGTAGGGACGGTAGGGACGGTGGGAGAGGGCATATGATTCGGTAAAGTAGGGGGCCTTGTCCTAGATAAGGAAGAAAAGAGGGTGGGTAATGCCGGGTGGGCGACCATTGGGGATCTCAAGAGGGATATGGCCCGAAACGGTCACGACGTACGTTGTCCTCTTAACGGTCTGATAACGGTTCTCAGCCATGTTCTGATCTTGGAGGTATGGTTTGGAACAGTATTCTCCAAGCAGGGGTGTGAAGAAGGAAGGCGTATCAGGTCCATGATCGTAAGGTAAATCCAAGAGAAGGTTGAGGTTACAGACAACACGATTGGTATACTTCCCAAAAGCATCATTCGGATTGCCATCATTTTCAACAGTCCTCGAAGAAGGTGCCGTATCTTGCATGGGATCAAGATACCAATGATTATAGCCAGTCAATTGATTGTCACCGGAGAAAGTAGACATGCGAGAGAGCAGATGTCGAGATATCTCAACTTTCTGTTTACAGTTGTTGTTCTCGAGGCAATCATTAGGGACGGATGTTGCCTTGGTATTGGACACCAAATTAGCAAGATCAGATGTTGGATGATTGACATCAAAATTGGTCACAACTTGTGGAACCAACCGGGTAATCAGATCAAAGAAATTATCTTGATGGTCTTGGGAATCATCTTGAATCATGTCGTCAATCCATGCACGACCAGGGTCGGGATCAGGTTCCGGATCAATGTCAAGAGTATGCGTCTGTTCCATGCATGCAGTTGTTGATGACACATTCTGGGTAGACTTGTTGTACGCAATGATTACTTGACGACTATTGTCGTTGAGTTTACTCCATAGATTTCTTGGAAGACTGATCTTTGGACGAAGCGAAGATGATTCCTTGGTCTTCACGTTAGTTCTCTTAATCATGCGGTGTTTTTCTTTGGGTGATAGATCTTTGATATCAAAATCTTGATCATATTGAAAGTCGCATTGCTTGGTATGCTTAAGTCGGTTAGACTTTGGTGCTCGAGTTGCTTGGTTATGATCATATGCGGCATCAAGGAGAAGACGGAAATATGATTGATAACAAAGTGTCTTTGCACCAGACAAGATGTTGACTTGTCGTAAATCAGGTACCTTTTCAACGGCTTTCATCAGGAAGGTCATCCAAGTGGAGTGGCCAGGAATGTGATCAAACATTGATCCCAGATTGTCAAGAAGATGGAATTGGTGTTGAAAGTGGAGAAGAAACTGATAGGTTGTGCCGTGCCATGAATCATCGAGACGAAGATTGGAGATGTAGTTGTTAAGACGTAGCACCTCTCTTTTTGCTAAACGAAATGACAAAATGCAACCTTGGTTCAGACGGAGCTTGGTGAAGTCTGCATTGATTCTCCAATGATCATAATTGGCCTTGGTGAGGTTCAACCAGGTAGAGCGAGGTAAATCAGACTGCTGCAGGGTTGAGGTTTGTTCTCGTGACCAATGTGCTAGGATCTTCAGTTGATGCCTTGTATATGTCTTCAGGTCCATGGTCTTGTTCCCATACTTGTATTGTCCAAGGTCCTTGATATTCTTTTCTGGATTGACTGCAAGATAGTCGATGACATTCATAATGTGTTCGAAACCACTATGTTTTATCCATTGATGAAGGGCTTGAGCTTGTTCTTCATCACATTCAAATAGATGCTGGGTGATATGATTGAACACTTGTGTATCTGATATGTCAGGCGGTACTGAGTCGTCAGAAGGAAGAGAAGGTGTCTTGGGGTATGTTGGATCCATGGTAGTATATGGTTGGTTCGTTGTTTATTTAATGTGTGGTGTGATCTGAACCCGGATGTACCACGTGTGTGCCACGTATGTAAGTACCCGGATGTGTGTTGTGCTTGGAACCCGGATGTGAGGGTCTCGGTTTTGTCTCTGGTTTGTCGTGGAAACTACTTAAAGTTACTTATCCTTGGTCACTTCCAGACTCGTTGCGGTGATCGAGTTGAACCGGGGAGTCAGGAATAGTGGTAGCTTCCTCGTCTTGCTCGTAGTCCTCAACAAAGTACTGGTCAGGTGAGTATTGGGAAGGTAGTTGCACGGAGTCCTGGTCCAGCTTGAGGTCCTGGAATAGGAGAGGGTTGGTGACCCTAGCCTCAGCCAGGCTGGCCCTGTTGTTGGGTTGGGTAGTTTTGTCCTCTAACTCTTGTTTGTTGGGGTAGCTCAATCTGTAATGGGTGTAGATGGGTAAGTAAAGTATCCAATGCAACTGCAGGGCAATGAGCATTGAGACTGTTAATCTAGCAGAACTCTCATTGAGAATTCAGAAGGGTAATAGGTAGTTGGGTAAAAGGCTCGCTGAGCCGACAATCGAATCACCAACCGATACAACAATCCTCCACGGGTCAGAGAAGAGTTGCAAGTCAAAGTCCGCCGTGGGTGGGGGCATTCGGTCCACTGATAAGAGGTTAGTCTTAAGATGAGTGTTAAAATGGTGATATTAATGATTGTGAGATGATTACTAACTAAGGTGTTTGATGAAGGTCGAGGTCCTGGCTCTTGTATACAGCCATGGATCTGGTGTGATAGGTCCTCAAATGGTTGGAGTAGACCTGCATTGTTGTATTGAAAGTATATGCAGTTGTATATCATATACCAATACCAACAGCTCTTGCTTTGTTGTGATATAGGTAGTTTTCTTGGCGCGTTGTTGATTGCATTCTTGGAATTGTGGGAAAGGAAATATGGTCTCGCGTGATCGTGATTCGTGCTTTGATTACTTAGGTCGTTGAGGTAAGTCGTGGAGGTGCTCACTCGGATCGTGATTGCGCGCGCTTGAGAATATTGGGCGCGCACGTGATGGGCCATAGTCAATATCCGAGCGGTCGCCGATAGCGCGTGCATTGCGAGCATGCCTTGGCCAAAATTATAGGTCCGCGAGCATGCCGTCATTCTTTTCTCACTTTTACACAAATGTCATCGGATGCCATAAAATACTAGCATCAGTCGATGTGTTGTAGATTCCACCACCACCTAGTTAAAGGTGAGAATCCTAACACACTGTCGTCAGAATCGGAATCGTCATCCGATATCTTACCTGTTGGCAGTAGCTTCTGTCCAATATAGGACGAGTAGTTGATCGCTCCCTTGGTGGCCAGCAGAAATGGATCCGGTAGGCAGGAACGGTCCAAGTGAAACGTTCCTTTGGCAACCTTGATTTGTTCCCAATCGAGGTTTTGTTTTAGTACTGGCAGTGGATACTTTGGGGAGTCCAAGCCTCTCAAATGCTCCACCAGCTTGATCCACGTCACGGCCGCCACATCTCTTGTTTGTCCCACGGCAAGGGTAAAGTCCTCCAATACGTCATGCTGCTCACGAGTATCCAGCAACGAACCCGCCATGTCCTGGACAAAGCCACTCAAAATACCAATGCCCTCTTGGACTTGGTCTCGTGTACAGGTCGAGCGTACAAACTGTAACGTTTGTGCGGCCGCATAAGTTGCGTCCTCTCCGCAGGGAAGGACCATGGCATCATACGGAGTCGTCCCATTCCAGGCCTTGATTTGCGACAATGGCAAGAGCGGTACAAGAATGAGGGATGGAGGGGTTGCGTCCTCCATTAATGATTTGTGGAGAAACAAGTGGATCTTGTTGTATTTGCTGTGTTTCAGTCCGGAATGCCGAATTCTCCGATCCCGACCGTGCATCCCATTGAGCAATTTGCGACGCTTGGTGGAGTCTTGCAAAAGAACCCAGTGGCAGCCTGTGACAATTGGAAATACGCCGCATGGCAAACCGGTGCGGTGGATACCAAATGAGCTGTCTCTCCCACTTCGTTCCACAGGAAATCGACGGCCGTTACTATTTGATGTGTGTGCGTGGTATCGGACCGTTCATCAGCAGTCTGGGAGGAGAATTCTGGCGCCGATTCCAACAGTGTTTCGTCGACCGTCCTGGGATACAGGGCCCTCCCTTGATCAAGGCTTCTCCGAATGACGGGAAACGGCAGAGAGGCCGCCTCAATGGGAAACAGTTTCTCCGTGTCACAAAGGGCCTCGAAAACGGTAAAAAACTCGCCATGACTCCTTGCTAGGACTTTCTCGGAGGGAAGCGAGTGGCGGAATTCTTGATTCTCTTGGCGAATATGATGCCGAAAGGAACGTGTGCTCATAGTAGTAGTAGTATTGACGTGTAGGAAGACTTGGATGGAGGAGGATAGTCTGTATGGGGTATTACCGCGTTGAGGAAACGTTGTGGTTGCTATACCGTAATGCGGCGTTCCAGTTGTCATCAGTTGTTCTCTGCGGTTCGGGGACCGCTGTGATTTTCGAGAGAATGTGCGGCCGTCCCCATTTTGACGGGTACCCAAAAACCCAAACCGACTGTGGATTGTGGCAAGGGCTTTGAACCCGGAAATTTGACGTCAATGTGACGTCAAGTCGGTTAAGATTTTTAACTCCCCCTCCCAGCGGGGGTGAGTCACGAAAACGAAAATTAGTGATTCGATACTTCACTCGAAAGACTATTTACATCGAATTCATGACACATATGCGACCAAAATGTTTGCCGCGGGGGATTAGACACAGGCCACGCATCGGAAAACACACACCTCTTCCTTTTCGGTTGTCCAACAGACCTGCATGAAAGAGATGGAACAAGAGAAGAACCGAGAGCAACGAGATTGAACAACCGAGAGCAAGACAAGACAAGAGAAACGTGTTACATCGCCCATCTCAGCGACTGGAAAGTCCACAGAGAACGTGTGTGGTGTTCCACAACCACAACAACCACAACACTTCTGGTTGGGAGAATGGAAGCTCTCGCAGCAGCAGCGCCCAGGAACCAAGAACCCAACCACCACCTCCACAACCACCACAACCCAACCACCACCACCAAGACAATGACCACCATGGACCATGATGATCGGTGGACCAAACAAGACAAGGGTCGATACAAAAAGTTGCGCAAACGAGGGAGCACCGTCGCAACCCATCAAAGTGTCAGTGGTTTCGTGTCGGTCCACGAGTGGTATGAATGGCACACCTTGGTGACGCGTCGTCGACGGCAGTGTGGTCCACCATTACAAGAGCAACCAAAACAAGACGACCCTGGCACTGCCACAACTACCACTACAGCAGATGACGACGTTGTGGCTCCCCACTTTTATTGGAGACGGGGTTCTTGTCCCGAAGGACGCCTGGTCGAAGGATCGCATCATCGAGATATTTTGTTTAGTCTCGCCATGCCAACATCCACCATCACACCACCCGAGAACAAGGGTACCACCCAATTGGCAGCCGGAACCAAACGATCGCACCACCAAGCTTCCTCCTCGTCCTCGTCGTCGTCTATGATGCGATACAAGAGTCTTCCGTCCTGGTTGTGTTTGCACAATCCTGTCAGTGTCGCAAGTGTCGTGGTAGTAGAAGTCCATACCACGACACGAGCCCTTCACCAATCGCTCGTGCAAGAGCTATCCACCCTCGTGGCTTGCAACAACAACAACCACCACACGAACAAGAACCACAAGAATGAGCATAACCGTTGCAAGCGATCCTCTCTCGTGGTACCCACGGCCTGGTTTGCCAAGGGTCACTCGGCACGATGCATTACCGATGCTCTCTTGTTTGCCTCACCCGAACGCGACAAACCAAAGAATTCCAAAAAACCCAAGAAACAACCAGCAAAGATGACTCCCAACACAACCTTGACAGACATTGTGACAAAAGTTCAAACGCTTGTCTTGTCTCCCGAGGATTTGGTGCGGGCCAAGCATCCACAGCAACCAGATCCAAATGACGAGGATTGGATTGTCTCGGTGGCTCCTCCTCCGCCACAACAACAACAACAACAGTCACACAACGACGACAACAACAATAGCAGCAATAGCAACACTGCACGCCCAACACAACCCAAACTCTTTGCCTTGGATTGTGAAATGGTGGAAACGACCGAGGGTCGGGCCTTGGCACGCTTTACCCTGATCGAGGCCATTGGATATAGTCCCAAGAAACAACAACAACAAGTCACGACACGGGTCGCCTTGGATACCCTGGTGCAACCGCAGCATACCATTACCAATTATGTTACGCACATTAGTGGTATTTCCCCGCATGTCTTGGAACAAGGACCGACCATGACCTTGTCGCAAGTCCAAGCCTACATTGCCTCGCACATTTTTAGCCACGATATTCTCGTGGGACATTCCCTCGAAAATGATTTGCGCGTCTGTCAGTGGATTCATCCCACCTGTGTTGATACGGCCCTGGTCTTTGCCCATTCATCCTTCAAGTATTCCCTCCGTCATTTGACGCGTGTCTTGTTGCACCGTGTCATTCAAAGTCCCCATGAACCGCATTGCAGTCGACAAGATGCCCAAGCGAGTTTGGACTTGGCCGTGGGTCGAGCGATGCACGGCACCGACTTTGGTCTCCCCAATACCAAGAGTAC
Organism: Epithemia pelagica; assembly: GCA_946965045.2. Lineage (NCBI taxonomy): Eukaryota > Bacillariophyta > Bacillariophyceae > Surirellales > Surirellaceae > Epithemia > Epithemia pelagica. The sequence continues at coordinate 874,321 of OX337237.1, forward strand.
CAATCAATGGAAGGCCTTGACCCGACGCAGCAATAATGGCAATGACAATGCCGCCGTGGCTATTGGACCCTCGGCCTGGTTGGAAAAGTACATGACGTGTCAGGCCACTCCGGCTCATGCCTTGTCCATGGAAACTGTGATGGATTCCACCACGGCGCGGGCCGTCCTGTCCTTTGTCGCCAACAAACAAAGGAAACAAAAGAAGCGATCTCCCTTGGCTTGGACGCACTATCGTGTTTCCAATGACTCGGAACAAGCCGCCTGTTGTCAAGTCTTGCAAAAAGTCGTGGACCAAACCGCGGAGGTTAGTGATACCGTCCTGTTGGTCGCTCTCCAATGTGGATATGCCCATGTCGCTCAAGAACAAGAACGACGACGCATTCTACGCAATCCCACTACCACCTTGACCTGGACGGATGCCGACGAACAAGCCTTGATCGAATCCGTGGAAACCTGCCGACTTGGACATGTTGTGTGGGTCGGGGGCGGAGGCCAAACCAAAGCCGCCAGCAAGACGACGACGAGTTCCGGATGAGACAAGGAATGGTTTCCGATAATGCATGGGCGACAAATGATTGGGGCCTCATTGGGGCACAGCTGGCATGGATGTTTCATGTCCACAAAAGTCCGCTTTGTCCCGACAGGAGGACCCAAAGAGTGAGGACGATCCCAAAACGGGGCCCTCTCGTAGAGGGGTTCTCCACATCACGAAAAGAAAAGTCCTAGGAGTATAGGGTCTATTGGAACGCTGCCGTGCGGAGTGAGTCGACCGACGCGCCGGGCCTAACAAAGGCGAGGACTAACACAAATTGAATATTGTGGGTGAATTTTCCGGAATGTAGGAAGCCACAACACGTACTCAAATTGTATATTATGATGGCTTCTTGTCCTGGCATATTTTTAGGCTATGAAGGGGAATGAAAGGGAGAAAAAAGAAGGAATCCACTTCCTTTCATCAGTCCTTTCATTTTCATTTCCTTCTCGAACTGCTCTATGGCATCACCAGAATTCTCAAACAGTTTTTTTTTTCAGATTTCTTGCATTGCGCGCTCTTGATTTACTTGTTGTTGCCCGGTCGTGGTGATAGGTTGCGTTTCTGCACGACTTGTATTCATAGCCAGCAGAATGTGACTACGATATCATTTATGTCGTCTATGCCCGTTGGGCAAAACAAGCGACTGAAGTTGCGAGTTCTCAATTCCATATCGAACAGGATATACCGTCGGATTCATTGTTGCCTCCGTTGTCGTGTAGCAGAGGAGTCGTCACGACAACAACCGCCCCAACAAAATTCTTGTACCGCGCCACAGACGTTACTGGTACTGCATCTCGATTATCTAAATCATGGCTTGTCAAAGATGATGAATCAGATTCGCAGTCGTAATCGGAATCATCGCTGGAGTCGTAATCGGAATCATCGCTATCAACAGCCTTGCACCCGCCCGTCAACAGTCTTATGCCCCTTTGACGGAAATTATTGGCGCCTTTAGCAGCAACCACAATAGGATCGGGAGCAGGCTGTTGGTGAATACGAACTTTCAAAACATGCTTGCCCTCCTCACCAAAATGGTTTGTCGCTGGTGGGCGAGGGACGGCCATCCCATGACTCTCAAGGTGACCACAAAGGTCTTTCATGCCCTCGACGATATCTTTGTGATTTTGACATGATGTCGTCCCTGCTCTCGACGAAACAACTTGTGTTTTGATGGTCTCGTCTAGATCGAGGATTTGCGGACCCCCCGTAACTCGTGTATGCAGGTCGGCTAGCGCGAGGCCCATCTCTTTCAAGCCTTGGGCTACTGTTTTGAGGTCTTGTACACTACAAACTTTGATTCCCTGTTCCTGTTCATCAGGTCCTTCAGGTTGATAACCAAGTCCGAGACGGCGACTCAAGACCTGCTCGGCCTGTTCTTGAGACTCCTTAGATTTTCTATCCTTCCACACAAAACGGTTGCCACTGCATATGTCACTTTCTTTTCTCTGGCCAACGAAAATGGCAAGTTCATAGGCCTCGCCCTTCTACTCCAGCATCTGTTGCTTTGTTTGGATCGGAAAAATAACCCAATTGCAACCAATATCGTAGTACTCGGCGTGGGGGCTTGGAACATATAAGATGTTTCGTACGTTACTTCTCATGCCACCCATCCCATTCCTTACACCGTTTGTCATGACAATCAGTGCTTTGTAGAGCTTCTTCTTCAATTCTGCTTTCTCCGCAGGGTCATTCTCGGCTTCGATTTTCCGTAACTGATCGTCAAACTTCTCCACTCTCCCAATCATCCATAGGTAAACAAGAGCCCACCATGCACCAAATGGGGCGGAATCACATCCTTGGTTTGCCCTGTGGCCTTTCGTTCCGGGGATGATGCATTTCCTTCGTTGATTCTTTTCAACGGTATGACTGCTGGCCCCCAATGCAGATAGAGACGTATTTTCTGGTTCTATGGTTCCGTCTAAGGCTGTCTCAAGCGATTCAACTTGTTCACGGTAAAAAAGGCGTCCAGACTGACGCATGAATTGGTTCGCCTTACCCCGAATATCCGTCATGCTCTTCCGTTCAAAGTCATCCGCAGGAAATATTTCGGACGCTTTAGCATACCGAGGGACCACCGTCGTGTGGATTTAAATACCAAACTGGAACAACTCTCTCCTACCGATGCAAAAGTAGTATCTGTCCCAGATATCGAAGCAGAACAAGGAACGCACGTCCAAGACAAGAAACGCAGTACGAGCAGCGAGAAAGACGCTGGCCGCAAGAGGAGCAATCATGATTCTTCTCTCGTACAACCGGAACCGAAGCAGGGATCCTCCGTTATTCTGGCAGATGAGCTCCAACCAGAGTCACTTCCAGTCGTGTTGGAATTGGACAAGACTGATAAAAGCATCCTTGATAGGGCCAACATGAGTGTCACTGGTAATCGGTGGTCCAATGACCGCGAACGTGACACCACCACATCCACGGAGCTACACGCTTCTGGAACGACAAATTCCGTGGCAACCACTGATTTTTCCCAAGGATCGCAACCAGCAACTCTGGAGCCAGGAGCCTTTTCGTATTCGCTCAATCACGGTCAACACGGACAGCGACGGCTTCCCATTCGTGATTATCAACGAAAAAGTGCATCGGGCAATAGTATTCGTCGTCCAGCGTCACATGCTAGTAGTCTCCGGGACGATTTTCTCACTTCGTCTTCGGATGACGAGGAAGAAATGGATTCTCAACAAGACCCATTGACTGCCAATCAGTACTTTGACAACTCCGCTCCGATTGCTGCCACGTTGGTGGACGACGAACTTACCAACAATCGTCGCCGTCAGGAACCTAACATGTCCTTGGTCAATGATACGCATTTGCCGCCATTGGTCGATGCACGAACGCTCTCTGATCGGAAGGGTCGTCCAAATGAAACTGGAGGCTTGGGAGACAATGGTCCGGGCGACGAGGTGACCATACAGCATCCTCAGGCATCGGACGAGCCACGACGACTGTGCAAAAATGTTCCAATAAGTATATGAGTTGTTCTGGCCATCCAATCGATTGTACTGGCCATTGTCGTAGTGACAGCGGTGGTGGTGGTAGTTCTTGTGACTACTGGTGGTAGTAGTGGAAGTGGGGAGGATGGTCAAGTCACGGTCGATGGAACAGAACAACCGGTCATTTCGCCCGTGCCTACAGTGGATCCAACGCCGATTTTTCTCACCAGTAAAATACCATCCTCAAGTCCCGAGCCTTCCTATTCGGCTGTGCCCAGTGCATTGCCGTCGACCAGTGGGGTACCCTCAACGTTGCCTTCCACTTCCTCTGAACCCTCTCTATCGCCCACTCGATAACTTTAGGGCATGCAAGTAATGTTGCGCACCAATTTCCCAGAAGTGTTTGAACAAGAAGACAAGGTAGCATTAGCCTTTAATGACGAGTCCGCGTACTGGATGAGAGCGCTATGCTTTGTGGAGGAGGCATCTTCAGATATGGAGGAATGGAGAATAGTGCAACGGTATATGATTGACATGCATCTAATGCCACCAACGGTGTTCGACCCACAAACAACGGGTGGGACAATGTACGGTGGCTTGGGGAAATGACACAGTTGCGTGAACTCAGTCTTTCTAGAACCGGGTTTTGGCAATGATCGGGGATTGCCACTTGAGTTCGGAAGTTTGACCAACCTTGTTGCACTCGACCTGTCGTATTCCCTGTTTATGGGTCCTTTCACTGCCACTGTGATTTTCAAAGATCTAACCAAGCTCGAGAATGTCTTGCTGTCAGGACTGAACCTGTCCAATGCAACAACCATTTTTGGCATTCTACCGTCGCTACCAAACCTCACTGATCTGTGTTTGAGTGATATTTTTTTTGAGAGTGCGTTATCATTGATTGCAAGAATCATTCTAGACGACATTCTTTGTGCTACCAGGAAATCCGCGTCTGCGTTTCTGCACGACTTTTGTATTCGTAGCCAGTCTCAATTCCATGTCGAACAGGAAATACTGTCGGGTTCATTGTTGCCTTCGTTGTCGTGTAGGCCAGGAGTCACGACAACAACCGCCCCAACAAAATTCTTGTACGGCACCACAGGCGTCACTGGTACGGCGTCTCCATTTTCTAAATCATGGCTTGTCAAAGATGATGAATCAGATTCGTAGTCGTTATCGGAATCATCGCTGGAGTCGTAATCGGAATCATCGCTATCAACAGCCTTGCACCCCGTCAACAGTCTCTTTACCTTGGAGTCTCATTTCAATACGGCGAATTATACTGCGAGTTCTTCAATTCCATGTCACACAGGATGTCGTGTCGGATTCATCTTCGCCTCTAGTGTTGTGTAGGTCAAAATGCACGACGATAACCACCCCAACCAACGGCCCCATAGGCGCTGGAGGCGTCACTGGTACTGCATCTGCGTTGTCTAAATCCTGGCTTGTCAAGGAGGATGAATCGTATTCGGAGATGTAATCGGGATCATCCCTGCCAAGAGGCGTGTAGTCCGCCAACAGTCTCATGCCCCTTTGTCGAAAGAAATTATTGGCGCCTTTCGCAGCAACCACAATCGGATCAGGAGGATGCTGTTGAGGAATCAGAACTTTCAAAACATGCTTACCCTCTTCACCAAAATGGTTTGTCGGTGGTGGGAAAGGGACGGTCATCCCATCACTCTCAAGGCGACCACAAAGCTCTTTCATGCCCTTGACAATATCGTCGTGATTTTTCTTGGCTCTGTTCCGTTTCGATGGAAGAATTTCGTGTTGGATGGTCTCATCCAGATCGAGGATTCGAGGATCCCCTGTATCTCGCGTATGCAGGTCGGCTAACGCGAGACCCATCTCTCCCAAGCCTTGTGCTACTGTTTTGAGGTCTTGCACACTACAAAGTTTGATATCGATATCCATTGACGATGCCGAGAAGAAAACCCCTCCGAGTGGTTGAGTCAACCTTCGCTCAGCCTCTACTTGAGAAATCGAAGAGTTTGTGTCCTTCCAGACATTTCTGTGGGTGACATTGTCGTTGTCGTCTTCTTCTTCCGCAATTACTCGTCTCCCGCCAACGAATATGGCAAGTTCATAGGGCTTACCGTCCCATTCCAGCATCTCTTTTCTTGTTTGGATCGGAAAAATAACCCAGTTGCAACCATTATCGTAGTACATGTAATGGGGGTATGGAACATGTAAGACGTTTCGTTCGTTACTTCTCATGCCTCTCACCCCGCCCCTTTCCCCGTTTGTCATGACGATCAGTGCTTTGTACAGCTTGTTCTTCAATTTTTCTTTTTCCATAGGCTCCTCCTCGGCTTCGATTTTCCGCAACTGGTTGTCGAACTTCTCCACTCTCCCAACCATCCAACGGTAAACAAGAGCCCACCATGGACCAACTGCGGGGGATTCACATCCTTGGTGCCCCTTGTGGCCTCGCTCTCCTTTGATGATGCAGGCATTTGGATTGTCGGCTTCATTCGTCCTTCTGGAAAAAGTGCTGTACTCCGATGTAGCGAGAGATTTAGTGTCGGGTTCTATGGCTTCGTCTAAGGCTTTCACAAGCAATGCCCGTTCTTCATCGTATGCAGTGTGTTCAGACGCACGCATGAACTTGTTCGCCATGCCCCGAATATCTTGCATATTCTTCTGTTCAAAATCTTCCTCAGAAAATATTTCGGACGCTTTAGCAAAGTATCGACCATTTTGTAGCTGTTTTTCGAGATTATCCCTTTTGTCCCACAACGCAAATTTCTTTTCATACAACGAACTCTTTTCTTCCATAAAGGCATGTTTATCGCTTTGGTTTTCAAACGTTAAAGGTACGCTTGCCTTGAATCGTTCCAATTCATCCGTAGCTCGTTCGAGTTCGGCTTTGGCACGAGAGAGGCGATCTTGGACGAGAGAGCGGCGTTCTTGGTTTGTTGATTCGGTCATATTCCTTTGATGTTGTTTTGTTGGTGGTCAAAGAAATGAACACCAAAAAGTGCAGGTATGTGGTAGTCCTAGGCTTCAGTCGAAGGTGGCCATGGCATGTACGTTCGTAGACGGTGCACGTTTGTGAAAACGAATCCGCGCATGGTAGGACTCACCGAAAAACCTGAAATACCTCCTTCGTGACATAGGGTAGTTTTCTCGCAACTAGGCCCTAGTCCAGCCCTAGTTATTCGCAGTTCTTTCTTGTTTAAACAACGCATCCTTTTGTTGTTGCAACGCATCCATTTGTTCAATCAACTTTTGCATTAACGCAACCTGTTCTTCCGGAGAGGCGTTACTGTCGATTCGAGAAGTGCTTGGATTGAGTTGTTCCAATTCTTTACGGATGGTTTCGAGTTTCTCTTTGGTACGAGAGAGACGATCTTGGTTTGCTGCTTCGCTCATGTTCCTTTTCTCTTTTGCTTTTGGAAACGAAAACAAAAAGGTGCAGATTTCGGACTCCTGGGTTTAAGGTGAAATACGTTCCCATTCGTGCACGTTTGTGAGACCAGCGCTCATCCGCTGATGGCTCTGGGTATGATTCACTGAAAAACTTGAAATCTCCTTCTTGACTAAGGGTATAGTTTTTTCAAAACTAAGCCTTTTTGTCTTTCTATCCTCAGTGGTACGAAAGAGTGCCAATTGGCTGCAAGAATAGGGCTCTTGCTTGCATTTTGTTGAACAATATCTTGAACGCCTTTCATGGGCGACATTCGTTCTGCGGCGGATGGATGAGGCATTTGACTTAATGATTCTGTCAACAAACAGCCTCGACCACTCACGAGGACCCGTCCATCAAAAGTTGCCATATTTGGACCGTAACCTGTACGAATTTTGGATCGAGTAGGCACCACAGAAAGCCAGACATATTCATGTTCGCTGCAGAAGACATGCGGGATGATTCCCACACCGAGAAGCATCATATTGCATCCAAAAACCTGCACACATGTTGCAATATTCATTCCAAGCAGACCGTCGTTGTGCTACCAGGAAACTCGTTTCAGTAAAATGACATTGCCCGTACCGGGACTGCATGGATGGTATTAAGTGTGTTGTCGCACAACCAGGACACTTGTTATTGTATACCATGACATTGCCCGTACCTTGTTTGGCATGGAGTCGCTACTTCGAGGCTTCCAATTCAGTCGGTGGTACGGTGGAAACAAATTCCGTCCAATGATCTTCGCTTATGATCCCACCTCCCAAACATTCCGTTGTGGTAGGATCGTAAAAGACCACGTATTGACCTGGTGCCAAACCACCATCTTTGGTATCCAATCGAACCTTCCACGTCCCTGTACCAGTTGTTATTGTTGTCGAGTCACTTGTTTCAGTATGAATCGTCTCTGTGCTGTCACTGGTCGTCATTGAGCTGTCATGCTTATCGGGTAGCCATTGCAATGTTCCTCGCACAATCTTGGGGCCATGTCGAATCTTCATATCTAATCTCCACATCCATTCTGTTTTTGGGTGGTCATCCGCAGACGAGCTATGGTTGTTGCTTTGGTTGTCGTCGTGGTACAGAGGCCGTGGCATGGTTCCAGTTATCCACGAAACATCGTGGACAGTAAATTTCGATCGGGCTTGATCAAACTGATTTTGTTGATAGTCGTTGGAACAGTAGACAATCCGTCGTGAAGGGTCCTTGGCCACAACATACCATGGTCCTAACGCCGTGGCTTGCGGAAAGAGGTAGGGTCCGATGCCCTTGCGTTGTCCCACGGTATGGAACCAGACACCCTTGTGTTGGCCCAATATTTGACCGGTTCCGGCATTGACAATGGGCCCGGGTTCTTGACCCAAGTAGGATTCCATAAAGTCTTGAAATTTCACCTTGCCCAAAAAACACAAGCCTTGCGAGTCGGGACGATGACGATTGGGTAAACCCCAGGCATTGGCCAATTCTCGAACTTGATGCTTGTGCAATTGGCCCAATGGAAACAACACCCGACGCAACTGATCTTGTGTCAAGGCGCACAAAAAGTAGGATTGATCCTTGACCGGATCTGGGGCACGAAACAAACGGACCACGTCATCCTCCTTGCCTCTATCTGGAATGGCAGTGTGCTCGTCATTGGAATCTGGTCGTTGTAGTCGCGCATAATGACCCGTGGCAATAAAATCAAATCCAGTATCCACACCTTCTTGTGCAGTATGATGAATGGAACGACAGTAATGCTGGAGGGCTTGATAAAAGCATCCAAATTTGATACGGGCATTGCACAAAACATCTGGATTGGGTGTCCGTCCCGCCTTGGCTTGATCCATGGTCGTGCGAATCACATATTGTTGATATTCGTCTTGGAGGGACAATGTATGCAAGGGTACCGTTACGGATCTATTCCATAAGGAGGACAAGGACTCGGCCGCGTGATGACAAACGCTTCGACAGGAATCGACATCGTCTTGCCAGGGACAGGTTCCCAAATGAGCCACTTCATCTTGTAACCAAATTTTCAAGTAAAAGGCCGTCACATTGTAGCCCTGTCGCAACAAGAGATGCAAGGCGACGGACGAATCGACACCACCCGACAATAGCAAGGCCACACGAGGAGAGCGACGAACAGTCTGGTCTTGGTGACTCATGGACACGAGATTGTCAGTTGTTATGCTATCCAACAAGGGCGATGCAACCGTGCTGTTTTGGTTGCCATCATTGTTATGTGTTGGAAGTGCCGGACCAATCAGGTCTCGGAGCGGTTCTGGGGGTGAGGCTGTAAACGGCGATTCTCGTCCGGTGGTGGTGAATGGCGTCTGTTGTTCTAGAACCAAGAGTGGGTCTAATGGTGACTCGTCTAGTTGTAGTAGGGAGGACGACGCTGTCATGTTCAGCGACTTGACCGACAATAACAGTTTGCGGACCAAGTCTTGTGTGGTGTGGACCAAACTGGCCATTCCATCGTTGCGACCGGGTGACAGGGCCACTCGCAAGTGCCATTCGTCGGCCAAGGTATTGGGGTCTTGGTGCAGAACATCAATGGGACATTGCCCGTGACATTGTCGACACCACAAGGCCAACAAACCTCGAGAGACGAGAGCATCACACGTACCGACAATGGCCACCGAATACTCGTCCTGTGGTGCGGATGGATGGGTGGTTGTTTCGTTCGTGTGGATCTCCTTGTTGGGTGGCCATGACGAGTCCTTGTCGTACAGCAATACTTGAATTTGAACATTGGCGGTACAACCAGGAACCATGGTCGGTGGTGACTTTGCTACCAATCGCTGACGTGTTGGAGAGTGTTCTTTTTGTTGTTGTTGTTGAAGGGCAAAGTCATGTCCTACTTGAACCAAGTGTTTTTGAAGAGCTGTCGTTGTAGCCGACAAGGAAGAAGAGGTGGATGATGATGATGCGTTGGTCGTTGTTGCCATCTGTACAATACTCCACAATTCGGAGCGAATCAATTCTTGTTGATGAATCCATGACGACCAAGTGGTGTTGGTCGTTGTTGATACAGTTCTTGTAGGTGATAAATGAGTTGCTGTTGTTGTTGTTGTTGTGGAGTTGTTGCGGATGTAGAAGAAGTTTGGTTGTTGAAGGTTTGTTGTTTTTGGTGTCGTTCGAGAATCCATGTCTGGCCTCGTTGCGGATGCCAAACTTGTCGCCCTGCCATTGGGCTTGAAGGAGGCTGGTAACCCCACGAATTGGAACGGTCGGCGTTGTTGTGGTTTGGGAGGTATCACCATCCATGCCTCAACGAGTCGTTCCATCCAACCGACACATAAAACTACAAGCACACACCCACCAATCATTTTTGTGGAGAAGGAGGGAGGGTCTTGATCGTATAGCAGTTTTCGAATGGTGCAACCTTGACAACAGGAAAAAGGCAAGATGGAGAAGACCAAACCGGGTCGTCGAACGAATCCTTGATGGAACGAGACTGTGTGTGTCTAGTAGTGGTGAGCAATATGTACAGAAATGTTGCCGAGGAACGGTTCGACATTCATTGTCTTTGGATCACAACAAAGAATCTTGATGTGTGATGGATGGCGATTGTGTCGTTGGATTTGGGGATGGATGATAGATGGGTTCATACAATAAGAGTTCTCAAGAGCGACCAAAAGGTTTTTCGACACGCTTCAAAGTCGCTTTTAGGTCTCACCGGTTCCGTACTTTGTGAGGTACACTGTTACAAAACAATCTATACTAAGAAATCAGATAGAGTCTGTTGCTCCTCAAGAGTACATTTTATTCATAGAGCATCGCAGGCCGACCATTCCTCGCCCCGCGGAGGTGCACTCCCGCACAAGATTCTCGCCCCGTTTGTTGCTGTCTCTCTTTCGCATCGTCGTCTCCAGCAGAATGAATGTATCATCCAGATTGGCAAATTGCTCCAGACATTGATGTCTCAAGAACTCAAACTACAGACTCTCGTACAAAGAAAAGCCTTTGTTCCGTTGTAGTTTCTGCACGCCTCAAACACAGCCTGCAAGGAACAAGGACGAGATTCAAAAAAATACCAGACCTATCAGCAGCTGAATAAGGGGGCCACAATAAGGTCCATGCCAGTACGGCCGGCTGTTAATCATTTTGCAGGATTGTAACATTATCATGACAAACAAAGAAAGCGCCTCGTCGGAATCTCCACCACGAAAGACTGGCGACCATGGTGGAGAGGAGAGCGAGAGTGATTCTGTACAAACGGACAACAAGAACGACAAGAATCCTCCAATTAATGAGACCATCCAAACGTCCATTCATCTTGTCATGATGGATTACCAACAACAACAACACGACAAGTCCATACCCTCTTTGGACGAAACGACGAAACGTACCACCGAAACCAAAACTAGCAAAATGAACCCGAGCGACACTCGCAGACAACACAAGACACATGAAGCTCGTGAAACAAAGCATGGATCGTCCACTATTCGCAACGATGGCTGCCAAGCACAAGACGATTCACGGTCTGCAGTGTCGAAAGGAGTGGATGAAACGCATGACATGGATTCCGTCACCAAACTAGAACAAGACAAATCTCTTGAAGAAAAGACTGCCAGTCATACCAAGAACAAGTATGATTCTCGGATGGAACTTGAACCGAAACAGGGATTCCCCGTCATTCTTGCCGATGCGGTTTGCCATGACGATGCACCCCTTACAAAAAATGGTGGAAAGGTTAACAAGGATGAGGAGAGGATTCTTTTTGACAACAAGGACTCCGACGATTGGACCGCTGACTTGGACGAACATGACGCTCAAACCAATGAACGACACACCAGAAGAATGGATCACGATGCATTTCCTGCCACTCTAAGTATGGATTTTTTGCAAGGTGCACAACAACCATTGGTACCGGGAGCTTTTTCGTATTCACTGAATCACGGTCAACATGGAGAACGGCGACTCCCCATTCGAGATTATCAGAGGAAAAGCCTACAACCTGTAGCAGATCAACAACTGTCTTCTAAAGCGGCCCGCAGAAGCGTTCGAGAAGAGGTGTCCAATTCTTCCGATGACGAAGAAGTGGATTCGCAAGACGATTCGCAAGACAATCCTCCTCCTCACACCTTGACTCCAAATCACCTCATTCATCACTACTCAACACTCATTTCTGCCACATTGGTGGACGACCATGGTCACCACGAAACAACAAATAGCAACAGCATGTTGACAATGGTCAATGATACGCATTTGTTGCCTTTGGTCGATGCATGAACCTTATCCGAAACACCGGGCAACAATAGGCAAGGTGACGAAGCGTCCCCACCACATCCTCCGGATGACGAGCGACCAGGACGACGACGCCACCGAGGATTCTGTCACAAACAATCCAGTGCTTTTATACGCGTTCCAATGATTGCATGGTTGCTTCTGGTCATTGTCGTTGTTGCAGTGGTGGTCGTGGTGGTTCTGGTGACGACTGTGGGTGGAGGTGGGGATAATCGTGAGACCAACGCCATTGCAGCGGAACAACCGCCCGTTCCTACCGAGAACCCAACGACGCTATATTTCTACAGTGGCATGCCGTCATTAAGTGCAGCGCCTTCCTTTTCGTCTGCACCAAGCACAGTGCCTTCTACGAGTATGGCACCGTCCACAGTACCGTCGACTTCACAAGAACCTTCCATATCGCCCACACGATCTGTTTCGGCAATGGAACTCATGTTACGCACCAATTATCCAGAAGTGTTTGAACAAGAAGATAAAGCAATACTGGCAGACCATGACGAGTCAGCGTACTGGATGAAGGCATTGCGGTTTGTTGAGGAGACATCTTCAAAGATGGCGGATTGGAGAATCGCACAGCGCTACGCACTGACATGCATTTATTATGCTACCAATGGTGTTTCCACACCCTATTACGTTGAAAACTTTATGAATGAAAATGACACAGATGTACCAGAATGGAGCAGTAGGATTGGATGGGCTGAGAGAGCGGATACGACCCGCGAATGTGGTTGGGCTGGTGTGGAGTGCAAAGACCTCGTGATTGATCCTTCAAACATTCTCAATACAGAATCACATGTCATATCCATCGTCCTGGATAGGAAACTTCTTTTGGTTACAGGAACATTTCCGATCGAAGTCATCATCTTGAAAGAAACTTTGGAAGAGCTAAGAATAGTTGACTGTCCTGTGTCGAACAACGTTTTGGAGGACTTATGGTGGTTGGGGGAACTGGCACAAATGCGTGAGCTTGTTCTTCGAAGAACCGGTTTCGGATATGACCAGGGTTTGCCACTTGAGTTAGGATCTCTGACTAACCTCGAGAGACTCGATGTGTCTTACTCACTGTTTAGAGGACGATTGGACGCAAAGACAGCCTTTCAAAATTTATCAAGCCTTGAATATCTTTCGCTGTCGGGACTCAACTTCACAAATCCCATCACTCTTTTTGACAGTCTGTCGTCTTTGCATAGCCTCACAACTTTGAGAATGAGTGACATCTCTTTTCAGGGTGCTTTGTCATTCAAATTTTCTGAACTTGCGAATCTTCGGAGAGTCTCTATTGAGAATGCTGATCTTACTGGAACCCTTGACGTCATTCTCAGCGACAACTCGTTCACCGGTTACGAAACGGACGTGCGACAACTCTTCTTATCAGGCAACCCAAATCTTCGAGGTACCCTTCCTCGTACCATAGGTCTATTTTCGGAATTGACCGACTTACGACTTGAAAATTGTGGCCTGACTGGACAAATCCCAGCAGAACTGGGATGGCTTCAAAAAGTACGATATGTGCAAATGGGAAACAACGCATTCAATGGAACATTTCCTTCGAATTTTGGGAACCTTTCGAGTCTGGGGACTCTGTACCTTCAGGACAACAATTCGACTGGAGGATTGGATGCTTTTCTGGGTGATCACAGGGACGCAGGATATTCGTTCCACCTTACTTCTCTGAACCTTACCAACAACTACCTTCTGGGCGGTTCAATACCAACCTCAGTGGGTTTATTTACGGATTTACGCAGATTGGTTCTGGGAAATTGTGACTTGACTGGTCCCGTCCCATCGCAAATCGGACTGCTCCATTCTCTCCTGAATCTTGATTTGCACGACAATACCCTCAATGGGACAATACCGTCACAACTTGGTGAAATCACCTCACTTGGTTACGGTCACGTGCAATTGCACTACAATGATCTTACAGGTGCTGTCCCTCAATCTATATGTGAGCTGCCACAAGATGATTTTGATTATGTCTTCACGACGGATTGTAGTACACCTGGAAAAGTGTCATGTGAAATACCTTGCTGCACAATGTGCTATTGAATCAAAGGTTCAAGAAGGCGACGCTCTCACCCGTATATTGCGACGAAAGTGGCCTGATTTTGACCGTTGCCTTGCCACGTTACTACGTTTCTTTCAATTAATCAAGAAGACAAGGCTGGATATCACGTCTGGTCATAACAGAAACCATTCCACCGTGGGTGGGATCGGCGCACAAGAAGATGAAATGACAGCCTCTCGACAGCGCTTGCAAGTGTTTGCACCGCAGGTTGCCTCCTCGTATTGTACTCGATTCAAAGCTTACGACTCCCGGTTGGTCTCGAAGGAACAGAGCCGTAAAATAACCGCGTGCTGCTGCAATGGACAGCATTACCACACTTGTCGTTGAATGTCTTGCAACAATTGCAGTGACTCGGGTTGAGAAGAATCAAATTTCCGGGCAAATAGAAACCCCAATTGACGTGCACGATGCAAGAAATGGAGCGTTTCATTGGACCAAAAGTACGCGTCACATTGATTCAGTGCTGGAGAGGAATTGCGAATCGACGGTGGATTCTGGTCAAGTGGTGCGTTTGTGTGAATCGTGGAATTGCCATGTTGCGTCTTGGTCAATGACGACGGCGAGATTACAGTTGGATCTCCTTCCAAGCACTCTCCACCACCTGGCTTTCGACTGGACCACACAAAAGGCAGTTGATGCTTGGTGAGGTTGGTATCTCCTTGTCTATCGAGTAGGACCATGGTAACATCATCCAACTTGTAGCAAAACGGCAACACCTCGTTGCTACGTTCCTTGTTTGTCTCGTCGTTTTCGTTGTTGTTCCATTCGCCCTGGATCCCTTTTGTGTTGTAAGTCCCTGATCTGTGGTTCTGTTTTCCCATCAAGACTGCATTGCGCTTGGAGGATTCACAGACACCGGGTTTGGTACCCCCATAGGTTTGAAAGACAGCCGGAGGAAAGAAGGTTGCTGATTCTTGTGGCGCCACACGGGCCGTTGTCCGTTTCAAATCCTCCTCCTGGGTACCTTGTCCACTTGGTATTATTATTGGTGGTGGACGTGGGGAGGGAAGATGCAGGAGTTGCAAGGCCGCACTCCAAATGCGTTCTTCCATACAACAAAAGGCGGCATATTTGGATTTGGCAAACAATTCTTGAACCTGGGCCGAGTGAACCATGGAATGGAGAATGGATTCGTGATAAATGGCGGTATTGCCCGAATGGGTTTTCCCTCCTCGGACCAGGGCCTCAACCAAGGCGGCATCCCCCTTCAATGCACCGAGTGTTGTTGTTGTTGTTGTTGGGGAATGAGTCTGCTGCTTGTTGTTATTCTTGTTGTTGTTATGTGTGACAAAGGTTTGGGCTGGCAATCGCATGGTCCATTTCCAATATAGTGTCTCCTCCTGGTCGTTGTCATTCTTGCTGGCAAAGTCATGAGACGTGAAAAAGAGACGTTTTCGACGCAACAACAAGAGCGATTGCTGTCCCAGGGACGACGTGAGCAACGACGACGACGACGACAAATTGGTGGATGCCGCAGCAGCACCCAACACTTGTCCCTTGTGCAATTGCGGACCCAACCATGCCCATTGGTTCTGTATCTGTAACTGACGCGCCAATTCCTGGGGCGACCACAGGGGAAAGGAGGCTCCATCCAAGGCAATATAATAGTCAAACCAGCGGCGGCGGTGGGACGACGGTTCGTCGTCTTGTTGTTCTTGTTGTTGAACGTACCAATTCCACACGGTCCAATGCAGTTGCGACACCGAATCGGTCCCATAGACAATTGTGCCAAAGGTGACACACACCACATTGGACCAGGACGACTGACGAATCCACTCTTGGACGGCTTGGGCAAAGCGTTGTGCGGAACGTGTGGGAGAACGTTCCAAATGGACCACAATGACATGTTGCGGTTGATGCACGGCAGCAATCACGTGTTGCAACAGGACCAAATCGCGATAGGCCACCAGGACCAACAAGAGGCGCGGAGGAGTCGTCGTCCTGGTAGTTGTCGTGGCGACAGGCCGTTTCAACTGCTGTACCAGGGCCTTCCAATCGTCTTGTTGGTACACCGAGGGAGGAAGCGTCGGTCGATAGGATTGGTACTGGCACATATCATGGTATTGGGCATACAGTTCCAACAATTGGAACAAGACTTGTTGTTGCAAGTCATGGGTAATCCTTTCGAGTCTGTTTGCGGTGGATCCGGCAGAAAACTGGTTGGGAGTCGTCTCAGTGCGGTTGCTCGCGTTGGGTCCATTCCTCCAGTGGAACTGGGCATGTTGGCGTTCAAAGGTTTGAAGGGTGCGTTGCCACAAGGGATGGGCCCACTGGGAAAAGTCCTTCCAAAACTGCCATGTCGTTGTCGTGGCATTCAGGTCGGCAGCAAGACCTGTGGGATTTCCCGTAGGAGTCATGATCAGAATGGTACAATAGTGCAATTGTGCGACACCATCTCCCTGCATTTCCCAACCGTTGGTGGTGGAACCATGCTGCTGCTGCTGCCTCCTTTTGGTCAAGACGTACATCGGATGATCCAACGAGGCATGATTGGTCCAAATTGTTTCAAACACTTGATCGAACGACTGCGAGGAGGAAGCGTTTGGACGGGAGGACGACGGTTTGGGTTCGTCTGGATGCCCTGCCGCTGACGCACGGCTTTCACCAACACTACTACGATTGCCATTAGGGAGACCATCACCATCATCACCACCCGTACTGGTTGTCGTTGGGCTCTTGTTGTGGGGGCTGCGGACGGCGTTTCCCGCGTGTCGTCGACTCGGTGGTGGCGCCCACACCCATTGGACCGTTGTGGCGATGATTGGCTCGTCCAATCGTCCAACGAGTGGTGGTCCTGGTTCTTCTCGTCGTCGCCCGTGAAACCAGAGACTGACAAGGACCGTCAGGCACAACCATATACCCAGACAGTCTCTCCACCACTGCCAATACGAACGACGACGACGACGACAACGACGAGAAACCACAACAAGATCACAGCTATTACTGCTACCAGGACGAGGAATGAGACGTTGGCGATCCTGTGGACTGCTCTTGACTGGTTGAATGATGCACGACACTCCATTCCGATGCATGGGTCGACGGAGAGAACCCCCTCTTGTCTTTGTCGTCATGGGGGAGCATTGGTCGTGGCTCGATCGCTTGGTGGCAACTCTGGAAAGGAATCCATTGTGGAGAATTGGAGTGGGTGATGGAACCTCCTTGGGTTAGGGTTAGGGTTCCGTTGACGCGCCCGCCGGTCTTGTTGGGGTTTCATTGCCGAGCGACAAATCACAGCCAATCAAAGTGCGTCACGCAGCGCCTGCAACACCGCAACAACAGCTTTGTGCGACGATCGACACACCACAACACACAACATGGTTCATTGCTGGAACCAACGACCATGTCGTCGACACCGTGGAACCGAGTTTCACCGGACGCCTACAAGTCATGGCTTCTGGAAGACATGACAGCTGCAGAGTACAATGCACTAGGTCCTGTGGAACGACGAACTCTACGGACTCAATTTCAGCAACAGCAGCAGCAGCAACAGCAACAGCAGCTCGAGGGTGACATTGCGGCGGAGATGCAAGCGATGCGTCTGGAGATTCATGCTGTTCGAGAGACCTTGCCAACAGTGCTCGTCGGAAATGTCATTACGCCGTCACAAGCATGGCGAATACCACAGGTTGTGTCCAGCGTCTTTGATTCTCTTGGAGTATCGCTGTCACCTCGAGCTATTATTACGGGGGAGCCGTACCAGTACGAGCTGCCGACGAGCTGTGGCGATGAATGGAAGTTTTCCTGGAACTGGAACAGTGGCACAACCATGGATGACAGAGCTCTAGAACGAACGTCGTACAAACCGGTAGAGGAATTTCTACGGGGGGTGGGTTTGTTCTGTGTGGATATAAGTGAGGGTCACTATTGTGTCAAGAAACTGCTGTATACTGTCGACGTTTACACCAAGAGAAACCAGAATCCTTTGCAAGTTCGAGGCCAACCGGTTTTCCTCCGACACTGTGTACAAGGCCGCAGTGATCTTGCGGTGTTGCGAGCAGATAATGAAGGCGGTTACATACTACGAAACAATGTCAAATTTGTTGTGGAGATAAAGACCGTGACTGGCTACAGACAGTCGCAAACAGGATGCAGGAGGGAGGCGCAGCTTCAGGTGATTGGTCTCAACGCGTTCAACACCAACAACTCTCCTCCTGTTGTGCTTTCCGACTTGGCAAGGGTACACCAAGTCTTGTACCTCGACACGGATCAAGACTGGAACTATTCCATCCGAGTCAGGCAGTGTTTTTCTTTTGCTGCCGCTATTCACTTCGCGAACACTCTGAGTGAACGTGCCTGTATCTCCCATCATTTCTCTCGGCCGAAATCCCCAGATCCGGAATTGTAGTTTCCTGATAATCTCAGCTGTGGACTGGGAATGATCATTGATGGTCTCGGGAAACATCGTGTGGCGTTGCTGTAGCCTAAAACCGTTGGCGGTGCCATCGACTTGTTGTGGATTCGAGAACAAACATTGGCGCCATGGCGAGAACAGATGAAAAAGCGATGATCACTATTCTTTCTCAACCAAGACTTCTTAGTCTATGTTGTTGAAACGGCTTGGAACCCTCCTCAGCAATGGCGGTCAACGATTTCGGTCCCAACCGCTTGCTTGTGATTCCACTAGTTTCCTCAGTTGGCCTTGCTCGCCGTCAAAGCAACAAAGAAGGTGATTCTTCATGGTAGTGTGAAGCGGGGGTATTCTAGACAGCTTCACTGGTATTCGAAGAGAACAAGAGAAAGTGGCGGAAGATATCTCGAGCTGGCAAGACAAGATCGACGTGGAAGTTCCGCTCTTTTGACAAAAATAGCTAACTTCTTTTGGATCATCATCTCCCAATGGAGCCTCGGGAGGATCGTCTCGTCTTTTGGATCATCATCTCCCAATGGAGCCAATGGATCACAAAGTAGTGGAAGTTCTCCCTTTGGCAATGGTTACAATCCATCGTCCAGCACCGGTAATAAAAAGTCGTACAATAGAGTACCTGCGTGGCCCGTCTTTCCACGCACAATTCGAAAGGATTACCTCAACAACCGTCAAGGATCAATCATTCTCATGCTTCTCTGGCGTTGTATTAATCCGCTCACCGCTGTAGGATCGGAACCATTGGTAGTTGACTGTAGTGGAATGGAATAGAAAGAATAGGAAATGATACCCACTCCCACGTCTTTTGTGTCTGGGTGTTGCGCTTTTGTCATTGTTTGGAATCGACGGCTTTGCCGATCCGTGACTAACTGGGTCATGATTGAAATAGAAAACTATATGTAATGATGGGGTTTCTCTTGGAAAAAGATCCAAGACGACGACCACCACAACAATTGTCGGCCTTTTCTCCTTCGTTGTGGAATCTCTGCATCTACGGACCACACTTGTCGGCCTTTTCTCCTTCGTTGTGGAATCTCTGCATCTACGGACCACACAGATATAGAAACGTTCACAGTCCTATTCCTATTTTTGCTGGTTTCGACACTGGACATTTGGTACTGCGAGTCATGGTTTGATAAAATCCTATCCTTAAAACTAGCCCCAGCTGTGTGCGTCCATCCTCATTGGACTCTCTCTCTCTCTCTCTCTCTCTCTCACGTGTGTGTCTATGTCCTTTTCGAGCCACGTCCATGGGAACCAATCGTTGTGTGCGTGTGTGTGCGTGCATGTTCTATGGGATTCTTCTTTTCTTGTACTTAAAAGGCCAGTTGATAGACTTGCCAACACAAGAGACCCAAGGCCCCGTATCGAATCGTGGCGACGCCGGCCGTGGGAAGACTGGGATATCCGGTCAAAATACGGAGCCAGTAATAGCCCACTTGAGAAACGGCGGCCAGGGTTCCAGCCAAATGGGGTCGAGCCGTTTCTCCACCGTCTTGGACGTGGACCAAGACGAGCAAGGCGACAAACAGGGGTGCATATTCGGCCTCATTGAGTTGGGCGGCCTTGAGTCGTTGCATCAAGGAGGTACTTTCCAATTTGGCCATTTCCGTCTTGTCATGCGAGGCAAACGTTTGCCAGAGGCGCAATCCAAATGTGACGGAGAGTTTGGCAAAGGTGGTTTGACCCGCAATCACTGCGGCAGCTTGAAGGGCCGTCAAGGACATAATGTCGAATAGAAAATTTGGAGAAAGAGGAGGAAGAATCGAAAGAGCAAAGCTTTTGGTTTGGTTGTGGTGGTCGATCTGGAGACCTTGGATCTTTTTTTGTGAGAGAAAGTACCCTTGTTTTCTTGGAAAGGTTGAGTCAGAGTTAACAAGGACGGGAAGATCTCGGAGAGGTCTGACCGCCAACGAACTAGCCCGTGGGAAAACTACCCTCCCACGGATTTCCTAACATAACCATGCAGGAGTCTAATGTTCCTATGATTTAGGTCAAGTCATGGATGAAATGAACCAGACAAGGAACGAATGAATAGACAACCTTGAAAAAGCAAAGTTCTAGAATAAACAACCTTATAATATATAACAACTTTGCTAAAGCAACTTGTTCGTCCAACTTGCTGCAGAGGACTGATCAACTCTGTAGCGAGCCCAGTGGTATTGCCTAGTTTACTTGCGTACTTTGATTGGTTATTGAGCCCAATTGTTGTTTCTAACAATTGCTTGCGCTTCCTTTTGTCGCCCTGGAGATTGTTGAGTCGACGCAGCATCTCCTCCCCTTTGCCTCGCACCGAGAGCCCGTTCCCGAACCGTTCCCTTGCACCAGCCAACTGGTAGCCTCCTTCCAAGCTGTCGGACCAACAAGAGTCTCCGACCTACAGCCTTGGCAGTTTCTCCTTCCCCAAATACGACGAAGAAGAAATCCTTTTGACCAACGATTCCGCCGCCAAAGACGACGAGCCAGAGATTGTTGAGATACCGTTGATTGTTGAGCCAAACATGTCTGCTCCTGCACCACCTCCTCCGCCAACAACCACTACCTTCCGTCCGACGAAACCCATCATGGGCGATCTGATTCAGACTGATGAAACCAAGTGGGCCGTTTGGACTGGTGGTAAGCCGAATGCCACCTGGACTGGCCTTGATTCGTCCGCTGCCACCCACGACAAGACCCCCTTTCAACGACGCTTCGCCAAGGACGCTTCCGCCTTTGAAGCCCGATGTGCCGGACTACCGCACCTGTTCAAGAAAGGACATAATCTGAATCAGTTTATGAAAGATATCAAGGAGACATTGGAGATTCGGGGTATGGACACCATTACTTACCTTGTTGACCCTGCCGATCCGACTGTGATGCGCAACATCATCTCCGAGCACACTCGCTTCACCGCTGAGTATGTTTCTACCGTTGCTGCCACCCAGAAGAAGAAGTATGACAGCTACAATGTGCAGAATGACACTGCTGCCATTCAAATGTTCAAGGCCTCTTTGGACTCGCGGCTCGTGCAACAAGTGAAGAATCGTCTCAAGCCTGACATGTGTTTTCTTGAAGCATGGATGATTTTGATCACGGTTGTCCAAACGGACTCCGTTGATAAGTACGACAAGCTCAAGCAAGATATCAAGTCACGCACGCCGTTCCTCTACTCCGGACAAAACATCACGACTATGGCCCAGACTACTCGCGAGTCGTGTGATGACTTAGTTACAGCTGGTTTCTTCGAGCAGTCGCTTGTCCTTACCATTCTCGAGTCGTTCTTGCTCGCAGATGGAAGTGAGTTCTACAAGCAGTCCCTTCTCCAGCTCCACTCCAAGGTCCACTCCAAGATTTTGGATATCCGCTACAAGCACCATGATGACCAACAACGTGCTATGGAAGCCGATGGTATCTCCTACGATGATATCTGCCGTATTGCTGACGATCTCTACGTTACAGATGTAGCTAAAGGACGTTGGTCGCCCGCCGTTTCAAATCGAGACTCCAAGACTCCTGCCCGAGCCTTCTCCAATTTGTCCACTGTGCAAACTCTTGCTCTCCAGCAGCACATGACAAGCCGTCAATCGAATCGCCCGAAAAACAAGTCCAACTCATTCCAGTCGTCAAGCAATCGCTCCCGTTCCTCCGGCAATCAATCCAACCATCGCTCCAACCGATCCCAGAGCGACAACAACAGCCGCAGTTCTAACCGCTCAAGTGGATCGACCAACTGGCGTCGTGTCCCACCGACCGATCCCAACGAATCAAGCCGAGCCGTTGATGAAGTGACGTATTACTGGTGTGGAGTTTGCCGTCGTTGGACCACCAACCACACTACTGAGCAACATTGTAGTGGCATGGGAAAGAACAACAATAACAAGAAACCACAGCGCCCCAAACCACAGGCCAACACCTTCTGCACCGATGTTTCTGCATGGGCCGCCCGTTTTCCGTTGTATTCTCCCATTCGCAGTGTCCGCGCCGCTAGCCCACCTGTGGAATCCGACTCGTCCTCCGCCACCAGCAGCTCTGTCCCCGATTCCTTTTGGGACAACTTCAGCAACCGAGACTCCGAAGACGACGACAATGTTTCCGCCGATGCCTTGCCCGACCAAGTCGTCAGTGATGCCCATGTGTTCCATGGCAACGACCCTGTTCCTGAATGGGCCATGGATGACGACGATGATTTTGCTGCTTCTGCCTCCAGCGACGACTTGCTCTCTTTGGACGCCGATGCACCAAAACCTGACGACGATGTCAATTCCACCGACTCCACCATGTCTTGGACCAACGTTGAACCTCCAATGGATGCCAAGCCTTGTACCAACACCACTCTCCAAGCCATGCCAGCCCCCTTCCCTTCTGTTGCTCGCCCTTCCGTCCAATTTGCAGATCCGTCGTCCTCTCCTGACACCTTGACCGACGACGATGCCAAACTATGCGGTGAAGTACCTCCTGCTTCACTCAAGCAAGACTGTGACACGTCTACCGTACACGATTCGACACTGTCTCCACGTTCCCCCACGTCTGTGCACGAACCACCTTTGTCTCAACGTGACAAGGTTCTTTCTAGTGAATTCGTGTACGATGCCTGTACAGCCCTTCTGGAAAATTTGGATCTTACCGGTGACTTAACCGACCCCAAGACTCAAGCGCCAGCCTCTCCGGACGAACTCGATGTCATGCTCTCCACAGCTTCCGAGTACTTACTTCATCCCCACACGGCTTGCGCGAAAGAACCAGATTCTGCCTTGCGACAGGATCTACTAGACAAGATTCCCCTCCATCAGACACGTTTGAAACAGATTTGGCTATATGTGTTAGATCAAGAAATGACTTTCGGTTCTCCCTACCAAGACCGTCGTCCCCTTTTGTCTACCACGCACGATGCAGTTTGGCATTTGGCCAACGCTCCCCTACCAGTTTTCGATGCTGCGTCCTCGACTCCTTCTGACGCTCCTGACTCGAAACCACCCCCTGCGGAGCCCCAACCAAGTGACCATGCCGTTGAACTCTCGTCGTCGCCCATGCCTCCGACCAAGAAGCCACGTACTGATCCACATGCCACTTATCTTTGTTTCCTCAAGCATCCAAAGCTGAAGGTCACTCCAGTCGATTTCTCCGATGCTTTCACCTCTGTTCCCTTTGATCATGTGCCTGTGCCTCGTACAGTGTCTTTCCGTACTCGTCGCTCCCCAAGTCCTCGTGTCCCTTCCCGTCGTCCTCGTGCTGTTCCCTCCAAGGCCACGCCCCAGCCGAAGCCGAACAAGAAGAAGAAGAAGTTTCACCGTCGTCGCTTCCATGCACAACGCCCACGACCACCACCAGTGCCTCGCCCCAAGCCGTTGCCACCCCATCTTCGTTGTCTCCAGCGGCCTTACTTACCTCCAAACTATGTGCCACCCCACCACGTTTCCAAGTCTACCGCGTGGTCCTTTGGCAAGCGCCTCAAGTTTGGATTGTTGGGTTGCCTTTCTGTTTTATTGTCGTGTGAAGCTCTCGGTTATCCGTGCCTTTCGTTTGTGGCCCGCCTCCTTTGGCGTCTTGGTTGCCACCTACCGGTTCTGTTTTGTTGGTTCCCGTTGGCCATGTGTGTGACCTCTATTTGCCCCAAACTGGAAGCCCGTGCCCAGTCTTGGTTCTACGGCCCACCAAGTCAAGACCAAACGCTCCCTTGGACACCCTTTTGGCGTCTCATTGAACTGACTCTGTTCCCCTCCTCATCTTTTGCCTCACGAGACGGAGAGAGGAAGCAGCCAACTGGTCATCCACCATGTTATGGCATCAGCTCCATTCCGGTTGATTGTCAAGACAAATTCGTTCGGAACCCAGACCAGCCGTCAATATCGATCACGTATCGATCAAAAGATGAGCACCCGACAAGACGGTACATCCTCGACCACCCTTTTCGCACATTCACCGAGCAATACAAATACCGACAGAGGAAGATGTACGAGTACATCTTGAAGAAACCTGAGCGAGACCGATACCGTTCACCAAATCACCCCGACTCATTGCTGGACACAGAGCATCTCCGAATGGCATGCGTGGCAGCAGCGAAAGTGTTCAACAAACTACACAAGCTGTCAAAATGGAACGAAGCACGGCAGAGAAAGTTTCAACCGAACAAGACAAACAAGAAAAACAAATGGAACAAGAACAAGAGTAAAAGGAAAGATGAGAACGAACTCAACCTTGGAAGTGCGCGCAAGAGTTTACCTTCGAAGCTCATGGCATGTAGTGCAATCAAACACTACAGTGCCGCTCTCAAGATGGCTCTCCAAGCTCCATCCAAGTTTTGTGGTTCCATGACCGACTTGACCATGTTCCCGATTGTTTGGGATTCGGGTGCAAGCACAGCTGTCTCATTCTGCAAGAAAGACTTTGCTGGACCAATTGAACCACTCAAAGATGAAGAAATGCAATTGAGTGGAGTCGCACAAGAAGTGAAAGTTGAGGGAACAGGGCATGTCAAGTGGTCTATGATGGACGAAAGTGGTGGATTGCGTACCTTTGTTCTGCCTGCACTCCATGTGCCACTGTCAACGATCTGTCTGTTGAGCACAACACATCTGCTGCAAACCTATCCAGGTGAATCGATCACTCAAACTAAATCTAGTGTGAGATTGTCAGGCATCAAAGACGACCCAAAGCGACGCAGTATCCGAGTCCATATTGACCCAGAAAACAACTTACCTCAGTGTTATGGGTACACGGACAAAGGAATCAAGAAAGCAACACGAGCAATGGCAAACACCGTCTCGTGTGTTGACGATGCCAATCTGAACCTGTCCGCCCCTTCAAAGGAATGGCTCAAGTGGCACTACCGTCTTGGGCATGTGAGCTTTCGTAAATTACAAATGTTGTCTCGAAGCGGAGTTTTGGCTGCCACTGAATCTGCCAAACGATTGCACACTGCCATTTGTAAATTGGTCACTCCTCCTTTATGCGCTGCGTGTCAATACGGTCGACAGAAGCTACGTTCAAGTCCAGGACAGAAGACGATCAAGATCCAAGACAACGAAGGAGCTTTGAAACGAGAGAACTTGTTTGCTGGACAGTGTGTGTCTGCCGACCATTTTGTGAATTCCACCAAGGGTCGTCTGTTTACATCAAAAGGAAAGACAAAAGAAGACAAGATGTACTCAGGAGGATGCATTTTTGTTGATCATGCAAGCGGCTATGTCTTTGTCGCGTTTCAGACCCACCTTAACACGCACGAAACGTTGAAAGCCAAGGACGCCTTCGAGAAGCATTGCAGTGATGTTGGTGTTGTGGTCCAACAGTATCACACCGACAATGGGAGCGCCTTCACTTCGGCCATATACACCGACCATCTCAAACAATTTCGGCAAATCACTTCGTGTGCCGGAGTTGGAGCGCACCATCACAACGGTGTGGCCGAACGGGCCATCCAGACGATCATGTCGATCAGTCGGACGATGATGCTGCACTCGAGCATCCATGGGGTCGACGTGGCGGATCCGTCGCTGTGGCCCATGGCCATCCAACATGCCGTCTTCCTCTTCAATCGATTTCCCAACACTGACACTGGAATCAGCCCCTTTGACTTGTTCACCAGGACCCGATGGGAGCAACGTCGTTTCCATGATTGTCACGTTTGGGGATCGCCAGTCTATGTGTTGGACAAGACCATCGTCAACGGAAAGAAGATCCCTCGCTGGAAACCAAGGTCGACTCGTGGAATGTTTGTCGGGTTCAGCAACCAACACGCCCATTCTTCGCCACTTGTTCTGGACCTTGAGACCGGTGCCATTACTCCCCAGTATCACTTGATCTTTGATGACTGGTTTGCAACCGTCACCGCCACTGATTCTTCTGATCGAGCCGCTACCGCCGACGCTGTCCTGACCAAGATCTTTGGCGACTTGTCAAACCATCTACATGCACCAGGATACGAGAGTTGTGATGGCGATGACTCCGAGGACTGGTATTCTGTTTCGGATGCAACATCCTTTCACCGTCACTCGCAAAATGTAAAAAAAATCTCTGAAGCCATTGATCACACGTCCCCAATCGTTCCCTTAGCCGTGCCACCTTTACCAGCACGTGCCTCCAGTCCCTTGACACCGTCGCGAGTCACACCGGCAACACCTTTTCCGACTGTCACGCCGTCCGTGCCTACTCCGGTTGCACAGTCTGAGTCTGTTGAGCCTCCTAACGACACGAGTCCGCGCAAGGTGAGCTTCGCTGAGCCACCTGTCTCCGATCTCGTCCCCGTTTCGTCGGTTCAGAGGGAGAGTGAACCAAGTGTTGATCCAGTTGAGACTCCATCACCCAAACCAGCTGCTACCGTGACACCATCGCCCAAGACCCCGCCATCTTCTCGTCAGAGGGAGTCTACTCCACCACCAGTACGTCGCTCCGGTCGAGAACGCAAACCTACAACGAGACTCATTGAAACTATGACGGCTGCCTTTCGCTTCTCCGTTTCACCGTTTCTCAACGCATGGATGGCATCATCTACAGCAAGTTTTGGTACACCACCGTCTCCTACTATGTTTAAGGCTGCTAAAAGTGATCCTGACACCTTGTTTTACCAAGAAGCAATGGCAACTGACGAATATTTGGGATGGTGCAAGGCTGCAAACAGGGAAATTGATGAGTTGACCGAAAAGGGAACATGGAAGGAAGTCCCTGCAAGCGAAGCAAAGACAAGAATCATTCCTGGCACGTGGGTATTCAAGAGGAAGAGGCACCCTGACGGCACCATGAAAAAGTATAAGGCAAGATACTGTGTCAGAGGTGACCTTCAAGAAGGAACATTCGAGACGTACTCACCTGTCGCCTCATGGACCACCATTCGGATTGTTTTGGTTTTGGCCCTTACCCTCGGTTGGGTAATGGTGTGTGTCGATTTCAGTAATGCCTTTGTGCAGGCCGAGCTTGACGAGCCAATCTGGATTCAAATTCCAAAAGGGTGCCATTCAACGTCGTCCGTACCAACATGCCTCCAACTGTTGAAGAGTCTGTATGGTTTGTCCGTGGCCCCTCGGTTGTGGTATCTGAAGTTGAAACAGGCCTTACTTGATGATGGGTTCCAACAAAGCAACCATGACGAATGCTTGTTTCTGAAGGAAGACATGATTGTGTTCTTGTGGGTTGACGATTGTGGGATCATCGCAAAGACCATGCAAATTGTTGACAACTTCATCAAGAGATTGGAAAAGGCAGGGTTTGCTTTGACAAAGGACAGTGACTTTGCCGAGTACCTTGGCATCAACTTCGCGCACAACAAAGAGGATGGCACCATCAGCATGACGCAACCAGGATTAATCAAGAAAATTGTTGCGGCAACTGGGATGGAGAACTGCAACCCAAATCGAATACCAGCAGCACAAGCAGCACTTGGAAGCGACGAAGATGGACCACCCATGGCAGAACAATGGCACTATCGATCCATCGTCGGAATGTTGTTGTATCTTTCAAACAACACCCGACCCGACATTGCCTTCGCCGTCTCGCAAGTTGCCCGATTCTCCAACTGTTAGAATTCTCACCGTCTATGGTGGTTAGATTCTACATCTCATCGATTCCCCATGTCACATAGCCTCGTGCTATCGCATCATGCCATATAGCTTCGAGCTATGTTCCCTAGCTTCGTGCTATATCGACCTATATTTCTTCGCAAATCATGAAAAGTGAGAATAGATTGACGAACTCACTCTCAAGACTAAACTGGGTCGTGCGGTATTACAACGGACATAAATTTGGCCGTTGCTCGGACATTATACTAACGCCCTAAGCGTACGCGCCCGAAATCATCGAGCGCGCCCAAGCGACATCCGAGCGCTATCGGCATCTATCCGATCCAACGGTCTAAGTATCCCAAGCACGACACACGATCACGCGAGACCATATTTCCATTCCCACAATCTCCAAATTGTCAACAAGCTGCGCGCCATGAAAACAACTATGCCGACCCAAAGCAAGAGCTGTTGACCCTGTATATGTTATCCGCCCACATATACATGTCATATACATCACATGAATCGACTCCAACTATTCCAAACCTGTTGCCGCCAAGAACCTATGACACATGACCCTTGGCAGGACCGAACATTTCACGTAGACCTATTGTAGTAATCAACACACAATCTAACAATATCACCATTTATCACATCCTCTTTTGTGTCCCGACTATCCTTCTGATAGACTTCGACTTGCTTGCTTCTCTGACCCTGAGAAGCTTGTATCGGTTGGTGACCTACCTGATTGTCTGCTCTACCGAGCATCAATGTCCCTACGATTCAGAAAGAATTGTAACAGATTAACAGTCTCAAAGCTTATTTCCTTGTGGTTTCATGGATACTAACGAGATTATCACTCCTGTACGACAGATCTATCGAGCCAACCTGCATCCCGGGCAGCCCGATACCCTGGTGCAGCAGGAACTGGTGCCGACGCCGAAGGCAGCCAACACATCGGTCAACATCTCCGTCGACAGTTCCAACAGCAACCCATTCGAGACTCCAACCCAGCCTCACGCTCCGATCCCTGCGCCGTTGCTTCGGTCCCCGAGTCCGCCTCGTCGGCTCGTCCCTTCTCGATCCCGTCGTACCACCCGGTTGATTGCTGATCATATCAAGTACTTCCGCCAACCAACTTGTTCGACCTTCGATCCCGAGATCATCCGTGGGGAGACCCAGATCGAACGCCAGTTCCAATCGGTGACCCACATCGTCGACCAAGAAGACATTGACCGTCTGAACGACCAACTTCATCGTTCTCCGAGGCGTCGCCTCATCTTTGCCGCCCTCTCGGGCAACCCCATCCGTACTGTCCACCTCCGCTTCCTAACCTTCGAGCGCCCAACTGGATACTACAATACCATCCACGTCGTGAACGCGACGACTTGCCCTCTGCCTCCTAACGTTGTACGCCTAGATAACTACGTTGCCTACATCCACGAGGTCCATACTATCGAGGACCATCGTGCAACTATCTACCCTTTGCGTACCGAGGTCGAGAACCACCTGGCTGAAGGTGATACCCCTTCTTCTGTTGCTTGTGCTGCCCCATCTGAGCCTGGAAGCGACTCTGATCATTCGGAAGAGGGTGAGGATTCGGAGACCGAAGCTTAATTACTCATAGTTAACTCCCGTCCTCTCAAAACCTTTCCAAGACTTAAACTCAACGCACATCCGGGTACCCTTGGTCGCACAACACGCCACACATTCCCGTCAAATCGCGAAAATTCGGCGAAAATTTGTTGAAACTCGGCGAAAATTTGTCGAAATCAACGGAAATTTCCAGGAGTCGCACATCACAACACACATCCGGGTATCACATACGTGGTACATACGTGGCACACGTGGTACATCCGGGTTCACATCACATCACACATTAAATAAACCACATCACACCGCACATTAAATAAACATCGAACCAACCAAATAACACCATGGATCCTCAATCACCCAAGACACCTACGACTCCTAAGGGAGAAGATAACCAAGACAATGTCTCGGACACAGACCTATTCGACCACATCATATTTACTGTCTGCCAATTCTTCACCAAAGAAAGGGCCGACTACTTAATGAAGTGGATGAAATACCATGGTTTTGAGAACATTACCCATGTTATCTCGTATATGCAAACTAATACCGAGGAATCCATGAAGGAACTGACACAATACAAGGTCAACAAACAGACACATGATCTACAAGGCCCCACAAGACAGCAGATCAAGCTCTTGGCTTATTGGGCCACATACAAGACCAATGAAATTCAAGACGAGCTATCCAATAGCGACTGGATGAACCTAACGAGGAAAGAGTTCAACACTTGGAGGATCAACACAGATTTCTCTAAGGGACCACCTAGCCAAGTCCCAGTCTCGCCAATGAAGTCACCGTCATCTGTGAAATCTGTCAGCACAGTTACTGCCGCATCCCAATCTCAACAAGACCTTACAGCATTCAGAAAGGGAACTAAGCGCGACGCAACTGCATATGAGGTATTCA
Organism: Epithemia pelagica; assembly: GCA_946965045.2. Lineage (NCBI taxonomy): Eukaryota > Bacillariophyta > Bacillariophyceae > Surirellales > Surirellaceae > Epithemia > Epithemia pelagica. The sequence goes on from OX337237.1 coordinate 904,836, forward strand.
AGGATGAACGATACTACGATTCATTCTGGCGTGTATTCAAGACTACAGCTAAGGCTCAAGGCCTATCCAACGTTCTGAATTTCAAATACACACCACCCCATGATGATGAGTATGCCGAAGAACTTTTTCAAGAGCAACAAGTATTTCTTTACTCCGTTCTTGTCCGTATCATTCAGACTGACCAAGGTCGAGCCTATGTACGTGAACATGAACATGATGAAGATGCGCGTGCCGTATTGCAGAAGTTACACTCTTTGCATACCGAATCCGACCTAGCAAAGCGAGAAGTCCTCCGCTTAACCAACTACATTTCCAATCTACGTCTTGACGACACATGGCGCGGAACAACACGTCAATTTCTTCTACACTTTCAAGAGCAGCTACGTTTGCTAGACAATTTAGTGACATTGTCTGACCGCATCCCTGATCATACCAGGATGACCTTCCTCATGCAAGCTGTAGAAAAGGTACCTGATCTCCGCCGAGTCAAGATCTTGGATAATGTGGTGAACACCAAATCCGGTGCAAAATCCCTTTGCTATCAATCATACTTCCGTCTCCTTCTAGACGCAGCTTATGACCATGATCAAGCAACCCAGTCATCTGTTCATAGTCGCCGTCGACATGTCAAACAACATGAATCACTATATGGCCAAGATACAGATGCTGACATAACCTCACAAGATGATATGGAGTATCATGTCCACAACACCAAAGCGACATCTGAATCTCGATCCTCTTCGTCCAAGGTTAGTCTACCGCGTGACCTATGGTTCAAACTTTCTGAAGAAGATCGCAAGTTGATCATTGAGTATAACAAGATGATTCAAGCACCTTCATCAACAACACCGAGGACAGTGCAAACACATGCCCTCGACATTGATCCGGAACCTGATCCTGACCCCAACCAAGTTGCATCTGATGACGACTCACCTGGCGTAGTCCCTGAGCATTCAGATGATTCAGATCCGGTTACACAATTTATCAACCAAGCCATGACGACTGATATCAATCACCCGGCAACTGACCTGACTAGTGTTCTTTCTAACGCCAAGTCCAAGACGAGCAAGAAGGTTACTTTCAAAGCCAACATGCATAAACAAGCAGGACATGTTCCACGCTATTTGTTTTCCAGGAAATCTACTTTACCAGGAAATCAATTGATTGACCGTGGTGCTAATGGAGGACTTGCTGGTTCTGACATGCGCATCCTTTCTAAGACTGGCCGCCATATCACTATTGTGGGTATTGATAACCATGAACTTACTGGACTTCCTGTCGTCACATGTGCCGCAAAGTTTGAGACCAATGATGGACCTATTGTCGGCATCTTCAATGAATATGCTTATTATGGGAAGGGCTTATCTATCCATGCTCCTGGTCAATTCGAGCATTTCGGACTTGCTGTTGATGAACGATCTGTTAAAGTTGATGGTAAACAACGCATCACTACACTTGATGGTCGTGCCATACCCCTTCACATCAAGGATGGGTTAGCCTACATCCACTCCTTGGGTATCCCCAGCGACGATGACATGGATACCTTACCTCAGATCATCTTCACGTCACCCGACACATGGGATCCTGGTGTTCTGGACCATTCGTATTCTCCCACACCCTCTGACAATGATCCTGATTGGAAACACGTCAAGACTGATGGTAGTATGTCGAACCATCCATATGACAACTATGGGGAGTACACTGATCGTGTTGTTTGTAACCTCAATCTCCTTTTGGATCTCCCATACGATCATGGACCTGACGACGCACCCTTCTTTTCTATCTATGCTGACGCAGAAGGTAATGATCCTACACTTCATGCCTCTGTCCACCGTCGTTACCAGGAAGCGTATGACTGGAAGAAGTTCCGTCCATTCTTTGGTTGGCAATCTGAAGATGTTATTGCCGATACGTTCAAGCACACTACACGTAATGGTAGCATTACTTTTGACCACGACACCCTCAAGAAACATTTCAAGGCTCGCAATCCGGTCCTTAATATACCTCGACGCCATGAACCCGTTGCTACTGACTCGGTTTTCTCCGACACCCCTGCTGTTGACCATGGCGGTAAAGTCGCACAAATCTTTGTTGGTCGAGATACTCTGGTTACTGATATCTATGGGATCAAGTCAACCAAACAGTTTGTCAATACTCTTCAGGACAACATCCGGTTTCGTGGTGCCATGGAGACTCTTATCAGTGATGGTGGTTCATCTCTCATCTCTCAAAAGGTTAAAGACATTCTTCGCACTTTGCTTATTGGGGAGTATCGATCCGAACCTTATCATCAACACCAGAATAAGGCTGAAAACCGTTACCAGACCGTTAAACGTATGACCAACACTCTCATGAATGCCACTGGTTGCCCTGCCAACACCTGGCTTCTTTGCCTTGAGTATGTCTGTGACTTATTGAACCATACGTCATCACCCACCCACTCCGGTCGCACTCCTCTTGAGGCTCTCTCCGGACGCCCACCCGACATTACTCATCTCTTGTTCTTTCCTTTCTGGGATGAGGTTTACTACCGTGTCGACCCCGCTGAACCCAATTCCGGTTCATATCCATCTTCTTCTGATGAGAAACTTGGCCACTGGGTTGGTTTTGCTCACAACGTTGGTGATTCTTTTACTTGGAAGATTCTCACCCAGGATCACCAGATAATCTACCGTTCTGCCGTTCGCCGTGTTGAATCCACTACACCTAACCTACGTGTGGATCGACCTTCAGGGGAGGATTCGTCTGAGAAGGATGACAATGATAAGCAAGCTGACACTGTCTTCATTCGCAGTGATAGTGAAGATCCATCCAAACCAATGCCCACGATCGATTTTGACGACATGATAGGACGCACATTCCTATGCGACACAGAAGAAAATGGGGAGCGACACCGTGCACGTGTCATCAAACGAGTCATTGATCTTAATGAAGAAGCAACGAAACAGGAAGAACGTGTCAAGTACATCTACCGAAAGACAAATTCTGATGTTGATGAGATGATATCCTATAATCAACTCATGGAGTATATCGAACGAGATAACCAAGCTCAAACCTCTGGAGATAATCTTTTCAGGTTCAGGGACGTCATTGCCCATCAAGGCCCACTGAACACAACTGATCCAGATTACAAGGGGAGCAAATATAATTTGCTTGTTGATTGGGAAACTGGGGAGACTACCTATGAACCTTTATCACTCATCGCCAATGATGATCCGATCACTGTAGCAATTTATGGAAAGAAACATGATTTACTCAACGAACCTGGATGGAAGCATTTGAAACGTTATGTCAAAACAAGCAAACGTCTCATTCGAGCAGCCAAACAGTCAAGGATTAAACAAGTTCACCATTCCGTCAAGTATAAGTTTGGATTTCAAGTACCACGCAATTATGAGGAAGCTGTCGCTCTTGATAAACAACATGGTAACACAAAGTGGCAAGATGCAACAGAATTAGAATTGTCACAGATCCAGTCCTACAAGACATTCAAGGATTTTGGGAAAGCCATCTTCATTAAAGGGAAAGTATCCAATGCACCTGAAGGATATCATAAGATACGTGTACATCTTGTCTTTGACGTAAAACATGATGGACGACATAAAGCAAGACTTGTCGCAGATGGACATCTCACAAAAGAACCTGTTGAGACAATCTATTCAGGTGTTGTTTCCATTCGCAACCTCCGCATCGCCTTATTCCTGGGTACTTTGAATGACTTGGAAATATGGGGAGCAGATATTGGAAACGCATATCTGGAAGCCTTGACAGGGGAGAAAATTTTCATTGTCGCAGGACCTGAATTCAAGGAATTAGAAGGTCACATCCTGATTATATACAAGGCACTTTATGGATTGAAGTCATCAGGCGCACGCTGGCATGATGTCTTATTCGATGTTTTGACAGACATGGGATTTTCACCAAGCAAAGCAGATCCAGATATCTGGATGAGGAAAGCACCTGGAGAAGACTGTTACGAATACATTGCCGTATACGTTGATGACTTAGCCATTATTTCTACTGATCCTGGGAATATCTGTAAGATCCTGAAGGAGAAATACAACTTCAAACTCAAAGGAGATGGACCTATTGATTTCCACTTGGGATGTTGTTACACCAAGGATTCTGATGGAACATTAGTAGCAGATCCAAGACGCTACATTGGTAAGATGATGGACACTTTCGAACGAATCTTCAAGGAAAAACCCAAGAAAGCCAAAACACCTCTTATTGAAGGAGACCATCCTGAATTGGATGATTCTGAGCTCCTTGATGAAGAAGGTACTAACCATTTCCAAACTCTGATTGGACAACTCCAATGGGTGATCACTATTGGTCGTTTCGACGTCTTCACCGCTACAATGACGCTATCACGCTTTCGTGCTGCTCCGAGGAAAGGACATCTTGATAGAGCCAAGCGTATCTATGGATACCTTGCACATCTCCCAGAAGGCGCAATCAGATTTAGGATTGGAGAGCCTGATTATTCAAGTCTTCCTACCCAAGAATTTGATTGGACTCGCACTGTCTATTCGAATGCAAGTGAACGTATTCCTGAAGACTGCCCAACACCTCTTGGCCGCTATGTTACCACAACTCATTATGTTGATGCCAATCTCATGCATGACATAGTCACTGGTAAATCCGTCACTGCTGTTCTACATTTGTTGAACGGAACACCTATTGACTGGTACAGCAAGAGACAGAGCACGGTGGAAACTGCTACCTATGGATCCGAGTTTGTGGCTGCAAGGACAGCAATAGATCAGATTACAGAATTACGACATTCTCTCCGCTACCTTGGAGTACCTATCCGAGAGCGAAGTTACATGTACGGAGATAACAGATCTGTTGTGCTCAATGCAACCGTTCCTCATTCCATACTATCCAAGAGACACCATCTTCTGTCATACCACCGAGTTCGTGAAGCCATCGCAGCAAAGTATGTTGCATTCTACTGGAAAGATGGAAAGACCAACCCTGCCGATATCCTTAGCAAACATTGGGATTTCGTATCTATTTGGCCCATGCTCAAGCCATTGTTGTTTTGGAAAGGAGAAGTTCAAGACCTCAACAAATCCAATGATGACAAGGCTGAAACGACGAGTTGTGGGGAGTGTTAGAATTCTCACCGTCTATGGTGGTTAGATTCTACATCTCATCGATTCCCCATGTCACATAGCCTCGTGCTATCGCATCATGCCATATAGCTTCGAGCTATGTTCCCTAGCTTCGCGCTATATCGACCTATATTTCTTCGCAAATCATGAAAAGTGAGAATAGATTGACGAACTCACTCTCAAGACTAAACTGGGTCGTGCGGTATTACAACGGACATAAATTTGGCCGTTGCTCGGACATTATACTAACGCCCTAAGCGTACGCGCCCGAAATCATCGAGCGCGCCCAAGCGACATCCGAGCGCTATCGGCATCTATCCGATCCAACGGTCTAAGAATCCCAAGCACGACACACGATCACGCGAGACCATATTTCCATTCCCACAATCTCCAAATTGTCAACAAGCTGCGCGCCATGAAAACAACTATGCCGACCCAAAGCAAGAGCTGTTGACCCTGTATATGTTATCCGCCCACATATACATGTCATATACATCACATGAATCGACTCCAACTATTCCAAACCTGTTGCCGCCAAGAACCTATGACACATGACCCTTGGCAGGACCGAACATTTCACGTAGACCTATCGTAGTAATCAACACACAATCTAACAATATCACCATTTATCACATCCTCTTTTGTGTCCCGACTATCCTTCTGATAGACTTCGACTTGCTTGCTTCTCTGACCCTGAGAAGCTTGTATCGGTTGGTGACCTACCTGATTGTCTGCTCTACCGAGCATCAATGTCCCTACGATTCAGAAAGAATTGTAACACCAACAACCCCAAAGCAAGTCATGCAAAAGCTATCAAGTGGATTGTCCGATATCTGGCCTCGACAATGAACCAAGGAACCATCTTCCATCCAACCACCAAGTACCAGCTTGATTGTTACGTTGATGCTGATTTCATGGGGCTTCATGGACGCGAAAAAGAAGAGAAGCCAATCAGCGCTAAATCTCGAACCGGTTACATCATCAACTTTGGAGGATGTCCGCTGATTTGGAAGTCACAGCTCCAGTCAGAAACCGCTCTGAGCACCTTCCACGCCGAATATGTTGCCTTGTCCCAGTGTATGAGAGAAATCTTGTGGATCCAACGAGTTTTTCAAGAGATCAACAGCACCTTGAAATTGCCAACCGACACACCAAACATCCACGCAACTGTTTTGAAGACAACAACAGTGCTTATCTTCTGGCAAACAGTCAAAAGGTGAGCCACCGATCGCGGAGCCTGAACTGCAAGTTCCATTTCTTCTGGGAGATGATCAACAACAAATCCGCCACTGTGGAAAAATGTGATACAACTGTGATGCGCGCGGATTATTTGACGAAGGGACTGAGCCACGAAGTGTTCGAACGCCTTCGCAAGTTGAATCAAGGTTGGTGACACGACGTCTGCCCTTCACACCATCCGTATCTTTCTTTGCTACCCCTCTCATTCGATCTCTAGAGGGAGAGTCAGAGTTAACAAGGACGGGAAGATCTCGGAGAGGTCTGACCGCCAACGAACTAACCCGTGGGAAAACTACCCTCCCACGGATTTCCTAACATAACCATGCGGGAGTCTAATGTTCCTATGATTTAGGTCAAGTCATGGATGAAATGAACCAGACAAGGAACGAATGAATAGACGACCTTGAAAAAGCAAAGTTCTAGAATAAACAACCTTATAATATCATCAGAACAACTTTGCTAAAGCAACTTGTTCGTCCAACTTGCTGCAGAGGACTGATCAACTCTGTAGCGAGCCCAGTGGTATTGCCTAGTTTACTTGCGTACTTTGATTGGTTGGAACACTTCCGATCCTCATCCTGCAGGTTCCAAAGAGTGCAGACCAATTCCATTGATCTTGCCCAGGCAATCTAATGATTGTGGGCCTGTGACCGATGGGGAATGGTGGCGTACGTACAGCTCTATACTCTGCCTCTGCCCCTCCTTCGAGTAGAGAGGTAGAGTGGGTAGTACGATAGTGATTTGCTTCCGAGTAACGTCTTTTGTGTCCCTTCCACAGACAAGGGGCCCCCTTATTCATTTTCCCGGAATGACTGTTCGTCCCCCCTGTTTTTCAAATTCTCACGCCGTTGGAACAACGGTTGGAGTCCTTTGGTGCATATGGGACCAACGGTTTCGTGCCCCGCGTGTATACACTGGACCACACTGAGGGGCCACGTCACCCCCTAAATTCTTCGAAGAATCCGAGTGCGTACAAAATGCGCACCTGGTTTCTGGGTCTGTGGGCCGGGCTCGCAACAACCGTTCGGAAGATACCCTCCAACTGTCGGTCGTCCCCATCGTCCAGTTGTTTCGGGAAGCTGTCGTCTCCTCACGCCTCACGCACCGTCCAACGAACAAGAACCGTGCTGGTGATGGGGTGTGTCACACCGTCCCATCACACATCATTCGCATTTGGAATCTTTTTTCCATTCCATCATAATTTTTCCATCCATGACATCCACAAACTCTCGATTGGAACCAACCACTCGGCTCATCTGGATCCATTCTCAACCCCAACGAGAATTGACCACAAGAAGAACAAGAGAGAGTCTGATTATTTGCTTCATCGTCTCTCCCATAAAACCAACCGATTGCCTGACAGCCTCCCCTTGTATCTCTTTTGCTACCTTTCAGTTTTCCTTGGGTATCGAAATCACTGACTCACTCCATCCATTGGAAATTCCTCAAGAAAAAAGAACCTTTGTTCACCATGATGTGGCCCACCAGTACTCCACCTCGAGTACTCTCCGTCGGATCGCTCATCGCCACCGTGTTGCTGGCCCTTCCGCAACTCCAGCCATGCTCGGCCTTTCCCCCCTTCCTTCCGGCCATGGAACCACCGTCGTGCAGCAGCAGCAGCAGCACTCCGGTCGCCCCCAAGAACATGCCGAGTAGTTCCCCCTCTTCGTCGTCGCTCTTGTTGTTGGTACCTCCGGAAGATCGGTTCGATTGTACCTACTATACGACGACCACACGACGGTCCTCGTCGTCGTCCAAACAACGTCGCTTCTGGAACAAGCTGACACAACGCTTTCGTCGTCGTTGTCGTCATGGAGGAGGAGATTTGGTCCAGTGTGCCAGCGCGGCGGTCCTCACCCCTCCTCCCTTGGAGGAAGTGGACCGTACCCTCCCTCGCAACGATCCGGACGACATTCCACAAGACGACGACATGACTGTAGCACCGCATCATGATTTTCATCACGAAATGGCTGGTTTGTGTCACATGATGAATCAATTGGAACAAGAAATTGAACGCACCAGTCGAACGGCTCTAGTCTCCCAACCCTCGTCCTCTCGTGGACGTCGGCGACAAGAACAACACGAGGAACACGTGACAACCTTGCATACCTACTACGAGGCCGCCAAATCCACCATTCCTCGCTTGACACAAATTCAACAAGAATTGACCGATTTGGAAAAGGCCCTCGATGAATTGGAAGCCTGGAATGCCAAACGATTTCCCGACCGACCGAGTCACCCCAAACGTGCGGGCGACAAGGACACGATCAAAACGTCCTTTTCAGTAGCCGCACCACCCCTTGAAGAAGAAGAAGAAGAAAGGTCATTGGAACGAGAGCAAGCGTCTGAGGCCAAAAAGAATGGCAAATTTCCCTTTTTCTTTGCCGACATGTGGGCGCCCCGTCATCGCTTGCGCACCCATGTCGTACCAGAATCTACCGTGGTAGTGGCAGCCGCTGACCAGGAGCCAGAAATCGGCACAGACACTGACCAAGAGCAAGAGTCACAAAATACGGCGGCCCATGTCGCCATGATGATGCGAGCCAAGCAATTTTTGCAAGGCATGAATCGACAAGCCAAAAAGGAAGAACAAGAACAAGAAGACACTGTATCGTCGTCCGATTCGAATCGACCCAAATTTCCTCATCATGCCTGGAGCCCCGTCACACCCACAGCTGAAACCAAACAAGCCAAATCGGAACTCACGGATACGTCCACTCCCACAAATGTCACATCCTCCAACAGTTTGTTGGAGACCAAAATGGATCAAGAATGGAAGGCTCTTCAAAAACTCAATACGGATGGTCCCCAATACATTTCCTCCTCGTCGCCACAGCCCAATGCAAGCCAAACACTTGCTCCGAATCAGGAGAGTGACGACAATACTCAGGACAAGGAAGATCATTTTTCCTTGAAAGAATTGGCCCAACAATGGGTGGCCACTCGAGATGCGGCCCAGGAGGACGGACAAGAAGAAGACGACGACGAATCACGACAAACCGCCAAAGTTCCATCCGTCACCACAACCAGTCGAACCACAACAGTCCCCAAAGTCTCCCACAAACCATTGACCATGGGTGCTGTGAAATCATCATCGTCGTCCCGGATTGGTGGCAAACCCATTCCAGCTGCCAATACCCACATGCCAGCTTCGACGGGTACCATGATGACGACCACGGCCACCAAGAAACGTGTGGTCGTGGGTCGACGAAAAGTCGTGGTGGGATCCACGACAACAACAACAACAACAAGCACCGTATCCAGTCCTTCCATGCAACACAGCAAACGTGTTCCTATTCGTTCCATGGCCAGTACTACCAGAACACCGACCAAGGATTCCAACCAACAAAATCCATTCGTCGGACGGTTGTCCACTACCAGCAGTATCGAAGTCACAAATGGTGCAACCGTACCATCTGGGGACACTCCTCCTCCATCTGCTATCGACCAAGATGATGAAATGGACAAGGAAAACACTCAAGAAAAGCCTCAACGTGTGTTGAAACGATACTTGACCAAGAGGAAACAACAACAACCCGAAGAATCTACCACACTCTAGACGACGCAACAAGAAACCAGACTTTGTTCTCAACAACACGTTTAGTTGATGGGCAGGGAATACAAGTCTAGCAAAACGATGGTAGAAACAAGAGGACGGTTGAAAAGAGGACGGGGACGACGCTATGATACGCGAATGGTAGGTGAGGAAGAAGGAGCCACAGCCACACAAGACGCGTTGGAGACGAGGCTCTGCGATGATGCAAAGAAGAAAAACGATCCGCGGTGCCATTATTCCGTTTATGATGCTCCAAGACCAATGCAATGGACCATATATCTATTTATCAGTTCTATAATATACTTGCATTTACCAACCCTTCACCGATCCCTCTTTTTGTCTCTGAGCAAAATTGACAAGCAATTTATGTACTTATCTCGAATCCGACCCCTAAATTTGATCCTTTCATCCGAGCAGAAAAATATTACCAGTTGGAATCACAACTCGCTACTCGCTACCTCTCCCCGAAAGGTGGCATTCTTTCAAAAGGCAAGTCATTCCTACGATAGTGGTAATATCGGATCTGTATTTCCTAGTACTCCTACGAATTATTTCAGAATGAATAGATATCCGTAGTTCCGTAGTTGAATTACTGGGATATGCATACAGAATGAAGAAACGCGGGATGCCCTCAAAGGTTTCATTCCTTTAGGGAGACATGACCAATAGGATATTCGCTTCGGCTTGCTTCAATTGGCCGAGCCACTTTCCCGTTGGGATCCCGACAAAGTCTGCCAAAAGTCGCTTGTAGTGGACCAATGTTTCACAGCCCTGATTGAGAAGGGTGAGAGAAGTCCCGGTGTCTTGGACAGTTTGTGTCGACAGCATGTTGGCCAGAATGCATGATGAAAAGGTCTCAAACGGTGTCAACTCTCTTCGAAGAAAAGCCAAGTACCTTTCAATGCGACGATTTTCTCCTGTGTCATAAAGTTCCGACACGGCATTCAAAGTAACCTCCAGAGACTTTGCAAACGCTGCGGTCATTACTTTCGGATGCCAACGCATGGGTCCTTTAATCTTTTTGTGCAAGGATGGATTCTGCTCCACGACCTCATAAACAAAGGATAAATCCCGGCGGAAATAGTACAGCGCTATGTTACTGTCCGATCCACCGGTTTTCGCGTACGCAAGGCTGGTTTCTCGATCCCTTAGCCATCGATACATTGTTTTACCCAGCGGAAAGAGGCAGTGTCCGGCACTTATCCACGCTTTTGCAAACGCACGCTTTCTTAAAAACAAGGGGTGGAGTGTCGTGACTATCTGATGTAGCCGTGATTCGCAAAATTTCGGAACTGCTTCGATGATCAGATCCTGGTGCTGCAGCTGCATTTCGTGGGGGACATACTGGACCACATTTGCGTTACGAACGAGCAACTGCTCCCAAAACCCAGGGTCTCTGGTCAAGTTCCGACTCAAAAGAGGGAGAGCGTCGACACAGTAGCCGCATATTTCGAACATCAGTTCAGAATCCGACCGTACGTCCATCGGGGCGTATGTACTCATCAGATCAACGAAATCGTTCCTGATATTTCCTGGAAGCTCGCAGGACATTTTCCATATCTTCCGCCAAAATTGCTGGTCTCTGCATACCTCGACGACATGCTGACACATTTCTTGAAGTGTGTCGATATCTGTTATATGCGAGATCCTGCGAGCAAAGGATTCACTCCCCCTCAATAGTTCGGGAAGCTGCCCCCAACTAAGTTTCCCTTTTTCTATGGCATGCTGGAAAAATGCGTCATCAAAGCAAGGGCAATCCTCTGATCTGAGGTGATTGTGTTGAATTCCATGTAGTGCTATCTCGAGATGGTTCCGCTGAAGGTGATACGAGACGTTCTCAAAGGATATTTTCCCATGAATGACAGCAGTCGCGAGAAGACTATTGTTTGAATGAAGCGTGATGGGTATATCTGTCCAATTTGGACCATTCATGGCTCGAAGAGCATGGAAAGCAACTTGTTCATTTTTCTTCAACTCAAGCGGCAACTTCTTCCATGTTGCTTCTACCAGTTCAAGGTCTGTATCATCAGCGTAGCACTCTGCAAACTCATCTCGCTGCCCTTTGGCATTGATATCCACACAGAAAGATTTGAATATAGCACATGCCGTATCGGCATCAAGCACCTGTTTGCCTGATGACAGGTCGACTGATGGAGTATTGTCCGTTAGTAGGTTGTACAGAGTCCCTTCACGAAACGCATCCAGTAGGAATTGCTTGAGATCAGGATTTTGATGCAACTGATTAATCATCTTGTGATTATCTTCTTTATTCTTTGTTTGAGTCTCGATCATCATTGTCGTTGGTCGAGGTTTTACATATGGATACAAAGGAAAGAACCTTGGCGCTTTTCTCTCTGCTGCTGGAAAAATGCGAGAACAAGGGTAAATGTGGCGCGGTGGTTCGTTTCCGATTGTTTGGCAGTCCTCCGGCGCGCGCCGGAGCTCCAGAACGGACGGACGGAGGTGAGGCTGGGCGCGCTTGACCTCTAGAAGGAGCAGCGCTTGCACAGACTCGCACGCCAAGGAATAAGGAACAGCACATTATTGACGAGCACAACGAACAACGACAACGACAACGACACTACCAACTACCACAGCAGCTTGTTCACATTATTGAAAGAGTGTCGATCGCCCATCATCCATCATTGGTCCTGCCTCCTTCTTCTGTCGTTTGGTCTTTTGTTTGGACGTGAGACAAAGTGAACACGATGAATGATGGATGTGCATGGGGCAGAGCAATCCACAGAATCGCATGAAGCACAACTGGATTGGACGATCAAGCACAGTCCACAATTTCTGCCTGGATAAAGCTCCTCTGGTTTTTCCTTGTCCTTGTTGAATCACTGTTTGGACAATCATTGTTGTTTGTGGAAACTTGTGTCAAACAACAGTGAAGAAACCTCGGGGACCGAATCTCTTGTTTCACAACAACCATGCCGGATGCTAACAAAGAATCATATCCACTGTGAGGTATTCGAAAAACGAAATGAGTAAACAACATTGTCGCGCACTGTAAACTGAACGACCTTTTTATTCAACCGATGACATTTTCCCGAATTCGGGGACAGGTGTACTTTGTCACACGCCTTGCTCTGCTTTTGTCGTGCTCTAACTGTGGTTTAGTCCTGGAGAGGTAAGGTTGGCAAACCAAAATCAAGGGGATATCATGACTTGTTGAGACGAACAAGCCAATGATTCACCTTCGCATCACCTTTCAAAACCAGGGTACGACCAAGACATTCTTTTTGGAAACGGCTCCACTGCCCAATGAAGATACGGCGACGTATCACAAGGTTTCTCCCACGCCGAACCGGGTAGAATCGTAAAATTTGGCGGTGACTGTTGTCACCAACAACCATAACAACGAGCCAGGAATCAAGAACGACAATGAGGAAGACATAGACTCACAGAGCATGAATCGACAAGTCAAAAGAAGAGAAGAACAACAACAACACGACACGAAACTGTCGTTCGATTCGGATCGACCCAAAGTTCCTCGTCGTGTCTGGAGCCGACAGCCGGAAAAACAAAACAGCCGAAGTTCACTCCCAAGAATGTTACATCCAACAGTTTGTTGGAGACCAAAATGGTTCAACAATCGAAGGCCCTTCAACAACGCAATTCGGCTGGTCCTCCTCTTCGCATCAGCCCAATGCAAGCCAAGCACTTGCTCAGACTCAGGATAGTGACGACAGTACTCACGACAAGGAAGATCATTCTACCGTTTCCTTGAAAAAAATGGCCCATCAATGGTTGGCCAGAACAACCACAACAAACCACCAAAGTTCCGTCGGTCACCACAACCAGTCGAACCACAACAGCCCCCAAAGTCTCCCAAAAACCATTGGCCATGGGTGCTGTGAAGCCATCCTTGTCCCGGACTGGTGGCAAACCCATTCCAGCTGCCAGTACCCACATGCCAGCTTCTACGGATACCATGATGACGACCACTGCTACCAAGAAACGTGTGGTCGTAGGTTGGCGAAACGTTGTCGTGAGATCCAGGACAACGACAACACCCGCATCTGTTTCTAGTCCCTCTATGCAACACAGCAAAATGATATGGTGTACTATACTTCCGACAAGAGAAGATTACGCTCTAAATGTGGGAGCTTCGCAAAGTTGCACTCCTTCTGGACCATACTGTTGGCTGGCTTGACCTTTGGGAGATACATTTTTCCTCCGCATCGATCGACTTTGGACGTAAAAGACAAAGTGTTCCACCCAAAAGCTTGCCAATGTGAAGGATACTGCTCAAGGCATCCATGACAGGTTTAAGAGCGTTTCATTTCGACGTCATTGCTTCGGTCGGTCATTGTGACATCGCTCTGGGTGCTACGCTGGGTGCTGATCTCCATTGATGAAATTGCGTCATTCATAGACTCGTTGCTGCTTACGTTGGAAAGACCGGTCAACTCCGACGGAGTGTCATGAGATGCGGTGTCTTCAATGGTGTCCGGAAGCAGGGTAAACTCTTCATAAAAAATCGAAAGATTCATCAAGTGAGAAGCAAAGGAACGAGAAAATGCGTCTTCTTTCCAGTTGTCAAATTTCTCCAATGCCTGATGGAGATCGTGCACTTCGGCCGTCGTTTTCGAAATCGCATTGAGAATTTGCTGAATAGAATCAGTTTGTTTCATTGTTTCTTTAAACTTATCCGCATCGTTGTTTTCGACGATTTCCTTCAAAAATCGCCGGATATCTGCAGCTCCATGCGTGGGAATTTCGTTCCTCTTGTTGCTCTTGTTTCTCTTTTTGGTTTTTCGCTTGACCAACCTTTGCTTCGACTTTTTGTCTTCCTCCGACCACACAACGCCCGGGAAGTGAACCTTCTTTTTGTGTGTAGGGGGTGAAGTGGAATCAATGGGAGACTCTGGAAGGTTTTTGAACATGATAAAGCAAGCAAGGAAGGAAGAAAAGGAAGGATGAAACGCCCCAAACACTTTGTGGGTCCATCGTCGATTGCTACTTGCTACACACGAAAATCTCAAGACGTGACGCCGTAAGTACCGGCCGTCGCTTCAAGTGATCCACAATTGCGGGAGAAACAAACAGGGGCCACAGCCCACAGCCAACCGCTTTTTTCACCATAAAACCAGTCGAACCACAACAGCCCCGAAGTCTCCCACAAACCATTGGCCATGGGTGCTGTGAAACCATCCTTTGTCCCGGACTGGTTGCAAACCCATTCCATCTCCCATAGCTCAGGCATCCTACTCCTAGTCATGTCATCTCGTTCGTTGCGTTGTCGAATGAAAGTCGTCATTCAAGCCAAAAGGTAATCCTATGACGTACGATAAAAAGTGAATCATATGGTACTATACCTCCGACAAGAGAAGATTACGCTCTAAATGTGGGAGCTTCGCAACGTTGTTCTGGACCATACTGTTGGCTGGCTTGACCTTTGAGAGATACAGTTTTCCTCCGCATCGATCGACTTTGGACGTAAAAGACAAAGTGTTCCACCCAAAAGCTTGCCAATGTGAAGGATACTGCTCAAGGCATCCATGACAAGTTTAAGAGCGTTTCATTTCGACGTCATTGCTTCGGTCGGTCATTTTGTGACATCGCTCTGGGTGCTACGCTGGGTGCTGATCTCCATGGATGAAATTGCGTCATTCATAGACTCGTTGCTGCTGACGCTGGAAGGGCCAGTCAGCTCCGACGGAGTTTCCGGGGATCCTGTTTTTTCAGCAATCGTCTGAAGACGAAGTGAAAATTCATGGTGAATTCCGATCGACAGAGTCATCAAAATTGAAGCACGCAAACGAGCATCGAAGCTTTCGTTCCAGCTGTGAAAGTACTCCAATGCCTCATGGAGATTGTGCACTTGGGTCGTTTTTGAAATCTCGTCTAGGAGCTTCGGTATGGAATCAGTTTCTTTCATCGTTTCTTTAAACTTGTCGTTGTGTTTGACGATTTCTGTCAAAAATCGCCGGTATCTTCAGTTCCATGCGTGGGTAGTATTTCGTGCCTCTTGTTGCTCTTGTTTCTCTTTTTGGTTTTTCGCTTGACCAACCGTTGCGTTGACTTTTTGTCTTCCTCCGACCACACAACGCCCGGGAAGTGAACCTTCTTTTGGTGTGTAGGTGGTGCAGAGGAATCCATGGGAGACTCTGCAAAGTTTTGGGGCATGACAAAGCAACACGCAAGGAGACGAGAGAACCAGTGGATCCACCATCGATTGCTGTACACACGAAAATCTGAAGAATCTGTTGAAACTCAAACAAGCTGTGCCGTAAAAGCAACTCTTTATAGGCTTATCGAACTACGTAATCTCCTTAGAATGAACTCTTGCTTGTTCCTCTTGCCTATTGTTGCTTTTGCCACGTCGACGGACCAAAGTCCATGCTTCGGCATCTTCGTCATTCAAGCTTAGATCCTTTGCTTCCGAATCACTCTCTTTAGTCGCGCCTTGTTCGCTGCTGCTCGTCGCCTGGTCACATATCCTCAACACACTCCTTTGGGCCGAGGAGTGATACTTACTACTCGGGACCACATTCATGATGATATCCCGCAGGCGATAAAAAGCTTGACCCTGCAACGGTTTTGTAAAGAAATCAGCTATCATCTCGTCCGTCGGGCAGAAACGCACACTCACGTCCTTTCGGCGAATACAATCTGTGATACAAAAATAACGTAGATTGATGTGTTTGGTTCTTTTCGAGCTCGACAACCGACCGTTTCGCTCCAGCAGGATACTGCTTTGATTGTCCTGGTGAAGTACAACGTTCTTCACTTCATGGCCTTGGGCTCTCAGAAAGTTCTGACTCCATAACATTGACGGTAACACGTCGTGCACGCCAATCAACTCACATTCGGTCGAACTTCGCGCCACAAGTTTTTGTTTTGACGAGGCAGTCATGACGGCACCCTTGCCCATAGTCATTACTCCGCCGGTCTGTCCTTTCATGTCTGGGTGAGTAGCGAAGGAGGCATCCACCCACCAACAGAGTGTTCCAGATCCATCACCCTCTAGGCGTAGGATTAAGTCCTTGGTTGATTGTAGGTACTTGAGAACCCGACCGAGTTTTCTCTGATCGTCAACGTCTGGATTCATGACACGAGTGCTCAAAAAGGCCACAGCAGTGCGAATATCCGGTCGTCCTCTTTGCGCCATGTAAGCTAACTGCATTGTGACACTGTGGAAGCGATCCGCTTCCTCCTCATTGAGCGTTCGAGCGTTCAGGTCCGTATGATATAAATGCTTAGCTGCGGGTGACCGTGCTTTACCGATCCATTCTTTTGGTAGCGAGATCAAAATGGTGTCCAGGTAGGATCTCATATCCACCTGCACAACCCCATCCTCTCCATAGTCTAAGAACATGCCCAAATAGTCGTGCCTTGTCCCTTCCGACACGGAGATTTCTCCCAACTGTCCGAATTCTGCTTTGAGGTCGTCAATAAATTTGTTCACAACGGCACCATCCACATGCGATATCTTCAGATCGTCAATGTGCCAAGTTACCGTACATTGTTTGTTGTTGATTGTTTTGTTGGCAACGCATGAATCATAGGGATTGATTTGAAATCCCCAGCTTTTGAGCACCGCGGTCAATTTTTCCCAGAAGAGACGAGCTGCACGCAACGTCCCGTAAAGGGCCTTCAACATTTCCACATATATAACCGGCTCGCCCTTCTCGTATGTCAGATAAGGGGCATATGCTTCATAATCGACTTCTAGGAGTAGCTCGGCCATTAGACCAGTAAGCCGCATGTACACTCCAGGATCCATATCCGAGTGCATAAACGCATCTGGGATATCTGCCACAGCGACCACACGTCGTTCCAAGGCATCAATGACGGCAGTGATGAATACAGAGTCGGTGGCCACGGTAGGAGAAGCTGAATCTTCCTTCTCTATGTACGCACGTTGTTTGCGTCCGTCGGCACAGCCTCTTCCTTTTATCTTGCCACACCTTTTTCGTTTCAAAAACATTAGGTACCCCAGAGCTTGTTGTACCTCATTCCAACTGAGGTCAGTTTTGTGTACTGCCCTCAGTACTCCTCGATCATGCAATTGTTGGATTTCTACCTTCACGGCGGCCACTCCCTTATTCCCAAACAGTTTGATGCCTTTCTTCATAGGCATCTGCGGTGTGGCTTGATTCACCTCAGTGGCCACAAGAAACAACACTCCATCTCGAAGGATTCCATCATAGCGCCCGCCTTTTAGGTTATCGATGCAAGCAAACGAGTGCCCGTATCTGTGCGCGTAGCTCCTTTCACGATTCGGCCGTAGATTGTATCTGTGTGGTTCTTGTTGTTGTTGTTGTTGTTGTTGATGTACCGGATCGTTAGCGTCAGTGTCCTGTCCCTCATCCACATTCCTTCCACCGGCTAGCTCCCCCCCATTCTCCTCTACATCCTCCTCCACATCCATCACTGCCTCCTCCGGGACTGCGCCTCCACCAACATCATCTTCTGGGATAGGATGGTTTGGCAGTTCTCCATCTGCCTCCACTCCTTCAATTTCAGGACCGTTCATGTCGTCAAGTTCTGCGGCTACTGGGTCACCCACTCCTTGAATTTCCATGTGTTGGTCATCGGGAGCAATCATCGGGTTGATTGCAGGTTCGCCGTTGACATCTGCTTCCGGATCAACATAGTCGGGATTGTTGACGTCATCCCCCAACTCATCTTCGATCATCTCTTCATCATAGCGTAGCTCGATGTCCTCCTCTTCTTCATTGGTGTAGGATTCATCGTCTTCTTCGTTATAAATGTCGTTGTCTTGATCCATCCACAAAATCCGATTATCTCTATTACCGAAGGCTAATCCTGGTTGCATATTCTGGGCTCTAGCCAATTGGTGCACACGTTGGATCACTTCTTGGGGCATCGGTAGGACTGTGGTGTGATTCCGTGTTATGACTCGGCCGCTGACAAGACTCAAAAAATAATAACTACCCTGACGATTCCCAGTAGGCCTCAATGCTAGAGCACCTATGGTCCTGGGCGCCATCGTGTTGTCATGTTCTTCATGACATTGGACGTACTGTCCAAATTTGAAACGACAATGCTTGTTGAAGTCCACTTGTTCTCCCGTGACGAGCAGTCGGGGGCTTTCTGATTGTGAAATCCCCAACCGATGAGGGAAACTATTCAGCCAGAAAGTAGCGAATTTGGCCATCTCAATTATCATGACCTTCGGGATTTCTTTGAATGGTAGTGTGTTATAAACACATCTCATCCTTTCTTTTACTGTACGTATGTACCTTTCAATATCTCCCACATGTTCATCTCTTGCGGTAGGATTTAACAATACACCGATCAATTGCAGCTCGGTCTTCATCTTGTCGGAACAGAAGGCTCCGTCGGCAAGTAACATCCGCGGGCGCAAACCACCTCTGCGGTAGATCGCAACCACTTTGCGCAACGAGTTCATGACATCATCATCATTGGTATTGGCCATTGCTTCCATGGTCCCAAAATGCAGCTTCCTTGACGTCGTTGCTAGGAAAGGAATGTTGTTCACGTGGAGAACATCAACAGTGAGGGTCACATCCTTGTGTTCTTCTTTGATCCGTGGTGGTACGGTGTATGATGAGTCAACCACAGGCGCTTTATGACGAGTCGTCTTCCCTTTGAGACTACCAAGGTCTGGTCCATATATTTTCTCGGCCCTCTTGATGTCTTCCACAGTGATCGTTGTGTTAGGTAACAGGTTGTTTCGTATGATGTGTACGAAATCACGAGTGGATGGACGACCTATCTTGGCCATTAATGATCTTGCCAGTTTAGCCCTATAGACTTCGTCTTGAGAATAAGCAGATTCATTATCATTAACCGTAGTGATGAAACTACTCTGCATTCTCGACGTATCCATATAGAACAAACCGTCTTGACTTGGTGTCGCCCTGAAGATTGGTCGTAGAGATTGAACGTGTTGCCGTTATCGCTGTCATACTTGATTGTGAACCTTGTGCGTGCGTTGTTGAGTGATATGATGTTGGCCGGCCCTTCCGGGTCATGCCAGACGATGCCATATCCGGGGAGTAGGCCTTGTTTGGAGATCTGACGCCGCCCAGCGTGACTTTGGATCATGATTGGTCGCTCGGCTGTGTGAATATTCTTGAGGAGGTTGGGTTCTTGGATAATGTCTACTTTCGATTGGTTGTCGAGGAGTAGCCATTCGGGGGATATGCTAGCCTGTGAAGAAGAAGCAGAAAACGAATATTGGAGTGAGTCACGATGTGCATCCTGGAGGCCCGTTGATTCATTGATCTCATTCCATTCACCATTATTGTTGGTTTGTGTTTGATTTGATTCATGGCCTCGTGATTGGCCGCTGCCCGTGCTCGCTTGTTCTCTTCCTCGGCCATTGTTGCCATTACCATTTCGACTCTGGGCTTGGCGCAAATTTGTTGTCATGTGGCTGTTACCGGTCAATGTGGACGCCGCTTGGCTTTCGTTGCTGTTGTCCAACTCTTGTGTATGATATGCCATACCAGTAGCATTCTCAGTCGGGGTCTGCTGATTTTGATTCGGTTGCTTCTGTTTACCTGTCATGCAGTTATCAAGAATTGCCCTTGCATCCGCCAGAGTGGCAGGATACACATCTTTGTGGCCGTCCAAAAACATGTTTTGCAAATGGGCCTCATACTCGCGATGGCCACATGTTCGGATGAATCGGATTGCCACACATCTCTCTTGTGCTTCTTCACGATCGATGGATGATGGAGGGTCCCTTCCGTTTTTCTTGGCTATCATCTCCACGAGATCTTTATCATACAACACCACACCGACCTCATTGAGAACTTTCACTTTTGCCCTAAACACTTCATAATAGCTGTGTAGGGTTTGATTGTTTCTGCGTTTCAAACCATAAAACTCTTCTTTCAACTTGTCACGACCGACCAGCTTGTAGATTCGGCCGGAATCAAACGTGAAGGTTGTTTGTTTGATCAACTTGAGTAGAGCTACACCGTCCCTTTCATCGTTGATCGCTTCATATTCTGGTTTGGCATGCAACTTGTCCTTCATGAGGGGCGTACATTGCCCGAGAATGACACTGAACAAGGAAGCGCGAAAGTTGCGATAGGCCTTCACTTGATCCTTTCTTGCCTTGTACTCCATTTTCCATTCTTCCATCTGAATGGGGTCCGTGGGATCATCTGGAACCTTTGCTTTCTCTGGATCTTTAAGTTCCAATTTCTCCAGCGCCTTTTGATACTCTAGGTTGTAGTAGTCGAATGATGTCCCCACGTAGCCCACTAACAACTCAACGTTGCGTAGGTAACGCTTCGACTGGGGATCTTCACTATAATCAAACAAGCAATCTTTCAGCGATGGTTCTTGGCCCTGAAAGCGAGTGTTTGATTGTTGGCCTTGGTTTTTGCCACGACCTCCTCGTCCTCTGCCTCCATTGGATCGACCGCCCGTTTGATTACCTCGTCCGCTGCTTGATTCTGCTCCATCCGGCCGAGGGCCGTTCCCACCAGTCGACATCTTATTCGATTACAGCTAGGCTGTCTCGGTGTCGACGATGTTCTTCGTGTTTCCCGGTAGATGGATTCCAAATGCGTAGGAAGTGGTAGAAACTACCGTGTCGTGATATGACTCCTTCAAGATAGGTGGTGGAGGTTTGATTCTTCAACTTGAGGGGATTGAGTACCCACACTCTAGTTCCAATTGGGATCCACCTTATGGGGCTGTTTCTTTGCGATGCGATTGAAGGAGGCTGTGGGACTTGCACTGGATGACTTGTTTGAGATTGAGGCGTACTGTTTTGGGATCTTGGTCCAGCTGTCTGTTTTACCTCTGGTTCGGGCGTCGCCTGTCTTGATGGTTGCGGTGGATCCGGTGTAGTTGACCAGGGTTCTGGGACAGGTGTCTTGTCCTCGTCAAGGAATTGGATTTCTCTCAACAAGCTGTCACGTTTTGCCTGAGCTTTTTCAAACACAAGTTGCTTCCGAATCTCACACTCGTCGTATGCGTTGTCACGATCCGTTTCTCGTTGACGCTCAAGAGCCGCCACCGTTTGACGGTGTTGAGCTTCTCTTCTTCGGTATTCTTGTTGAAAGCGCTCTTCAATTGAGTGTACTTCTTCTTGTTCCTCGAGAGTCAGCTGAGCCAATTGAGCCAATATATCTTGCCAACGCGCTTCAAGTCTCTCGCTCATATACCGTAGTTCCCTTCACAGTCTGTGATGCGATATAATGCTTTAATTTCTAAGGAGATTATGTTGAAACTCAAACAAGCCGTGCCGTAAAAGCAACTCTTTATAGGCTTATCGAACTACGTAATCTCCTTAGAATGAACTCTTGCTTGTTCCTCTTGCCTATTGTTGCTTTTGCCACGTCGACGGACCAAAGTCCATGCTTCGGCATCTTCGTCATTCAAGTTTAGATCCTTTGCTTCCGAATCACTCTCTTTAGTCGCGCCTTGTTCGCTGCTGCTCGTCGCCTGGTCACATATCCTCAACAGAATCACTGAGAAATGTGCGCATCACCGTCCGCAAGTACCGCACGGCGCGGAGCACGTATACGAAAAGCTTTTATGCGACTAAAATTACAGAAACACGTCCAGAGGAGCTAGTACTACTTTGTTATAAGAGTACAATTAAAAAAATTTTACTATACATTAAATTGTACGGACGAGGATACGAGCTGGTTCACGTTGCGGAGTGCATGAGTATATTAGTGTACAAGACTGTACCCGAAAAAAACCAGTACACAAAACTCCACAGTGGATAATCCGCAGCAACCATGACAATGGGATGGATCGATGTTTGGACAAATACGATGCCATTCCTGGCTACAAACACAACAAGTACTATTGCTAATCGACTAAGTAGGTTCTATTACGCATCTGCTGTAAAGAACAGGCTCTGGGTAGGGTATTTTGTCGTCATGTAGGCAAGAGCAGTCTTGAGCTCTTCCATGTGGAAGAGGCTCATGTAGAGGGTGACGACCATTGGGTCCATGCTGCTCTTCGTATCGATCGTGCACCGTGTGTAGAATTGAATGCGGCCCTTCTTCTTGCTGGAGTCCGTGGGTGAGAGAACTTCCTTCATCACTGTCTTGACAATGAACCCAACTGGCAGCACAAGCAGCGGGTCGGCAAACTCGGACCGCGCTTCCCTCTTGTAAAATGCCAACCGAAGATAGTCTGTGCTTGTCTCCCGTTGGAGGAGAACATGCCCACGGTCGACAACATTCCGTCCATTTTGTTCTGCGCCGTTGTCGACAATGTCTCCAACGAGAACATTGACCCTGTCCGCGTAAAAGCTCGTCCGAAAGTTACATCGACTTCGATCGTCTTCAGAGCCAAACTTGTCCTTGTTGAAAAAGAACTCGACCTCGTCCTCCATGCCGTTGTTGATTGTTGGTGTTGGTAGCATCGTACTCCGAACTCCGCACGTTAGGTTGATTGTTCGATCGATTCAAAGCAGTGGGTTGTTTCGTGTTTGCATGTTTCGTTTCCGGATGCATCCAAAATGTGGGAGCCACACGGGTTGGTCGGATCTTTACGCGCACCTCTTTCCGTTCAGCTATCCGTTGATCTAAGTAGGTTGTTTGAGTTTGGTCTTGAGATCGCGAGCAGGTACATTCCACATCCCATTACAAGACACAGCACGATGCTCTCAGTTGTGTGTTCGTCTCACAAAAAACAAAACAAGATGAGCAACAACAGCCATCGTCGCTACCCAAGTCGCACCCGCACCAAAACACCAAGCTTCCTGGATGACATCCAGGAAGATACTGTTCCTCCACCAGGGAAGACGCCAGGGAAGACACCAGCGAAGACACCAGCGAAGACACCGAGCAAGAAGCTCCCTCCGAAGAAGAGCTCCACGAAGAAGAACGCAAACAAGAAGCGTCGAACAAAGAAGACGAGTCCGGAGCTCCCCCCACCCCAGTCTCCAGATTTCGTCATTTCCAAGGTGGTTGAAGGGGAGACTCCAAGAGGAGCAAACGAGGACATAGTGGTATTGATGCCGGTGGCCATCGACGACAAGGCGCAGAGGCTCAAGGATGCATTGAACAAAGCAACGCAGTGGCATCTCATCCTTGGTGATGAGAATGGAGCCACGACCCTGGTGCTTGGTCGAAACCACCATCATCATTCGGGCAAAGTCTCGATTGCCGAGATTGTGGAAACGCTTAAGCAGTCTGAGCGTAGCCACAAGCCCAGAAACAATGAAACAATCAACGAAAATGGTAAGTTGATTGTGCCTTTGTAATTGATTGGAACGATCGTAGTACTCACCTCATTTTGTTTTCAGGACAAGAGGATGGAATGCTGATGGAGACTCGCACTCCATTGAAGAAGGAGGAGTCCATTGGTGAGGCGGAGACTGTCATGAAATCCAATGTGGTGGATTGGCAGTACTTGACGCCTGGTGAGAAGCACGCCCAAAAGAGACGTGAGGCCGAGAGGGCTGTGCATTTCATGGCTGACAGTTGTGCAAGCCCGAGTCTCTTTCGTGAGGCTGCTTCAACGACGTCGGATGATGACGCCACGTATGACTCTCACGTTGATGATGGATTTGAAGATACGCAGGAGGAAAATATGTTTAGTCAGGAGGACTACTACAAGTATTAGTTACGTAAAATAAACCATTCTAAATACTGAATAATTGTTGTCCTTTACTTTCATCATCGTGGCCTTAGTCGCTTTCTTCTTCTTCATCGTCATCTTCGTCTTCGTCGTGCGAATCCTGATCTTTCTCGTTGTTGTTGCCTTTGTCATCTTCCTCGTCATCCGAATCCGAATCTGAATCCTCATCTTCATCTCCTTCATCATCCGACTTCTCGGATTCCTCGTCGTCGTTGCCATCTGAAGATTCATCTTGCTCATCCTGGCTGCCAGTCCTCATGCCCGACGCCAGATTGTAGCACCAGAACAACTCTTGATTTTTTTTAATGTTGCGTTTGGCTGTAGCCTTGAGCTTTCCATCGACCTGGACGTTGTAGCATTTGTCGTCCGGGTCAACAGGTTGGTTGTCGTGATACTTGGCATAGTTTGGATCGTTTGCAAAGTGCAAACCCATCCAAAGGTCTGCCGCGGATGGATCAACCAAGACAGAAGGCCTTGTACGCAGTCGGACAGCGTAAGCAGAAGGCGGACGAGACTTGTCAAGGACCTTACCACCATAGAATCCCAGCATTTCGCCTTTTTTGTAGGGCTTTGCTGCAAAAAGCCCGAGACGAGCGTTGTCCAAGGTTGATCGCTTGATGACAAACAAGTCTTCGTCGACGTACCGAACAATGCACTCGGACTTTTGTGAATTGTCGTTTAGGTCCACCATCATTGTCCCTTCGACAAGTAGATTGTTCTTGTGTTTCTTGTTGATTCCCGACCCTTTCTTATTGTTGTATTTACTTGGAGCATAGTGTTTGATTGCTGTGCCAACAGGTTTGCCCTTGGAGCCGTGGGCTTTCCGGACCTGTGCACCTTCGATGCTCACGATGCCCTTGATGTGGGAGGAAATGAACCGATATAATTCGGTTCTTTCCTCCAAAGTACCTGATCCATACAGGCCTTCAAGCTTGGCCATGAGATTCTCCGCCTTCACTGCCCGTGGCGTTCTCGTTGTTGCAATCTTCTTCCTCGCTCGTTGTTTCTGATTGAGCTCATCCATTTTGTATTTTCGATTTTGCTGCATGCGACGAGGCGGCTTTGCTGCTCTTGTTCGTGTTCTTGCGGAACTCGCCTGTTGCTTTGTAGCGGAACGTGTCTGTCGCTTTCCCATGGCTGTTGCAGGCTGCTGCACTTTGTCGCTGTCGAAAAATTCTGACTGCTGCACTTTTATGAACTTGGGCTGCTGCACTTTTTGGAGAAGGCGCAGAAACGCCAACCCCTTTGAGCTTCCGAATGAGAGTGAAAACCGCATTGACAGTCATCAGACTGTCGTTTGTACACTGTGGACCAGTCTATTTTTGGTGTCACCAATAAACTTCGCAGCACTTGAGAGGTACAAAAAAGATTCTCTCATAAAATTTGCTTCTGGAAAAAGTGAAACAGAGTCTCGTGCATGACAAGCCTACAAGTATGAAGATGAAGAGTAGTTCTATGGTACGTAAATGTGTTACAATATGAATTTCAGCGTTCTGCTTCTTGTGCCTCCTTCCAGACTTGCTGGATGAACGAGTGCTCTTGATCGAGCGTGCACCGGTGAGTCTTCATACTCACATTCACATACTTCTCGATTTCGACAAACAGGATGTCATCTGTTGCACTTTGATTCCTGCTGTCAAACAACAAATAGGTAAGCATGTACCGCCTTGCTTTCGCTGAGAACCTGCGAACGGTTCTCAGCGAAACTTTCCCCATACTGTCTCTCACCACTTGCATGAACTTCGTCTTGTTGCCTTTCTTGTTTCTTGTCAAGCGTCGGAAGTATCGCTTCCCAAGACCCCATGCGTACTCGATCCCTTCACCCGCCAGTTCGCAGTGGTATTTTGGTGTGACGAGGATTTCAAGGTTGCGAGAATATCGCTGCGAGAGATCAGCCGCCAGTTGTTCGAGGGCTGATCTCTCATTCTTGAAGTCCTCGCACGATCCCATCAGGTAAGTCAAGGAATACTTCTTGTATTCCTCCATCTTGTCCTCACAGACCTGTCCTGAACCATCCAACCATGTCTTACTCATGTCCTTGCGGTATTCCTGGAGCTTGGTGGTGTCAATGAAACCACGCTCGCCCAGAACTTGGAAGAGACCCTTTGGTTGCCCGAGCCAGCCCTGCTCCATGACAACTCGGTCTACCTCGGTTGGTAGCTGCCTTGCTGTCGAAATTGCCTGGAGCTGGTCAAGGGATTTGGAATGGTAGGCTTGAAGTGCCCTGTCGCCATGTTGAGCTCCTTGTTGAATGTCATGGCGAATGAGCTCACCAATCAATTCTTTCTTGGACAGCTTGTGTTTCTTTGTTTGATTGGTTGGGTGGTCGAACTTCATTCGTTGTCGTTGCTCCTCAGTGAGAGGAACACCCTTATAAGCAAATGGGCCAGGGTCCGCATCCGTGTATACCATGGATTGCTTCGACCCTGGCTGAAGACGATGAGGGTGTGGATATGGACCGATGCACTCAACAATTGTCTCATGCATTTTGGGTACCACTCCACCCCAATCCTTGTTCATGGTCTTCTCGTTGAGCCCATCCTTCTGTTTTCGTCCATGACCGCTACTGTTGTCAAAGAGAAAAGCAAAATCAAAGGATGGATAGAGGACCATCAAACAATCAACCAAGTCCTCAAATTGGAGGGCCATGTGATCGTAGTTCCACCAGCCATCATTGTTGGATCCATAGTCAAAATACGTGCAGAACGCACTGGCATCCGTGATCTGCCGGATCCGCTTGCTGCTGCCACCAAGTACTTGACTGGCAGAGTCCTCGGCCAAGTACGTCTGCGCTCGACGAGATTGATTGATTGCCTCAAGCTTCTCGGGGGTGAGCAGGACAACTTCGCCTGAGTTGTCTGAATAGAACCCCCATGCGCGACTCACGAATGCACTAAGCATTAAACCGTGCCCGTCGTCTTTGGGCAAAAGAACTCCACGCCCTTTGTGGTCCCCCCAACTCTTCTTCGAGAAGGACCATTGCTTGAAAATGGCTTCATCTTGGCCAACAAGCACAACAGGACGACGCTCAGAAGGGAAACGATGCGACAAATTTCCTCCCAGCAGCTTGTTTTCATCTCTAATGTATGATGAAAACACATCAGGAAAACAATCTACATGGTATTCTCGCATTGTTTGGTTCCTCGAAGGGTCTCGAAACTCGAAAGCCCAAACATCCTTCATGAGCTTTTCGGAGACACCCTCAATCTCCCCGTTTTCTAGTTTGATTGCTTGGTCGGATGGAATCTGAATCCATCGATGCGCAAGCTTTTCCAACTCGAAGTATTTCGAGATGAACTGCTTCCGGGCTTGAACATTGTCGGCGTCCTCGTGACGGTCCGTGTAGTATGTCTTCTTTGTTTCAGAGAATCGAAACCCAGCATAGGTGAGAATCTTCCATGCCGCACCGACTGAAACACTGGGGAGATTCACTTTTTGACGGAACTCGTCCAACGTGAGCGGCTCTGTGGATGGCTCCCCATCTTCGGTGTCCGTCTGTTGCTCTTTTTTATATATCAATGGGATCAAACTGTCTCGAATGTACATGGCTGCCATCTCGCAGGAGAGGGTCTCCAGATGTTGGCTCGCCCACTTCTGCAGCAATGGGAGTGCTTCTGGATATTGAGCCAGAAAGCATGGGCACGGCTTCTTCCCAATCTGGATGTACCAGTTTGGATGCGGGAACTTGCCGCTGACCCGGAATGCAACGTTGGCTCTTTGCACAGTCCGCCAATTCTGCAGACCGCTTTTTGTGATTCTACTCCGTTCGGTTGCATATTTGCAACACGAAGTCCACGTGGCACCATCCTCCATGGTGTGCAGGGCTCGCTCATACGCAAGCCTCAGCACCCGCATCCTCATAAGCATCTTTGGGACACAAGAGTTTGGCGGTGGCTCATCTTGGCCCTTGTTGACAAGAGTCAAAAAACAATCAAACCGTTGTTCCGCCATTTCAAGTGACTCAATCCACCGTTCCAGCTTCTTTCTCGTTGTCTCCCCATTCACTCTCGGACCAAAGATTTTGCTCACAACGGGCCGGTCGAAGAAATCTACGGCAGAAGAGTCACTGGAGGCATTGGAATGCTCGTTGTTGTTGTTGTTTCCATTGTCGTTTCCTGTGCCTGTGGTTGTTGTTGTTGTGGTGGTTTCCAGTGCCTCTTCCAAAATCTGCTCTGGGCTTGGTGGTGATGACGCTGCCGTTGTGGCAGTTTCATCATCCTTGATTGGTGTTTTGTTCCTCCCTCCAATTCGAATCCGATTGTGGCTTATGAATTTAAGCCACTCGTCAATAGTGTGGTTGAATTGAGGTGGTGGATCGGTCTGACGAGCCGAAACATAGTAGAATATTTGTTTCCCACCTCGACGTCGCACCTCGTGGCGGTAGATACCCTTGGGATTCCACTCTTGCGATAGGAAATGGAGTCGCCATTCACTACCTGAGCGCATTAAAGATCGATTCATCATTGTTGCGTCGGATAATTCCGGAATCCACTGCTTCAAGAAGACGGCAATCTCAGCGTCAATAATCCACCGGTTTGTCCAGAGGAAGCGTATTGGATGGCATCTGAAGCCAAATTCGTCGCATATGGTTGTGTATGGCCCTGTATATGATTGAACCATTTTGTCTGTTCGGGCACAGGCAGAGAGATGGAGGATGAGGGGACTGCCCACAATGTTCGACAGTAGCTACTTTCACTGCTCCTGGAGACTGAACCACAGGTCGAAATGCGCGACACCCCTATGATTTTCTACTACTTTTATATCTATCCTATCGATTAGGTTGGGTGGTGTTTCGCATTTCGACCGGCGAATGGCCATCGTCGCATGAAGCGGTCACTAGTCGTTATTGCATTTTGCATTTTTCAATATGTGCGTGACAAAATGTGAGGAACACGAAAACCGTAAGTGATCCGAAACGCTGGGGTACTGTGGGCTAAAGTGTAGTATACAATTTCCCACTATGAAAAACTCATGCACTCCGCAACGTGAACCAGCTTGTAGTCGCATTTATACCTTTCCCCTTCTGCTTTTCTGTGCACTCGACCTCGACCATGGTGTCGTTTGTCACTGGAACGCCGTCGGGCGGAATGTCTTCCAGCCCTGCTGCTACTGCCGCTATATTGGATTCGATGCACAATGATTACATTTTCCAAATAGTCTTTGATTCGTACGGCCGTCGCATGGCTACTTGTTCGGCCGATCGGTTGGTTCAAGTCTGGGAGTTGCAAGATTCGGGCGAATGGAGTTTGGTGGCCCAATGGCAAGCCCATCGAGGAGCGGTAACAGGCTTGGCCTTTTGTCATCCAGAATTTGGACATGTTCTGGCCACGTGTGGGAGTGATCATCATGTCATGGTGTGGGAAGAAAAAACAAATCTGACCACATCCTCCACCCACCCAACAACAACGCCCTCCTGCAAGGTGGTACCCACCACTCCCCTGACAGCGACAACGACGACAACGACTGCCACCAAAAGCAACGGCAACACTGCCACGAATTTTCCGTCGCGGTGGATGAATCGAGCGTCCTTGACAGATGCTCGTCGTGCCACGACCTGTTTGGAATTTGCCCCCAATCATTTTGGATTGCGCTTGGCGGTCGGATCGGCCGATGGATGTGTTCGTATTTACGAAGCGGTGGATACCATGAATTTGGCGCAATGGTCGTTGGAGGCCACCTTGCCTCTTGTTTCCACCAGTACTACTACGACGACGACTCTTTCCAATGCAAACAACAACAACAATAACAACACCCCGGGCCATGCTACAACAACAACAGCTCCTCACGTGTCGTCCTTGTCCTGGTGTACGGGACGATTCGAACCGTTGACCTTGGTGGTGGGTGGTAGCCAATTGCGAATTTTTCGATACATGGAAGGGACCACACATGCGTGGCAATCCATTCTCCAATTGGACACGACTACCTGTTCTACAATGGCCACCTCCATTCCCTCCATTGTCAAGGTGGCCTGGGCTCCCAATGTGGGACGACGCTATCATTACGTTGCGGCGACCAATACCAAGGAAGAATTGATGGTGTTCAAATTGACGCGGGGAGATTTACTGCCCAACAAAAACAAGAAGAACAAGAACACTACAACGCCAAAGGAGAATACTACGTCCACACCATCCGCACCCTTGACCTTGGAATGGATGCAAGGATTGGAGGATCCTTCCAGCAAACACCACAACAAGGCATGGAATTGTCAATGGAATGTCACGGGGACGGTCTTGGCTTCGTCGGGAGAAGATGGAGTCGTTCAATTGTGGAAATTGCAAGATACGACACGCGACCAATTTGTCCCCGTGGCCAAGGTGCCGGAACCATCCAGCACGACCACAGCCATGGAAACGAGCTAATCACATGGTATATATATGTAGAGGGATTGTTGCAAGTATATCTGAATCTAAACATCGTCCATTCGTGCTTCGCATGGGACTCGCCAATT
Source organism: Epithemia pelagica (assembly GCA_946965045.2). Taxonomy (NCBI): domain Eukaryota; phylum Bacillariophyta; class Bacillariophyceae; order Surirellales; family Surirellaceae; genus Epithemia; species Epithemia pelagica. The sequence goes on from OX337237.1 coordinate 935,764, forward strand.
CTCTTGCTCCATGGTTTAGAACGTAGCAAGTATGACTTGCACTATCCTCTAAAACGATACGTTTGGCTGCCTGTGCTACAATCGTGCCTTGTTGTGTAATGGGACGTCCCCCACGGATGGTTCCAGAACCGCCACTCCACGCGACAGACAAATTTCGTTGGAGGCCACATGAACCACATCAAACCCAATCACCGCCCTAATGGGTCGTTTGATATTCGGGTCGTGTGGTTGCTGCAACGTCATTGTCGATGTGGTTGTGGCAGGGTGGTGCAACGATTCGGGGGTCCACCACAATCGTGCCTGGAGTGCATCTCCCACAAAGACGGGTTTGCGAAAGGAAGCTTCCATGTAGCAAAATTCAAAATTCTCTCCCAAAACGTTGTCCAAACCCTGTTCCAGAATGCGCAGCGTCATGGCCAAGGTGGCCAATCCGTGTAAAATTGGTTTGCGGTTCGTGTTGGCCTCCTTTTTACTGTCGTCGTCGTCGTCGTGACCACCCACAAAGGCTGGAAGCAGCGAGGCATCGACATGAATGCCATTGGAATCTCCACTGGCCAATCGATACAACAAGGCTTGATTGGTGGCCACGGAAAATTCTTGTTGGTAACAGGGAGGTCCTTTGGGCGTGCCAAAATATCGTTGCCAGAGGGAGCCTCCACTGGTGGTGTTGTTGTTGTTGGTGGTGCTGTTTGGTTTCATGGGGACTACGACATTTGGATCCAGACCCAAGATGAGCGCCGTGGATTGGAGCGTGTAGAGGGGTGTCCGAGACGGAGTGACAATTTGTGTTTCCGTCGTGACAAAGGTCCCCACCGATTTGGGTTGCACGGCACAAAATCGTCCCTCCAATCGACACCACGACGACATATCTGTGCCGCTCGACTTGGAAACCAGTTGGTTGGTCAAGGACGACGAAGGAGCATGCCAGGCAATGGATTGCCACATGTGAAGGACGGGGTAGTCATCGAGAACCAGGTCGTTGTTTTTCTGATTGGACAGGCAATGTCGAGGAATCAACCCCATTTGCTTCATCATGGGTGGAGGAAAGTCTGGGAGAGACGAGATGGGATTTGACAACGTCGTTGTCTTTGTAGGACAATCGTTCGGTATAGCCCAAAAGGACAAGCATACGGCCAAGCTGGGAACCACGGTAAACTGGGGATGCTGTTCCCAGACATGACGCAACTCACGATCGTACCAGGTTCCCCACGTGGAACCATACCCCACCGATACGGCAAACAAACACGCGTCTCGGCATGTCACGGTGCAGGTCGCTTCATACACCCGCTTCTCCTCCTCCTCGTCTTCTTCGTCGGCGGCCTGGAATAATGTCGTCATCGTCATCGTACATTTTTGCGACAAAGAGTGATGGGCACAACTCCGCGACCGAAAAGATCCCTAAGAGCGACCTCGAATTTCGGGTCGCGCTTGGGGAGTCCGGGGCGACCGTTGAGTCGTTTGGGGACGCCTGGCGAGTCATCTAAGCAATCATGTTGACGGTCTCGTCACCACACAGACCGACCGAACGACCGAGACCCACGGCAATGAATGTGAATTGTGAAGGAACCATAATTCATAATCTATCTTCTCTTCTATCTCCTTGTGTGGACTGAGTTTTGAGGCTTTACCACAACCGAGGCCACTGCTTGTTGAGCTCAACCATGGCGTCGTCCTCCGAACATTCTGACCTGAAACAGGAAGGCACACCCATCAGTAGTGGTGGTGAGTTTCCAACAACGGATCCACAGGCCGTGGATGAAATTCCCCATGTCGTCCACCACGAACCACAACGAACCTTTCGACGTGCCTCGCAATTCTTGTCCGGCCATGCCCCCACAACGAATAATGAAGGAGCAACTCCGGAAGAAAAATGGTCCTTCAATGCCTTTGAAATCATGTTTCATTGGTTCTCCTTGCCCTATTCCATTTTGGGTCATATTCTCAGTGTGGACTTGACGGGCCAGTATCGGGAACACTTTGTGTGGGCCTGCGACGATGGCGACAAGTTGGTCCGCACCGTCACGTCGCGCTTCCAGAGTTCCTCCGTCTTTTTATCGTTATTGGTCAGTACGACCCTGGGAGTCTTTTTCAATTCGGCCGCACCCGTGCAACAAGTGCGGGTGGCCCTCTCGGAGGAAGACTATGACAGTGTGAAATTTGCCACGGGCGTTGTCATGTGCATTTCCACATTGTGTTCGTTGGGAGCTCTTATTGCCAACTTTACCGCCTGGTCCATTTTTGTCGTTCTGAGTAAAGAAAATGCCGCCATTATTCTACGCTCATCCTTGGGACTCTACGCTGAACAATTGCCCAATCGACTGGTCGTCCTTGCGATTTATCTGTTTTTGGTTTGGGTGGGTAAGTCTGTCCCTGTCACATGTTTCTATGGTGGACATTTGATTTCGTGTTGCATATCTTACCTTCTTGTCGCTGTTATTTGGCATTGTCGTCGTTTTGGTCGCATTGGTGTCCAACCACAGTCATGTTTTGGTACATTTTGGTGCCCAATCTCGGTGCCGCACTCTTGACGGCAGCCGGAATTGTCGTGGTGGGTCACATTGCCTCGACCTTTTCCGCGATTGGACAAATTATCATGGCCACCAGTGCCATGTCTTCGCAACGGATATTGACCGTCCAAGAAGAGGAACAATTGTCTCCCCAAGAACTCTACCATGTCTTGTACGTGTCATGAATGGAATGTGTACTGAACATACACTCCAAGCTCTCACGTTTGTGTTTTTGTATCATGGACAGGCTGCACAAGACGGTCTTGGCCAAAAAGGCCAAGATTCCAGTGAGTCAACAATACCGAATGAACTACCAGGACTTTATACGAGACTTTGAATCCAACGAGCTGAATCGAACGTCTCCTCCACCGTCGGAGAATCAATGACAAAGAAAAACAAAACATGAAGACGGACATTCCAGAGAAAGGAACAGGAGAGGTTGGTTGACGACATGTTCGAGGTCCCTGATTTCGCCCTGGTATATACCTGCACAAGAGGCAATGACAAGTCTCCTGCAGAGCTTTTCTGTAGATTGGTGGATGCGGCGGTGCAGTGTCTTGGCAAAGAAGTCGATCTCCTTCTAGCTTGGACGTTTGAAGAAGCTACGGCAAACAGGGATGTCAGTCTCGTCATGTCAAACTATTCGCTGAAGCAGTATATCCCTCGATGATTTGAAAAATCACACCACTCAACAACCTCCAGAGAGACGGGATATTCGTTAAGGCCTGTCCTAGGAAAAGCAACTCAGAGTATGAAGAAAATAAAAGCTGGACAGGCCGAAAAGAATCTCTATCTGTTGTGCTCATGAGTCGTCCTGAGAGATGGTGGTTCGAGCGCAGGCTGTGCTTGAACAATAGTAGCAGCGACAACGAGGATCAAACCAGAACGACATCCATTCAAACCTGCCGGTGTGATGGATTTGCAGCCATCGTCGGATAAGGTTCGACCGAGCAAACGATTGGCCATGTTTCTTGTTCTTGTTGTCACTGTCAAAACAGCGATGGACCACCTTTGTCTGTGGCTGGTAGTACGGAGGAGGAACTCGGAATTCCTGCGTAGAACTGGGCAGTGCCACGCACTAGCACGTCACGCTTTGCTAGGGTTCAGCACCTCTTCTTCTCTCGCGAAGTTGCTCTCTCAACTGGTCTGCATGTTGCGCACGACATCGAATCCATTCTATGAGATGGTATACAGAGAGATGATGCCATCCACTAGAAAGAGTGTGTACAGCGTCCTTTCCTTTGCAAATCGACCAAAACATCATGTGTGCTCGATCAAGAATGAGCATACAATTGAGTCGTGGGAACAACAAAATGGAATGCGGGCTTCACCGGAAAACTACATGTCATTCATTGTGTGCTTGGTTTCGCTGAACAAATGTTGCCTTAGGAGAGGTCACAAAAAACCTCGTATTGTTCAAATCCTTTTGACCTGGACAAAGAAAATACACTTGTCCATAATATGAAGATCCACGAGCAAGCGTTCTCATCTGGATTGATCTTTTCCAATGACAAGGACAAAATAGAACCGCATTGGAGGCCACCCACTTGGCCTCCACGTTTGGGATCGTTTCGGCATGACCACGCATCGGTCGTTGTGCGTCACCCGGACACGAAACACGACGAGATGGTGGTCTTGTTGGGAGGATGGACAGAATCGACAGAAGCTCTCTGCGCAACCAATTCGGTTATTTTTCTCAACATTGAGACTAACAGGTGGCAAGAGGGACGTCCCATGAAAGAAGAACGACAACGTCTTGCTTCTGTGGTATGCAATCGTGCTATTTATGCTATTGGCGGAGAAAACAGATCAATCGCCAACTCATTTCTGTTGGATACTATTGAATTCATACATGTCGATGATATGCTTAATTCTTCGTCCTCAACCAGCAACAGCACCACTGGATGGACGACTTTGAATTGTCGCTTGTCTACGCAACGAGAGAAATGCGCCGCTGCTGTAGTATATGAGAGATTCATTGTGGTGGTGGGGGGATCCAATGGATACGAAGATTTAGCATCGGTTGACATCATCGACACAGTATCCGGAAATCCTCAGCCGGTTATGTCTGGACCATCGTTGAGAAAAGCTCGACAATGTTTGGGAATGGCTACCATTGGTAATCGCTTGTATGTGGTTGGTGGGAGGCGGGAACATGGTAGGAAGCATACTAGACGGGACGATGGTTATTTGAGTTCAGTCGAATTCCTGGAGTTTGATGACTTACTTGACAATACAGCGAAGAGCGCAACATCTTGCTTCCCATTATCCAGATCCAAATCATGGACGAGGCAAAAGAATCTCATCCTGAACATGCCTCGAAGGGCTCATTCAGTTGTCCCAGTGGGTTCGTGTCTTATTGTTGCAGGAGGATACACAGTCGGCTCTAAAAGTCCACGTTCTGTGGAAGTTCTAGATACTATAGGAAACACGGTTTGGGAGCTTCCCAAATTGAGTGTGCGGAATCTTGGAGAAACCATGGTTTCGTTGTCCAATGCTATCGCTGTCATTGATGGTCTTGGTTGTAATTCGTATAAAACATTGTCGCTTGTGGACAAGAACAGTTGGCTATTTTCTCGTTTGTTGGGTTCCATTCCGACGAGAATCAACGACTCGTAAGGAAACTCCTCGCAGTACCTAACACTTTTTACTTTAATAATAGACTTTCCAGTATTGGATACTCTAGTTTGTTCTATCTCTCTCTCGCTCTTGTTGAATTTCTTACTGCTTATCTTTGCCGATGCACTATCAAGTATCAGTTGGTTCCAAGCTGCAAACAGTTCTTTTGAGAGGGGAATACCCCATCGATGGATTGCATGGGTTGTATTTCACTATCCGTTCGCATGACCAAATCACTGTTGATTTTTGCACAGAAACACACAATATCGAGCGAGCAAGGTGTCGCCATGACTGTTTTCCTCAAGCCTTGCCAATGTAGGGATATGTGAACTCGTTTATGCATGGACACACACCTACCGGCACGTACAGACACACAATCACGAATGATAATGCGGTTCATGCGGTTGCAAAGTGACACCATCTTCAAAACAAATGGATCGAAAATGAAAGTCGGGTGCCAGGACATCGGCCCACATTTTGAAGTCACACATGGTGGCGACGCGTCGACTGGCGACATAATAGGGTTGAGCATCGTCCTCATGGTCGTTCTCGTCGGGGTGGACGGTATCAACGGCATAATCGTACACCAAGGTTTGCATAATTTGTCCCACTTCGGTCAAACCCAAATGAACCTTGCTGATATTTCCTTGCTTAATCTTTTCCAAAATTTCGGCCAAGGTTACTCCCCGCCCTTGATTCAATTTGCGAACGCATTGCATCAAGAAGTTGCGCAATTCGGTAATAAAGCCAAAATCAAATTCCAAATCGGAATACCAAATGCCACCCGTCAATTCGGTCGATGGCGTTAATTCAAACAACATGTACAATTTCTTGGCCTTGGCGGCAATGGATTTGACTGGTTTGATTAATCGACGTGACTCCAAGGTTTTGAAAATTTTGTTCAAGGCTTGATTTTGAATATTGGTTTCCTTTTTGATATCCTTGGTCCAAATTCCCATATTGCCCGCCTTTTCAATGACTTGATAGACCAACCGGGCCGAAACATCCAAACCAGCAAACTTGGAGGCGGTTTCGGATGAAACGAGGGTATAAAACAATTCATTTTTGCCTCCCCCTCGGCTCATGGTCAAACGTGAATCGGCCAATAAGGAGTTGATAATGGGAGCCAACCGAACGTAGTCAGTTTGACCAAACTGAGCTTTCAACGCCGAATTGGAAACACCACTCGATGTATACGCCGATTCGGAAAACATGGACAAGAAGCGTTCTTGCAATTCTTCCTTGGTTTCGGTCGTGTTGTTGGTGGTGCTACTACTTGTTGTAGCGGATGGAGCACGACGGGCCACCTTGGACGGACGTGCAATCGATGTTGCTGTGGCTGGCGAAGCGCCTGCCTCAATCTTGACCGCCACAGCTCTTTTGCGCGATACCGAAGAAGACGGGGAAGGTGAAGGCGCCATGATTGTGGTAACTTTGAGACTCGAATCTAGAAAGTGAGATGATATGAAACTTCGAGATATTTTGATTTGTTCTCTGTCGCAAAAAAATGTATGGTGATGGCCCCCCGGATGTACAGATCGAATGATGTGACAAAATCAGAGGGTCATTTAGTACCCGGATATACATCTTAGAGTTGTGACACATCTTGAAAGGGTCATTCTCACTTTTTCGGCTTTCCCATCTCTCCTCCCCACATTCCCCTCGTTTGGATGGAGTGCGTTCCTTGTGGGCAAGAGACAAGGCATAAAACTCGGTTTGACTTTTTGAATTGTCCGTGGTGTTCTCCTCCTCCGACCAGTTCGAGTATTATCATGGATGCCGATTGGGATCGCAACAATTTATTGGCCTTGTTGCAGGCCGAGACGCCCGATTGGGATCGCATCGTCCAACGTGTCAGCAGTACCTGGGAAGAAGCCTTTTTGACGGATCCCTTGACCAAAATGAATGCAGTCCATTACATTATTTTGCGTCGTCGAACCTGTCCTCAATTCGAAACCGTCATTTCCACCGTACGATCTATTTTGGCCCAAAATGCTGAAGCTGCCGTGGCCTGCGATGCCGAACATGGCTTTACCCCCATGGCGTTTGTATGTGATACGGCACCCGAAATCTATCTCAATGCCAACAATCAAGTCGTCGAAGAATATCTGGAACAAGATGCCTCTCTCATTGCCGCACTGCATGAAGAGAATGATATCGCCATGGACATTGGAAGCAAACGAGGATTGACACCTCTCGCCGTGCATGTGGCAGCCTTGTCACGCTTTATGCGTAAACGAGAATTGTTGCAAAAGAAACGAGAACAAGAGGGCAGTGGAGAAGAAGAAATGTGTACCGTAGACATGTCCACGTCGCCCCTGTTGGAAGTCCTGCTGCAAAAGTCGAGTTTGGAAGATTGCAGTCGCGCGCTCAATACCTTGTTCTTGTGCAATACCAAGGATGTCATGAACCAATTTATGCAGGAAGAAGAACGCGCTCGGAATGGCGAAATGTCAGAGGGACTGGAAAACGATTGGTGGTTGTTGGATTTGATGGTCCAAATCTTGTTTGCGGCGCACAATCAATTGTATCGGGGACAGACCATTACCAATTTTAGTCCTTTGCATACCTTGACAGCGCTGCAAGATTGTCCCATTCCCTTTCTCATGTTGGCGGTTCGAGCCAGTGTCGAAGATTTGCGCAAACCCGAAAAGGTTTCGGGAAATTTACCCGCGCACAATGTCGCTGGATGGCAAGTCCCCCATGGCGATCCCATTACACGCAAACGCATTGCCCTCGATACCACTCTACTCATGTACCCCGAAGCGGAAGCGGAACAAAATAAGGAAGGAGAAACAGTCTCGTACGTACAACAATTGTTTGTTGTTTGGAATTGGTGGCTCTCCGTTCTTGACACTCTCTCACCCACTTGTATTTGTTGTTGTTTTCAACAGTGATATTTATTATAGAACCACAAACACGACATCATCCGAATAGATGGTGCAGGGAAGGCGAGTAGATCCTTTCATGGATCTCAGCTAATTTATATTTATATCGATGAATGCAAAAGTCTGATAAGGTTAATAGTGAGGGTGTCACTATACATCTTATTATGCCTAAAACTACATACAGAGGACACTGGAGTGTTTCAGGTGTCGTTCGGGTGACAACCTGGATTTTAGCAGTCGAGTCTTTTTCTTTGCATTGAGTAGCGCGAGCCGCTCGGAGAATAAACGAGAAAGGAATAGGTTGCTTTAGTCATGGTCACTCTTCATTCTAGAAGCCATTCTTCCAAGTCTCATGGTCCTTTCAAGGTCGCCCTACGACTTTGCGCTTCCAAAGCTTGAATCATGTCTTCAATCTCATCGTATTCCGCTGTCATTTGTTCAATTTGCGCTGGCGTCAACGACAAGGGTTGTCGTCCTCCGCGAGCTGGTGCTTTCTTCTTTTGACATGAAGCCTGTGTCTCGTCTTTCACTTCAGAGTTCATGGCCCTTTCCACTCGTTCTCGCTGTTCTTCAGACAAGGTCATTTGGAAGTAATGTTCCAACATGGCAATCACATCCGCAGCGGCCATGTATCCCAAAAACAGTTTCTTATCAATACGACCAGGACGAATCAAGGCCGGATCCAAATGCTCGACATGATTGGTTGTCATGATAAGGATCCTGCCGGGAGAATCCACAACGCCATCCAACACGTTCAGCAACCCACTCAAATTCAATTGGTCTCGTTCGGGCTTCCACAACGAAGCCATGGACCCGGATACACCAGTACCTAGTGTAGAAGAACTGGTTGCCATCTTTGCGGCTGCTGAGTACGTAGTGATGCTTTTGCCAGTTTGAGGTGTCGCTGAATTGGGACCGGGAGAACTTGACCGTGTTGATGTGGTCGTGGTTGGTGTACTGGAACCATGTCGGTGTCCAACTTGTTTTTCCATGAGTGCCCTGGCAAACACATCATCTCTCATGTTTGCAACCAAAGCAGATAAGTCTATCGAACCATTGAAATGTTCTTCGTTGGAATCATGGAGATTGGATGTACGTGAAGTGTTCTTGCGATTCAGCGCCGAAATATCATCAAAGGAGGTCTCCCCCAGCAGAGCATTCACAAATTCATCATCAAGTTCTGCTCCTTGCTCAATGTGATTCATGAGAAGCCTAGCCTGAGATCCGAGAAAACGGTCGACGGTTTCAGTATCTTCTGTGATTTGCGTCACGGCAGCCAAGGTCTTTGCGCTGATTCGTTCCATCGATGAAGTTTCATGGTCACTCGCGTTGTCACCGATGGTCGGTTCTCCGACCAAACCCAATCCTGGTAAGGCTCGTAATTTCTCTACCGCCTGTGTAAGCACATGGGACTCCGCAAACTTCTGTTTCAGACGGTCTGATTTCTCAATCAAGAGTTGAATGAGATCCTTACACTCTGAGTCATTGCTTTCCAAAAACATTTGCCAGGGCGATTTGGGTTTGGGAAGCTCATCCATAGAAAGAACCATGTCGCTGGCATCGTGCTCATCGACATGACAAGTCTTGCCATCTCGACGTCGTACCGCGTTGGATGCAGCATCCACGTCTTCCATGACAAAAATGACATCTTTAAAGTCCAGCTTTTGTGGCATGGATTCTCCCTCGACGTACTTCTTTGGATCGTTGAAAATGGTCATGAGTTCGGCATTGGTTTGGACACGTGCCAAGGGTACATTGATAATGGATCGGCCTGTATGTTGGGCCAAAGCCTTGATAAAACTAGTCTTTCCAGAACCGGGACATCCACTCAAGAGTAGACCCAGCTTGTGCGGATAGCCCGGAATTTGATACTTGCCCGTTCGTTTCGTAAAATGCTGAATCAGTTTCAACAAGGACTCTTTTTGCCGAAAAAAGAGGGAAGCAAAGGTTTTTTCTTCCGACAATCGGTATCGTGTGTAGAGACGGCCGGATGGTCCTTCGTCATCATCTTGCTTGTCGTTTCTACTACTTCTCGATGACTTGAGTTCGTAAAAGTAGCGCGAATTGTCACAGGATTTCCGCAGCTGCTCCAAATAGTTCCGATAAGCCTTGTCAATGAAATCTTCAATTGCAAAACTAGAATCTGATTGCAGAACATATGTTCGGACCCACTTACTTTCGTCGGTTTTTCTCATTTCAACCTGTTCCATAAAAATCCATACCTTTGCCTTTTCCTCGCCACAAATACCCTCTGTTGTACCGTAGTTACCAATATCATGCCATTCTCCTTTGGGAGGTTTGAGAAGGACGTGATATTTGGATAAGACGCCGGCCAGCGTGGTATGTTGCTCATCTTCGCCATTATTGCTGCTTTGCTGCCCAACATCAGCGTTCTTGTCTTCAGTGGAAGTGAGATCGACATCTGCTTCAATTAAATCCATTTTGACATGGGAGTTGAGATACATGTCGATCGCTTTCATGAGGATACTGTTCTGTGTATCTTCGTCGTCGTTGCGGTAATCACCCCACTTTCCACGTCGGCTTTTGTGGACAATTCGACGTTCTTGTGTACGAACTTGGCGCCTCATACGAAACAGTCTTTCAATGCAGCGAAATGCCTCTTGACATCCCTTCAGTAGCACTTTTAGAATCAGAGGGAAGAGCAACGCCACAAGCATATCAATATGGGGATTGCCGGTGCGAAGAGCATTCAGAATCCCCATGGATTGAATCCCATCCATGTCAAAGAGATCATTTTCATCACCCTCAGACATGACAGGTTCAGATAGCCCACAGGTTTTGAATTATGAGCTCTGGGATCGTAATTCACATTGCTGCACGTTTCGTCTGAGACAAACACATCCGGTCCACGACCCACGAGCTCTCGTTCGCGACTAAAAACTGAAATTGTCAGAACTCATGCGACTGGAAATGTGAGGGGGCGAAGGAATGAATTTGTGGGGGTTGAATTCGGGAGCGCGCAAAATGCTTCCGGATCGTGAACGGTGAATAGAAGAAAGAGATCTACAAGGACATACTTCGACGAGCTCTGGGAGTGACTAACGGTGAATCCATCGCAACAATTCTGTTCCTTCCAGCTCCCTCGGGGTCAAGGTTTGAATGCTTCACAGTCCCAAGACTTGCCGAACTACCTTGGCATTGGGCAAAAGCCTGCGACGCACAGGACGAAGCTTCATTTCAGGACTGAACTCCATCCGGTTTACCTGGCCGTTATCAAAGCATCCCTTTCGGTCATATTCTTTCAAATGTTCAAGATTCCGAAGCAAAGTAGTTTCCCACATTGACATGTCTTTCGTCCGGGAAACAGCATCAGCGATATCCTCCAAACTGAATGTATCAACACGTTTCAACATTCCATTATCAGTTCTTCCTAGATACACAGTGGTACATCCCGATCCGACCATCTGGAAAAAGAAATTGGTATTCTGTTTCTTTTTCGTGTTCTTGAATTCTACAGGATTTCCGTCCATATCTGTTCCATCGGCTTCTCCCGACATCAATGTTCGAAACGGTCCAACTTGCGTTAGTTGAACATGTTCTGAAAAGCCAATGTCATGAAGATCTTCTAGTCTTTGTTGGAAATAATGAGACAAACGGAAAAATGATTCACGAGTGCTCGGCATCGCCCGGAGTGAAGCATCAAACAATGACGGGAAGTACATATAGAAACAGTCACGAACACACGCGCGAGCCAGAACGGAAACGCGTAACGTTCGCTGACGTAGTGAGATTTGGAAAAGCAAAGACGAGCAAGGCGAAGAAATCCTGTGCTCATTCTTTGGAGATAATCAAGGCAGTAAAGTAAAACGACGTTTGATTTACAACGATAGTGCTTAAGCTGACGGCTCTGCACCCATCGTACAACATTATCTCCAAAGAAAAAGATTTGCTTTCTACCCAGTGTCAAAGTCCAATGCCAAACGCGCGAGATATCGGTCAAGAACGTGGAAATCAAGAATACAACGAGTTGGTACAAGAGCTCATCAATTTGTCCATCCGACAACACGAAATTGCGCAACGACTGCGAGATCTCCGACCGGCCAATCCCCAACGGCCACCAGTGGCCGTCTCTGTGGCCCAACAAGTACAAGCTGGTTACGAGACGGGAGACAGCGAAGAAGAGTTGACCCCAAGAAGCAACGAGACCTCTCACGTGGGTGCCAGTATCGCAAGTTCGTCTGTTGAGGTTGTGGGCGTTATCCGTCGAGTTGAGAGAGAGAGACAACAAGACCCATCCGAGTACACGCCTGCCGAACTCACTGCACTCCAAAGTGGATGCACGTTGTGGACGTCCGCGACAACAGGGAAACGGTACATCATTCATCCCAGTCGACGCTCTTTTGCCATCGGGGATATCGTCAAGACTTCCAACCCTGCCAATCCGGGAAACGACCTGGCGCCCTCTCGACGAGACGGAACAGGCGTGATTACCAAGGTGCAGACTGTCCAAGTGTCGCTTCGTACTGACAGTGGACAAGAGATAAGGCGAAGCAAGAACAACGTTCGGTATCTCTCGGCCGAACGAGATGAGCAGTACGCCCAATTCGAGCCCGTCGAACCAGGCCGGCGCCCCAACTACGCCAAGTACCGCGCCTAACATGGAAGGAAACCAGTCCAACGGTGGACGTGGAAGGCGTGGAGGTCGTGGCAGAGGCCGTGGTGGTCGTGGTGGTAGAGGAGGACGAGGTGGTCTACACAACAGTGGGACAACATTCAAGGGTAACACAGAAGGTATGAACGGTCATATCTTCCAAGAGTTCTACGAGTGCAATGATAAGCGCCAGTTCGCACGAACGCTGGAGGCGCTGGAAGAATACATCGCCAAGAATTACAAGCATGCGGGTGACATGATGCCTTTGACGAGGGAATTGAAGAATCCGGAAATTGCTGAACCAGCCGACCTTCCAGAAGGAGAGACGAGTCGCGTGAAGACAATCCTCCTCGAGAAACAGATCGCCGCCTATGTTACACGATGTGACATATTGGAAAGCAACCTCCAGGCCACATATGCAGTGATATGGGGGCAATGCAGTGAAGCAATGCGCGCCAAATTACAAGGATTAGAAAAATACAACGACGCCCGAGACAAATGTGACTGTGCTTGGCTCCTAACACAGATCAAGGCAATACGATACAAGTTCGAAGAGAAAAGATATGGGTACGCGTCTCTGAATGACGCTTATAACAATTTTTATTCACACCGCCAACAGAATGAAGAAGCCCTGGCGGATTATCTGCACCAGTTCAAGGAGAACGTCGATGTTCTGGAACATTATGGTGGTGCCGTGGGAGTCGACAAAGGTTCTCAAGAGCTCATTGAGAAGTATCTAGAGCCTGGAGAGACCGTGTCCTCCGAAACCAAGAAGAAGATGAGTCGTGATCGCGCTCTGGCGATCCAATTTCTCAAGGGTGCCGACCGCAAACGTTATGGAAATCTGCTGATTGAGTTAGAAAACCAGTTTTCCAGAGGAACTGACCAGTATCCTCCTGATTTGACGGCGGCATACGGCATGCTCGTCAGCTACCGAGGCGCTAAACAGTCCGCACCACCATCCTCTCCCTCGCCCTCGCCCAGTCCAGGCTTACAGTTTGCTCAGACTGCTGATCCCGTGCCCGGTCTTGATGGCGTTCTTCATGAAGGCATTACTTGTTTTCACTGCCGTGGGCCCGGACATTATGCAAGTCAGTGTCCCCACCGACAAGATGGGACTGAGGGTAATGCCGGAGTCACCATGCTCCACCATCACCAACCCTCCTCATACAATTTCACCTTCGCTCACGTTGATTGTTGCCTCTCCCAGTCACGTGTCGCCATCCCATCCACCTGGGTGCTTCTCGATAGTCAATCAACTATCTCGGTCTTTCACAATGCCTCCCTGCTCCGTAACATTCGGCCATCCTCCCATCCGTTGACGGTTTACACTAATGGTGGTAAACAAGTTTCTCGTTTGGTAGGTGACATTCCCAACTTTGGAGAAGTGTGGTACAACCCACAGTCTTTGGCCAACATCCTTTCTTTGGCCGCTGTTCGGCAACAATGTCGCGTCACAATGGATACCTCTGGTGATCCATCCATTGCGGTCCACCGCCGGGATGGAACGGTAATGCTTTTCAAAGAGAGTCCCATGGGTCTATATTATTTCGATGTCAGTGACCACTCTAACTTTACTAGGTAGTTCTCCCTCTGCTCCTTACCTTTTTCTCAATAACGCGACCGGATATTCCCCTCGGGAGGTCGAAGGAGCGGATCGCGCGCGGATTCTATACCGACAACTCGGTCGACCCTCCCAACGCGATTTCCTGGACGCTCTCGCACACAACGTGATTCAAAACTGTCCCGTCACCGCCGAAGACGCACGCCGCGCCCTCAAAATTTATGGGCCCGATCCCGCAACCCTCAAAGGCAAGACCGTCAAGCGACCAACACCAGCAGTCCCACAACTCATCCCAACGGACATCCCTACCAAAATTAAACAAGAGCACCAGCGCGTGACGATATGCGCCGACAACTTCTATGTACAAGGTCACATTTTTTGTCATACGATCAGCCGTCACCTACATTTCCGCACAGTCGCCGCCATCGAGAACCGACGCAAGGCGACCCTCGAAAAAGAAATCAAGGACGTAATCCACATGTACCAAGCGCGTGGCTTCGAAGTGACCGACCTGCATGCCGACAACGAGTTCGCACCAATCCAACAGAACATCCTGCCCGTCCTGTCAAATATTGTGGCGGCCGATGACCACGTCGGCCAAGTCGAACGTTCTATACGAACAATTAAGGAGCGAGTCCGTGCTACCGTCCATGGCTTACCGTACCGCCGATATCCTACACTAATGGTAAGGGAAGTGGTGGCCCACGCTGTCAGGACGCTCAACCAACTACCGAGCAAGAAAGGTGTTTCTGCAACAATGAGTCCGAGAAAAATCGTGACTGGTCTTCCCGACCCCGACTACAACAGCATGAAAATTGAATTTGGGCACTATGCCCAGATCTTCGAGGAACGACGACGAACGAATACGACGGCCCCAAGAACAATCGGAGCCATAGCACTCAATCCCACGGGTAACGCCCAAGGGAGCTATTTCTTTTTGTCACTCGCCACAGGAGCGCGGGTATCGAGACAGCAATGGACGGAGCTTCCCATCACACAAGCAGTTATTGACCGTGTCGAAGAATTGGCCGAACAACAAGAACAGCCCCTCATAGATGGAGAACTGGTTTTCGAGTGGGCCCCCGATATACCAATCCACGACGACGCTGACGGCGAGGACGGAAATAACGAGGAGCCTGGACCTGAAATAGACGAAGAGTCCAGCCAAGACGAGATACCTGCATCGGACGAAGAAGAAGAAGAGCCACCCGTCGTGTCAACAACAGACGAAGACGACACCGTCGACCCAGTCATCGATGACGAGCCGGAGATGGAAGTCGAGGAACCATCGGAAAATGAAGGAGCGACGGAAGATGAAGGAGCGACTGATGAAGGAATGGATGAATATACCGCGGGATATGACGACGAAGTCGTGGACGTCGACCATGAGGAAATGGACCCAGAAATGGCGGATGAAGATTTGGACGCTCCACAGCATACATACAACCTCCGAGGTAATCGCGAACGGTCCTACGAACACCGACTCGATCATCAAATGGACACTGCTGATGGCAGTATGTCCTACATGCATATGCAATTCCTCCAGCGAGCAATCCGCCATGCGACAACCAACGTGAATGAAAGAAGGCCTATACATTCAATCGTGCCTGAATTCATGTTCACCCAGATGTCGGCGCAAGCAGGTATCAAGAAGCACGGACAGCGGGCAATAGACGCACTGCTCAAAGAATTCACCCAATTGGATGGACAAGATACATTCGATCCACAGGACGCCTCAAAGCTCAATCATCGCTAAATTGAGGAAACAAAAGCTCAATACGAAAAGCTCTACAGAAGCTGAAGTAGTCGGAGCAAGCGACTACCTCCCAAATTCAATATGGGCAAGGAGATTCCTCGAAGCACAAGGATATAGAATCCCAGGCACAAAATTTGCCCAAGACAACCAAAGTGCTATCAGATTGGAGAAAAACGGAAGAGCATCCGCAGGCAAGCAATCACGACATGTGGACATTCGATATTTCTTCATAAAAGACAGGGTCAAACAAGAGAACATCAAAATCCACTATTGCCCAACGGAAGAAATGCTAGCGGATTTTTACACAAAACCATTACAAGGGGGTCTCTTCAACAAATTTCGAGACGTCCTTCTTGGACACAAACCACTCAGTTCCCTCCAGAACCCCACGTGCGATTCCTCCACTCGCGAGGAGCGTGTTGGAAATAATGAGACAAACGGAAAAATGATTCACGAGTGCTCGGCATCGCCCGGAGTGAAGCATCAAACAATGACGGGAAGTACATATAGAAACAGTCACGAACACACGCGCGAGCCAGAACGGAAACGCGTAACGTTCGCTGACGTAGTGAGATTTGGAAAAGCAAAGACGAGCAAGGCGAAGAAATCCTGTGCTCATTCTTTGGAGATAATCAAGGCAGTAAAGTAAAACGACGTTTGATTTACGACGATAGTGCTTAAGCTGACGGCTCTGCACCCATCGTACAACAGTCTTTTCCCGGTCATGAGGCGTTCAAACTGAAATCCTGGAAGTGAATAATCTTGTCGATAAATATGTTCATATCGGACCATGATTATAGAAGTCCTTGGTACCTTCAAGACAAAAATTGGAAAGTTGGAGAACCTACCACCATTTGTCCATTTTTCAGTAGCAAGGAATTGGAGAGGTTTAGAACCACTAAGGCAAAAATCCAACGTATCGAGATCACATTTCGACTTTGCATGCAAAAGCGTCCCAATTCCAGTGTTTCCACACGGGTACGTGTTAGCCACAAATTGTTCCGGGAGATTCGTTCGAAATTTGATGGGAAACTGCAGGTTATTGATATCAATGACCGTATCCGGTGGCTGATCGGAGGCGAAAAGTTGGTGAATTTCGTTGGCTGTTGCCTTTCCAATGTTCTTGTAGTACAACGGATATCCACCCAATCCCCAGTCAGGATGACCCCACCGGAAATATCCCAGATCACAAATCAAGTGCACGTTCGATAGACCGGGAATCTTTCTCATAGAAGTAACAACTTCGGTGCAGTTCGTGATCTTTCTACTCCTACACTTCTGAAGCTAAAGAGTCGGTATATTCGGTATCTTTTTCTCGAACAATTAGGGGGGGGGGTTCTCTGGGGAGCGAGAAAGACGAACAGCGACAGGGAGAGCCCTTCCCAATTCCCAAGTCCCGAATGCAGTTCTGGTTACAGAGCCTTGAAATTGGCAGAACCATAAAGCGACTGAAGAACAATGGAAATGCTGTCTAGATACACTGATTACGGATAATGTTACAACCCAATGGCAAATTCATGTTATAAAGCAACCGCCGGTCAATGATTCAATTCATTGGGAGACACCATTCTAGACCAGTCCCAAAACTTGCCGAACGACCTTGGACGGTGGCAACAAAGATTCATTAACACGATGAAGCTCCATCTTTGGATTGAAATCAATTCGGTAAACCTTCCCGTAGTTAAAGAGTCCCATTCGATCATATTCCTTCAAACGTTCGAGGTTCCGAATCAGCGTAGCCTCCAAGCTGGCAATGTCGTGGTTCTGGGACAAACGCTCCGCCATGTCCTCTACTGTAATTTTGTCAATCCTCGTCAAAACTCCTTTGCAATTTCTTCCACGATACAGAGTAACACAACCGGTCCCGACCATTTGAGACCCTGGTGCTTCCGAATGATTCCGGTTTCATGAGCTTGAACTCGACAGCATTTCCTTCTGAATCCATTCCATCAGCTTCGCCGGATATAACTGCTTGAAAACGCCCGATTCGCATTAGTTGAACATGTTTTGTCAAACCAATATCATGGTGATCTTCAAGTCGTTTGCCAGTCAAAATCCGTTCGAATTGAAATCCTGGAACTGAGTAATCTTGGACATAATTGAGTTGGTATCGGGCCAATATCATACGTGTTCCTGGTACCTTCATGACAAGAAAGGGAGCCGTTGCACCCTTTCCGGTCTTGCGTTCCGCCGAAAGGATTTCCAGGGCTGGGGACCCCAGGCAAAAGTCAAACGTGCCGAGATCGCATTTCGATTTTGCATGTAAAAGCGTGCCAATTCCACTGTTTCCAAAGGGGTACTTGGAAGCGACAAGTTGTTTTGTAAGGTTCGTTCGGAACTGAATAGGTAATTGTAAATCATTGACATCAATTACCATATCTGGAGGGCGGTCGGAGATGACCAATTGTTGAATATCGTCGACCGTTGCCTTTTGAATCTGTTTGGATCGCCACCGATCACGCCGCCCGTTCGGTGGACCCCACCGGAAATATCCCAAGTCACGTATCAGGTGAACATTCGATAGACCCACCTTGGTCAAAGCAAGTTCCAAATGACTTTTCGGTGTGTTTTCCTTCTTGGTGGAGCTGTCGTTTTTCGTTTTCACCATGATCACATGCTTGTGCACTTGTTGCAATGGGCTGTCAAAAATCAAAACCAGATTTTCCTGGAAAACCCCCACGCTCTGCAATGCAAAAACTAGAGATACGCGCTAAAATCTTCCAATTCTATTCATTTTCATTCTAGCCATGCCATTAGTCTATTGCGTGTTCATCTCGTATTCTTCTTGCGACTTTGCGCTTCCAAAGCTTGAATCATGTCTTCAATCTCATCGTATTCCGCTGTCATTTGTTCAATTTGCGCTGGTGTCAACGACAAGGGTTGTCGTTGTCGTCCTACGCGAGCCTGCGGTTTCGTTGGTTGTTGCTCCGCATCCACCACTCCCTTCATGGCCTTTTCGACTCGTTCTCGCTGTTCTCCTGACAAGGTCATTTGGAAATAATGTTCCAACATGGCAATCACATCAATCGCCGCCATGTATCCCAAAAATAGTTTCTTATCAATACGACCAGGACGAACCAAGGCCGGATCCAAATGTTCGACATGATTGGTTGTCATGATAAGGATCCTGCCGGGAGAATCCACAACGCCATCCAACACGTTCAGCAACCCACTCAAATTCAATTGGTCACGTTCGGGTTTCAGCCAAGACGACGGTGAGGAGGACAAGGATGCCGGTAAACCCCCCACAAGAACCGAACTGTTTGTGGCTCCTGATTGGGAGGCTGGACTTTGAGATCCTGACGATGTCGTTGAGGTAGGCACTGTTGGGGGAGTGCTAGATCCTCCATTGGCTTGATTTTTCAAGAGTGCTTCCGCCAATAGACCATTCGTACCCATGTGGCCCGTCAAGGCCGACATGTCCAGGGATCCACGGGGAATTGTGCGGTCCATTTCATGTTCCGACACTCGTTCCAGCTGCATGGTGGTCGCAGCAGCATGTTCCAAGGAATTGGTTCCCAACATGGCATTGACAAAGCTGTCATCCACTGGAACTCCTTGTTCGATGCGAGTCTTGAGGAGTCGTGCCTGTGCTCCCAGAAAGCGATCCAAGGTGGACGTGTCATTCATGACTTTTTGGACGGTACACAACGCGTCGGAACCAATCTTTTCCACCGCCTCACGATTGTTATCACCGGAAGGGTGGCTGTCACTGGTCGATGGTCCTCCTCCCACCAATCCCAAACCAGGCAAGGCTCGCAATCGCTGCACGGTACCCGTCAAGATTTGCGTGTCAGCTGCTGTTTGTTTCAAACGGTCCGACTTTTCAATCAGCAGTTTGACAAGCTCTTTGCAGTCCGAGTCGTTGCTTTCCAAAAACAAGTGCCATACCGATTTGGGTCGAGGCATGGAGTCCTGACGACCAGTCGCAGTTTCGTCGTCGTTGTCGTCATGATTGGGATTGCTCGTGGGTTCGTCCCACTCATTGCCTACAGGAATTTTGCCATCGCGGCGTTTGACAATGTGCGAGGCGGCATCGACATCTTCCATGACAAAGATAACATCCTTGAAATCCAACTTTTGCGGCATGGATTGTCCTTCAATCTGCTTTTTGGGATGATTGAAAATGGCCATGAGTTCGGCATTGGTTTGGACACGGGCCAAGGGGACATTGACAATGGACCGACCGGTATGTTGTGCCAAGGCCTTGATAAAACTTGTCTTGCCCGATCCCGGACATCCACTCAAGAGAAGGCCCAATTTGTGCGGATATCCTGGAATTTGATACTTGCCCGTGCGTTTGGTAAAGTGTTCAATCAATTTCAAGAGAGATTGTTTTTGTTGAAAAAAGAGAGACGCAAAGGTTTTTTCCTCGGACAATCGGTATCGTGTGTACACACGGTTGGAACTGGCCGAGTCACTGTCCTTTTTGTTACTACTGGATGATTTGAGTTCGTAAAAGTATCGGGAATGATCTTCGAGTTTGCGCAGTTCCGTCAAATAACTTTGATAGGCCTTGTCCAAAAAGGCATCAATGGCGGCTCCACTGGTGGACTGTAAAAAGTACGTCTTGACTTGTTGTTGACTTGCTGTCATATCACTGTCCGGTGTCTCATTGCCATCCTTGGTCACACCATAATATTCCATGCGGAGTCGAACCGATGCCGTTTCGTTTGCTTTGTCATTGTCCTTGTTTGGTTTGGTCCGGACAAGCCCATTCTGGCCCGGTGAGCTCTGTGTCTGGCTCGTGGTTGTTGATGTAGCATACTGGCCCAAATCGTGCCATTCATTAAAAGGTGGTTTCTGAACCAGTTGATACTTGGCCAAGGCTCCCACCAAGCTATTGTCCTGGTTGTCGTCATTGTCATCATCTTCATTGTCCGAATCGTACCAATAATAATAATCGTCATTGTTTCCCTGACCAATGGTGGCATTTTGATCTTCGGTCGAGGTGAGATCAACGGTTGCTCGCGTCAAGGGCAATGAGACATGTTGATGGAGATACAAGTCAATGGCCTTGATGAGAATGCTATTTTGCGTATCCTCGCTGTCATTTTCCATATCGCCCCAGGCATCACGATAGGTCTTGTACACGATGCGCCGTTCATAATACGCGTCGTCGTCACTGTCCTTGTTCCAAATGTGCGACCATGCCTGGTGCAACCAGTGGCCCACGGTGGGAAGAGACGAAAGGACGAACTTGATGAGCAAGGGAAGAAGCAACGCCAAAACCATGTCGATTTGTGGATTTCCAGTGCGGAATCGTGCCATGGAGGACAAGGGGTTCATGTCATTCATTGTACCATGAGTGTGGTGGTTCTCGTCGTTCGACATTTGGTAGAGTTTTTGCCGTGTCGGTCGAGTGCGTGGTTGTGCGTTTGCCAATCGGCAAGTGGTGAATATTGTGACCCCCAAGCTTCATGTTCGACGAGAGGTGCGTGTGGGTGTGCAGGTTTCAGTTTTCGTATCCGTATGGTACGATGGAGACCTGCGCAGTTCCAGTCGTCCTCTCCTCTCCAATCCTGAGTTTGGAGATGCCAACGATTGGGGTGCTCTCGGTTTGCTCCCCCCATCGTTTGTCTCGTGAGTTGTGATGTTTTGTGTCGTGTTTGTTCTGGTCGCGCGAAACGTCACGATCGGGAATCGGGATCGGATTATGTAGATGAGTTGTCTACGCCCTTTTGCTGTAATGGTAGGGGTCCTTTTGCTTTTTTCTGTTATACTTGATGGAAAATTGTGGCTATAGATCCTATTACTGCTGCTGTTGCATGAGCTAGGATTCTTTCTGCAATGTGCGCAAGTGCCAAGGTGGAATGGACATTGCCTCTTTCTGCTGGTTCCATCTACTGGCAGGGAGGAGAACTGTCGTCTAGGTAGTAGTAGCGCGCTATCAAGCATACCATGAGTAATCATCGGTCGAGTCCTCCGGTTCTTGTTTCGTCCACAAATGATACGGTTGGTTCCTTGGAGACTTTTATGGAGCCAACGTGTCCACATTGGGAGGTCACTTTACCTGTGTACAGCACCCAAATGGAGAGATTCGAGTGGGAGGGGTCTCAATCTGAAAAGATTTTCAGCCTGGCTTGTAAAGATGAAGAACACTGGCACTTGTCCGATTCATTGTCGGTTGCTTCTCTTAATCATCAAAAGTTCAAGAGGCCAGGAGGATCCGAGTTTGATTTGACGCTTGTCATGATTTGTTTCTGGTAAGACATTTCCTCTACTGCACCACTTCAATGGTGGTGTCCGTGTCTGTATACGGTTCACAATAACAGACAATCAGTGTCATGAGAAGTTGGTTTCGCGGTGACCAACAACAAACCATGCCCGTCACAACAACATACCTGGAACAGTTTTGGGTTGGCCTCGTTTTCGTGTCGCTTGAAAGGCCCACCACAAGAGTCCCACCTGAAGGACTGGTTCGGCATAATGCGTCGCAAAAAAGGCCGTCACGGCCACAAGGTCCAGCATGGTGACGATTATACTACTAGAATGAGAAGCAACCAAATCAACAATGGAACGATGACAAGAGAGTGAATCCTTGATCCAAACAAATCTTTTTTGTTGTGTGCTGTGAGAAAGAGATGCAACAGACCCCCAATCAAACGTGTTTAGCGATGGGGTGCGATTTAGATTGACACCCGAAAGCTGTTCCAGTTTTAGATCTCATCTCATTCCATCCATTCTTGTCAACGAGAAGGGAAACTGCTGTTCCACAGACGCAAACGGATCCGAAGACGAAAACTCCCCGAGAATTGAGAGACGTCGTCTCCTCTCGCTAGAAAGGTGCCATTGGAGGGAATTTCTCCCTCCAACCTCGTCAGCCATACACGCCACCTCTGTCAAAGTTTTCAGGCAATAGTAATAATTTCGATGGTATCGGATTTCCAGCTTCCGAGGTTTCTCGATTATTATTGCCTTAGGTCGATGTGCGTGTCACACGTCACACAGATGCGCCTTGACTGGGACACCCAGGAAAATTGTAGAGAACAACAAAAATCCAGAATGTCCATGATGACGAGATGACAGATGTTCGTGTACGGTATTTCTGTGCTGTCAGTCTATCGAGGATGCCATCCTTTAGCGAAATGGTATCACGACTCAAAGCACGTGCGTACTCGATCGGTACTTAGGGAAAATGTTGTTGGCGATGCGTGCTTAACGTCTTTGTACATCAATTCAATTTCAATACTGTAGAGAATTTCAATAATTAATTTTTGTACAGTCAAGGTGTGGGGCTTTGTGGATCCACTGTGGATGTTTGTGGACCCACTGTGGATGTTTGTGGACGCTTGTGGGTCTTTGTGGATCCACAAACGTCCACGTGGACGTTTGTGGACGCTTGTGGGGCTTTGTGGATCCACAAACGTCCACAAACATCCACGTGGACGTTTGTGGATCCACATTCATCCACTGTGGATGTTTGTGGACGCATGTGGATCCACAAACATCCACATTGCACGCGTGCATCCACAAACATCCACAAACATCCACAAACATCCACGCAAGAATGCTAGAATTCTCTCATTACACGCAAGGGTATCGTCAGAGCACGAGGATCACAACAACAATCAAACAACGACAGAACAACGACCACCACCAATCTACATAGACAAGAACACGAAAGCTCCGCGGAACGAACCAAGTGTACCGTGAGGGAATGGACGGGCCGGGATGAGTTGGCTAGTTTCACAGACGTACGGCAAGTTTGGGAAGTCAACAACTTTTTGGTTGGAACGAAGCAACAAGAGGATCAAGACTGGAGTCGAATGATGATGGAATAAACGAAGATTGCAGGCAGTGACGACAATGGAAGATTCGACATGGATGGGTAAGGCATGGGAGGGCAACGACAAGGACACACGGCAACCAGACTGATTGTTTTGACCCAACAACGAAACCAACCACAACAAGAAAGCAACAAACAACCACCTCCCAAACAACAAGAAGCAACATGAATGCAACAAAGTGATCTGATTGTCTCGGATCTGGCCTTCTCATCTTCTTGTCCTCCTACAACCAGTGTTGCGACATCTCCAAACGCAACAATCAACCTTCTTTCGACAACGAAACAATCCGCGGTCAACTCCTCGTTTCGCCCGAACGAAACAACAGCGACAACAACAACGGCAACAACAACAACACCATACTCAACAATCAATCGAAATCGTTGAGAAGGCAATAGTAGTGGCGATGGCGACAACCAGACGCGACAACGACAACATACGGCAACAACGACTAGCGGCAACAACGACAAGCAGCGACAACGACTGTCGCAGCAACGACAACGACGGCAAGCGACTAGCAGCGACAACCACAACCACAAGTGGCAACAACGACAGCGAGCGAAAACGACAACGACAGGACTCGGTGAGAACGACAACGAGCGAAAACGACAACCATAACCACAACGAGCGACAACACAAGCGGCGACAATGACAACGAACGAAAACGAGCGACAACGACAGCAAGTGGTGACAACGAAAACAATACCACATCCAACAATCCGCTCCTCCTTTCGGTCGAGCGAATTAATCCGTGACAATGACACTATCCGCAACAATCAAATCCTTCTCCTTCTTTCTCACGGCCTCGGTAGCAGCACCATACTAAACAATCAGCTCCTCGTTACGCCCGAACGAAACAAAGGCAACAACACCACAACCATACTCAACTAGACGCAAACTATTCGGACGAGCATCATGCCAGCGACAACACTGCAAACAACATTCCTGTTGGACTTGAATGGATGTAACAACAATCAACTAAGGCAAACGGATTGACGACAAGATTTTGAGCATCGGGTGGATGAACGTGAACGATGCACATTTAAGCTAGATTTCCTATGCAACTCGTAGAGTAGAGGGGGCGATTTGTACTGTTTGAGCTAGTTGTAGGATAGGATTGCTTCGCCATATCCCCTGTGAAATCTTGTTGCCCAACACCTGTCAGCGGTAGCTCCGCTTTAGGATCATGGGACGCATCATTTGACAATGACAGAAAAGAACGAGAATGTTTGATTATTGCGTTCACAGTTTGTAGAGGGGTCGAAACCAACCCGAAACCAACTCGAAACCAACTCGAAACCACAGTTGAATCACGATATTCCGGCGGCAACAACCGCCGATCGTGAGCACAAGCATCTTCATCCCTCGATGCTAGTTCGTGCTTCTTCCAAGACTGCTTCCGATGGTCAGCAAGTCTGGCCTTGAACTGGTCAAACCCGACGTCGTTGAATTGCGGCATTAATTTGTAGAAATGGAACAGGACGTCTGCTCCGACATGGTCCATGTCGTGAAGCAGACCCCCTGGCTCCAGGTCCTGAAGGAGGACCTCCCGTACCGGACAACTTCGCCAATTGACCCACCCACTTTTCGCCTCCGTCTCGGTCTCGGTGGTCTTCTTGATCATGGTGGTGCGAGTTCTGAGTTCTACTTCGGCGAGTCTTGTGTGGATGATTGTGGCGATGAATGTGGATTTTTGTGGATATTTGTGGACCACAAATATCCACAAAAATCCACATAAATCCACAAAAATCCACATGTGGATCCACGTGGACGTTTGTGGATCCGCAAACGTCCACGTGGATGAATGTGGATCCACAAACGTCCACGTGGATAAATGTGGATATTTGTGGATAAATGTGGATCCACAAATATCCACAAAAATCCACAGTGGATGTCAGTGGATGTGTGTGGATGTCTGTGGATGCGTGTGGATGTGTGTGGATCCACAAACGTCCACAAACATCCACACACAATATTAGTGTACTTCTACTCTATAATGGAAATTATTCTACACTAATTTATAGACTATATAGATGTAAAAAACTGTAAGATATCTTGATTTAACGTGTAAGTAACGGTTAAAGTCGATTGGCAACATCCAACGGATGATTCAAGTCGTGTTAAGAAATATTTCGTATCGGACGGCGTTCATCATACCGGTAAGTTACCATTGGTAGGATGTCGGACAAGACAGAAAACTGTGGATCACCACAAAAATCCTGGGTGTCCCTGAATAATCCGTAATTACCCCCAGACAGATTCTCGCTAGCTACCACAAGCGCGCGTAGAGTCGATAGATAATATAGGGATGGGAATGGGAAGGACACGAAGAAAGATACGGATATCATATGAAGGTCCTACTAGAAGAAGGAACTTATTTTAGATGATGCTCTGTTATTAGTGATCGGGGAAATGCAGTTGACGTCGTTACCCACTAAACGTGAGATTGTTTGATTGAATAGACTCTCAAAGCATGCAAAAGATATTATAGTCCATACCCTCGGATGTCGCCGAAAGATATGAATATACAAAGGATGGTTTATCTTTCCATCAAACGGAAATACTAGAGAACAATAGCTTGATGGTGAAATTTCTTGAATCTGGATCCACGAAATGCTTCTCCACACATTGTCGCGATGAAGCATGTAATCTGTTGGAGAGAATCCAATCTCAACAGCATAGAGCTCGACCAAGTACATACCTCAAGGTGAAGAATCGGATACTGCTTTACGCTGCCGAAGCTCTGTAGCGACATGGGTGAGGCTGTCTGGAAAGGGGCCTTTCGCAGTCGTGCGTGTCCAGTTTAGTTTCAAATTCTTCAATCCATTGATGAGAGACCGGCGACCACTCATCGTCGTGGGAGTATAATTGCGTGTCATCGTCCGTTTCTTCCATTCATCGAGTATGAGTTCCATCGCACCGCTTCTTGTGCATGCCTTACACTCGTTGAGCGTGCCGAGCGGCCGCCTTGGCTCTCCATTGTTGCACAAAGGACTGAATCCGTTCGGCATGATCGTAGTCCAAAAAGAGAAGCTTCTTTCGTTTGGAGGACCAAACTAGACCATTGTTGTGCGTACATTCTTGGTAGACGGCTTCGTATTCCCCGTCCATGAGACACTGATGTTGGAACACAAGAGTCGTTTGGACACGACTCCGTTCTCGATCCCACAGCCATATTTGATCCACCACATTGGAGGGAATCGGAGAGCCAGTGGACAAACTGCTGCTGGTGGTACTTTGAACACGCAATTTGGGATGCGCATGTTTCTCCAAAAACCTCAGAATTTGACGGGCTTGAATTCCCAAATGAAAGGCCGCCTTGACCGAATCACGCGTCATGCGCAAAAAGACAACATTGGGTAACCGACGAATGGTAGCAACATCGCAAAAGAGGGCCAACATGCTCACGTGCAATTCACTCGTCGTGTAGGCACACACCTGAAAGTTGGTTTGCACAATCACGGCCAAATGCGAAGAATCATGCGGCGTCGGGTGTGCCAAGGCGGCCTCCAGGGCTTTGGAAGATAAGGACCATTGTGCCGAAGATGGAATGAGATTGTCATCTTCCTCCATCATGGCTTGATCGGCGGCTGTGCCTGTTCCAATGAGTGATATTGCCACACGTGTGGGATAGAAAATGACCTTTGTGGTCCCTTCGTCATCAATGGTCAATTCACGTACGTAGAGCAATCCGAAATGGGCCAAATCTTTGAGCATCCGTCGTCCTGATTTGTTCAAGGCGGATGCGAGATAGGCTTCCCCCACATTCCGGCAAAAGCTAAGACAAATCAAGAGCAACAAACACTCCTTGACCATCCGTTCTCCCTTTTCCTTGTTTTGTGAAACGACTTGCAAATACTGCAAACAAAAATGCCACACTTGTTCGTAATTGTCCTGTAACATAAAGTCGTAGCCTTTTTCTGTAATTACCAGCGGTGCTTGTTCTTGTGCGTTCGGTCCCTTGTAATCAGGATCGGGCTGCATCAGACCTATCACCAATACGAACGAAAAAATAGAAACACCAAAAATATGACGGAAATGGAAGACAAATAGAACATATGAGTATTCCTGCATGTTCGTTTTCAGCACCATATATTTCCCCTTTCATCGTACCAGTTTGCAGTAAAAAGTGTACTACGGCAGCCGGAGGTTCCATACTTTCGGTTCCCACCAAAAAGTGCAGGACCGAATCCCATACCGTTTGGGTATACCGTTCCAAATCTTCAGGTGTTACAGCACCCATGGGATCCGGGGTAGAAAGATGCGGTTGTTTGCGCTTATTACTTCCAGAAGACAATTGTTTGAGGGCCGAGATACGTTCCCAGGCCTGCAATTGATCCTTGGCAATGGGTTGCCAGGGCGAAACGTGCATACGACACAACGAGGCGGTGAAACCAACACGAAATTCCGGAGTCAATGAGAGTTCGGCTGTTTTCTTGGGTGGCGGAGCTTGCTTATTAGGTGTTTCTCCTCCTTCTTTTGGTGGTGGTTGTTGTTGTTCATTTTCGTCCGCATCGTCGTCTAGAACAATAGCCCATTGACGCAATTCCGGAAGAATTGTCTGCCGCAATACCTTATCACCATTCGACAACCAATGTTGGACACCGGCCATGGCAAAGGATCCTCCCGTACATTGCAATCGAATCAATATTTGTTGCGCCGGTAAGGACAGTTGCTGCACAATGGCACGGCATACAAAGGGTCCGCGCTGTTCGTCCAAATACAATTGTCGCAGAGTGGATTTGGGTACCTTGAGACGCAAATAGTCCAAGACACCGCGGGTTCGAGATAAGGCAGCGGCTGCGGCGGCTGCGGATTTCTTGCTTCCTTTGCCTCCTGGCGACGACACTGTCGTTCGTGATGCTTGTTGTTTGTTGCTCCCTTTGGAAGCGGTCGATTTGTCGCGAGACGTGGAAGGAGCAGCTTTATTGCTCGAGGAAGGCGCCGCCGATGACATAATTGCTTTCGACTTGTCTTACACCGTATTCAAATGATGACTCTTTTAGAGAAGGAATGTTGGATTGGTCATCAATGTCCCCTCTCCGTGTTTTGATAGATGTTTCTTATCCTTTGATCTCCGCTGTTGTGGCCCCTCTGCGTGTTTGGGTTTTGGGTGCGGTCGCGGCCGCGGCATCTGGTAGTGGATCGCCGGAAGGAGCGTGACACGGTATGGGGTCGTCGCATCGACGACATCGGGAAGGCTATCAGCACTAGACGAATCGGACTATTTCCTCTCCAATATTGACTTTCCTCCGTTTCACCTCCGTATTGACTCACATCTAGCTAGGGACATGTTATAGACATTGCTGAAACATGTTCACAAGCAGAATAGAGCTAATAATATTGGTATCTTCTGATGCGTTGTTTGGTTTCTAAGGCGTTTGTTTTGCGTTGCTTTTGTGGTCATGCATTGGTAATCGCTTATTCAACTCTCGGTCACGGTCTCATACCACATTTGCCACACCGCAATGGAAAGTGAGTTTAGCAATGTCGTATCTGCAATGTTGCGTTATGTTTGCCATTTGGACATTGTGGCGCCATATTTCCCTTGACTACCAAATGGATCACTCGTCTTCTTGAAATCGCCTGGTACTGTTGCACTTCGCATTGTTCCTTCTTTAGCTGCTGCGGCAGAGGGAGAAGCTGATGACATGACAGTCGTATCCATCCCTCCTATTCTTGAGTCAGCATCGACGGATGCTGTTGCTGGGGGCACAGAGTTAGACGATTGCTGTGGTCCTCCCGATATAAGTGGCGGTGGATTGGGTGGTAAAAAGCTGCCGGGTCCGGCCATGGGTTCTTCCATGTCCTCGATCATCAAACCACTTGTCTCTCTTTCTGCACTCACTTCCTTCACAATGCTTCCACCCAGAGAATTCCGACTGGGCCGATGTCCAGAAGAAGATGGAATGGGTGATGCCACCGGTGTGTTGTTAAACTCTTCGGTACTGCTCAACATTCCAGACATGTCGGAGATGGTCTTTTTCCGACTGCGACGACCACGTCCGCCTCGACGAGTAGCAATTTCTACCAACGTCTGTTGTTCTGCTCGATCTCTGGCCAACATGGCCCGAATGGCTTCGCTGGACACCTGTTTGGTGTGTCCATGCCTCATGACTAATCCAGCATGAATGACCGCAGATGCACCGCCACCATTCTGTTCTTGGTTTTGCTCCCGTTGTGCCAGAATCACGTCTCTCGCATGTTCGGCCTGCTGTTCTTCGAATCGCTTGGACGCTTCCAGAACTGCCAGGCGCATTTGTCGGTGGGCACGGTACAGTCGCCGATTGACGACCAAGGCCGACTTGGTCTTGTCTTTGACGACTTCCTCCAGATCAGGAGGAACATGCGCACCATGGTCGGCTTTTGGCAAAATCAAGTCACGCACCGCATCTGCGACAGCATGCAAGTCGCCCACTGCCTCGTTCGGCTCTTCCGCGATACGAGCAACCGATGGGTCCTTGGATCGTTCGGAATCGTCCTTGCGTGCTTCATCATCCTCATGTCCATGTTCTCCCAATGACCGAGACCTTCTGCGGACATAGGGTTGACCCACCGGAAAGGATGGGATGAACAAGGGATTGGAGGGAAGTGCACCTCCTGATGGGGATAAGATCACCCGATCTTGTGCATTGCGAGGAGACAAATAATCGCTCGGTCCTCGTTCTGGTGTCATGGGGGGAGTCAGTGACGAGGCTGCCGGGAGAGCGTCATCCATGGACAGAGGCGAATCTTCTCCAAAGTCCTCTCCATCAATATCAATCAGTTTCTTGTGATCCGCTGGTGTCACTGGTGCGGATTGAGAGAGCATAGGACCAGAAGGACCAAAGAGGTCCGAATGCTCGGTGGATTCTTGAGTGATAGCGGTCATGGCCGCCGTGGCTTCGGGTGCATGGTTTTCCAGCGTTCGACTTTCGGGCACGGCTTGGAGGCCGGTCAGCGAAGCTCCCAGTGTCACCAAACTGGCATCCATGCCGACCTTGGCGCGCTGTTGCAAATGATCCGTGGGATTTTCTCGAGTTTGGCCCTTCATGAGCAACAAGAAATCATCGTATGTGATGCGGGCATGTTGGCATTTAACAGCCTTGATGGAATCTCCCCACATTTGCCGCATGGCATCCTCACTTTGTAAGGCATCACTTCCCATGAGATCCATAATATCATCTAGAATAATATACTGTCCAAAACAGACAAGAGCACACACACAAAAGTCAGCAACCACAGACAGCGAGAACAAACATTCCAGATACACTTAGACAACAACAACGTACACCCTTGTGATCGGAATCCAGTCGTTCAAAGGCCAATCTCAAATTGCGGTCATCCACCGAACATTGACTCAGACCGGCCGCAATGAATTCATGCCAATGAATTCGTGTTTCGGTTTTGCGAACTCGCATGGCATCAAATATATCCGTCACTTCTTCTTCCGTCAAGGCTCCGAGCGACCCCGCACCGGCATTTTGCATCAAGACTTGTTTCAAGGCCGTCAAGGAGATTTCGCCCGATCCATCCGTATCCATTTTTTCAAATTCTCGGCGCAAATCGCGAATTTGATCCGGCAAGAGTGTAAAACTCAAGACTTCGCACAAGAGTTTGCGCATATCGGAGAACTCTTTGAAATTGACCAAGGCCTTGACCACATTGGCACTCAGCGCATTGTTTCCATTTTGACGCGGTTCCCATTCTTGGAACCATTCGTGTTGTTGCGCCTGTTGAGCCGTGGGACGGGCCTTGGGATCCGTCACCAGCAAGGAGCGGATAAAGGACAAGGCTCGCGTACTGACCAATTCCCAAATTTCGGCAGGTTCAAAGGCATATCGTCCTTGCAAAATGTTGCCTCGCACCGTCATGAGAGGTTCCGGACCTCCGCATCCTCCAAAGGGTGGTTCACCCGACAGCAACAGAAAACTAATGACACCAATCGCCCAGATATCGCATCGTTCATCGTAGGTTCCCCGAATTACTTCGGGCGCTACCGTGTAGGGCGTCCCCACCGCTTCATGGTGGACTTCGCCGTACCGAAAATGCTTGGACAAACCAAAGTCAATCATTTTCAATTCCGAATCGGGATGGACGGAGGAAAACAAAAAGTTTTCCAATTTCAAATCGCGATGAATAATTCCCTTGGAATGCAAATACCGGACGGCACTCAACATTTGTTTCACCAACCGGGCACATTCGGCTTCCGTGTAATGATAATCGGGTTGTTCGTCGAGACGATCAAACAATTCGCCACCCAAACACAATTCCTGAACCAAATAAATTTCCGTGTGACTTTCGTAGACTTCTTCCAATCGTACAATATTGGGATGATCCAATTGACACATGATAAAAATTTCTTCGCGCAATTGTTGCAAGCCCGTCGGGGTTTCGACCAAGCCCAAATCCAGTACCTTGACGGCATACTTGAGACCCGTGGCCTTGTGAGTGACCAATCGGACCATACCGGCAATACCACTGCCCAGGACGGGTCCGTTGTGGACGCCATCGTAGACTTCTTCAATGGGTTTGCCAAAGGGTACTTCAATATGGACGACATTTTGTCCCAAATCGCCGCCCACCCGTCGATCTTCAATCATTTCATCCAGGCCAATGGCCGATGTGGAATGACTCAACATTTTCGGATTGGAACCTGTACTACAGGAACGACGCAAACTTTCCTTTTTGAAACTATTCGCCTTGTTGTACGGGTGCATGGCATGAGGATTGTTGGATGCACCGTACCCGGTCGATGAGGTGGACAAACCTCCGGTCGAAGATTGATCATTGTGACTGGAATCGTCACCTCCATGATCCCAGGAAGAGGAGGGATCGACGACACTGTCAATCGTTTGCAATTCCGTCGGTGGTGGTGGTGTCGTCCCTCGCGGCGGTGTCTTGTTGTTGTTGTTAGTGTTATGATGATGATGGCCCAACGAGGAAGCTGCCGAAGAAACGGACGAATCAGCCGAGGATAAAATGGCTTCGGGATGCCCCGGTTGAACCTGATGTTTGGGCGGTTCAGGAGCTTGATGCTTTTGTTTCTTTTTCTTGTCTTGAGCCGTCTTTTTGTTGTTGTTGTTGTTTCGTCGCGAGCCTTTGCTGCCGGCACTGGATACCGAAGAGGCTGACGAGGCCGCAGCCGCCGCCGACGTTGTTGTGGTGGCTTTTTTGCTTCCACGTCGTAAAAAGCCACCCTTTTTGGTGCCATTGGTGTTGTTGGGAGTAGTGGACTTTGATTGACGATGATTGGTCAAGGGTGGTTTGCCCGGTGTCGGAGGAGTGGAAGCAGAAGGATCCACCACTTCCCCCAAGTCTGACTTTTCCTTTTTGCGTTTAAAGAGCGGCATACTGGAGAGAGTCTGTTTCCAATCGACAAGTGGATGGAAAGCACAGAACTCCGAACAAGGTTGTTCCAACTGGAATCCTTTTCGGGGTCAAGGAAGTAAAGTGATGCAACGAAACTGCAGCACTGCTTGTTTGTGAATCAAATCGAGTTCGCAATACGTCCCTGCCTCCGTTGTGGGTTGATAACTTTGCCCACAAGCCAAGAGACGAACGCAAATGACCTCTTTCAGTGATGGTTGTTGGTTTCGTCCTTGTTGTTGCAACCAAAAGGTTTGTGTTACAACAGTTCAAGGGGCAGATAGTTCAATTGAGGAGTTGTTTATTCTTGACACTCAATGCGGTAGGAACAAAACAGTGTTCTTCTCTTGCTGTCCTCAAGCGAGTACTGGAGTGGCGGCAGGTTGCTGTCGTTGTGGTTGTTCCTGTGGCGGTGCGCAGGCATGCAACCACAGCGTTTGTTCAAACAAGAGAGAGCAGAGAACTCTTTTTTGGACTTGACGCGACTCTCTGGGCCTAGCACGCACAACGAGTACGTAGGTCCTCTCTTTCTTGTCGCGCAGTGAGAGAAGGGAATGATGTATGCACCGAAAAGAGAGGCGATGTGTTGAAACGAGGTCGCTCCAACGCCAAAGACAAGCAAACACCACCACAGAAACCAGAGAAAGGAAGGCTTGTCGAAGGGCAACTCAACTTTATGCCACCGCAAGAAGAGAACAACCCGAAAAGACACGACCCTGTTGGGAAATGTCAGAGGACAGCTGTGATGATGTGTGTGTTCCCGTGTACGATATCTACGTGACCCGAAGAAGAGAAAAGGATGATGTGTTTGGGGTGTCTTTGGTCAGCTTGTTGTGCCTCTTTGTTGTGTGTCTTGTAATAGAGGAGGTCTTAGCTTGCCACGACAACGGGTCGTCGCGCAGAGGAATCTCACAACTCACGAATCGTTCTACAAAAATACTCTATAGTAGTACTTCAAAAACCATAGTAAAACGTGTTGCCACGCAGGCAGATGGCAGGGGCAGCGGCGAGCAGTCGCCGATAAGCATCGAGAGGGGAAAAAACGTCACTCCCGCATCGCCTTCGTCGGTAGTCGGAAGAAAGGGGTCAAGCGGGCCGTGTCAGAATTATTGTCGAGAGTCCCTACAGGTCCAACCATAGCTCATGTGACTGTAGGTTGAACAGTACCTCATCTCCGTCGTGGTCACCCACTCAAAACACTCTCACGCTTTCACTCTCTCAAAAGCTCACGGCACACACCACCCACACATCCATTCGTCTATTGGGTCTCTTGTGAATGTCCTATCTGTCCCATCGATTCCATCACCAAGAGTTGTGTTGTATATTCCAGGAAGGCAATTGCAATTCTCTCCAACACTTGCGCAACGAGAACGGATCAACGCTCGATCCAATCTCGTTTGTGTTGTGTGTGTCTTTGTGTTGATTGATTGGGTGGTGTTTCTCGTTGTTCCCTTCCAGTAAAACAGCTCTGTGACGTATTGGGCATTCCATTCTTCGATTTGGGTTTTGTGGCAAACAAAAGAGTGTGGCTTGGCTTTCATCACTGCTGCCAATTTTGCTGCTCGTTCTTGGATTGACCTCAATCTACCACACTGGAATCGTTTCACGGAGGATCAAAATCTCTACATTTTTCTCAGAATGGGCGTGGAAAAAATTCCATGGGAAACCAAATTGGCCATTCTCCAACGGTACAAGGAAACCCAAGGGACCGCCGTCGTACCGACGCGGTACATTGATCCCGATTCGGGGTTTCGATTGGGTGGATGGGTCCATCATTTACGACAAACCAGGAGCAAATTAACGCCGGAACAAGTCCAAATATTGGAAGACATTGGGTTTGTGTGGAATGCCAGCAAGGAACGACCCTGGGAAATTAAATTGGCGGCCCTTCGGCGCTTTTACGAACAACATCACCATTTTCGAGTGCCACGATTTCACGTCGATGAAGTTAGTGGATTCAAATTGGGACAATGGATTCCTAGTTTGCGACGAAAAGATGCCGCTCTCAAACCCTCACGACGACGAGATTTGGAACGATTGGGATTTTTTGCTCCCGAGAGCTCCTCCCACCAAGAAACACAGCAGCAGCAGCAAGAGGATTCCGACTTTTTGACGGATCCATCTGCCTCGCAGACAATGGAATTTGCGTCTCCGATACCATCACAATTAGAATCCCTGTATCAAAACAGCAATCTCAATCATCCGGGTGCGACTTGGAGCGACTATGGTCTGACGACCTCTTCTCTGTCTCCCTTTGCTGCAGCAGGTGGATTGTCCAATGCGTCCTCGACGACCACCGCCACGACTGCGACATCGACAACCTGTTCCACAACCGAAGTTCCATCGTTATCCCTCCTCTCTCAACATCAACAACAACAACAACAACAAGGGGAACTGGATTCCTCCTCGGTATTTTTGCCCACCTCC
Organism: Epithemia pelagica; assembly: GCA_946965045.2. NCBI lineage: Eukaryota > Bacillariophyta > Bacillariophyceae > Surirellales > Surirellaceae > Epithemia > Epithemia pelagica. The sequence goes on from OX337237.1 coordinate 971,272, forward strand.
TTGGTGGATGACTCCTCCTCACAACCACAACATAAACCCTATGCACCCTTGTCTCTGGTATCGTCCGCTTTACCACCATCACAACCGGCCAACCGGTCTCCGCCATTTCACCGTGCGACAAACGCTACGACGACGACGACGACCAGTCGCAGCCTGTACCATCCACACAACACTAGTGTACGAGCCACGGTGGCACAGGGAATGGCATTTATGCGGCAACCCTTGGAACAGTTGAAAACGCAGTCCTCGTCCGTTCCCACAGCTGCCGGAGTGGCCACCAACGCCACGAGCGATCCCCATGTGCAAGTGATTGAATTGTAGGAATACACCATCAATCTACGTACTATATACCATTCTTGGGAGCGGGGGTTGCCACCGTGCTCCTTTGGACATTCTTGTACGAGTATTTCATATCACAGTATTATACTCCCAGAAAGTATAGATGCACACTGTTCTGTTATCATTGTGAAAGAGAGAGGATGTAGATGCTAGAGTTCTACAAATTCGTCGCGGTCTCTTTTCGGTCGCGTGTATCTCGGCGGTATCTTCTCGGAAGATCCATTTCCAAGTTCTGCCAAGGTGACAAAGGAACAACATTCCCCATGACAACAACGACACCGTCCGATTCACACTGTATCAGCTTTTCCGATGTCGAGGAAGCGGCTCGTAGGATTCACGGTGTGGCGCATCGGACGCCCGTCTTGACATCCTTGTCCATGGATCGAGCAGCATCGGCTGGACAAGCCAGTTCGACCGAACATCGCTTGTTTTTCAAGGTGGAAGCCCTACAAAAGACGGGGTCGTTCAAATTTCGTGGTGCCTTGAATGCGATACAATATTTAATGGAACAGAAACGAGCAACAGCCAGCGACCAAGGTGAACCAGAAGCAGCAAAGAAGGAGGATCCCTGCTTGCAAGTGGTGACCCATTCGTCCGGCAATCATGCACAAGCACTGGCCTTGGCGGCCAAACTGTCATCAGCTCACGCCACCATTGTCATGCCTCGCAATACACCCCTTGTCAAAAAGAATGCCGTCCAAGATTTTGGGGCCACCATTGTCCTGGTAGACAATAGCAACGAAGCGCGAGAGACAGAGGCTGAAACGATTCGACAACGAACTGGTGCGGCCTTTGTCCATCCCAGTGAAGATCCCAAAGTCATTGCGGGACAAGGGACTGTCTGTCTGGAACTGGTACAACAAATGCGAGAATTGTACGATGGAGCCAAGCCGGATGTCGTGATTATCCCCGTGGGAGGAGGAGGACTTGCGTCGGGAAACTTGATCTCACTGCGAGCCTTGTTGTCTTCCTCCGTCAAAATTGTCCTGGCCGAACCCAAGGAATTGGACGACGCTTACCGATCCTTTACATCGGGAACATTGTTGAATCATGCTCCGGACAATCAACTCAACAGTGTTGCCGATGGCCTCAAAACCACACTGGGTCCCAATACATGGCCCATTGTTCGAGACTTGGCGGACGAAATCATTGTCGTGGATGAAGAATCCATTTTACGGGCCACCCTCTTGGCCTGGCAACGCCTCAAAATCTGCATTGAACCAAGTGCCGGAGTGGGATTGGCCGTGGCCTGTTCGGAAACCTTCCGTCAGCACTATCCACCTTCCGAGTACAAAAATGTTGGTGTTGTTCTCTGTGGAGGAAACGTGGATGTTGTAGAGATTGCGGCCAAGATGAAAGCCATGGGAATATCCTAGCGATTATATTAGAGTCTGTTGGATACGGCGTCTCATGTAGTGTAGCAGTTGTTGGTCATCCACGAGATTTGGCACGCATATAAAGTGCGACTGCCGTTTTCCCCAGCAGTGTCACTGCAATAAGTAGAATTTCTTCACTCTCGCGATGGGAAGAATGACCTCTGTAGACTCTGGTTTGTTGTCTGAAGCAACGGGGTCAGGAAAGGGACAAAAGAAAAAAGAGGGTGACGGTCGAAAGGAGGGACCAAAGGAGAAGTGTATAGTCGAGGACAAGGACCCCAGAAATACAAGTGAACCGAATTGTGGTACTAGCGGTGCTAGTGGTGGTGGTGTAGGCGCTGCTGCTGCTGCTGATGACGATGATCGGGACGAGGAAGGAACAGAAGAGGATCTGGAGACGGGATCGTCATGGCCATTGCGGCAAAGAAGCAGATTTCGCGAACTTCCAAGCCATTTGACCGACCCTCAACTTCTTTCAGATCGAGTTTTCAAGACGAGGACGAACTGGAATTGGTACTGGACGAGTTGAAAATTGCTGACGAAAAAATTGTCCTGGACGACCACGGGAAAGCTTGCTACTACCTGCCGGGAGACGAGCACAACGAGGCAACCCGGTTTATTGTAAACCTTTTTTCTCAGTGGGCGAACAAGGTAAAAGGGATTGCTGGCGAGAATACCAATGTCAGACTTGGACCTCGACTCCCTGGGGCACCGCCACCACGAAAGCGACGCAAGCCAAAAACGAGACTACCCGACGTTGCAATATGGGGTCGATCAAAGTGTGATTTGTTCCCGGATGGAAGAGTCAAAACTCCTATGCGAGCCTCACCGGGGATTGCACAACCCAAGGTTCATCCCCACGTGGTTATCCAGGTCAGTGTCTTCAATGATGAGGACTATGAAGTCGATGCCGTGAATGATCTCTCGTCTCGCGCAGTTGCTGGGCAGGGAACCCAACCTCGTCTGTCGGTCCTGATCAAAGAACGCCGGGCTGATCCTTTGCAGAGTGTGCAGGCTGCTGGCTTTGACATTTACTATCTTCCAAATGGAACTTATTTTCAAGACGCGCAGAGCGGAATCAACAATGCAAGACATGTTGTTTATAACCATGGTGGACCCGATGTTGTTGTGACCATTACGGAGGGGGACCTGGGAGGCTTCCATCTGAGTCTTTGGCAGTCGTTCAAGGACTACATTCTGGGTGGTGGCACGGACTTTGAGATTAGCATGGCGGAGCTCTGGAGCTGTATGTACTAAATTTTCGGATTTAGAAATTGTTAATGGGTGGATGGGTCCATCATTTACGACAAACCAGGAGCAAATTAAAGCCGGAACAAGTCCAAATATTGGAAGACATTGGGTTTGTGTGGAATGCCAGCAAGGAACGACCCTGGGAAATTCAATTGGCGGCCCTTCGGCGCTTTTACGAACAACATCACCATTTTCGAGTGCCTCGATTTCACGTCGATGAAGTGAGTGGATTCAAATTGGGGCAATGAATTCCTAGTTTGCGACGAAAAGATGCCGCTCTCAAACCCTCACGACGACGAGATTTGGAACGATTGGGATTTTTTGCTCCCGAGAGCTCCTCCCACCAAGAAACACAGCAACAGCAGCAGCAGCAGCAGCAGCAGCAGCAGCAGCAACAAGAGGATTCCGACTTTTTGACGGATCCATCCGCCTCGCAGACCATGGAATTTGCGTCTCCGATTACATCACAATTAGAATCCCTCTATCAAAACAGCAATCTCAATCATCCGGGTGCGAATTGGAGCGACTATGGTCTGACGCGGGGATGCGTCCTCGACGACCACCGCCACGACTGCGACATCGACAACCTGTTCCACCACCGCAGTTCCATCGTTATCCCTCCTCTCTCAACATTATCAACAACATCAACAACAAGGGGAACTCGATTCCTCCTCGGTATTTTTGCCCACTTCCTTGGTGGATGACTCCTCCTCACAACCACAACATAAACCCTTTGCCCCCTTGTCTTTGGTATCGTCCGCTTTAGCACCATCACAACCGGCCAATCGATCTCCTCCATATCACCGTGCGCCGAACGCTACGACGACGACGACCAGTCGCAGCCTGTACGATCCGCAAAACACTAGTGTACAGCCACGGTGGCACAGGGAATGGCATTCATGCGGCAACCCTCGGAACAGTTGACAACGCAATCCTCGTCCGTCCCCACAGCTGCAGGAGTGGCCACCAACGCCACGAGCGATCCCCATGTGCAAGTGATTGAATTGTAGAAATACACCATCAAGCTACTTACTACATACCATTCTGGGGAGCAGCGACACCGTCCGATTCACACTGTATCAGCTTTCCCAATGTCGAGGAAGCGGCTCGTAGGATTCACGGTGTGGCGCATCGGACGCCCGTCTTGACATCCTTGTCCATGGATCGAGCAGCATCGGCTGGACAAGCCAGTTCGACCGAACATCGCTTGTTTTTCAAGGTGGAAGCCCTTCAAAAGACGGGGTCGTTCAAATTTCGTGGTGCCTTGAATGCGATACAACATTTAATAGAACAGAAACGAGCAACAGCCAGCGACCAAGGTGAACCAGAAGCAGTGTCCTTTTGTACCTCTACGTCCGTAGATGTATAGGGAAAGGTAGTGTAGTCCACGAGATTTGGCACGCATATAAAGTGCGACTGCCGCTTTCCAGCTGCTATTGAGAGATGGCATCATGAGAATCTTTTTTGGGCCTAGAGTCCACGTCTCTCATCATTGACACAAAATGAAGTCCATGTATGGGTCGACGATTGTTTCATTCGTCATTGTTCAGACTCTTGCTTTGGTCTCATCTCTGCAAATGTCTGCATCCATGAATTCTCCCTCTTCGAAAGCTGTGCTCTATGACATGCCTGTCAGCAACAATGGGGCACGGTGCCGAGCCATTATTTACAAAAAGGGCTTGTCCGATTCGGACGTGGCGATCGTGAAACCAGCAGACATTGGTGGTCTCCGCTCCGAAGAATACTTGAAGATCAGTCCGCAGGGTAAAATGCCATGTCTCGTGTGTCACGATACTGGCATGAACCTGGCCGAATCGGATACCATTGCGAGATACCTTCTCTCCAAATACTCACACGTCGGACCTTCGTTTCAACCAGACAACCCGAAATCAAACCTCATTGCTCGCTTCAATGACCTGTACTTGACGACAATCCAAGGCTGTATGTATAGAGCCTCTGGTCCTTTTGGCATGTTTGGTACGAGAAAGGATGCAATTGCTGAGTACACCAAACAGCTCAACGTGATTGAAACTATGATCGATGGAAATGACGATGAGGGGATCTACCTTTGTGGATCGGAAGTTTCCTTGGCGGATGCGACGTTGTTTCCCTCGTGTGTTTTTGCGGCGTACATGCTATCCAAATTTGATGTCAATCCACCCCTTCCACCAAGAATGACGCAGTGGTTTAATTTGCTAAAAGAACAGGATGCTACTTTTACCAAGATATACGACGAAATTATGGATGCATTCAAAGCATGGGAAGAACGAGAACGATGGAGTGCCCTTTTGGGGGCAGGAGTGCGAGACGAGGATCCAGCCACACTCTTTGATAAGATTATTGCGGGAGATATACCAGCAACAGTTGTCAAGGAGACGGACAAGGCTCTGGCGTTCAAGGACATCAACCCTGCTGCCCCAGCGCATGTGTTGGTGATTCCCAAGGACCGAAACGGCCTGACTCGCTTGGGCAAAGCGACCAACGAACACGCGGACATTCTTGGTCATTTGATGGTCGTCGCTGCGGAGGTTTCCCGAGACAAGGAGCTGGGATTTGGAGATGGAGCGAGAATCGTTATCAACGACGGTCCCGATGGAGGCCAAGAAGTAATGCACCTCCATATTCACGTGATTGGCGGTCGCTCGATGCAGTGGCCGCCGGGCTAGCTGGAGTGATCGATGTTTCGGTTTGATTAGTAGGACATGTAGGTTTGGCCATTGCTTCAATCTAATCCGCCCCTACCAATGCATGATACAAAATACAAACGCCATCGCCAAAACATGGTTGTACGTTGCAGCTTGTAACTTACAGCGTTCTAATAGGAGCAGGAGGGCTACGTAGTCTATTCTTCCAGCTGCCGCACGCACGCCGCAACGTGACGCGGCTAGAGTTTCTTGTCGCATAGCAAGTCAATCGGTCGCATTTCATATCAGCAGCTCGCAACCCCAGTCGCATATCAAGAACAGCTGTCGTCGTCTGCTGTCGTCGTTCGTCTCTTACTGCCACTGCCACTCATGCAATTTGCAATAATTATAATGAAGATATTTTTCGTTTATTGGCCATTCCGCTTATAAGAAGTGTGGAACTGAGGTGGACGAAGAGAGAACAGCTTGTCGCTGTTCGTGGTTTCGTTTCTCGCGTCAGTCAAACACCAACACGCGAAACACGAAACACATCTTGTGTCAACAAGATCGATGGCAAATTACATTTCTCTCACAATTTCAAAATCTCCGGAGACATCATTCTGTTCACTATATCCGAAGTCAACTCTCGAACATTGAAAGGAAACCATGGCCGACAAGGTGTTGATGACAAACGAGAAGGCGATTGGATTCATTCACACAATGAACTACAACGCGGCTGCCGCACTTCTTGCTGAAGGGATGGCAATGATTGAACAAGAATACCGACGAAATGATGGCCTCGTGACAAGATCTGACGTCGATCTAATGGAATGCGACAAATACCCAAATCTTCACACAGTGAACTTTGACTCAATGTCCCTTGGTCCATCAATAAAATGCGAAAATGGGGACGTCGTCGTTGGAGACAACGTGAATCCATTTGTCATGTACCCAAATGCTTTGATGATTCCACATGAAGTGGCGTCATCGACAAGTGAAGAAGACTATCATTTCGTCTGCAGCATTTTGCTGTACAACTACGGCCTAAGCCTTCATTTACATGGTCTTTCACATGGCAGCGAAGAATATTTGGAAGACGCTCTCTTGTCGTACGAGATGGCTTTGGGTTTGGTGGCCTTGGCTGGCAAAAGACCTTTGGTCAGCATGCTTGAACTGGCGCTGCTCAACAACTGTGGCCACATACACAGCTTCTTCATGACTACAAATCAAGTACATGCTTGTCTGGAACGGATGCAATTATTGCTCCAATCGCTTACCAATGGTTGGTCGCAAAGTCTTCCGGAAGCGCTGGCCTCATTTGCATTCAATTTGGTATACAATGCCCCTCAGTATGCACGACCTGCTCCCGCCGCATGACAAACTACTCCAACCAATTTTGATTCTTGACGCGAGACAAAGTTTTGTCCCGCTCTAATTTTCCTGTAAACACTGATGTAAATAGCTAGAAAGCAATAGACTACACGTATCGAAAATCGTTGTTTCACTTGTGTTTTTCGATGATGCCGATGCGAAGCAAGAACTTGTTTGAGAACATGTCCAGGCAACAGCCAACAGCCTCTCTAGAGAGAGACTCTGTTATGTTGGTATTCCGCGTTCCGGAATATCCGAACCCGTAGACATACACGCTTGTAGGAGTAGCTCGTTCTCGAAGTAGCCTACCTGGGTAGGTGTAGTGATAGGAGTAGCATGTTCCTTATCGAAGACCATAGACCATAGATCATAGATGTCTGACTCTGACAGTGTTGTGCAAGATTGACATCTGCAGAAACCACCCCCAGTTCCCTTTCCAGGTCAGAGAAGGGGCTATCTGGGGATAGTTCGCATTGGTGCATAGCACTGCCAACAGCCACCTCCGCATAAGATGCTGAAGAGTGAAGAGACGCCGTCACGCAGTCGCAGGGCACCCCTCGACCACGCCATACACTTTACCCAATAGTATCGAGCTCTCGAACAAATCCGAAATCCGAACCGCAGCATGCAGCACTCGCGTGGCAAAAAAAGGACACAAGCCAAATCCGAACCGCGATCAGGTATGTGGTGGGGCTTAATTAGAGTGTTACGCTTACATTCTCAGTTAACTGACAATTAGTCAGTAAAGAGAAAGTAACACACCTCTACCTATGCACTCTCCACCGACATCAAAGCCATCCGAGTTGTTGTTCTGCGTTGGATCTACTTTCCAACCGAAAAGTCAGTTGGAACAGTCGGAGACGGAAAGGTGGTTGCCGTATCATCCAGTGACGAGGAATACCGAAGAGCTGAGGCAACCCGATCTTGAAAGGAGTTCCTTGTCAAGTGAACACAACAAACAGCTCCATTCAGTTCTTATAGCATGTTCCGAGGACTTGGCCATTCGATGACTTCCGGTTGGTTTGGGTCGTCGTCGTTGGGTCCAGCCTTGGTTTCCAGGATGCTTTGGATCCTCGTCGTCGCCACTAGGTTTCCACCACATTGGTAGCTCTACAGATGCCATTTACAACAGGGACCTTATGGGGAATGGCACCAACCAGTCCAATCGAGGAATGGCAATCCCCATCCGAAACCACGACGACACCAGAACCCATCCAAGATCAAAAACCCTTGACAGTTGACAGGCTTATTGTCGTACAATCCTTCCAAATTCAAGGCGGGTGCTTTGATTCGCAAAACAATTATGCGCAATCACTGGCATTCCACTCCTCCGCGACAATGGAATCCGGCACAAGATGACCATGACACCTCCAATTCCACGAATACGGCTTCGTCGTCTCCACCACCGGCCATTGTCTTGATTGATGTCGGAAATTTCCGTGGCAAATCTGGTTTTGCCCTGTCGCATGCCGAATTGGTTCATGGCCTATCGGTATGGACCGGAATTTGTCAACTCTCCTTAATTGTCGATCATGGCAATGTCGGAGCGGCCAATTATATACCCACATCACAATTGGCCATTGTCTTTGCCGGACGACGGTGCAAGGCGGACGATGTCATTGCCCATGACGTTCACGACTTTTTGGCCACCACGTCCACGGTCATTCGGACCAATGTCGTGGTGGTGGTTCTGGCCGATCCAGGATTGATCGATCGATGTCGTCGACGAACGGGATTGCGAAAAACTGTCACCATTGTTCAACCCTTGACACTTTTGGAAGATTTGGAGCATATTTTAGAAGCGGTGCCCATGCCAAAGGAACCACACGACACGACCATGACACACGATGGAACCACGTCGGTGGACTCCGCATCCTCCTCCTTGGAACCGGAAATCAAGGCCATGGATCATGGAATTAAATTAGGTACCGAATTGTTGGAAGCGGAAGCCATACTTCGAACCAAGTGAGGGATCAAGCACAAACGCAAGGGCAAACTCAAAGCCAAGGTACGATCCTTGCGAGAAAAATTGCTCAAATCCTCATTGCCCTTGTTGAATCAAGTCGTGGCTGATGTCTTGAAACAAGGACCGCAACAAGCCTTTGGCGGTGGTCATCATCATCCACAACCACCAACGGAATCCTCCTTGCCACGACCAGCACCACGACTGTCCCCGGAACAACAAAGGGGAAAAATTGCGCAAATCCATGAGTCGCAAAGAAAAGACGGGTGATCGCGTCATTTTGGCCGAACAATGGCGACGTGAACTCAAAGAACAAGTCGCTGCATGTCCTCCTACGGCATGGATCAATGCCACTGACCTTTCCAATCACAATCTCAATATCACCAATGGTACAACTGTGTCCGATACCAACACGACCATGACAACAACATCAACCAACACCAACACCAGGATGTCAGCCAACATGGCCATGGCTCATGTATTTCAATACAATACCAATCATTATACTCCTCGACCTGGAGCATACGGACAGACATCGTGGATTCAGAATTCCGTGCCCTTGTCGTCGTTGTCGTCTCCCTCTGTCGTGGATGGCCTGATCTCGTCGTCGGCAGCAACGGCCGATTATGTCCTTCCCAATTCCACGTCCTCGGGATTGGTGGTGATTTCCGATACCCATGGAGTTGAAAAAACCTTGGCCAATGAAGAAGACAGAACAAGTCTACCGGATGGTGATGTCTTGTTGCATTTGGGTGATTTTGCCATGGATGGGAGTCAGAAAAAGAGCTCGGTGGTTCGATTCGATCAATGGCTGGCCCAACAACCACATGTCCACAAAATTATCGTTCGTGGCAATCACGATCCTTGAACCTGGTTCCCCGAAACCTCCGGTGCCACTTTTGTCACGACACCCAAAACGGTCATCATTGGAGACTTTGTCTTTGCTCTTGTACCACACTTGTCAGGAAGCAAATTGTCATATCGACTCTAATAGCTAGAAATACAACACTATAGCGTATGCATAATTTTATTACTTCTTTGCATTAAGAGAAAATACGGCTTGGCGTCGGATGTGTTTCGATCGATACAACGGGACGGGACGCGACACTCCATCCAACCATCCCACGCAACGCACCACACCTTGTACACAATATCGAGTAGAAAATGAAGGTCAGAACATGTACCTTTTTCCATTCGAAAGGTAACAACCAGTCCAACCATGGTCATAGGGACGATTGTAAGGTTTCGAATGGAAAAAGGTACATGTTTAGGGTTTCGGACCGACCTCTGAAGCACCATGGTTTTCCACGATAACCCGTGTTGCATCCGACGAATTTTCTTTTTGCGCGCGGGCGCGCGCCAGCCCGCTTTCTGGACAACTGACACATACCTGATCGTGCGCTGTGTCCGGCGTTTGTCGTTTCTACCACACTGTAGGAAAGACAGTACTAGGTAGGGCGTACAATGGGACATCCTGAGGACAAGCGGGGAACGAAGACACCTATTCTCGAAGAAAGGTCCATGGAAAAACCGACATGGGAGATGGGAGACATCATTTCGAGACGCAGAATGAAAAAAATGAAACCTAAACTCCACATTTTATCTGGGGGTGAAATGATGTGCCCCCTTGTCTGCTAGGAGCTGAATGCCATGATTGCTACATGAAACGTCATTGCCGGTAAGTCATAACAAGGGGTAGAAGTACCGTTAGTGGGGGTCCTCTTATGCCAAGAAGGTATTAGCGTCTACTCCTATTTACTCCTAAATCTTATTGCGAGAGGCCGTAAAGCTACGTGGCCATGAACGAGGACTCAAATCCGAACCTCGGATCAACGCAAGCGATGAAGAATGAAGAAGTAACAAGCACCAATCAATCTCTTTCTCCATGTTCCGTGTCTGATGTCTTTTACATTCGTTCTTACAAGCTTGTATCCCATGTCCCATGTGTTTTGTGCTCGTGGGGCTATGGGGTCCTAATTGTTGTTATGGCAAATCACAGAATGATGAGCGGAAAGGCCGTTGCGTCCTACGGAGACGTGGCATGACGGGCAACTGTTTGATTGGCAGGGAAATGCCGGGACAAGATCGTCCACCAACTTTAAAGTCGGTAGCAAGAAGTGCAAGCTTCATTGCCACACGACCGAATGATGATGACGACATCGATGGACCGGAGATCTTTCGGTGAAGAAAAATGCAGGAGGAACTGCAGATCTGGTAAATTTGACAGCACGGATCGTTGCTAGCACGTTCATGTTTTGTCTCTTCAATCTACACTTCTCAGGAAACAATAACCAATTACTCTTAAAATTTGGTGCTTTGACTGGCCTCAGTCGAAGCTTTGAATTCTGGATGTTGCCATGATTGCCGTGGTTTTATCAAGCACATGTAGTGTGCAGCAGTGTTAATTCGCCACTGAAAGAAAATATAGCTTTGTCTACACGAATGTGAAACCATGCACGTTGGGTCAACCAAAAGAGAATGCTTTTGCATGTAACTCTCTCTTTATATATATGTTGATGATGGCTTATCTAGTCTGTATGTAAGTAAGTTTCTTGTCGGAAATGATGAGACACAACCTAGCCGCCTTTGTGATCTAGTTGGTGGGATTGTACAACTGACCACAGGGGACTGTCTTCCTCACCATCTTTTGGTAGGCTTTCTTGAAGGCCTTAAAGAATGCCTGTTTATTCTGAGCAAACTCGACGGTAGCTCGGAAAACAGCGCCCTCTGGATTGCGGAAAGGGCAGGGGAAGGGAGTGAAACCGGGGGGAAGGGGACCACCCTCCGGAAAGGGTCCTCCATTAAGAAGATTACAAACGGACGCATCGAAGTTCGGGGGCAAGTTGCTAACACCACCAAAGACATTACATTCCTCCAGGTTAGTAAAGGCCAAAATAGTATCAGTGTTCAAGAAAGTGACGTCGCCAAACTGGGGGTCGATTATCCACTCGGTCAATGGCTCATTATTAAACGTTTTGGAAATCTTGAGCCAAGGGATGCAGAATTTGGCTTTGAAGTACATGTTGCTGAAAACTTCTGCGTCCGCTTCAAGAACCCAAGTTCCGTCATATCCAGTGTTTGCTGGATTGAGTCGTCCAAGGGTATGCGCGCCCATGAGAGCGACCATGTCTCGACGGTTGAGCCCAAGCCGCCCGGCAAGCTCAACAAGTGTGTTCTCGGCGTCTCCTGGGGCTTCGGCCGATGGGAAGACGTCGGCCTCGCAGCCACAAGGCACGTCCCATCGCCCAAGAGGAATTCGGATGACTGGACCCCCAGTCGCTCGGACTGCGGCACTCCCTCCAATCGCAATCAAATCAGCCATGGAGATGGTCTTGCCCCTCTGCTCGAGGAAACCTTCCTGGACAGTCTTCAGGAACTCAATGGAGTTTTCGAGACCAAAATTCGCTGGCAGACTAGTGTCCACGCAACCATTGGCGCCGCTCAAAGGCTTCGTTGGTTCCCCATTGAAAGGTGCTACGTCATGAAAGGCAAGGCGAAGGAGTTCGCCTGCAGAATCCGTAATCGATCCCGAAAAACTTGTTTGGTTCAGTTGTATTTCGTCAATAATGTACTGCCAAATTCCGCGTGCCTCTTTGAGGGTGAGTCTCTCGTGGTTGTTGTCGTCCGCATATGCTTCGCATGTGCACTGGTTGTTCAACTTCCTCAAGGAGGAGGTCGTGTCCATGGTGCTCTCGTTGATGGAAAGTCCAGACGCATGTGTAGAGCTGTAGGCATGAATCTTGATACCATCCAGAGCACTGATCTTGTTTTTGTCTTGTTCACTACCGAATCGAACCAACAATCCACGAGTGCAGGAAAGCTGCTTCTCGAGCTGGGCATCCGTCCCTTCAAGAACGTCAACTAGATCGGACAGTGTCATACTGCGAGAGTATGTAACCACATACAGATCTTGGTTTTCTTGCGGAGAATTCTCATGGCCAAAGGTCTTTACGAAGAAGGCACTAAGGATGGTAGCAACAGAGATGAGTTTCATTTCGTCTGATATCAAGGCCGTGTAACCAAAGAAAAAATAGAAACAGGGACTTGTGTCTTGGTCTTTTCAACTTTTTGAGATTGTGAACATGATTGAGAAAACTTGACGGATCCATCCATGTCCAAAAAGTCCCTCGATATTGTTCAGTCTTGCCGTAATCTTTGTCTATCGAGCTACTCCCACTACAATTTGCCGTTTAAGTTCGTTGATATCTTGGCCTAGGTTCCAGTAAGAATGAATTGGCCAGTCAGAGGTTGGAGTAGCTCAAGGATGTTGAGAAAGCGATGAAAATGATCGCGGCCTTTTAGGCAAAGCGGAAAAGAGTCTTTCGATTTGCTCACTGGAAAATGTGAGCGGTTAGAAAAAGATACCTGTACGAATATGACCATTGATAGTTAATCGTTATAATGGCCCCTTCGCTCCGTTCTATACGATTGTGTACTAGTACTCGTATAGCACATAGCAACTGTACTGTAGAATTGTAGTACAATCAACAATCACACATCACACATCTTTTTTTGGTTCTTGGGTCTCGAATCTTTTCACAGGCACCGGGAACCGGGAACCGTGAACGGGGAGATCGATTCTCAGACAATGCCCAATGACAAACCGAAAGCACTTTTCGTTTGCCCCTTGTGTACTCCCATCGTTCGTGAAGGAGTCGAGCTTATTTTGAACATTCCTACTGTTGCTGATATTTCTTTTGTGTTCCAGCAAAAGACGAAATACACGATAATCGATAAAACATCATCTCCCGCTCATCGTTCCCCCATCCTCAAACCTGGTCGTGGTGGTTGGTGGTTGGTCATCGAGAAATGGCGAGCGTCTCGTCACGACGTCCTCCTACAAGTCCTACACAATCACATCATGAAGATCATGCCTTGTTCTACTACAATGTGTACTCCACATTTTTTCATGTGAGCAATACGACCTCTGGAAGCAAAAAAATCATCGTTCCGTCAGAGATCACCCTATCCCTCCCACACATCGATTGAGTCATGCAAATGTCACTGGAACATGAAAATAACGGCCAAACTTATCCAAAAGATTCCATGACCATTTCCACCCGTGAAACAGATCCGAAAGGTACGTTTTTGTTTCCCGCGGTGTGTCGGTAGGATCAATTGGAGCGATGCAGTACGCGGCACCGGTTCGAGTTTATCTTCCTTCACCTTTTGCTTCGGCGTGAAATACTTTTGCTCAGGCTCTGCTTGTCCTCTCCTGCTGATAGGAGTGCGACACTAATGCTTCACACTACCACAACCGTTGCCGCTGTGTTGTCTTCTTCAAAAGCCCTACAGCAAACAAGCAACATCAAGACTAGTCTTCACAACTCCTACCAACCAAGGAGTCGGTTATCTACTCAAGACTCCAAGCTAGTAACGATGTAACATGAACCAGTTAAAACGTTTTTTATTCGGATTTGTTTGTTGTCGATCTCAACATCCAGTCTTCATATTTCTTCCAGGAAAACTTGCACCAAGGTAAGTGTAGTCCAGTCTACTTCATGGCTGCCTTACCAGCCCACTTCTATCTTAGCATCTCATATCCTTTATTTGTGACAGGAGACCATCAACAATAACCATGATTTCTCCCATCTACTCATTCAAGGACAAGAACTCGACCAGCATGTCATCCAACCCGTCCTCTAGTAGCATGCTTGCAGACCCGAAGAAGGATGAACCATTTGTAGCGAGTTCCTCGACAAAAACTAACATGACTTTGCATGGCCTCTTGCAACATCGAGGAGGTGGCAATAATTTAGCGAACGACAGCACACCGACGCTTCGCAAACGCCTCAGTGCTCTCAAGTCGAGCGGTCAAGAGGTGGGATGGGCCAATGTCCTAGTCGCCCTTGTCTTGTTGTGTATTGTGACAAACCTTGAATTCACGGTGGTTGACAAGTGGTCCTCAGGTGAACAACCACATGTTCCTTCGCTAGTAGGAATCCCGTCATGGACTGAACATTTCTTGGGTCAGGCACAAGATGTCATTTTTAATCCGTTTCATGTCTTATATCAACCCACAACGAATGATACCGAACAAGATGCAGTCTTACGAAAGAGTCTGCTTTCATACCGTGAACGTGCCTCACTGCTCAAGTTTGAAGCAGATCTTGGTGTGGACCCTTCGTCGGAACATTTCACCAAGCGAACCAAAAGTATTGCTTTCATGATCAAGCTGGATGGCCAGTGGTTCCAGTTGAACCAAAACTTTTTTAATCAAAACGCTGACTACAATGACTTTTCCGGAGGCTACAAACGATTCTACGACACTCTCCCGCCTGAGTTTGTGCGTGAACCAGCCACAATCAAACTCATGGATGCCTTTCAAGCCAAATACAACCTTCCTGATGGCGAGTTGATTCTATTGCAAATGCAAACCAGTTGGGTCTTTCCGGGAGACGAAGATCGGTGCTTGACCGGACAAGGTATTCATACCGATGGGGCCGATCGGGCCATGTTGGTTGTGTTGAATCGAGACAATATTGAAGGTGGTCGGAATGCCATATATAAAGATGTTCATGGCCAAAATGCGGTCATCAAGCCGTTTGTACTCAAGGAAGGTGACTCTCTTTTCTGGAAGGACAATCAGGTCTTTCACCATGTGGAACCGGCACAAGTTAAGGATACTTCCAATGTGGAAGGCCCGAGTGGTACTCGAACTGTCATTATTGCGCACTATCCGGCTATGCACTACATTACGGGTCACCAGAACTGGAACAATCGTCTTGTTTACGAGCAGGAGAGCATGGTAGGCAACACCACGGATGATGACGAGTTAGTAGGCGTTGTCACGACAGCCTTGGAGAGTATTTATTCTTGGACCAAAGGGTTATAAGTGGTAGACCGGACGTAGATCCTCCACAGAAGGATAAGTTTTTGAAGAAATAGAAAACTAACCGATTCCTAAATAGTCAATGCGCGTTTTAGCATGTTAGACTTCTTGTCGTGTCATTCTAGGCCGTACGATTGATACCATAGTTCAAGTCTTTGATAGTCCAATAGGCATAGCCAACAAAGTCTGATTGTACGCTCTAGCGTTATGATAGCTTGAAAGCGGTCGCGAAAGCAATTTAGCAGTATTGCTTTTTATGGAAAAAGATATCACAATAACGCTAGACACTCTTTTGGACGTGATCGAAAAAAGATTCGATCACTCTCTCCTTCACCATGAGATGACCTTTTGAGCGTATGGTGTCGATGCGTCCTGGCAAGAACGAGGAAATGATCTTGTTGGAAGTCTACAAGGTGATTCAACTAGTCAAAAGTTTGTTTTTGATGGTTTTCCTTGGCTCACTCTACATCATTGGGCCGTTCGATGAATCGTCCATTTCCTCGGGCCAGTACAAGCTTTTTATTCATCATGACTGGGGTGGTTGCGATGCAAGTCTGTTCAGTCAAACCGTTCAGGGGGCGACAATGCCTGACATCCTTGGCCTACAGCAAATCTTTATGGATTCCACGACAAAAGAAGTACGAACTGTGGTCCAATCACACACCTCATTCAACAGCAAAACACCAGCTTTCCAATTCATCCATAGTTTGTACGACATTTTGGGCGTTTCAGCCAGTCCAAGACACAAGGCCCACTTGATGAATATATCCGACTTTGATCCTCATTCTCTGCAGTGGAATGCATCAAGTAGCGTTAGTGAAGGCACAACAGAGGATCCCTGTGATCAAGACGAGATGGCATTGCAAGAGAAAGGCAGTGCTTTGTTTTGATATGGTGATTTCCAATCCTCCCTCTATACCCAGGGAAATGGCTGTCTTAGATTCCACCGTTCCAGACTATGAAAGTCACGTGGCTCTGCCAGGTGTGGATGCAGATGGGATGCAAGTGATTCGTGAGATTGTCCACGTGGTTCAATCCGGGTGCCATTTGTTGAACGGCAGTGCATCCTACGCATACGGTCTTGAGTCAAAAATGGCTGTCGTCCTCGTCCTCATTGGTAGATCCAGAGGAAGGCAAATCTCTTACATCAACGTCTCCTAACTTGGTGCAGGATTCAACGGTCACAAGAGCACCCCAAGGTGTGTGGAATTCGTTCAAAACGTGCAAGACTTTGCGGCCAAAACCGATTTGTACAGCTGGGTGTCGACCGGGATGCGAGCTGCAACGATTGAGATTTGAGGCAGTAGGAAATATATACTTCGATTGATGCCTGGGACCTTCTTTGCCAGTTTCGTCAACTTCAAACATCAGACATATACTGTGAGGCTACTGCATGATGGTCTAATGAATCCTTTGAGCTGCCTGGGCAATACCACTTCACCTTTTCGTTAGGAAAAAATCAACAAGAAACTCGAGATCTGGCAAAATTGCCAACGTGGATCGTTTCTAACACGTTCAGGTCTTGTTCCTTCCTGGATGGACATCTACAACAAGTGACAACCACACCTCTCAGGAAACAACCTCCGACATGTCACCCATTACTGCGCAGATATGGTGCTTTGACTGCTCTGTCGAAGCTTTGGATTCTGGATCTTGCCATGAATACTGTTATTTCTTTCAAGCCGATACTTTGTGCAACAATGCCAATTTGCCGCTGAAAGGAAAGATGGCTATGTTTACACGACTATGAAGTCATGCAAGGTGGGTTTAGATCTATCGAAATCTAGCCGAACCAAAAGAGAACGCTTTTCCATGTAACTCTCTCTTTATATATATGTTGATGGTGGCTTTATGTAGTATGTTTGTAAGTTACTTCCGTCTTGACAATGATTAGACACAAAAAGGCCTCCTTTGTGATCTAGTTGGTGGGATTGTACAACTGACCACAGGGGACTGTCTTCCTCACCATCTTTTGGTAGGCTTTCTTGAAGGCCTTAAAGAATGCCTGTTTATTCTGAGCAAACTCGACGGTAGCTCGGAAAACAGCGCCCTCTGGATTGCGGAAAGGGCAGGGGAAGGGAGTGAAACCGGGGGGAAGGGGACCACCCTCCGGAAAGGGTCCTCCATTAAGAAGATTACAAACGGACGCATCGAAGTTCGGGGGCAAGTTGCTAACACCACCAAAGACATTACATTCCTCCAGGTTAGTAAAGGCCAAAATAGTATCAGTGTTCAAGAAAGTGACGTCGCCAAACTGGGGGTCGATTATCCACTCGGTCAGTTCCTGATTATTAAACTGTTTGGTGACCTTGAGCCAAGGGATGCAGAATTTGGCTTTGAAGTACATGTTGCTGAAAACTTCTGCGTCCGCTTCAAGAACCCAAGTTCCGTCATAGCCAGTGTTGTCTGGATTGAGTCGTCCAAGGGTATGCGCGCCCATGAGAGCGACCATGTCTCGACGGTTGAGCCCAAGCCGCCCGGCAAGCTCAACAAGTGTGTTCTCGGCGTCTCCTGGGGCTTCGGCCGATGGGAAGACGTCGGCCTCGCAGCCACAAGGCACGTCCCATCGCCCAAGAGGAATTCGGATGACTGGACCCCCAGTCGCTCGGACTGCGGCACTCCCTCCAATCGCAATCAAATCAGCCATGGAGATGGTCTTGCCCCTCTGCTCGAGGAAACCTTCCTGGACAGTCTTCAGGAACTCAATGGAGTTTTCGAGACCAAAATTCGCTGGCAGACTAGTGTCCACGCAACCATTGGCGCCGCTCAAAGGCTTCGTTGGTTCCCCATTGAAAGGTGCTACGTCATGAAAGGCAAGGCGAAGGAGTTCGCCTGCAGAATCCGTAATCGATCCCGAAAAACTTGTTTGGTTCAGTTGTATTTCGTCAATAATGTACTGCCAAATTCCGCGTGCCTCTTTGAGGGTGAGTCTCTCGTGGTTGTTGTCGTCCGCATATGCTTCGCATGTGCACTGGTTGTTCAACTTCCTCAAGGAGGAGGTCGTGTCCATGGTGCTCTCGTTGATGGAAAGTCCAGACGCATGTGTAGAGCTGTAGGCATGAATCTTGATACCATCCAGAGCACTGATCTTGTTTTTGTCTTGTTCACTACCGAACCGAACCAACAATCCACGAGTGCAGGAAAGCTGCTTTTCGACAGTAACATCAACCCCTTGAAGGACGTCAGCCAAGTCAGACAGCGTCATGCTATGTGAGTAGGAGACGACGTATAGATCTCCATTGGTATTGTCTCGGAGAGAGTTCCCGTAGCCAAAGGCATTTGCAAAGAAGTAGGTAGTGAGGAGGGTGAGGGCAAATGAAAGCTTCATTTCGACTTGTCGCTGAAAGCTTATCAACTGTAGAATTTATGAGAAACGTATTGGCTTCTGTGAGTTTTCAATTTTTGAGACCACATGGTCTGCAAATCAACGTATCTGTCTTGATCATGCACATCCCACCCACCCAATAAAGTCGAGTGTGAGCTCTCCCAACAGTTGGCGTTGGCAGTCATTTTATATCTTGGTCATTCGAAATGTCTCCATTGAAAGGTTCCAGTAAGAATGAAGTACTCGAAAGAAGTTGGAGTTCATCATTATATTGGAGCTTTACAATTTCCCACGGGAAACTTGATGAAATTGTGAGCACGGTATTGCGCTACTCGTATTGAAGATGACTACAATCTCTAAAATATGACCACCACTCTATATAGATTAGTACGAGTACAACTCCGACCTTTTGACAAGCTTTTAATATAGCCCTGGCTAGTCACTCACTTGACAGTTTGTAGAGCTCTGACCCGCGCTAAGGATCAGCTGATCCGAGGATCCGCACCGACTGACCACGGCGAATCCGGTGAGCAATTGTTAGCGCCTACTACGGACCAGACCACAATCAAAGCTCTTTGAGCATTGAACGTCTAAGCCACAGACAATAACCATTAGCGCCATGGAATGTGACAGTTATTCGGAACAAGATGATGGCAGTGAGGACACAGCTGTCATTATGACAAGAATTATCTGTCCTTCGAAGTCTGGATCAAGAAAAATGGATGATGTGGTCAACAGTTGATGTATTGGATCCGAGATCCAAGAAAATGCCTTGTCTTACAGAAGGTTGAATGGCAAGAGTTTGGAGTGCAGTTTTGAATGAGCTTGTCGCCCTCCAGAAGGAGGGGAAACAACAATGCCAACAAACTAAGTTAAGCAGGAAAAAATTGTGGCCGTCTAGCATCACCACAACAACACCAGAAACAAGCAGTGACCATGGAGGATACTGATTGGATGGACAAGTTTGATTACAGGAGTGTTGAATCTCCCAAGACAGTTCATTCCTCAGTTTTGTTGACGACTAAAGTCC
This sequence comes from Epithemia pelagica, assembly GCA_946965045.2. NCBI lineage: Eukaryota > Bacillariophyta > Bacillariophyceae > Surirellales > Surirellaceae > Epithemia > Epithemia pelagica. Next base: position 991,383 of record OX337237.1, read on the forward strand.
GAATTGAGTTACAAGGATATCAAGAAGCTCCCAGCTTTTCCATACAAGACTTCCTGAACCAAAATTGGAATATTGTCTTCCAGAATAAATCATAGCTTTATTTAGTATTAAGGTTTCTTTATGCATACTTTCCTTTATGGGCATGCAATGGGTCCATTGTCTGTATATCTATGTTGCCTAAGCTATTCTAGGGCTGAGACTACCTACGCTATGTTGCTTCGTATCGCATGCGCTGATCGTGCTCACCCACATGCTCACCCAATGACTTTCAGGGTGAGCGATCAGCGCTGATCGGGTTCGCGTCGACCAGTCACGGAGGGTCAGAGCTCTAACAGTTTGATGTTTGATCTCTCCAACTTTTACGAGTACACTGACAATGACCGGAGAAGCACGATCATTTTAAAGGTTTTAAGTGTGACCGGTGGATGACCAGCAGAGAAGAGAGAAGAGAGCCAAGAGGTTAGTGTTGGGGTAACGGTCTGATTCTGATGGGCACGAGGAACGCTCCCATCTAGGAATGATGGTAGCGATCCCATTACCCAGGCATGCCTTTCAAGGATGGTTGCAATGGGAGCGTTCCCATTAGCACGCAGGGCACGTTATGTTACCCCTAGATTACCCCTAGGTAGATAGCCCCATTCCTAGGGCATGCCCTTGCTCATTCTACGGAAAAACCAAGATCTCATGCAAAATGAGTGCACTTCGTGCTTGTATTCGCTCCTGGGAATGCCCATGGTCATTTTGACAGCAATGGGCACAGGGGTATCGTGCCCAACTTGCCCATGACCGCGGGCATTCCACGTGCCACATTCCCCCAACACTACAAGAGGTGCAGCCCATAATGAACTCATTGAGATGCAGGGCTTACTTGTATTTCGAAATCCAGAATCCCCGAGTGAAACGCTGTAACCTCTTGGGCACAGGGCAAAGCGATTTCACGACTACGACCACAAGACGGCAAGACCGGACGTTCAAAAGAGTCGGTCAACAGAGCCAAGAGCTGCAATCACCAAAAAATCAGCAATCACCACCTTTCATCCAATGAACAATGAACTCGTTGAGATGCAGGGCTTATTTGTAATCTGAAATCCGGAACCCCCAAGTGAAACGCTGTAACCTCTTGGGCACAGGGCAATAATCTCGAACATCTCCCTCTCATCTTTCCCCCGTCCTCAAGCATGGTCGTGGTGGTGAGTGGTTGGTCATCGAGCGAGGGCAGAGCGTCTCGTACACGACATGCTCCTACAAATGCTACATGATCACATCATGACGACCATGCCTTGTTATGATACACGATATCTCCAACATTTTTCAAGAGCAATACGACCTCTGCGAACAAAGAAAGCCTCGGTCAGCACTCGGTAAGAGATCGAGCTTTCCTTTTTCCCACACTTCGATAGAGTCATGCGAATGTCACTGGAACATGAAAATAACGACCAAACTTATCCAGCAGATTCCATGACCATTTGCAACTGCGAAACAGATCCGAACGGTTTTTTCTTTGTTTCCCCGGTGTGTCGCTATGATATACTGGAACGTTACGGTACGCGCAAACGGTTCGTATCTTCCTGACCCATCTGCTTCGGTTGGCTTCTCCTGTTGATTGGAGTGCTAATGCTTGACACTTGACACTACCGCAACCGTTGTCGCTGTGTTGTCAGTTGTCATTCTTCAAAAACACAACATCAAGACTAGGATTTGCTACTCCTAGTAACTATGTGACCCCGCACATGACCTAGCTAAAAATAGTTTCCCTGATTCGGAGATTTGTTTGTTGTCTATATCAAGAACATGCAGCCTTCATAATTCGTCCAGGAAAACTTACATGCACCAAGGTGAGTGTAGTCCAGTCTTCTTCATTGCAACCTCACCAGCCCGCTTCCATCTTAGCATCTAACCTCCTGTTTTGCTTGTGACAGGAGACCATCAACAATAACCATGATTTCTCCCATCTGCTCATTCAACGACAAGAACTTGACAAGGATGTCATCCAATCCGTCCTCCAGCACCAAGCTTGCAGACCCAAAGAAGGATGAAACGTTTGCAGCTAGTTCATCGACAGAAACAAGCATGAGTTTGCATGGCCTCTTGCAATATCGAGGTGGTAGCAATCGTTCTAAACCGAATGCCAGAACACCAACGCTTCGCAAACGCCTCAGTGCTCTCAAGTCGAGCGATCTAGGGGTGGGATGGGCCAATGTCCTCGTCTCCCTTCTCTTGTTGTGTATTGTTACGAACCTTGAGTTCACGGTGGTTTACAAGTGGTCCTCAGGAGAACAACAAAATGTCCCTTCACTAGTAGGAATCCCGTCATGGACTGAACATTTCTTGGGTCAGGCACAAGATGTCTTTTTCGATCCGTTTCATGTCTTACATCAACCCACCACGAATGATGCCGACCAAGATGCAGTGTTGAGAAAAAGTCTGCTTTCATACCGTGAACGTGCCGCACTACTCAAGTTTGAACCAGATCTTGGTGTGGACCCCTCTTCGGAACATTTCACCAAGCGAACCAAAAGTATTGCTTTCATGATCAAGCTGGATGGCCAGTGGTTCCAGTTGAACCAAAACTTTTTTAATCAAAACGCTGACTATAATGACTTTTCAGGAGGCTACAAACGATTCTACGATACTCTTCCGCCTGAGTTTGTGCGTGAACCAGCCACAATCAAACTCATGGATGCCTTTCAAGCCAAATACAACCTTCCTGATGGCGAGTTGATTCTATTGCAAATGCAAACCAGTTGGGTCTTTCCGGGAGACGAAGATCGGTGCTTGACCGGACAAGGTATTCATACCGATGGGGCCGATCGGGCCATGTTGGTTGTGTTGAATCGAGACAATATTGAAGGTGGTCGGAATGCCATATATAAAGATGTTCATGGCCAAAATGCGGTCATCAAGCCGTTTGTACTCAAGGAAGGTGACTCTCTTTTCTGGAAGGACAATCAGGTCTTTCACCATGTGGAACCGGCACAAGTTAAGGATACTTCCAATGTGGAAGGCCCGAGTGGTACTCGAACTGTCATTATTGCGCACTATCCGGCTATGCACTACATTACGGGTCACCAGAACTGGAACAATCGTCTTGTTTACGAGCAGGAGAGCATGGTAGGCAACACCACGGATGATGACGAGTCAGTGGGCGTGGTCACGAAAGCTTTGGAGAGTTTTTATTCTTGGACCAAAGCGTTCTAAGTGATAGACCGGACGAAGATCCTTGACAGAAGGATAAGTTTTTGAAAAATTGAGCAAGAAATTGAAAACTAACCGATTCCTACATAGTTAATGCGCGTTTTAGAATAATGGACTTATTGTTTTGTCATTCTAATTCTAGGCCAAATAATTGTTGGTAGTCCAATAGGCATAGCCATCATATCAGAATGTACGCTCTAGCATTATTATAGGCTGAAAGCGGTCGCGAAAGCAATGAAGTAGTATTGCGTTTTATGGCGAAAGATATCACAATAACGCTAGAGACTCTTTTGAAAAAATCTCTCATTCACGATGAGATGATCGTTTGTGCTTATGGTCTGGATGCGTCCTGGCAAGAACGAGGAAATGCTGTCGTTCAAAGTCTACAAGGTGATTCAACTACTTTTCCAGTCAAAAGTCTCTTTTTGGTGGTTTTCCTTCGCTCACTGCTCTACAATCTTGGGCCGTTCGAGGCATGATGGTCTAATTCCTTGAACCAGCACAAGCTTTTTATTCATCATGACTGGGATGGTTGCGATGCAAGTATGTTCCGTTAAACTGTTTAAGGGCGCCTAGAATTGACATCGTTGGCCTAGAGCCTACAGCAGTTTGGTTGCGGAACCTTTTTTTGTTATACGGAGTGACCTTAAGGTTGGTGAAGACTTTTTGTCTCGCGAGAAAAAAAAACTGCGAACGAGTCATATACTAGCTTGAAATTTGCGGAGGGTTTTTGCTGCAACTTGATATTCTGAGGAAATCGAAGTAGACACTAGACACATCAAGCAATGACGGAGTATCAAGGTTACTAGGTAGAGTGAGAAATGACCCTTCGACGTGTTTTCAACTCATGTGCCTGTAATCTCGTCGTATCCTTTTGGGAAAATAGGGGGGGAGAAGGCAGAGGAGAGGGGGAGAGGAGGGGGAGAGAGAAGGAGAGAAGAAGGAGATTCCGTAAGTCAGATTCCTTCATGAAATCGATCCGCGTATTGCTCGCAGTCTCACGTTTGTTTCCTCTGACGTATGAAATGTTCTAGGAAGCTCCAAGCTTCCCTCAGAGGGGAGAAGGCACTTCCCCTCCAAAACGATTAAGCCCTTCATGTCGTTTCAGCACCTTTTTGTTATTGAAACGACATTCTACACTGGTACAATCCTCCCGACCATCCGATGACCTTTCACGTGGTTCTACGTAGCATGTGATGAGGCGTATCCAGTCTGTGCTTCGCATCACGATCGGAACTGCTTGCACCTCGCACAAGATCTTGACATAATTTTTTTTGCTACGATGTTACTCACTACGAATTTTTCTTTTTGTTGTTTGTCATGCAGGTATTCAGGTCAATCAAGAGAATGAAGATGGTGCCTTGTTCAAGGCTCGTTTGGGGCAGCGTCGGTCATGGGGTGGACGTCCTTTCCCTCGTTCTACGCAGTACTTCATGTACTTGACGCAACAGAACTGGGTTTGGACACGAGGTGGTGGTCCGAAGGGAGGAAAGGTGGGCATACATTGCGGGACGGATTGAAGACCACCCCAGCCATGGGGATTGCTGTGGAATGCAAAGGGGTATTGCTGTTGATCGGGGAGTGTTGTTGGCCGTTGCTGATTTTGCTTGTACGGGTTGACAGGTTGGTTTTTCTGTCTTGTTGTCGTTGTTGTTGTTGCCGATTGCAGTACCACCAACCCATTTGCTGTTGTTGCCATTGCAGGTGTGCTGTTTGCTGCATTTTGAGGCTCTTTGTGTTGTTGTTGTTGATCCTGCACTGTCGCTGCTGATTGATTTGTTGCTGCCATCGTTGTTGTTGGTAAGGCTTCGCTGTTGTTTGTAACCTTTTGCTTTTTGTTGCTGGTGTTGTTCTCATCCAAATCGTCGCTCTCTTTTTCTTCTCCCTCTCTTTCCTTTCTCTTATTGCTACTGATTGCCTGTGCTTGTGCTGTTTCTTGTTGTTGTGTCTGTTGTTGTGTTTCTTGCCGTGTCTGTTGTTGTGTTTCTGGCTGTGTCTGTGGTTGTTGTATTTGTTGGATTTCATCTTCGACCTCTGACTCCTCCTCTGCCAAACCCAACAATGGAATGGACGTGTCATGCGGCAACCTCTTCTTGTTGCTCGCACATTTTTGGCACTGGCATCGATCGTTGAGTGGATGCTTTGGAACTTGTTGCGTGATTTCTTTTCTCGTTTCCAGGTACTCGGAGAAAAACCGTTCTCCCGTATCTTCTGGAAGCTTCTCAACCTCTGGAAAGGGAGGACGAGAAGCTCCAGACATCGAGGCAAGTATATTGATCATGTTTGTTTTGCATGCGTTACCAAAACTCACCACCATTTCCCATCCTGCAGGCACCACTGAACGTTCTTCTTGAGACTTCGTCATGATTCTCATCTTGTGACGAATTGCCCTGTTATACTGGGCCGTGCCTGCCAAATTCAAAGCATCTGCGAGAGTTTCTCGCATGCCACAGTTGGCAAAATGCGTCAAATTGTCATGAAAGCTCTCGAGCTTACTCTCTCCTCTCAAAGGTACGTACTCCACCAGCTGGTTGCTTGATCTTGGTGATGGAGGTATCTCACGATACATTTTCTCCACGGGCAAGGGATCAGCAAGGAACTTTGCCTTCTCTTTACAGTTTTCCAGTGCTTGATGTGTTTCGGCCGTAAAAAGAGGTTGATTGGAGTGTGGATCCAATCGGCCTCGTGCTGGTGGCTTGCCAGGAGTGGAAGTGCACTTGTATTTGCACTTCCACTCCTCCAAGTTGAGGACAATCGTATCGCCACCCCGAATAATCTTGCGTAAGTGCTTTGAGTACCTCTGTCGAAAGGTCTTTGTTCCCATCATTTCACTGATCTCTTCGTCTGTGTATTGTTTCTTGGAGCTTGACATGGTTCCATTTTTCAAAGAACCAACAAGTTTCTCCAAGTCTTCAGGATGGTACTCGTAGATTGCATCCAACAAATCCTTCATGGCTATCCCAAAGTCAATGTGCCGTTGTCTGAGCGTCTTTGTGATCCTCTGTATGAAATGGAAAAGGCCAAGACGGCCCTCCAAGTCATCAACCAACAACAACCAAAAATCCTTGCCACAAGGCCATGTGTCAGAGTACATCGCCTTGGGGCAAAACCCGGTACGTCTCAGCACTTGTTCCGCAGCATGTGCAAACTCGAGTGCTGATGTGTCGTGCACTAACACTGCACAAGCAATTTCTCCTGCCTCTGTTACCATGGTCCACATTGCAGCTGCATTGAGGCGTCTTGGATAATTTTTCACTACCTGGTGGGTGTGGTCGTGAGCAAACATGTGCTGGCATCTAACCCCTTGAATCTCTCTTGTGTTTCTCTCATTGTCCGACACCATCCAGGGTTGCCATTCGGAGCTAGCTCCATCATCATATAGCTGGCGGATTGTCTCGCCTAAAGGTGGGTAGCGAACCAGAAACTCACCATCCTTTTGCACGTAGTCTTCTGATTCTTTTCCTGTAGCAGCACAATAAGAATAGTATCTCATTGTCTTGTCTTCATAGTAGGTGTTGATTCCTTCATATAGCATCCGACTGATGTAATCCCCATTGCCATAGGTTACCATTGATGCTTCCATAATCCTCGTAGCATCTTTAGCTAGATGCGATGTTCCTCTAGCATACTTGGATTCCACTGGGTAACACATAGCCATGTAGGGAGGCAGTCGTGCGAGCAATTCTCCATCATTCGCATAGAAGGCAGCCGAGCACCCGGCACACTTGTATCCCATAAGTATTGCATACTTTGGGGGACCAGACATGGCGAAAATGGGGAAAAGGGACTTGTTTTTTGAAAAGTTCGATCGCGTACGCTGGAGATTACCCCGGCAACGAGGACAACGCAAGTGGTGACTGGGGAAAAACAGCTCCCAATCAACAACCAGGAGTTCCTGTCCCACAATCGAGTCGTACAAAGCACTCGTGTTGTCGGCAATGGGGGGTACAGTAACGGTAATATTAGTGAAGAAAGGTTTCAAATTCTCAACACAACGCTTAGAACCAAGGCACGTGTCGGTCACATAACTCGCCAACGCATGCACAGCACGTGGGACATGCACCTCCGTAGGTACTGCTGTCACACGCATAATTACCTCAAACTTGAAATCTTCGGCTGTTGGAACATACACGCCTTCCTCGCCACCAACGGTAGAACTTTCCGTTGCCGTAGTCTCCGTAGTTGATTGTGTTTTTTCATTTTCAGCGTCTCTTGTCGTTGCTTTTTTCGACGAGCAATTTGGACGATGCTCCATGAAAGTGTTGAGTGCCTCCTGTGTGACATTGGAGGCGGACAATCTCTCTGCACTGGTAAGTTGCTTGCGGATTGCTTTGGCATGGGCAGCCTGGGCCTTTTCTGAGGCCACTACCTCTGCTCCTCTTCCATCGTTCATTCCCTTGCCCCTTGTTGTTGTGTTTTTGCTGCATCTGGGGTGGTGAGGGCGATGAGGGATGGCCATTCCTCTTGCCTTGGCCCTGCAGATGGGGCAGTCGATGTCGGACTCAAAGATGACCGAAAGGTCCATCTTTCTCCAACCTGAACGCTTCTTCCAACTCTTCTTTGGCCAACGAGAGTATTGATTTCCGTATCGTTGCGACTGTGGCCCCATGGCCTTGGCCGCTGTGAATTGTGCTGCAGAACTCATGATCTCTATTTGTTATTCTAACTTATTGAAGTGTATCCTCTTTTCCAGGCTTCTGACCATGCTCAAAAGGGTCATGAGATGGTCAGAAGAGGACTTGTCGCAATGGTCGACTTGGCCATGCCATGGGCGACCGTGAAGGACCGACCGGATCGGCTGATGGAATCTTCCCTCCATGTTTTTTGTCCGTGATTCGATGGGTTCCCGGGACACGGTAAGACACTTGTAACGACATTTGTTTCCTAAGTGATTTTTTGTGAAACGACATTTCTAACCCAATCATATTGCTGCCTTTTGAAACTAACACCCCTTTTGGTTGGCCAAAGACATGACGAAATAACAGCTATGTGTGTGGCGTCGAGAGACCTATGACGCTCCACTTTCGAACTTGTGAGGATTTTTTTTCCATTTAAACATTGGCCCTTCTCTGAGATGATATGCTTTATTCTGGGGGAGCTTCTCGCATGACCGTGAACCCTTTCTTGGGTTCTGTTTGGTTTCCGATCTCTATTTTGGGTCTTGGGTGATACTAGCCAGAGGCATAAACCATACGCGTACTCCTACTCCTACTATCCTCCGCAAGCATAGCCCATAGAGAATAGAGGTAGTTTTTTCGCCAGGTAGGAGTAATTTTTTTATCCTCTCAGCTCTCCTCTCATTGGATGCAATGTTTGGTGACATTGCATCAAATGGCGAGAACCATGGCCTGTCATGATGGAAAAGTCAAGAAGACGGTTGCCGTCAAACGATAAGAAGAGATGAATACTTGCGCGTGCTGTTATGATGCACTCGCTTGTTTATTTGTCAGACGCCATCGTGGTATGGCTTGAAGGATCGACAGCCATCTAGTTACCAGGCATTCGAGAGAACCAGACTCGAGTCCCTTCGTTTGCTTCAAGTTCGTATTTCGGTCACAAAGCATAAGAAAGACTTGCAGCGAAGAGATGCAGCCGAGTCGGTCCTCAACTGCTTATTCCCCCGCCATTATATTTCGTCTGCCATTGACCCATATGGATATGCTGTATTAGATTTTGGTATCAGCCCTTGACCATGACGATCGAGACGCAGAATGTGATTCGAAAAATATCCAATTGCTATCAAGGTTCTATCCTTACATACTTGTGTGCCATGAAGAAAACGGAGTCGGTACTTTGTTTTCATGTTCCGATCGTGGTGAAGTGTTTCGGTTGATCTATTCCGCTGGTGTGTACAACGAGCCACATGGAACTGTGTTGTGTACCATCAAAAACCCAGACTCATGTTGTGATCTAGTTGGGATTGTATAACTGATGACCGCAGGGGACTGTCTTCCTCACCATCTTTTTGTAGGCGTTCTTGAATTCAGTAAAGAATAACTGTTCATTCTGAGCAAACTGAACAGCAGCTTGGAACATTTGGCCATTATTGCGGAACTTGCAGGGGAAGGGAGTGAAACCGGGGGGAAGGGGACCACCCCCCGGAAATGGTCCTCCATTAAGGAGATTACAAACGGACTTATCAAAGTTCTTGGTGGGCAAGTTGCTAACACCACCAAAGACATTACATTCCTCCAGGTTTGTAAAGGCCAAAATAGTATCAGTGTTCAAGAAAGTGACGTCGCCAAACCTGGGGTCGATTATCCACTCGGTCAGTTCCTGATTATTAAACTGTTTGGTGACCTTGAGCCAAGGGATGCAGAATTTGGCCGTGAAGTACATGTTGCTGAAGGTGCCGGCGTCCTTTTCAAGAACCCAAGTTCCGTCATAGCCAGTGTTATCTGGATTGAGTCGTCCGAGGGTATGCGCACCCATGAGAGCAACCATGTTTCGAGTGCTGAGCCCAAGCCGGTCGGCAAGATCATTAAATGTGTTCTCGGCGTCTCCCGGGGCTTCGGCTGATGGGAAGACGTCTGCCTCACACTCACAAGGCACGTCGATTCGCCCAAGTTTAATTTGGATGTCAGGACCACCAGTCGCTCGGACGGCGACAGTCCCTCCAATGGCAAACAAATCAGCCATGGAGATTGTCTTGCCCGTTCGATCGAGCACCTCGGTCTGGACAGTCTTCAGGAACTCAATGGAGTTTTCGAGACCAAAATTCGCTGGCAGATTTGTGTCCACGCAACCATTGGCACCGCTCAAAGGCATCGTTGGGTCCCCGTTGAAAGGTGCAACGTCATGAAAGGCAGCGCGGAGAAGTTCCCCTGCAGAATCCGCAATTGATCCAGAAAAACTTCTGCGGTCCTTTTTGATTTCGTCAATAATAATTTGCGAGATTTCCTGTGCTTCGTCGCGGGTGAATCTCTCTTGGTTGTTGTTGGCCGCATATGCTTCGCATGTGCACTGGTTGCTCAACTTCCTCAAGGAGGAGGTCGTGTTCTTGGAGCTCTCATTGACGGAAAGTCCAGGTGCATGTGTGGAGCTGTAAGCTCGGATCTGCAACCAAGCAAAGGATTATTTTTGGTTTGGATGGGAGGCGTCTCCGCGGCGTCCGTCCGCAGAACCGATGACCGATGACACATACAACTCCGACTTACTGACAAACTCTTAATAGAGCCCTGGTCACGCACATGACAGTTTGATTTCCGACTTCCTTATGACTTACGAGTACGAGTACTACTCGTACCTCGTACTCGTATGTACTCGTAGCTAAAAACGAGCACTCGTATGACATTTACCAATGACCGGAGAAGCACGATCATTAAAAGTTTCAAGTGTGACCATTGGATGACCAAGAGAGAAGAGAGCCAAGAGCTGCAATCACCAAAAAATCACCAATCACCACTCACCACCTTTCATCCAATGAAAAATGAACTCGTTGAGATGCAGGGCTTATTTGTAATCTGAAATCCGGAACCCCCAAGTGAAACGCTGTAACCTCTTGGGCACAGGGTAATAATCTCGAAAGCGATTTTAACACTACGACCACAAGACGGCAAGACCGGACATTCAAAAGTCGGTCAACAGACAACGACCAATGACAAAAAAGACAAACGAAGAGCCCTTTCCTTCCGACTTCCGACTCTTGGTCGATGAACAAAATGGAAACGTACCAGTATCAAGTATCAATGATGTCTGATGTCTGTTCACAACTGCAAAAAGAAGGAAGGGGTATAAAGAAAGTGGGAGTCAATTGCCCCTTTTCTATTTTCTACTCCCATCGTTCGTGAAGGAGTTGAGCTTATTTTGAAAATTGTACCTATCAAAGAGTCCGTCATCTACTCAAGACTGCACCTAGCTATTCCTAGAGACTATGTGACCCCAGCAAAAAACATTTTCCTCATTCGAATTTGTTTGTTCTGTCTATCCCAAGATGCAGTATTCATAATTCGTCCAGATACACCTACACGAAGGTAAGTGTAGTCCTGTCTTCTTAATTGCTCCCTTACCAGTCCACTTCTATCTTAATAGCATCTAACCTCGTTTACTTGTGACAGGAGATCATCAACAATGACCATGATTTCTCCCATCTGCTCATTCAAAGACAAGAACTTGACCAGGATGTCATCCAATCCGTCGTCAAGCAGCAAGCTTGCAGACCTTAAAAACGATGAAACGTTTTCAGCGAGTTCATCGTCAATAAGAATCATGAGTTTGCATGGCCTCTTGCAATATCAAGGTGGTAGCAATCCCTCTAAAACGCTTCGCAAACGCCTCAGTGCTCTCAAGTCGAGCGGTCAAGAGGTGGGATGGGCCAATGTCCTAGTCGCCCTTGTCTTGTTGTGTATTGTGACAAACCTTGAATTCACGGTGGTTGACAAGTGGTCCTCAGGTGAACAACCACATGTTCCTTCGCTAGTAGGAATCCCGTCATGGACTGAACATTTCTTGGGTCAGGCACAAGATGTCATTTTTAATCCGTTTCATGTCTTATATCAACCCACAACGAATGATACCGAACAAGATGCAGTCTTACGAAAGAGTCTGCTTTCATACCGTGAACGTGCCTCACTGCTCAAGTTTGAAGCAGATCTTGGTGTGGACCCCTCGTCGGAACATTTCACCAAGCGAACCAAAAGTATTGCTTTCATGATCAAGCTGGATGGCCAGTGGTTCCAGTTGAACCAAAACTTTTTTAATCAAAACGCTGACTACAATGACTTTTCCGGAGGCTACAAACGATTCTACGACACTCTCCCGCCTGAGTTTGTGCGTGAACCGGCCACAATCAAACTCATGGATGCCTTTCAAGCCAAATACAACCTTCCTGATGGCGAGTTGATTCTATTGCAAATGCAAACCAGTTGGGTCTTTCCGGGAGACGAAGATCGGTGCTTGACCGGACAAGGTATTCATACCGATGGGGCCGATCGGGCCATGTTGGTTGTGTTGAATCGAGACAATATTGAAGGTGGTCGGAATGCCATATATAAAGATGTTCATGGCCAAAATGCGGTCATCAAGCCGTTTGTACTCAAGGAAGGTGACTCTCTTTTCTGGAAGGACAATCAGGTCTTTCACCATGTGGAACCGGCACAAGTTAAGGATACTTCCAATGTGGAAGGCCCGAGTGGTACTCGAACTGTCATTATTGCGCACTATCCGGCTATGCACTACATTACGGGTCACCAGAACTGGAACAATCGTCTTGTTTACGAGCAGGAGAGCATGGTAGGCAACACCACGGATGATGACGAGTCAGTGGGCGTGGTCACGAAAGCTTTGGAGAGTTTTTATTCTTGGACCAAAGCGTTCTAAGTGATAGACCGGACGAAGATCCTTGACAGAAGGATAAGTTTTTGAAAAATTGAGCAAGAAATTGAAAACTAACCGATTCCTACATAGTTAATGCGCGTTTTAGAATAATGGACTTATTGTTTTGTCATTCTAATTCTAGGCCAAATAATTGTTGCCATAGTTCAAGTCCTTGGTTGTCCAACAGGCATAGCCATCATATCAGAATGTACGCTCTAGCATTATTGTTGTCCAAAGGCGGTCGCGACAGCAATCAGACATTGTAGTATTGTCTTTGTAATTGCAAAAGATATCACATTATAACGCTAGAGCTTCTTTTGGACGTGATCGAAAAAGATTCATTGTCTCTCCTTTTCACCATGAGATGATCTTTTGTGCGTATGGTGCCGATGCGTCCTGGCAAGAACGAGGAAATGCTGTCGTTCAAAGTCTACCAGGTGATTCAACTACTTTTCCAGTCAAAAGTCTTTTTTTGGTCGTTTTCCTTTGCTCATTGCTCTACAATCTTGGGCCGTTCGAGGCATGGTCCAATTCCTCGGACCAGCACAAGCTTTTTATTCATCATGACTGGGGTGGTTGCGATGCAAGTCTGTTCGGTCAGGGGGCGACAAGGCCTGGCATCCTTGGTCTACAGCACATCGTTTTGGTTGCCACGGCAAAAGAGTGGTCCACTTGTATATCTCAATCAACAACCGAGCACCAGGTTAAGGTTTGTACGACATTACATTTCACGACCCAGCAAAAGCCGAGGATATGTTCCTCATTCTTCTGCTTGTGAATCATGGCGTAATATGGCCCATAAAACTGCATTCGAAACGGAACCAGAATGTTTTGTGAGAAATGTTTTGGTGCAAGGCATTGAGACTCTGGAACAATCGAAGGTAGATGAACCATGCGACTCGGTTTTTCACATGCTGGCGCATGTCTTGAATTTATCGTGGGATACTGGTTTTAAGGAATTACGTTCTGCCTACGCAAGTCTCCGCGCTCAGTCCCATCAGCGGCAGTCCATCCACTTGTCGGTCCCAACCACAACATCCACTGACGCCAAATGTCTCCTCGATCGAATGCTGACAAACGACGAGATGGACCAATGGACGAATTGTATCGAACGACGCTTGAAACATGAACCTATTCAATACATTGTAGGAAAATGGGATTTTTTGGAACATACCTTTCACGTTCAAGCACCATTGCTCTGTCCTCGACCAGAAACCGAAGAACTCGTTCTCTTGGCACGCGAAACGATGGAAACAAAAAACCGCATCTCCTGGAACGACGGGACATGTCGTGTGTTGGACATTGGATGTGGAACAGGGTGTATTGGAATTTCTCTCGCGGCATCACATCCAGTCCATGTCATGGCACTCGATGTGGATCCAATCGCCGTCGCTGTTTCAAACGCAAATGCCCAACAAATTTTGGACGTTTCGGCAAATCAAAGATACAAGGCCCACTTGATGAATATATCCGACTTTGATCCTTATTCTCTGCTGTGGAATGCATCGAGCAGCAGTAGTGAAGGTACAAGAGAGGATCCCTTTGATCATGACGAGATGACATTCCAGGAGGAAGGCGGGGCTTTGTTTGATTTGGTGATTTCCAATCCCCCCTATATTCCACCCAGGGAAATGGCACTCTTAGACTCCACCGTTCGAGACTTTGAAAGTCACGTGGCTCTATCAGGTGTGGATGCAGATGGGATGCAAGTGATTCGTGACATTGTCCAGGGTTTGCCAGAGTGGTGCAATCCGGGTGCTATTTGTTGGATGGAAGTGCATCCTACGCAGCCTGCCTTGATTAAAAAATGGTTGTCGTCCTCGTCCTCATTGGTAGATCCAGAGAAAGACAAATCTCTTACATCAACGTCTCCTAACTTGGTCGGGGATTCAACGGTCACAAGAGCACCCCCACGGTGTGTGAAATTCGTTCAGACCGTGCAAGACTTTGCGGGCAAGGACCGATTTGTGCAACTGCGTGTCGACCGGGATGCGAGTTGCAACAAGTGAATTTTGATCAAATTGTCGAGAAACGCATCGAGGGATGGCTGCGAATCCTCCGTTGCCTGTTTCGTTGATTGACTGTCATACAACAAACATGTGTCCTGGGAGGCAACCATTCCGCCGCAACTGGTTCCATGAATCGGCGTCCATGACATGTTCGTCTCGGAGAGGCTTTTCATCGTGTACAACGTCGGACGTGCTCATAAGCTTCGGTTGGCGGGAATCGACCAATCTGGTCCGAGATAACTTCATTTGGATCGCTCAGTTATGACCATCTTAGAAGATGATGGCTTTCCATTTCATCGTTATATACTCCTACTCATCTAGGAGGAGGAGGAGTAGCTATTATGGTAGCTATCATAAAAAAACAGATAACTAACCCGGATTTTTCGTCCTTGTCGCAACGGTCCCTCAATCTCAATGTCTCTCCAAGATTTTTTGCAACAAAAGTGTTGAAATTACTAAAAGTTCGCTTATCAGAAAAATTATACACTCGTTACATGAAATCTACCCTGATCCACAGGTGGGAGTCTTACACAGCTCCTACCAAAATCGGCCAAATAGCCGGGGTAGTTTCGACACATTTGTCATGCATTGCCAAATATCGGCCACATTTTCAACAAAATTGTGGCCCATATTTGGCAATGAACGACAAATGTGTGGAAACTACCACGGCTATGTGGCCGATTTTGGTGGGAGCTGTGTACGACTCCCATCTGTGAGCCAGGATAGTTTTCTCTGTAATGAACGTATAATCTTTCTGATAAGCGAATTTTTAGCAGTTTATCAGACCCATTCGTTCCGATTTTTCGAGTGAACTACATCACCATGGTACTAACTGCTGCCCAGACGACGTCTTTCTTTCAAGATGCCGATCAAATGGGCATTCCCCAAGCAACGGTAACTCAACTTCAAGTTGAAGGAATTAGCACAATCCCTGACCTAGCTGATTTTGACAAGAAAACACTCCAGCAAGTGGCCGACAACTTACGGAAACCGGGTGGCAGAGTTCCAGATCCGAACCCTGGGGCAGCTGCAGGAGCAACAATTCCGACACCACCATTCGTACTCGGCGCCAAGTCACAACACCGTCTAACTGTGGCATGTGAATTGGTACGCTATTATAACACTGTTGGACGTGATATGACCTCTGGGAACATGAGGTGGACCCATGTCATGAAGAACTTTGAAGCCCAATGGAAGGCATTGAAGACACGAAAGGACTCAGATGACCCAGATGTCCCCAAAATCAGCAAGGCGTTACCTATCATCAAGTGGACCGAAGCTTTTCAGGACTACCTTCACCGTCTCATTGGGGTGAGAACCATTCCTCTGGCATATGTGATTCGACAGGAGGTAGATGTACCTGTGGTTCCACCTACTCAAGCTAACAACAAGCCACACTCGACAGTGTACGGCTCGATTGAAGTTGAATTGGTTGCACGCGCATCTCACAACCATGAACTATACAGAGAAGACAATGCATCTGTATACTATCACCTCGAAGAAGCAACTAGAGGAACGACGTATGCAGCGTCTATTAAACCTTATCAACGAAATAAAGATGGTCGAGGCGCATGGACGGCTTTGACAAGCCAGTATGCAGGACAAGACAAATGGGAGGCTGAAATCAAGCGCCAAGACGACCTTCTTCACACACGAGTATGGAAAGGACAGAACAGCTTTCCGTTAGAAGGGTTCATTGCGCAGCACAGAAATGCGTATGTCTCCATGCAACAGTGTGCTGATCATGTCTCGTATCAATTGCCCAATGAACACACGCGTGTTGGGTACTTACTTGAAGGGATTCAATGCTCTGATGCTGGACTACAAGCCGCAATGGCAAGTGTCCGCACTGATACTGACCCTGATGGGATGCGCAACAGATTCGAGAAGGCCGCGGCGCACCTCCTGCCCTACGATCCTGTGGCTAAGAAAAGAGCCGCCGCCACCAATAACAAGCGCAATGCCGCGCAAATCTCTTCTGTTGAGATTGATGACACTACCGTGACAGCTGAAGCGAGCTCCACGACCGCTGCAAAGAAGCAGAGCATTGGGAAGACGGGGGTCCATCTCCGATACCATACTCCCAGTGAGTATGACAACCTGACCGATGAGTAGAAAGATGAACTGCGAGAATGGCGCAAAGCCAACCCTTCAAAGAAGAAGAACAACCAGAACGATAAGAAAGGGAAAAGCAACAAGTCTGTCAAACGGCAACTGGCTTCCGTCGTGGCCAAGGAACTTAAAAAGTTCGCAAAGAATGGAATCGAAGAAGAAAAGGAGACGACCGATTTGCAAGCGCAAATTGCCAGTATGGTTCAAAATGCTGTCAAGGAACAGCTAGCTCTTCCACCCGCACCACCAGCCGCTGATCCCAAGAAACCATCCACCCTACAGTCCATCCTCAAGCAAGCGAAGTTCTCGTGAGGGCGTCCGGCCATGTCCTCATCCTTGAGAGGAGGGATATTGCAGCCGGACAACACAAAACCATGGGACCCTGGAAAACACGGACAATTCGAGCATGAATGCCAATGCATGCAGCATGAGTCCATTGTTCCAAACCGATGCTTTGCGATTGTTGCCGCTGCATCACTGGACAATGATGAGGAAATGCAGGACATGGATGGGGAGCATCAAACGGAGCTGGACAGCCATGCCAACATGCCTGTTGTCGGGCGGCATGGGTACATTATAAACAAACATGGGAGGAAGGTCGACGTTAGTCCTTTCACACCCCAATACAAATCGATGCAAGCGGAACTGGTGGACGCCATTGTCCGTTACGACTGCCCGTATGCAGGGAAGCCATACCTTCTCGTCATTCAAAACGCCTTGTGGGTTCAAGCAATGGAGAACAACTTGATCCCACCGTTCATTCTGAGAGAGGCAGGCATCAAGGTCAACGAGTTAAAGTACGGCTAGCTATAGACCTAGAACTACCTTTCGAAGAACAACACCTAGACTCTATGAGAGTACACGTCTACCATGACATAGCTGTGCCATCTGTCCTGCAAGCTTGTGCGAACACGTGCGTGGACGGCTGACGAAGCTGTGCCCATGTATGTGACATGTCCGAGCCTGCGGCACAATGTTCCCTCTCTGAATAACCCTGGTGTTTTGTGATACACATTTACATATGCCCACTACTATCTACGACAGGCAAAAGCCGGACGAGCTCCACTCGGAAGCAAAGTCCAGGCTATGTCTCACCTAAAACATACACGTCTCCAACTTACAACAAGATTCACCAAAGGATCATGGATACTTGGTTCAAGCCAATAGTTCCACCTCTATCCCCCACAGTTTGAGTATATGGAACAGGTTCTATGCACTAAGAGAACAGGTTCCATTAGTCCCTAAACGTAGAGCGTCTGTAGCGCCTTACCTAGAAGTCAAAGATGTTTCTTCACCGGGCCCAACGATTCGGGAAAAGTAAACTCTTTATGACTGAAAGGAAGTAAGGAAAGAGCAATCATGAGAAACAAACACTTTCGATAGAATAAGCTCACTTCTTATAAAAACCTGAAAGTTGTAAGCAACCTTTAGGAAGGAGTCAACCATACTAACCTAGTACAAGGTGAGGGCCCCATCGTGTACCGAGTGAACTGGTTGACTACAGAAGTTCAGAGCACTAACCATCACGTCTTACGTTAGTTTTTCTACATACATCAAGTGGTTATTGAGCCCAAAGAGGCTGACGAACCGTACGCCTCCTCTATCGTATTGCCGACAAGACCGACGGACCGAACCAACCTCTCTTCAGTGTGAATTATTGTATTCATCAGGAAGGGAACGACAAATCTCCATTGCTACGTGGTTATCGACCCACTAGCATCCAACCAAGCGCGCCGGAAGCCATCAAGGCTCCAACCAAGGTACCAACACGAGCGACGAGGACTCACCAACTTCCAGTGGTGCAGGAAGCTTCGACCTCGTGTCCATACCAGGTGACGAAGACACCGTATCCAGTACCGTTGATCTTCCAACACCTGTAGCCAATCCGACGAACGAAGACGCCCTTGTTGACGAACAAGGACAGAGTATTGCTGCTTCGGAATCGCAGATTGTTGAGTCTCCACCAGGTCCATCTAACAACGACACCCAACATCAGGGTTTGATTGTTGCATCTCAACGACAAAGAAGGAAGACCACCATGAGTGACGAGACTCCTACTCCTCCACCCGGTATCGATTACCGCCCCGACCCGCCGAAGATTGGCGGACTGGTCCGAAGCAAGAAGGACGAATGGGTGGCCTGGACTGGAGGAAAACCCACGTACAAGTGGGATGGGTTAGAGGTAAAGGCGACAGAACCACTGCGAACGATGCAGATACGTACCCTGACCGACAAGAAATACTACGATCGTATCTCCGGGCCTGACGAAAAGTACAGCAAGAAGACCGGTGATTTTAGCCGTCTCCAGGATGAAATCAAGCAGCACTTGATTAAACACGGCATGGACTCGATCGCATACCTCCCCAATCCTCATGATCCCAAAGACATGTTGTTCATTGTAATCGAGCACCCAAAATATACGATGAGCAAGGTGAAGGAATTGATGAAGACGCAGATTGTGAGTTATGACAAGTACGACAGAAACAACGACGTCAGTGCCCAGGACTACTTACTGGACTGTTTGGAAAAGTCCTTTAGGCACGAAGTTGAGGACCAGAGTCGGGAAGTGACGTGCTTCCCCGAGCTCTTCATGGTCCTTGTCACCATCGTGACACATGATTCCCCGCAGCACTGGGAACAAGTGAAGCACGAGATGCGAGCTCTTGTGCCTCACAAGTACCCTGGCCACGATATTATGGCGTTGACTAAAGACTTTTCGGAAAAAGCGCGACCGTTGATCGCAGCTGGACAGTACGACCACACTCTGACTGGGAACCTCCTAGCTAACATCCTCAAGACTGAATGGCCTGACACGCCTAAGTTCGACCTACTTACTCTGAACAAGCGTGTCAATGACGGTATTATCCATATTCGGTTTCTAGATCGCTCTATCGGAGACAGTCATATGAAGAAAGAGCGTCTTTTGTACACAGATGTTATCGAAGAGGCGAACAAGAAGTACCTAATCTGTGTCAAGGAAGGTGAATGGTCACCTAAACGAAGTTCTCCTGATTCTAAATCCGTCCCCTCTTCGTTCACCGCTAACAAGGCTACCGTTTCGAAGACTAAGAAGAAACGGCATTCTATTATGACTCAAGCTAGTCTTAATGCACTCATTCAGACACTTCGAAACCCGCCGGGTTCCAATCCGACTCCAAGCAATGGACCAAACACCCAGCCTGGCTCCAATCACCGCGACAGGAAGGGAAAGCCGATTCACAAGCGTAACAACACTCGCGTTGATCGATCGCAGGCTCACCCTTGGAAGAAGATCCCTCCTGCTCCTGGTGCACCTGAGCAGCAGACGATCCAGGGTCAGCGGTGGTTCTGGTGTGGTGTTTGTACCCGTTGGAACACCTCTCACACCACGGCAAACCATATTGTTGGGTATAAAAAGTCTCCTGGCGACAAGGACAAAGCAAAACCTCGGAATGCCACCCATGCGAAGAAACTTGAACTCGAAGTATCCGCTTGGCAGACCGAATTCGATCTCGACCAACTTGATCCTCCTGCCTTGCCCGTCGCTGCTTTACCCGACTGTATGTCCCTTGCCTCTGTGGATTGTTGCGAAGCTCTGATGAATGATGATGATGATTGTTGCGATTCGGTTGATTGTTGCAAGGACACCGTCGACCACTACGTCTTCTTCACCATTTGGGACATGTCACCATCCGATGACAGCTCGTCCATGGACTGCAGTTCCACCAACTCTGGAAACGACGATGATGACACTGACCGGACACCGCCTATTCCGTTTGACGAATTGCGCCGCATCCTGTCACCCAACAACAATGAACCAACCGCCACCAATCACAACGATAGCGACCACAAGGATGATGACAATGAATCATGCACTTGCAACACAGAAACAAAAGAAAAGAAAACAAGCACAAATAATGAAACAGTCTCGATCTGTCGACCTCACAAGGACGATGACAGCTCCACTGAAAGTGAAGACAACGAAGATGAGTATGCTGATATGCCACCACTTGTGGCACAAAAACTCACACCAGTTGTGGCAAACAAAGACTTACCGAGTTCGGCAAGTAACAAGGAAGAAGAACAAGAAAAGAAAAAGGGAAAGTTGAGTGGATCGCATGCCAAGACACTGTACTTCGACAGGTGGGACGACATCGATATGTGGTACGGCAGTGACCACAGTCCCACAGACCAACGTACCTTCTCTAGCGTTGAAGCCAACGCAGCTGTGCACGACAAAAGCTTCGACAGCACCAAGATCGAGCAGGAGGACGAACAGGATAGTTATGAGAATGCTGGTGGTTTGGACACAACCATGGACACACAAGAAGGATCGCTTATCAGCCATGACAACAGCAGCGACCTTACCCACCTCAAGAACCTGCAAGAAGGACTCCTGGACGACTCGAAGCCGCCAGCTCTTCGGCGACCCGAGATCTCACCGGTGACGAACCCGACGCCATTGCGCCATGACCAATTCCCGACTCCTGCCACTGAAGCTCTTGAGCAGTGGACTCGAGGTTTTGTACCTCGGCCACGTCCACGTGATCCACGCATCTCCATCGAGCAAGAAGCCAACACAGCAAAAAGAGACGGAATGAGGTACGAAAGGGCGCAGTACACGGTGTACGCTCTTCGACATCAAGAACCAGAACTTACCGTGGCTGTCGCCTACCAGCGAGTCAAGGACGAAGAATGGTTCGTGGGATGGTTCATTGATGGAACCAGAATCCCAAACCATCCGAATCCAGCTCCCGTCTGGCCCGAGATGAGTGTGCACTCAACTCCTCTTCCTTGCCTTCTTCGCTCTCGAATCATGGAGCACCGACCCATTGACCAGAAATATGATCAATTCGTCTCGTTCTTGAATCAGAGTAACGCCACGCCTTCTCCCGTGAATATTTCCGATCCACCGACCGTCGATCTACATTCAAGAAGCGCAGCGTGTGAGACCTTGGAGAACATGGCTGATGAATCTGTATCATCCACCTCTTTCGTCGACAACAGTCAACTTGGTGCACTGTACGTACCAACAGATACCAGCGAAACCGACGACGACTCTAGGACCAAAAAGCGCAGCGAAAATCCATTTGCAAAATACTATGCCTGTGCTGCCATGGTGGATCTCGACGACACCACAAACTTGCAAGGAGACGATGCTGCAGAAAATGAAGCCGAACTGGCTCGCCATCCTGACACCATGGATGAGCTGATCACAAGTGCGGCCGACCACTTATGGTTTTTGTATGCTGAGTATTCCCATGCAGCTGACCCGGGACTCAAAGATCTTTTGACTCTTCGGATTCAAAATACCCGTCGCATGATTCGCGACATGTGGTATTTTATTCTTGAGTGCGAACAAACACCAGGATCGCCCTACGAACATGCGGGATTGAGTCTCGTACATGATGTAGCCTATGAACTGACGAAATGTGGACCAATTTCACCACCGTGGTACAACTTGGATCGCCCCTGTCTTACGGTCACTCCCGATCGAGTCTCTTCTAATGACTCCATCTCTACTGTGACTGTTGACCAAGACAGGTCCTATCCTACAGATGACCACGCGAAGGTTTATATGGCTGCCTTTGACATGTCATACACCGAGTCAACCCGCCGTGGTCGCCCTTACGTGACTCCGCCACGCGCTCCCGCGCCTGTCGACACTACTGTTGACTCAAGATCCCTGAGCCGTCACATGTTACGTGCTAGCTTCATCACGTTGGTTGTGGTGGTACCCAGTGTCCTCTATCTTCTGCCATCACCCCAACCCTCCACCTATGCAACTACAGTCTTCACAGACGGAATGGCCTCTCTCATGTCTAGCTTTGGCTACTACTGGATGGGAACCAAGACTTTATTTTATGGACTATGGGCTTTGCTCTGGAGCGTTTTGGCCCATCCATCATGCCAACCTGCCTTCTTTTCTTGGCTTTCCTGCTGGATTGTTGTTTTGATCTTGCTTCCCAAGACCATTTCACCCGTGACAGGTCATCCTTCTCCTTTGTTCAACTCCACATCGACACCTTCCGTCCACCATTTCCGTGCCACTCTCCATCCGGTACCTCCGCCCTCTTCTACCTTATCATCTGGTGGATTGTGGAGTGTGGTGAGCAATGGCCTGGCCTATGCAATGAGCCGCCGTTTCCCGCTCATTTACATCCGTTTGATTGTTGGGTCGTTTTGTAAGTTGTTGCATCTGGACTCTTTTGGGTCCACTCACGCTGCTCCTCCGTGTGCACCAGTCAGTACCCGTCCGAAAAGAGGGAAGAACACTGCATTCCCTTTGAATCACCCTCGTGTCAAGCGCAAGCCGTCGTTTCGATCCGTGACTTCTTCACCGGCACACAAACGAGCGCGTATGCGACAACGGATGCCGCGACCAATCCCTCTCCGTCGTCGCGCAACTCCGTACAACAACAACAACTCAGCACGTACCAGGTTTAATCCACCCATGGGAACCCGCAGCTCTGTGATTCCCACGAATAGCTACCAGCGCTTCCATTACAACAACCGAACCTCGTTCACGACGCCCAATCGTCGTAACAGAAACACCGATAACCACTCACCCACTCGAAGTGAAGCCTTGAGGAGCAACCGACAGTCATCAACCCCAAGACAAGTCTTTGGTTTGACTGCATACCTTGAGGAACTCCGCTCCCTCAACGCCTTTCAAGTCTTGGGGAACACACGCAACTACGACTCATGGAGGTACATCACTCCTGCTGGCTTGGAAGCGTGCCTTCAGGATCCAATGGCCTTGAGGAGCGCAATGCCGAATGACGCGTCTTATCCCATCATCTGGGATAGTGGCGCCAGCATCTCCATCACCAACAACGAAAAAGACTTCGTGGGCAAGATCGAACCACTACCAAACTTCAAGGTGAAAGGCATTGCCAATCGCATGAAAGCGATTGGCCGCGGAGAGGTCTTGTGGAGCATCCTTGATTCTTCTGGGAACATCCGACAACTTCGAATTCCTGCTTTCCTGGTACCCAAGACAAGTGTCAGACTGTTGTCGACACAGAGTTTGCTTCAGACGTATGACGGCGAAAAGATTGTGCAAGACGGTAAAACATTGGTACTCACCGGTTTACCTGAAGACACAACACGAACACAAGTCACTGTCGTTGTGAATCCGCAAAACAATCTCCCAATGTCGTACGGTTACAACCATGACGAAGTAACCAAGAGTTCGCATGCTCTCAACACAATCGTCAACGAAACATCAGAACAAAACAAGAATCTTAGTGAGACACAGAAGGAACTGCGTGTCAATATGGAAAACAAAAGAGACGTCCATCACCTGGAACCTTGAGTTCCATTGTAAAAGACAGACGGGGAATAACAAAAGCCGGAAATCTTTACCCTGGTCAGTGTGTAAGCGTAGATCACTTTGTATGCTCCACTAAAGGACGCTTATTTACATCCCGAGACAAGTCAAAATCTTCCGACCTGTACATGGGCGGCGCAATCTTTGTAGACCACGCTTCGGGGTACACCTGGATTGGGTTCCAGAGTCATCTAAACACCCATGAGACCCTACGAGTAAAAGACTCATTCGAACTTTTCTGTAGAGATGTGGGAGTTGTGCCCCTACAGTACCTAACTGACAATGGCTCTGCCTTTACATCGGCTAAATATACGGAGTCCCTACAAAATTTTGCACAAACTTATCGATTTGCGGGAGTTGGGGCACATCACCATGCCGGTATAGCCGAACGTGCAATACAAACCATTATGTCTATAGCAAGAACGATGATGCTACACGCGGCCATACAATGGCCCGAAATGGCTGATCCTTCTCTATGGCCAATGGCAGTCGCACATGCAACTTTCTTAAGTAACCATGTCCCAAGCCTCGACACGGGCATAAGTCCCCATGACTTGTTTACACGAACAAGATGGGAGCAACGGAAATTCCATGACTTACATGTGTGGGGTTGTCCCGTCTATGTATTGGACAAAGCCATGGCTGACGGTAAGAAGCTTCCACGATGGAAGCCCCGCTCCACGCGAGGAATTCTCATGGGCCTAAGTACCCGTCATGCTACAACTGTACCACTGGTACTCAACCCCAATACGGGGTATATTACCCCTCAATTCCACGTTGTCTTCGACGACTGGTTTAGTACAATTGCCACATCCGTTGAAGACCTTCCTGACCTTACCAGTCACGAATGGGACCGACTTTTTGGTGACTCACACTACCAATACATTGAGGACGATGATGATCTAGACTATGAGTCTCCAGCTCCACATGATGTTCTACATCATTCCGACTTTGGCAACAAACAGACCACTGTCACTCGATCTATTGAGACTCACGACCCCCTTTCCGTCCTCCCTAGTCATTCTAACTCTCCTGGTATCTACCCTCTTAATACTCCTGGCTCTGCTCCAGGCGAGAAACCGGTGCCGTTGTCAGAAGGAGTAACCCCTCTTTCTCCATCGACGCCCCTTTCTCAGAGGGAAACAGTCCGTACCACTCCTACTAAACTACCTACTATCGCAGAGCAACCTTCTCCTATGACCCCTTCTTTGCCTGCACCCCCTTCTTTCGAGCCATCCACTCCTCAGAGGGAGCAACCACAATCACCTCACATCCCTACTCCAGCTCCTACACCTGGTCCGACTATGGTGTCTAGGCGTTCCGGACGAACTATTCGACCGCCCAAACGCTATGTGCAAGACCTATGTAGTTTCCCAGCCTCTGTCCAGTCTAGTGACCTTCTCTCCATGATGAAAGCTTCCTTATCAGATCCTGACACCCTCAGTTATGATGAAGCTATGCGAGATAAGGATCTCACCAAGTGGCAGGCTGCAGCCAGCAAAGAAATCCGAGAACTAGAAGAAAAGGGAACATGGGTAGAGGTGCAGCAGAGTGAAGCAACTACGCGAATTTTACCCGGTACCTGGGTGTTTAAACGCAAAAGAACCCCTGACGGAGAAATTTCCAAGTTCAAAGCACGATATTGCGTTCGCGGTGACCTCCAGGAGTCAGAGCAAGAGAACTATTCCCCTGTAGTCAACTGGAGTACTATTCGCATTGTACTCACCCTCAGTCTGATTCTAGGATGGGAACTTGCATGCATTGACTTCAATAATGCTTTTGTGCAAGCCACTTTGAATGAACCCGTATGGATCCATCTGCCTAGAGGATTTCGATCATCGTTAAAAGGAACTACATGCCTTAGGTTGGTCAAAAGCCTCTATGGATTGTCATCGGCACCTAGACTGTGGTATGACCACCTAATACAGGCCCTCAAGGAAGACGGATTCCAAATGAGTAAACACGACCAATGTTTACTGTACAAGGAAAACATAATCATCTTTCTATGGGTAGACGACTGTGGAGTGTGCGCACCTACAATTACCTTAATTGACGAACTAGTTGAACGATTGAAGAAAAAGGGCTTATCACTGGAAAAAGAAGGAAATTTCACCAATTATCTGGGGATCAACTTTGTCCGAGATGAAAAGACCAATTCGATCACCATGACTCAAAAGGGACTTATCAACAAGGTAATTGACGCTACCAATATGCAGGACTGCAACCCGAATTGGACCCCTGCTACACAATTAGCATTGGGAAGCGATCCTGATGGGGAACCCATGAAAGAGAAATGGCAATACAGCTCTATCGTGGGAATGTTACTGTACCTTGCAACTAACACCCGACCAGATATAGCCTTCGCTGTGAGCCAAGTAGCACGATTCAACTCTAATCCGAAGAAATCACATGCGGCAGCAGTGAAAACTATAGTGCGCTATCTAGCACGCACCAAGGACAAAGGAACCATCTTTACGCCAACTAAAGATTTCAAGCTAGATTGCTATGTAGACGCCGATTTCGCAGGACTACATGGAAGGGAGCCTCAAGACAACCCAGTAAGTGCTAAGTCCAGGACTGGTTACATTCTTAGCTTTTGTGGGTGTCCTCTTATTTGGCGGTCGCAGCTACAATCATCAGTTGCACTAAGTACCCTCCAAGCCGAGTACCACGCTCTCTCCCAAGCCATGCGAAGTGTGATAGCTACGAGACGCGTGATAGAGGAACTTCTAGCCAACCTAGACCTGCCATTTGAGAAGCCGACCATCTTCTCCGAAGTGTTTGAAGACAATACAGGTGCCTTCTATCTTGCAACTAAGCAAAGATTGACACCTAGGACAAAACACTTCAACACGTACTTACACTTCTTCTGGGAACATGTAGGTGATCACCCAGGCGGAGTGAAGGTAAGCATGGTAGGAACCGAGGAACAAAGGGCAGATTATTTCACCAAGTGCCAAACTCGGGAACTCTTCGAAAAGTGCCGTAAGCTCAATCAAGGATGGTAAACTGAGTCTACGGCATGTCGTAATTCCCCAATCACTCCATGAGAGGGAGAGTTAAAGTACGGCTAGCTATAGACCTAGAACTACCTTTCGAAGAACAACACCTAGACTCTATGAGAGTACACGTCTACCATGACATAGCTGTGCCATCTGTCCTGCAAGCTTGTGCGAACACGTGCGTGGACGGCTGACGAAGCTGTGCCCATGTATGTGACATGTCCGAGCCTGCGGCACAATGTTCCCTCTCTGAATAACCCTGGTGTTTTGTGATACACATTTACATATGCCCACTACTATCTACGACAGGCAAAAGCCGGACGAGCTCCACTCGGAAGCAAAGTCCAGGCTATGTCTCACCTAAAACATACACGTCTCCAACTTACAACAAGATTCACCAAAGGATCATGGATACTTGGTTCAAGCCAATAGTTCCACCTCTATCCCCCACAGTTTGAGTATATGGAACAGGTTCTATGCACTAAGAGAACAGGTTCCATTAGTCCCTAAACGTAGAGCGTCTGTAGCGCCTTACCTAGAAGTCAAAGATGTTTCTTCACCGGGCCCAACGATTCGGGAAAAGTAAACTCTTTATGACTGAAAGGAAGTAAGGAAAGAGCAATCATGAGAAACAAACACTTTCGATAGAATAAGCTCACTTCTTATAAAAACCTGAAAGTTGTAAGCAACCTTTAGGAAGGAGTCAACCATACTAACCTAGTACAAGGTGAGGGCCCCATCGTGTACCGAGTGAACTGGTTGACTACAGAAGTTCAGAGCACTAACCATCACGTCTTACGTTAGTTTTTCTACATACATCAAGTCAACGAACGGGCGAAGATCCACACTGATAACCCGACCACAGACGATCATGCGGTCATTTTCCCGTCCACGGGTTTCCGAATCCCTCTGAGTCTCTGGGGAATCTTCTCCTTTTTTCCCGACTGTCAAGCCAACAGAAGACGACCTTGTTGCAGGACATGACGTATACGTCCTGACTCCAAGCCGTTGGAACCCACACTCCGACGCTTATGAGACAAATGAGGCGAGTATGTTGGATTGGGAGGGCAACATCAAGGAGAAGAAGGACCAGTTGCGAATTGCAATTGACGATATCCCTAATCCGAATGATGAACAGGATTATTGGGTATCCTCCATGGAAGCACCTGCAATCGACCGAACATGCGCAACACGGAACCATTGGAGGAACCACATGGCAGAGCTTCGGAAATCCGCTGCCATTGAGCCATATGATGAAATCGGTGGACATCTATCTGGCATATCTTCGGTTCTTGTCGAATCCATGATGGCGCTGGAATTGGAGGAGAGAATGGTCCATGGCAAAGAAGTTGCAGCCATTGGAGCCACCACCATCCAGGATGAGGGCGATGAGGAGGACAATAGCGATGACAGTTCTGAAGGCGAGAGAGAACCAGACGACGACATGGACATTGACCTAAGCACGTTGGAAGATGTAGATCTTGATGAATTCTTCGTCTCAAGTGTCCATGCTGGCAAGTCCCAAGGAATTGGAGCCAAATACCTCGCCAAAGTATGGAGGATCAGTCACGACGACGCCAAACGAACCTTGGCTGTGACATCCCAACATGGAAAAAGGCCTGAAGATCCAACCCTGTCCCAGAATTATGGCACCAACGACCGAATGCTTCGGTACCGACGAATAGAAGAATACTTCTATATGGACACCTTCTTTGCGACGAAGAAAGGAGGGAAGTCATCTCGTGGCCACACATGTTGCCAATTGTTTGTTACTGACAAAGGCTTCATGCATGTGGTGCCAATGAAGAGGAAGTCAGAAGTTTTGATGGCTGTCAAGATCTTTGCAAAAGAAATTGGTGCTCCCGATGCGTTGATTTGTGACATGTCCAAGGAACAAACGAGTTCCGACATGAAATTATTCCTTAACGACATCGGAACAACTCTTCGTGCGTTGGAAGAGGGCACGCCCTGGGCGAATAAAGCTGAGTTGTATATCAAGTTGATAAAGGAAGCGGTTCGCAAAGACATGCGCGAAGCGAACTCCCCGCTTCCGTTTTGGGACTATTGCCTAGAGAGGAGAGTCCGAATTTACAATCTCACGGCTCGAGATTACATCACCGTTCGGGGAACAAATCCCTACACCGCAACGCTGGGTGTTGAGGGGGATATTTTGAGTCTTGGACGATACCAGTGGTACGAATGGTGCTACTTCCGTGAGCACACAGCAAAGTTTCCCCACAACCAAGAGGTCCTCGGTCGTATCCTTGGTCCGGCAAAAGGTGAAGGAAATGAGATGGCACAATGGGTTCTAAAAGCAAATGGAAATGTGGTGCCACGACGGTCCACCCGCCCACTACAAGAATCCGAAATCTACAGTGCCAGTGAGCAATCAAAGCGTGAGGCCTTCAACGCATTGATTGAGAGGAGGCATGGCACCTCCATACAACCACCACCTACCATTCCCGACGACGATGAAAAATTTTATGATCCATATGAGGACGATGAACAACCTCAATATACCACCCCGGACATAGAAGACACAGTTGACAACACGGG
Source organism: Epithemia pelagica (assembly GCA_946965045.2). Taxonomy (NCBI): domain Eukaryota; phylum Bacillariophyta; class Bacillariophyceae; order Surirellales; family Surirellaceae; genus Epithemia; species Epithemia pelagica. Next base: position 1,020,884 of record OX337237.1, read on the forward strand.
AAGACTCTTGAACCAATGCCCTGCCTACGACAGGATGATCAACGCTGAAGTGCAAATGCAGATTGGCGACGAGATCAGCAAGGGAGTGGTCAAGAGAAGAGCCATTGGGGCCGATGGGACAACGTCTGGCAAATACCATGACGACCCATACAGCAATTCAATCCTCTACGAAGTCGAGTTCTTGGACGGCCAAGTCAAGGAGTATGCCGCCAATGTCATAGCCGAAAGCATGCTTGCCGAGGTTGACACAGATGGGAAACACCTGCGACTGATGGAAGGGATAGTCAAATGGAAGAAGGACGAATCTCTGGCCGTATCCAAACGCGACAAATACGTCTATGACAGGCATGGTAGACGGAGGGCAAGGAAGACGACGAGAGGGTGGTGGCTGCTAGTCAAGTGGAAGGATGGATCCGAATCTTGGCAACGATTGGCAGACATGAAGGAATCATATCCTATTGAGACGGCTGAGTTCGCCGTAGCACGAGGATTGGAAGATGAGCCCACGTTTCAATGGTGGGCCAAGTCAACATTGCGGCGCAGGGACGCAATCATATCGGCACTGAAGACACGTGCACGACAGATCCGGCACAAGTATGGTATAGAGATACCTACAAGTGTGGAGCATGCGAAGGAGCTTGACAAGAGAAACGGCAATGATTATTGGATGAAGGCTCTAGCCAAGGAGATGTTCAATGTTGGAGTCGCCTTCGAAATCCTAGCCGATGGAGAAAAGGCACCCCATGGTTGGCACCTGGTAACCGGACACCTAGTCTGGGACGTGAAAATGGATTTTACCAGGAAGGCCAGGTGGGTTCTCGATGGGCACAAGACGCCGGATCCAGAGGGATCAACGTTTGCCGGTGTAGTGTCTAGAGAAAGCGTACGCATCGCTTTCACGTACGCCGCTCTGAATGGGCTTGATGTTTTCGCCACCGACATCAGAAATGCATACCTCCAGGCGCCATCTTCGAGAAAGGATTACATTATATGTGGTCCTGAGTTTGGGATCGAGAACGTGGGCAAGGTTGCACTCGTTCATCGCGCATTATATGGAGGAAAGACGGCGGGAAAAGACTTTCAGAACCATCTCAGGTCATGTATGAGTCATCTTGGTTTCAAGTCATGCCCTGCGGATCCAGATGTCTGGATGAGGCCGGCAGAAAAGTCTGACGGATCACCGTACTACGAGTATGTATTGCTTTATGTAGATGATGCCTTGGCCATCGGAGAGAGAGCGGAGAAGATTCTCCGGGAGGAAATTGGCCGATACTTTGAGTTGAAAGAGGAGTCGGTCGGTCCTCCAAGTCTGTATCTTGGTGGAAGAGTTCGGAAGGTTGTACTTGAAAATGGAGCCGAAGCATGGGCCTTCAGTTCTTCACAATACGTTCAAGCCGCCGTAAAGAATGTGGAAGATCATCTGTCCAAGGATGAGAACAAAAGGTGGTCTTTACCAAGCAAAGCAGACACGCCGATGAAGGCCAACTACAGGGCAGAACTGGATGTCTCAGCGGAATTGTCACCGGGAGACGCCTCGTACTATCAATCTTTGATCGGAGTTTTGCGTTGGATTGTCGAGTTAGGCAGAGTCGATATCTGTCTTGAGGTATCAGTGTTGTCGTCCCATCTCGCCCTACCGAGGGAGGGGCATATGCAACAAGTCCTGCAGGTATTCGCATACCTCAAGAAATACCACAACGCAGAGCTTGTGTATGATCCAAGCGATCCCGTCGTTGACGAAACAGAGTTTGAACGAAGAGATTGGACTGCCTCAGAGTTTGGCCATATTGATGGCAAGGAGGAGTTCCCACCCAACATGCCGGAGCCTCGAGGATTGGGGTTTGTGATTCGCGCCAAAGTCGATGCGGATCATGCTTCCGACACGGTATCGAGACGATCTCGAACGGGTTTTCTCGTCTATCTGAATTCGGCATTGACATATTGGTGGAGCAAGAAGCAGACATCAATCGAATCATCATCCTTTGGATCGGAATTCATTGCTATGAAGCAGTGTTGCGAATATCTACGAGGGTTACGGTACAAGCTAAGGATGCTTGGGATACCGTGTGACGGTCCAAGCCTTATCTATGGAGATAATCAGTCAGTGTTGGCGAACACTACAATACCAGACTCGGCGCTAAAGAAGAAAAGTCAGTCTATAGCATACCATTTTGTGCGGGAGGGTGTGGCAAGGGACGAGTGGAGAACGACCTACATAAACACTCACGATAACGAGGCGGATTTGTTGACCAAGGTTCTGCCAAATGGAGAGAAGAGGCGTGGGTTTGTACGGAACTTGCTTCACCACATCTTTGGCACAGAGTGAATGATAAGTGGATTATGCATGAGCGGAACCACTTGGTTAAATGGAGGTGGAGGTAGCATGATGCGAACCACCTAGGATAAATCAAGGACCACAAGACGATAACAAACCAACGTTGCAGCGGCAAGGTTGATTTGAGAGGAGTGTTGAAATTGTGGCCCATATTTGGCAATGAACGACAAATGTGTGGAAACTACCACGGCTATGTGGCCGATTTTGGTGGGAGCTGTGTACGACTCCCATCTGTGAGCCAGGATAGTTTTCTCTGTAATGAACGTATAATCAGAAGGATTATCCAAAAGACAACCAAGTAACCATGGGGCGCAAGCAACGGCAACGGTCATCCCCCCACAAGAAGGAGTCTCCTGCCGTATCATCCCAGCGACAAAACAGCAGCCACGGTGGCCCTCATCTCAATGAAGCTCAAGAACGATTGAGACGAGAGTATCAGAATGGTAACCATCCTTTGGATTTTCAACGCTTTGTCGATTCCATGTGTGACCTTGGAATGAGCGACAATTCTCAAAGATTGTTTGCTGGATTGACCACCAATCATTCCCTCGACGCCCAACGATCCATGATTCGAGAATTGCTCATTGAATCCGAAACGGATGTCGAACTCAATGACAGTCAACCACTGGACGATGGGGATCAAAGCACTCCTCCAACAGAAGGCAAGGGAGCCGATATTGAACATTGCATGATCTGGAATGCCTTTCCTCCCTTCGTTCGACATGTAGTACGAGGAGATGCCGCTCGTGTTCGAACCATTCTCAAACAACAACACGCTGTGTCGTCCTCGTTGGCCTTTCGCCAACTCCTCGAACTACGCTGTTCTTCCTTGCGTCTGTCTCCTTTGGTACTCTGTGTGGCAATTCAAAAGCATCCCCACATTATCTTGACTCACAATCGTGATTTGCAAAGCAAGGATCAACTGGACCATGTCGGTGTGGCCGCAGCACTCTTGCGATATGGTGCTCGACCCGATGCCAAGGATGTCACGGGGAAAACCATTGTCCATTATGGAGCCGGTGGCATGGCAACGCCCGAGTCCTTTGTCATTGTGGAGTATTGCATTGCCGCCGCTCGTGTTTCGGCGTATAATGGTCAAACCGTTATTGTCGATGGCCTTCAAGCCAAACCGGAATTGAATCAATCGTCTGTGGTATTGACGGGCTTTGATGGTCCCACGGGTCGTTGTGTGGTCCAACTGGAAGAGGAGGATGGTTCCAAGAGGGAATGTCGATCAAACCATACAACTTGTTTCAGTCGGTCGGAGGACCTTGTATTGAAGATGGAGACCGAAAATTGGTGGACGATCGAGATCGCACCGGAATGACCGCCTTGCACGAAGTGGCCATGTCCGCTCGCGATGATGTGGTGGAATTTCTGGTCAAGAACCATGGATGTTCCATGGATCTCGACGACGCCAATGGAATTTCCACGAGAGACATGGCCTTTAATCGAGATTTGCAAATGCATCCCATCAATAGTGTTCTCAAGAAACACGCCATTTCCATTGAGAAGACCAAACAAAAGGCTGAACGCAAGCAATGTGCCAACTGTCAAAAACAAGAAGATCCTACCAGCAAACAATTGTTTTACATGTGTTCACAATGCGCCATGGTGTCCTATTGCTCTACCGAATGCCAACGAGCGGACTGGAAAAAGTACAAAAAGGTTTGCAAGGAACGGTCCGTGGGTATTAAATTGGACCGACCCAAGGCTCTTGTGGGAAGTCATATGTGGACGAGTCCAGGTGCCGGAAATAAGAGGGCCGAACCGAATTCCTATCATGCACCGCAAGGTGTGGGAGTCGACCAAGTGTTTTGGGTAAACGTCCAATACAACAGCGACGTCACCAACATCTTGGTCTATGACAAGACCCGTACATGTTGTTTCTACCTGGCTCCGGAATCTGCCGGCTTTTCGGAGATTGCCGCCGTTGTCAAGTCACAACAGGCCACGAAAGGAACCAAATCGTACTTTAAGGCGACTTTTGACGCTGCGGGTGACTGTTCGATATATCCAAACACATATTCATTAAAAACGTGGTAAACGACAACAAAAGAAAACTATGAAACTCAGCCTCTACGATGGACACTATACTTGGTCGCAAGAAGAAAATGGTATGGATCTGATTCCGCTCCTCGAAGGCTCTGTTGTCTGTAACAGATCCTTCCGTTGGTCCTCCTCGAACCTCTCGCATGGTAGATTTTGCATCCAAAATCCAAATGCATAAGAAGACAAGATCTATCTGAGTTCCCTTCGATGAGAGGCGACGTTCGCTGGTGACCAGGGCAAAGATATAACAAGACGTCATCCAATGGTAATGTATTGTATGTGGCTGTACGGGTGGCGCATGGCCACATCCCATTGGAAGCAGTTAACCTCAAGTTGACTTTCCACCTAAAACCGAAGCACAAAATACAGACGAGTATACAAAACTCTCCTTCGCCTGAACGAAACACATACATGGCGGAAGTTAATAAGATATCGCCGCCATCTATTTCGGTATCTGCCGATAAATGAGTAACTACCTATATATAGTAGAACAATGGGGTGCGTCTTCAAAACGACCGACTAACATGCGACCGTACTACAGTTGGTAATGTACGCCCGAGCGATTGTGTCTTGGATATGCCAATCCAGAATGGTCTGTGAGAGGGGATATGGGATAGGGAGTATTGGATCCCTTTCTGCACTTTGCACCTCCGAACAGTTTTGCGCCTCCTCATCACTCATCGTCATCTCATTACACTTCCCTTACGGTGAAGAGAGTACTTTTTCATCTGCCATACATTACCTTCCTTGTTCCATCTCGGAGCAACATAAGATCACTTTACGATGGGCCGCAGACAACGACGACAGAGAAATGGGCACCAGCAAGATTCTCCAAGAATGATGAGTGCAGAGCAATGACAGTCGATCCTTCAAGAAGAGTACACGAGTGGTCGTCACCCGACTGATGTTGGTGAATTTGTTCACTCTATGCAGTTGAGTGAAAAATCGCGTCAACTATTCGAAACATTGGTCAAGTTAGATACACCACAAGGTCGAGAATTCATTATTCGTCAATTGTTGGTTGAGGCAGAAACCGACGTGGAACTCAATGATCGCCAACCCATGGACGATGGTGACCAAAGCACTCCATCCACCGACGCGAAACGTCAGATATTGAATGGTTTGTTTTCCAAGCAGGGTAATGTTCAACAATACATGATATGGAACATGTTTCCTCCATTCGCTGGACATGCGGCTCGAGGCGAAACGGCCAAGGTCCGAGACATCCTCAAGCATGCGTTTGACAATGCCTACGGTGAGAAGGAACTGGAGGAAAATAGAGGAAGGATGATACCGTCACCTCTGCGCGAACTGCTCGAAACACGATGTACATTCATGCGCTTGCCTCCTTTGCTCCTATGCATGTCTGTCTACATGGTTCTTGCCTATGATACAAGTCCCCGAAGAGGGTTTGACAAGAAGGGTAATCTGGGTGTAGCCACCGCACTGCTGAGGTATGGAGCTCGGCCCGATGCCAAGGATGTCACTGGAAAAACTATTGTTCAATATGGAGCCAGCAGTATTGCGACGCGCGAATCCTTAGTCATTGTTGATTATTGCATTGCCGCTGCTCGCGTCTCCGCTTACTATGGACAAACTGTTGTCATAAATGGTATACAAGCCAGTCCAGAATTGAATGGCAAGTCCGTCCTGTTGACAGGATTTGATGGCCCGAGTGGACGATGTGTCGTACAACTTGAGGAGTCTGATGAGCTTTCCATGAGAGAAATGTCGATCAAGCCGAGTAATTTGTTTCACTTTGTTGGGGGCCCTTGTATTGAAGATAAGGAACGAAACTTGGTGAATGATCAAGATCGTACAGGTGCGACCCCGTTGCTTGACATAAGCACGTCGGACCGCGATGACGTGGTTGAATTTCTGGTGGAGAAGCATGGTTGTTTGTTAGATCTAGAAGCAGCGAATGGAACATCCCCACGTAGTTTGGCACTTAGTCAAGAAGTACAAGTTTTTCCCGTGAACCGTGTTCTGAAAAAGCAATTCCGGCCAGAGGGTCAACCATCTTTCTCAAATGTCCTATTTAAATGAGCAACCTTCACCTGTTTTGCACCCAAGATACAACATGACAGAATCGACACTCAAAAAACTCAACACTCTCAACTCTCAACAAACACCTCTTCAACTCAAAGCCCAAACCCCGAACCCCAAACACACTGCAAACTGCAACAACTCTCTATCATGTGAATTGTGGATTGTGGATCGTTGCGTTCAAACCAGAGACTCTAGCTCTACTCCTAGCTAGAGGAACTTAAGTACGGATAGATACTCCTATGACTTCTATCGGTAGCTTAGCGCTCTGGATGCTTGGACGATTTGGTACTTTTCTTGCGTTCGTTCCCGTGCTACTAAAGCAGAGTGGTAGACAATGAATGTATCAATATAGCCATGTACTATGTCAAAAGAATTACGAGTCTTTGTTGCCTTCATTCTCTGTCACGATTGTGGTCCTTCGTCCCATCCCACCTATTTGTTGTTAATGTTCCGTCAGGGGTGTACACATGTAGTGCCATTTCATGAGCAGCTCCTTGACACGACCGACTGACTCCATGGGAGTTTCCTTTCGATGAGCCAGGAGGAGATGCAACCAATCATCGGCAATATCTTCTGTAGATTTGGGTTTCCCCGCCACCATTTGTTCATAGGCAGCCTCGGGGACAGGGCAGGTTGTAAAGAAACAAGGGACAACGTACCGAACACCAGACGTGATCTTTTCCACCTCGTGCATGTTTTCCCAGCCGGAAGAAAAGATAACAGCTGCACCTTGCGTCGGATGGAACGGCGTGAGTTTGCGACCCTGATAGCGAAACTTTTCCATCATTTCCGTGTACGACAAGAGCTCCTCATCTTCTTCTTCTTCCTCCTCCTCCTCGTCGCCTTTTTCCGTATCGTTCGACGCCTCTTCGTCGGGGTCGTTAAAGACAAAGGCACCACCCTCAAAGTCTTTGCCCTCTGTACTCAGATAAAGGACACATGAGTAGTGGTAACCAGAATGGGTTGCCTCGTCTGTATGGAGCGTGACAAAGTCTCCCTCTCCGCCACCACCGCCCTTTTGCGTCGTTCCGGCCACATATTTGCGCGAATAGGCTTGAAGAGGCAAAATTGTAGACAGAGGCAATCCATATTCGACAGCAATCGTTCGTCGGACTCGTTCCACCAATCTTGTGAATTGCAAGATCGTCTTGGCCGTTACCGTGGCCAAGTCGTTAAAGGTCAAGGAGGCCAACTCTGGAAAGATCTCCAGGCTTGTTTCCGCTTCTGTGGCAAAGGTTGGAAAAATGTTGCGACTGTAATATACAGCATCACAAATGATTGTGGAATCAGCCGTCCACCCAAAAACAAACATCACACTGTAAGTGCACTGTCCATGTTCATGTTGACTATCACAAAACCAAGTTAGCAACACTTGGGAGCACAATCGGTACGTACCTACAAGCTTCGCAGCAAGTTCCACCTTCACATTTTCGTCCCTCCGCCAAGGGCAAATCCTTGTGTGCCGAATCGTCAAAAATATAATTCATGGACCTTGCTTGTCCCTTGATCCCCATCCCTTCATGATCCGGCTGCTTACAAGTGACATTGGTTCGTTGTTGTTCTCGGTTTTCCAGCAAGTGTCGCAAATCGGCGTCAAAGATATGATGCAACATGGTGGGTACGTCCGCCGACAGGGGTTCGTCGCGTTGTTCGGCCAAATCCACCGATTGAACCACCTTCCAAAAGGCTGCCTCGGTCGTGGCCTCGTCCATGCCCAAACCCGGTTGCTCCTCCATCATGGTGGAAATGGCCGTAGCGTCGAGTTTGGCCACGGCTGCCCGAAGGTCGTCTTGACTGTACTTGGCCGGATGATCAACTGTTTGGGATGCCACTACTGGTTCGTCTGACGTGTCGTCATGGTCCGTTTCCTCGTCGTCGTCGTCGTCAGTGTCGGTATTTCGGGATTGCAAATCTCCCACTAGTCGTTCCATGGTAGCTTCCAGTTCGGAGAGTTCGGAAGTACTCAGTGTACCAGGACCCTCCTTGAGACGTTTTTCCAATGTTTGCATGCAAGCTTGGATATCAATATCCTCCGAAGCGTTTGGTGTTGCTGTTGTTTCCTCGAATGTATTGTCCACGCTGGTATCATTGACATCTTTGGCGACCATGGACAAGACGACGACCGAAGGAATAGTGCGACCACCATGGTGTTGTTCTGGAACGTGTTGTCGACCTTGCCATTGCAGTGGCAATCCCCATGGTGTTGGTGTAAAAGCCTCCACACCTACCGAGACGCAAAGGAAGAATAGAAGGAAAACGTGTTTCGATCGACTCATGGACAAATGGTTCTCTGTTACTTGGCTGGTTCGATGATGAAGAAGATTCGTATTTCAGCCATCACATCACAAAGGATTTTCGTGAATTTTGTGGCGGCGTTTGGATGGATGAGTGAGGTTATGAGCCTGCGGTAGAGGGGGGATATAGAACTCTCCAGTAGGATCCAAATTCGTGAATGAAAAGGGATTATTGAATCAAATTTTGTTCGTCTGAGTTCAGTATGAACGGGACGGGTGGGCCGTAAGGCTTGGGGTCTGGGGTGGGAATTTCCAGAAAGACCAGCTGTACCGAAAACGGACGGACAGTAGAGTAAAAAGTACAATTGAGCAAACATGGCGGTTGATGAAACGGTTAAATATATATGGCAATGATACAGCAATGATTATTTCAATGGTCAGTCATGGTATGATTTGGAGGTGCACCTCCAACCGCGTAAAATGTGAGTGGCGACTCACCCTTGACGTATCGTTACTAATAATGTAAGACTCCCAACCATCAATCTATGACCTCTACAAGCCATTTCTCTGTCGAAGCCTGTAATTTGACGTTGAATGACGTTACGAGCTCCCGGCTCACGATCGCACCACTGCATAATAGCACCACCATCACCATGAACAGTAAAGCCGCAGTGCACCTCCAACGAAAGGTGCTAGCACTCCTCCGACCATCAAGCATGCCTCAGAATGGAGTGTACCGTGAAGGTTGAAAAGGGCGGCGATGAGTTGGATAGTTTGATCGAGCTACAACTACATTTGCAATGTCTTCCAGTTTGATAAGTGATGAGGGAAAGTCGTGACAAGAATATCAACAATGGAGACAGATAACGATGGAAAGATAAAGATCACAACGGAGGAACGACGGAGAAAGATTTAATTCGGGTCAAGGAATGATGGACGACCCGGAAATTGAAACACGGCAATCAGACGGGTGGTTTTCAAGCATCAAGGAAGTATCTGTCAGAAGACGACGACACAGCTTCTGTTGTCGGCGACAATGGTGGCGGTGCTGCTGCTGCTTCGAGTGGATACCGTGGAGCTGTGGTGGCAGTCGAAGATCGCGTGGTCGTTCTTCTCCTTCCGCCATGCGACAAACGTTGAGTCACACAGCGTCATTATTGACGAGCGGCCACAACGACCACGACTGGACGAAAAATGGTCGTGCCCGAGGCTGTGTGCCCAATCTACGAATGCAACAATCACGGAAACAAGCACGGAGGGTTGCATCCAAACAACCACCATCACCAGCGACAACAGCACACCAGCAAGAAGAAAAAGAAGAACCAACAGGACATTCCAGAGAATCGTTCCTCGAGTACTGCTAGTCGCTTTCATGTTTGGAATTATGCCGAGAAACGACCTCCAACACATGCACATCCAGAACGTGATTTAGAGGAGGACGACGACAAGCCCCATTCCGTTGACTCCAGGATTGTTTCTTCCACAGCCTCGTATTTGACCTCGTGTCCGACGGCTGCCTTTACCATTGGTTATGGTGTCGGAACCTGGCCGCATCATTTGCCGACAAGCAGCAGCCGCAGGACAAGCAGGAGCAGTACAGATCGTGGGCAGGGAGACGAAACGGATGCCGAAACAGGATCATTGTCCTGGTCCTTTTCGTCCGAGAATCCTCCTATCAGCCATAGCAGCCATGTGAGTACAAAAACGACTCTTCTTTCTCGCTCGCAAGTGGTGCGACAATTACCACCCTGTGAATTTGTGCAGTTGCAATGTCGGTCTCGCCTGCAAGCACCGACTGGTGCGGCGACACAGGTGGCTGTCGTGCGGGCCGTGACACTGGCGTCGTCGTCGTGGGTGAGGAGTATTACTGCCATGGGTGGGAAACGACGAGGCAATCGCCATTCAAATAAGTACTACAATCACAAAACAGACACTCGTACAAACCATGATCCTCCCTTGGGTTGGTCCTGGTTGTTTCAAACCTTTGGTGTCGAACAATTGCACGTGCAAGCCTTTGATCGAGCCTTGCCCAGCAATCTGCGCAACATTGTGTTGGATCGCTTGCAACAAACGGGTACCACGGCCCAAAACAAAAAAGCCTTGATGCGAATCCTCCACGAGTTGCCAAAAAAACCACAAGGAAAGGACTCCACAGACCTAGCCTGGTCCTTTCCAGAGTACTACTCGTCCCGTAATCGAAGAATGGTGGTGAACCAAACCGAGCCGAACCAGCAGCTGCAGCGTCACCCTAAGAGGTGGTGGTGGAACAAGAACCCGCATCACAACAAGATGTGGTGGCATGGCAAAAAGGACAAGACGAGCCTCGATCATTCTCCTTCTTTTTCTTTTAGCAACAATGATCCAAAATGATGAGGAGTATATGAGGTCGGTTCGTATGGTCAACGACCATCCTCAGCAGGACCTTGTGGTTGTTTCTTCATGGTTTGCCCATGGCAAAACAATCCAAAATCAATCATTGGCCGCCATCATGCTGACCATGTTCTCTCTCTCATTCCCCCATAATTTGGCGGCGATAATGCGTAGATATCTCTTCCTCTTGTGGTTTTGGTTGGGGAACAGAAAAGTGCGGGGCAAAAACATCGCTACCATTCGCTATCGTCTAGCGACCACTGGTGGCGACTCCACTCCACTCGTATTCGGTGGAAGTGGAATCGTCATGGGGACACGAGCGAATGCAAAGTGCTTCTCGAGCTACCCTTTCCTCATCAATAGTAATCGTAGGATTTCGCCCTCGTTTGGATGTTTGCGGGATAGATAAGTTCTGGCGAGCTTAGTAGTTTGGAACCAGTCCAACCATTCATGGTTCCCTTGCTATGAACTAGAGGAATGATGTCGCATTCAAAGCAGGGAAATTTTGCAAACATCACATAATCTCTAGTTCATGTGGGCTCATCCTCTACCACTAATACCTCTCTACCTAGTAGAGGCGAGTCCTTCATCTCCCTGTCTACGACAATGGTAGTGCCGGCATTCAAAGCGATATCATGTTGTGATTTTTGCCAATGATAGTGACTATTTGTGTTTGAAGGCATTCATGGGCAACATGGATGAGGCCGAGGACGTACCTCTTGGACATTGCTGGAATGTAAGGTATTACCCTCTTATCCATCAACAAGGAAACCTATACTCAACTTTTTCAAAATACTTGTACGGCAGGAACATGAAGACAAACAAAAACAGGGTTACTTCTGAATTAGATTCAACATAGTAGATCCTTCGACTGTGGCTGACCTAGCACTTAGGAGAGACCAAACTTCATCATGGCCATTCCAATCCCAAACACCAGTGAGAACGGATTCATGGACAGTGTCACACTCGCACCCGACAATAAGGAGGTCTGGTTGTTGTTGGTAGACAAGGATGACTGAAACAAGTTCCCAAATTCCGTCCGTGTAAAACAAGTATCGGCTCCACTCTCCTCTTGAATGTGTTGGGCCAATTCGGGACTGACTACCGAAGAACCACCAAAAAACAAGTTGACAAAATCCACCACATTGTCCGCCGTGATACAGAGATCATCCAGAGCGGCTTCACTGCCCTCGGCGCCAGTTGCAACACCGGTGCAGGCCACTACATCGTCGAACAAAAACTTTCCTGATTTTCCGGCCGGGAGCTGGATATGCTCCATTTCCCAAGTATCAATGGAACCATCCTTGTTGGTATCAATAAATTCAATCGCATCTTGGACCATTGAATCCATATCCAGTCCGTCTTGACTTGCTGAATCATCCACAAGGCCGGACAACAATGACGTGTAGAGAGACCGGAGTATATCGGTCGAGAACGTTTGGCCAGTCTCCATACGAGCAACAAGGTCTTCCAAGGTTTGATCCGCTTGTGTCAAAGAAGCGCCCTTGTTTGGCACGTGTGATTGGCCTCCTTGCTGAGACGTGAGGAGAAAGCACTTGTTGTTGTGGTTCGTTTCTTCTGGAACAGCCGTCAAGGTACGCCGAAGGTCCAATTTTCCGACCACCAATCCAACAAGCAGCAACAAAATCGCAATCCCAATAAAGACGAGAAAGAATTTGGGCCGCGGTTCTTCAGGACTTGGTTGTACGTTCGCGGCGATGTAGAAGAAATTTGTACCATCAGGGAACGGAACCGGAACAGGAACACCGCCATTCAAAAGATTGAGATTGCTGGCATCGAATTCGAACACAGACCCGACACACGATGTCGGAATTCCTCGTGTGGATTGGGATGGTGTGGGTTTGGTCGATCATCGTCGTCCTTGCAATGGCGGCGTACTCGTCGACCCGATACCATTCGCAAGAAAAAGTCATCCTTATCTTGACTGTCGCACAGTCCGACGGATTTGCATTATGGCGGGGGTGCTTGTTCGTGGTTGGGTATTACCTTGCATTCCTGGGTGGTTCATTATTTGCATTGGTCTTTCCGGTCCAGTTTTGCTGCCGTTTCTTGAGTGCCGCCGTCGGATTCTTGGTCTCGACCTTGCTCTTTGCCGCAGTCTTGAACGGATTGGGACATCATCATCCCAAGTGTTTGGGTGGCGTGGATTACTTTACCGATGCCTTTGTGTTGATGCCTTTGTTTCGAGTTGGACCACCTTTAGTACGGTACGTGCACACACACGCACAAGACACTAGGGACATTTGCCAAGAGGTGGTTGTCATGTTTGTGTTGTATCCATGATTCCATGTGTTTTCTCATACTGTCGTTGTGCACACATGTGTGCTGCTGTGGGATTGGTGGTATCTGTATAATACCAGGTGGGATATGGGTTGATTTACAGTGGTATTAGTGCCGATGAACACGATATTCGCAAATGTACAGGCATGACCATTGCCGTGACCTTGTAGGCCTTTGTTTTTCCAAGGTCACACGAACCCAATCCGTGGCCCAAGTAGCCTTCTTTAGTACACCCATTGTCATTCGATATGGATCCATGTTCGAGGTGTTGCTTGTTTGCAAGGTTTGTTCCTCATCTTGCGTAAATGCGACAATGGCTTATAAACAAAAGTTATGGTTTGTAAAAAATATCTAGGTAGGGGTAACTAGGGCAAAAGCTACTCGTGCTATCTTTCGATTTTCGGGTCCGGTCGCACATGCGTATAATGAGTGCAATCGCAAAATCGCGTTTTGATAGAATGGCCTGCGTGAAAGCGCGATGCAATTTGGAAGGAATTTTTGAATAAATCCCGCCAACAGGTCGCATATTGGCGGATACATGGTCGCATATTGGCGAATATGCATCGCCTACATATGCTGCTACGCATCTAGTTTTCTAGTCATAATTTTGGTCTAGCCACTTGTTGCACGCCGTATACACCGTGTTGTAGCGTGTAGTGGCAGGATTTATACAGTTTATCAGACCCATCATCGTAGAGCCGCAGTGGTTTAGCTGGTAAACGTTTCCTGTTGGCTCGTGGTGCCAGGGGTTCGAGTCCCCTCAGACTCAGCTTTAAGTTAAGACTCCCAATTTCTGGGGGCCGCCATATTTGGGGTGTATGGTACAAGACGTTTCCCCGCTGGTTAAAAGTGCATGTTCTTCTCAAGGGTGGCCGATCAACCCCGGTCGACTGGGGTTCACCGCCTTGTACATACGCTATATGCCAATGCACGGGGGAACTAGTATGTTTTTTTTTTGTCTAACTCACCAACTATGCTAGCTAAGCTATGCAACATGTGAAACTCCTTGGAGTCTTGCTCTCTGCCTTTTGCCCGTACTGGCAGCGGCTGATCACCGCTTGGGAGTGTTCGCGCTAAGCTACTCGTCACGGTATGCTTGCGGCACTACTTATAGTTCACACTCGTGATGTGTGACCCATGGCACTCTCCCACGTGACGGGGAGCACTCGCTTAAGTGAGCGATTGTTTTGGTAATCTTTTCTCCATACATGAAAATATAGATACCTCCTTTTGCACTGTGCCGACGCACACGTCCTAAGTATTTGTTCTCTGCCGACTGCAGCGCAAACGCAAGTCGACACTACTTGTGCACCTTAATTCCAGGTAGAATCGCGAAATCTGCGATCTGCATCACCTTTTGGCAATGCCTCCACACTTCTGTGTTTTTGCCTGTGTTTTGCTCTGAACCTCTCCTGCTTCTGGCTCTCTTGCTTTCCTTTTGCCTTCCACCATGTCTTCATCCACTGCCCCTGAAAATCCCAAGGAAGATTTCAAGGCTGCCGTTAAACGCTGTGGATACAATGATGCCACCGTGACCTACATCATTGAGCAGGGTTTTGATGATGCTCAATCGTTCATGACTGTTGCGGTCCATCAAGTGCCGTCGATGTTGAAGATGATGGCGAAGACCCCTCCAGAGAACGGGGCCTTTCCCTTCAGTGCTAACCTGCAGCTCCACGGCTTCCGAATGTGGCTTGAATACCGTTCGTCTCGTGGTCAGGCTCTTAAAGTCTCACTTTTCTCTGATCCGCCCCTGATCAAGAAATGGACCAAACGTACCCAGGAACTGTTTGCACTCAACAAGGAAGTTGCCTCCGATGAACTGACCCCACCGAAAGAGTTGACTTCGTTTACTCAGTGGGAAGTGTTTAACGATGCCTTGCTCACGTTCCTCGCACAGCATCGCAATCCCACAACGGGTGTCCCCTTGACATACGTCCTTCGTGAAACTAAGCCTGTTGGTTCTGAAGCAAGGAATGCTGCCTACGATACTATCGATGACGATTTGATTGCTACTACTATCCTGCAAGGTGATCAGTATGCCCTTGACAATCAACGCGTCTTCACACTGATGAAACCTTTTCTTGTTGGCGGACCTGGCCTGACGTTCATCAAGCCACACCAGAAGAAGAAGGACGGCCGTGAAGCGTATCTTGCGTTGACTCGCCAAGCTACTGGAACAGCAGCTGTCACCATCCGCAAGAAAGAAGCATACGCTGCTATTGCCGACGCAAAGTTTACAGGCCGCGGTCGTTTCTCGTATCAACAATATGTTCATCGCCATCAGAAAGCTCATAATACGTTGGCTGAACTTGATGAACCCGTTGCCGAAACCAAAAAGGTAACCGATTTCCTCAAAGGTATATCGGATCCCTCTTTGGCGGCGGGAAAGACGGTCGTCAACGGTGACGCAGCAAAGCTTTCTGATTTTGAAGCATGCCAGCAGTATTTTGGCACGTTGATTGCTGCATCCCGTACCGACAAGACCAATGACGAGAATCGAAAGATTGCTGGTGTGGGTACGACTAAGACTAGTGGAAAGAAGAATGGTCGTAACAAGCAGAATAAAAAGAAGACGCGTCATTACAGTTTGGATGAATGGCGCAAGCTCTCTGATGAAGAGAAGGCCGAAATCCTCCGTGCCCGTAAAGAACAGAAAGACGCTAATGGAAAGCGCAAGGCCGGAGCCGTGCGCACTGAAGATGAAAATGGCTCTCGCAAGTTGAGTAAAACTGAAACTCCAAAGTCCGATGACATGAAATTGGAGACCATTGACCTGGATGGCGACGACGCGCCGAACCATTCCGAGCCTGATCCTCCTGTTGCTGATGAACCGACTGTTCCCAAAACCTCAGCCGGAAACAGTTTCGGACGCTTTGCCCATAGTAAAAAAGGATCTACAAAGCCGCACAACCCTGACGAAACCAAGGAGCCTACAACTGCCGTTGCGAAAGCTGCCCTTGCTGATAAGGCCACAAAGCAGACCTGAGGCTGTGTGCCCAGTGATGAAATTGATAAAACGAATCTTATCCGTCCACATTTCTCACTTGTAGGCACCCCTACCTTCAGCTTAGCCTTTGCACACCGTTTATGTGCTGCCGTATCACAGTCCCATACCACTGATCTGATTGATCTGACATGTGAAATGGACTCGCATGCTGACACTTGTTGTGTTGGTCGCAACTTTGTGAAATTCAGGGAACCTGACCGTTACATCACTGTTTCCCCATTCTCAGAGGAATATAAACCCCTCGAGCGTATCCCCGTCACCACAACCGCCACTGTCTGGACTGATGCCCACAACAATAGTTATCTATTGCTGTTTCACGAGTCGTTATTCTTCGGGGACCGATTGTCCCAATCATTGATTTGTCCCAATCAACTGCGTTCAAACGGCCTCATTGTCCATGATGTGCCGCGTCAGTTTGACCCTTACAGCACACACAGCATTCGTATTCCCGATGCTGACCTGACCATTCCTCTAGAAATGTCCGGTGTTATCTCTGGCTTCGCGACCACGAAGCCAACCCCGGAGGAGCTCGAGTCGCTCCCACGGATAGTCATGACTGCTGATTCGGTGTGGCACCCTCATTCGTCCACCTTTGCTGCCGCGGAGGAGAAAGCCAATGCATCCAATGCATCTGCTGTCCGCCAAGTTGATCCGAATTCGATTGCCGCATCCTGTGTCCCGCGATTGGTTGCTGCCGTCCGATCATACGACGACACCTATGGCTATTGCATGGAACTTGAGAATGACGAGGATGAACTATGCAACCGCTTAGTTGCTGCCGTTCGAGTGTCCCATCCACCAAGTGCCGAGGACACTGTGGACATTGAGGACCTTGATCCCGACGAATACTTTCTCAAAGCCGTTAAGTCTGCTTCGTCACGACCAACGAAAGCCGTAAAAGTCTTGCCATCTTCTTCTAAGACTGTACTTGATCCCCAGACCTTGTCTTCTCGATGGAATGTCGGCCTAACTAAGGCCAAGAAGACTTTACAAGTGACAACCCAGGCTGGGGTCCGAAATGTCCTTGTCCCATCTGAACGCAAGGTTCGAAAGAAAGCTCCATGGCTCAAATTCCCGAATGTCAAGGGACGATGGTTTTGCGACGAGATGTTCTCCAAGTGCCCATCGCTTGATCTTCTCACGGGTGCTTCCGTATTTACTGATGGAAAGGGCTATGATTTTGTCTATCCCTGGAAATCAAAGAAGCAACACCCTGAAGGTCTGATGTCCCTTATCCAGAATGTCGGAATTCCTCAGACGTTAATTTCTGATGGTGCGCAAGAGCTATTTCATGGACGTTCTCGTGAGATCTGTAATGAGTACCGTATCAAACAAGAAGTGACCGTCCCATACAGTCAATGGCAGAATGCCGCGGAAGCGAGCATCCGTGAGTTGAAGAAAGGTGTTATTAGGAAGTTACGTCAAACTGGTGCACCACGACGCACATGGTCCTATGCGCTGAAGTGGGTTGCCTCTGTCCGCCAGTTAACTGCCTCTGATATCCCTGAACTTAATGGACGAACGCCATTTGAACACGTTCTTGGATCGACACCCGACATCTCTCCCATGGCTTTGTTTGATTTCTATCAACCTGTATACTATTATACGCCGTCGCATGACTTCCCTCATGAGCGTAAATGTATTGGGCGCTGGCTTGGTCTTGCCGATGACTGTATTGATGACATGGCCTTCAACGTCTTGACAGAGAAAGGTCGAGTTATTGTCCGAAAAGATGTGTGGGCAATCCCTGACGACGATATGAAAAATCCCACAATCCGTCAACAACTGGAAGTCTATGATGGTCTTATCAAGACTCTCCTTGTGGATACATCGCCGTCCTCCGATGAAGATGCCGCCAACGTTTCCCCTGATCCACCCGATGATTTCTTTGGAGAAGACGAAAGCGAATCTCTCTTTCCTGCTGCTCTTGACTCCGATACACCTCTCCCTGATGCTGACGATTACACTCCGGAGGAGTTAGACGAATATCTCACAGCCGAAGTCATGCTGCCGCATGGCGGGGACCAGGCCAGAGCCAAGATCATAGGCCGCTCCAAAGATGAACATGGCCGACCAATTGGCAAACGTGATCCAAATCCAATCTTAGACACACGTTTCTATGACGTGCTGTATCCCGATGGATCGACCGAATCTCTTGCTGCCAATCTCATTGCCGAAAACCTTTACTCTCAAGTCGACACTGAGGGCAACTCCTATGCCATTGTAAAGGATATCATTGGACATCGCAAAACCAAGGACGCTGTCCTCCGAACGGATCCGGACTGGTTGAATGGCCGTAAACGCCATACAACCGTTGGTTGGGAACATGAGTGTGAACTCTCCGATGGTTCTACTGTTTGGATCCCTCTCAAAGATCTCAAAAACGATTCGCCTGTACAACTAGCCGAATATGCTGTTGCGGCGGGGCTTGCCAAAGAACCGGCCTATGCCTGGTGGGTTCCACATACGTTACGCAAACGTGGTGTGATTCTTGCGAAAGTAAAATCTCGCTATTGGAAACGTACCCACAAATATGGTATTGAACTGCCCAAAACCGTTCAAGAAGCTCTTGAGATTGATCGTCGAACGGGGACTGATTTCTGGCGGAAAGCCATCGAAAAGGAGATGAAAAATGTTCGCATTGCCTTTGAATTCCGTGATGATGACAAAGTACCAATTGGATACAAACATATCCCATGTCATATGGTCTTTGATATCAAGTCTGATCTTCGCCGTAAAGCCCGACTGGTTGCCGGTGGGCATAAGACTGATCCACCAAAGGAATCCACGTACTCCAGTGTTGTATCCCGTGATAGCGTACGAATTGCATTCACTATCGCTGCCCTTAATGGCCTGGACGTGTTGGCCGGGGACGTACAAAATGCATACCTCAATGCACCAACAAAAGAGCGAACTTATATTACGGCGGGACTAGAATTTGGTCCCGAAAACGTTGGCCGACCTGCACTGATTGTTCGTGCTCTGTATGGTTTGAAGAGTTCTGCTGCTCGTTGGCGTGATCACATTGCCGCAACACTTCGTGAAATGAAGTTCAACAGTTGCTTGGCTGACCCTGATGTCTGGCTTCGACCTCAAGTCCGACCATCTGATGGGTTCCAATACTATGAGTATGTACTTGTCTACATAGACGACATACTCTGTGTCAGTCATGATCCACGATCGATCATGAATGATCTGGAAAAACGGTATACAATCAAACCCGAGAGTATTAAAGACCCAGACGAATACTTGGGATCTGAGATTCGACACTATACCATACCAGATACTGACGATCCTGAGAACAAACCCCGATGGGCCATGTCCTCCGACAAATATGTTAAACGTGCCATATCTGAAATTGAGACCGAACTGTCTAAAGTTGGCCAAAAGCTACAGACACGAGTCTCGACTCCGCTTGCCACTGGGTATCGTCCTGAGATCGACTCATCTCCTGAACTGGACCCCCGACGTGCAAATTACTATCAGGGACTAATTGGTATCCTTCGTTGGGTTGTGGAACTTGGTCGTATCGATATCATTGTTGCCGTATCACAACTGTCCCGATATCTAGCCATGCCACGTGAAGGACACCTCGAACAAGCCTTGCACATTTTTGCATACCTAAAAGCGCATGGACGTTCCACCCTAGTGTTCGACGACACAACTCCGACCTTCGACGAGGATCGTTTCTTCCAGGCAGACTGGTCTGAATACTACCCTGATGCTAGTGACCCTTTGCCGCCCAATATGCCACCACCTCGTGGACGGGCTGTTACCACAACTTGTTTTGTTGATGCCGATCACGCTGGTTGTCTTGCTACGCGTCGCTCACAAACTGGTATTCTTATGTTCTTACAACGAGCACCTATCTTGTGGTATTCCAAGCGACAGAGTACTGTTGAGACATCAACATTTGGCTCCGAATTTGTCGCAATGAAGACTGCCATCGAACAGATAGAGGGTTTCCGTTACAAGTTGAGAATGATGGGCATTCCACTTGATGGCGAAACCAATGTGTTCTGTGATAATGAATCTGTGTTCAAGAGTGCAACCATGCCTGAAGTCACTCTGAAGAAGAAACACAATGCGATTGCTTACCATCGCACACGTGAGGCACAAGCCGCCAACATCGTGCGTATCGCCTGGGAAGAAGGTGAAACCAATCTTGCAGACCTGCTGACAAAATCGTTACCAGGACCCCGATTGCGTTTTCTAGCACAACGTGTTTTGTGGTGATTACATGATCGAATTCATTGTCCTCACACCCCTCTTTTATTGTCCGAATAGACACCCCTCTTAATTGAGAAAAAATAGTCCTGATGGACCGGCCTCTGCTGAAACAAGTCGTGGGCGACCTAGTCGAAATGCTTCCGATCTAGCTCGCGGGGACTGAATAAATCCCGCCAACAGGTCGCATATTGGCGGATACATGGTCGCATATTGGCGAATATGCATCGCCTACATATGCTGCTACGCATCTAGTTTTCTAGTCATAATTTTGGTCTAGCCACTTGTTGCACGCCGTATACACCGTGTTGTAGCGTGTAGTGGCAGGATTTATACATTTTGGTGAGCATGAGCACCAAAATCGCGCTTTCGCGCGTCGATAGAATGGGCCCCGCAGTGCATGCGATCACGCGTGACTCACTCACATGCTTGGGGGTATGTGGCTCCTGAATACGACGGATACTGAACTCAGCCGTCCTATACCGCCTTGGCGGTTTCAACTAATGGTGGAGGGTGGTTGAGGCGGAGTATTGGGGAGTTCGATTATGTCTGTCGGTACTCGGGGGAGTAAACTTTCTGGTGGGGGGATGAAAAATCCATTTGACAATGACATTGCGGAGACCTGGCAGTGGCCGAACAGCGATTAGTCTCTCGCTGTGACAATCTGTTGGTATTGAAGGAGGCTGATCGCTTTGGCGAAGAGTAAGGAGGAGTTGGCGAAGAGAAGACGATCGGTGGAGCTTTGCTTCTGGACACAGAAATGCAAGCTTGTTTGCGACGGGAACGACACGTCTCACCGGGGCTCGCACACGGTTGTACAGAGCGACAATCACCAGTTTCAGATTCGTCAAGTTCCAATCACTGAAGCGAATACTTTAGCGTCGCAACTCGTGGCCATGATTGAATCAGGGTCCATTCTTGGACATCGCACTCATTCACGAATGAAAAACGTTGAATCAGAACCAGGCCGTTTCAACGTTTTTCCTGCGTAAATGAGTACGACGTTCAAGAACGGACTCATGCGGCCTTGGGGGATGCAGTTACCATAATTTGTAACGCACTACTCTCCACGCGTGTTTCCACACACGGATCTATAAAGCTTCATCTGCGACGTGAAGCTCAGTTGGACTCCAATCGTTTGGATCATGCCGTCGTGTACGAAGCAATGGCTGGCCTTTCGATTTTCGAAGAAGAAAAAAAAACGGTAAAAGAACCTCCAATGACACCTCCCTCGAATTCGTGAAAGGCCAACTTCACACCCAGCTTTCGGCCATAGCTGCGTTTGGTCATCCGAAGTTGAGACAGAACCCCTCTTGATCCGAATCTTTTGGGGCAATCACTACCTTTATAATGAAAGAAGAATGGATGATAACACAAGAAGGGTTTTGTCTCAACATCGCGGCTGTTTGGAAGATTTGGCTGGTGCAGTTCAACGAGACCACACTAATATCCCGCTTGACGGAAAGATGACACAAAGCCCTGTCAAGACTCTACGATCCGAGACTTCCTTGGGCATTTCTCCAACTCAGAGCGACATGGCCAGACTGAGAAAGCTTTCATTAAATGTCGACTGACAACAAGTCACAAAAAAGATGAGTCCACATTAAATGAAAGCTTGCTCGAAATGATCGATGGGATTTCACAAAACAAAGGCCGCGCTCGTCGAACTCGAAAAAGGCTATCTGCTGAACAAACGAGTCATCAGAATGGATGGGAAAGGTTTGGCACCTGGAACGCTCAATGTCAGTGGAAATCCAGCTCAAGCACCGTCGTTGGTTAGCAGGTTGGGTTGGGTGGAAGGAAGGTTGAAAGTCATACCTTTTTCCTAACCGATTTTTTGGACTCCGGTTTGACTTCAAAGGCATTCAGAGCAGTCATCGAAAATGGTGATGAATGCGTTGTGAAAGCCGTTGTTCGGCGATACAAAGACAACAACAAAAAGATCCCATCAAAGGAATTCAAGCACATTGTGCTTGATTTTCTTTGTTGGGGTCTTCTTGTGGTTTCCATGATTTTTTTAACACATTCAACATCGCTCTAGTGAATATGCGCGTAAAGTACGAGAACATTGTTGAAGCAGTGATTTACTGCCAAGAATCTCAAGTCTAAGAAAGCGGACCGTGTCTGGTGCCATGTGGGACCGTTTGGTGAGATAATCTTCCTGTTCGATCTGGCGGATATGGAATTGTTTGATAGAGGCAGTAGTAGGACCGTCATCATGGAATGATGGAGGATGTGGACAATGAGCAACGCATTGCTCCACAAGGACGCTGCTTGTTGATACTCTTTTACTAGATGTGCTTTCTGGCTACACACAAACACATGCGAGAGCAAGTATCCACCCTTTGATGGGCAGCTCTGAGTTTTGCGCTGCTGAGAGATGCAACGCTCAGAACCTTCCTCATTGAGCCGATGCTGTCCAGTGGGCGGTTGATACACTCAAGTCGCTACTGGATCAGAACTGTACCCAGCTGCTCGTAGGCTGGAAAGTGATTGGTCCATTTCACGTATCGTTACCAAGTCTTCAATGAGGATGTGTTGGGATAAAGAAAAAAGTCACCAAACCAATCGAAACGGGCCTTGAAGTACGATTTGATTCCCTTGGTAACTTTCTCCGCCCTGACAATGGATGCAATTTCATCAAAGCCAGGGGATCCGGAGAAAATGGAGAAAGTGCAACGACGGGTCTTGTCGTACACCATCATTTCGTTCCGGTCGTCAAAGAGTTGCACTTTGACCCAGAACCGTTCACCCACTGCAGTCCCCTTGGGCAAATGAAGCCAAGTGAAATTCATTGGGACGACGTTGCCCGACCTGTCTGTGAAAGAAGGAAGGTCCTTTTCTGCTTCGTCGATAGGGCGTTCCAACTTGATTGCTACTGAATATTCCTTGCACATTGGTTTGTGCGATTTCCAATCCTTTCGCTGACACTCTTCGGAGCAGTACACTACCATTGTACATCGGGAGCAGTGGGAAAACCTGAGTTTGCTGTTGGAATCATCCTTTTGTCGTTTCTGACAGAAGGCGCACCTGTTGAGCTGGGCCTTTTGTCGACATTTTTCAATCTTGAGGAGGATAAATTCCTCCAGAAACGGGCTTCTAGGAAGGTCGGGGATTGAATGAAAGAGCATGTCACGTGCACAAAAGCCATTGGCATCTTTCAGGTCGATGGAGCAACCCTGTTCCTCGACCAAGAATTTGAAAACATCATGACGACGACTGGACAAAAGTATGTGATGCAAGGCAGTCATACCGTTGCGATCTTGCTCGTCCACCAACTTTCTGTTCCTATCCTCAATGCAAGGTCCTCCCAGCGACTGGAACAAGTTGCATGGGTCGATCAAAAGCGTTTGACGAGATCCGTCCTTTGTCTCGTTTGTTTGTACCATGCAACATCCGGTCCCTATATCATACCCCTGTACTATCGCAAACGTTTGGTTCAAGTTATCTTCTTCGTCCATGCCGTCCACTACCACCCGTTTGCCAAAATAGGCGGAAACGCGAGATGCGGCAATACAATAACTGGCAATGCACAAGGTTGCCGGTGTTGCCATGGGACCGGCTGCATAATGGATAATGGTTTTTCCTGTAAGATCCTTGGCATCAGGTCGAGCACCGAACCGCAAAAGTATGGTGGCAACAATCATGTGATTCATGCTTTGAGACATGGGATCGAGGAACATTTGACTTGCCATATGCAGCATCAGGAGAGATAAGCGTAAATGGGAATAGCGTGTTTCCAGCAACGCTGGTAGCGTGAGTGGTGGAGATCCCTGCAACTCGTTTCCTGTGGAGGCATGATATGCCACTTCCCGTAGTTTGTTGAAAACATCTTCGGGATGCCCTCGAAGGACCAGCTGCACGAGTGGTGGAAGCAAGTCCCAGATCATGGATCGTACCTGGGTTGGACGTTTTGCCTTGTAGCTTTGAATCATTCGTTGGGATTCTGGAAGAAGGTTGGTCCACATCATCCAACAATCAAACCCCTGAGACGCGAGAGTGCGCAAGATTTGACGCTGACCTATCGTCGAGGGAATGGATTGGTCCCCATCGTCCATGCAGTGTTGGTCATTGCGCTCCACTTGAGTTCCGGATCGGACCAAGAGTTCTCGAACAATGGATGTTTTTCGTTCGAGTGAGGTTTCCGTATTCAGTTCTCGAAACAATGCTTGACTGGTTTCGTCCAGTCCTTCACCGTTCATGAAATGAACAAAGCGGCGAAGCTTGTGATGTGCTTCAATATTATTGGATGATTGACTTTGGCTGGCATTGGGATTGGTGCAGGAGCTGTCTTGGTGCTGCGCTTGGTCCTTCTTCTTTTGTCGTTGCTTGCGCCCCATTTTGGCTGTGTGGTATCTACTTCCTCGCAACTTTCCAACAAAGACTTGTGTTCTAGTCTCTCGCAATATATCTCTACTGGATGATGTTTTCCCGTTCTCTACTCGTGATCAGGGAAGTATGATCTGTCACTCGTGTGAAAGAGTGGTTTATGAGGAGACTTTGGGGTTGGCGGGCTCGTGACTAGGTCAAGCGAGCCATCATCCTGGCGGCGGGACACCTTGTCACGCAAATAGAAAAAGTCTTCCTTCTCCTAGTTGTGACATCCAAATCTGAGGAACAACATGGTTGGTTACGGATCCAGGAGAGAGAGAAAAAACAAAAGATACCAGCTGCTTTTTAGTCGAGAGTTAATTTTGGATGCGCCATTTCAATAACAAGTTCTTGTGTGTGTTGCTAACATGTGCTCCCGGCGTCTCTCCTATTACCAAGACTTTTGCGTTGTTGCTTTGACCGAATAGGAATAGAGCTAATCCTTAACTCTTGCACCGTATCGTACGAGTAAGGAGGTACTCAAAACGACGATTCAGTCTTGCCTCGTCAGTAGAATACGATAGGCTCTTGATTTGGCCCGTTTGTTCTGCTATATAGTGTTGAATTGGGTTCCACGTTTCCGTTTTGGCTTACGTCGTCAAGCTTAGGACGGGTGGTTGTTGATCTTCATGGAACCATCCACTCGTGGCCCATCGATCTCGATCTTTGGTGGCCAATACTTCGTGAGGTAAGGTGACGGAATCAAACAAGACCAAGGTGCCTCCTCGAGGATCGACATCGTTCAGGATTTCCCCCACTTGAGGCGGTCGGCCCTGACCTTCTACGACTTGTTGTTGTTGTTGTTGTCGTCCGGCCAAGTATTCGGAAAACATGGATTTGGGCAATTCAATATATTGAAACCGATTGGCATAGCGGGGTGCCAAGAGGTAGCGTTTCGTCAAGCTTTCTCCTCCCGCCATGTACAAGAGAGGTTGCGCCGAAAATTCCTCGGTAATATATTCCACTTGGACGGAATTATTGTCTTTGAGAGTGTACAGTGCACATTGTCCATTGTGTCGACGAGCATCCATAAAGACGGGTCGTTCCACGGGATCCTCCACACTGGCTCGCAGCCATCCAATTTGCAAATCTCCATTGGGTCGTGCTCCAATCCTTGTCGAACTCCTGGCATCTCCGTGCGGATCGCTTCGTTCAAAGCATCGCAATTGTCCTCCATAGCGAGATCCCTTCCAATCTCGGTCATTGAGGTAAATGAGCCAACTGATACTCCGTCGGGTCGGATGCATCCATCCATCTCGACCCTTTAATTCTTCATGATGTTCATCCACATGTCGCTTCAAAAAGGCACCGGGTCCAAATCGGGTATAGGATATTTCGGTACTGCCCCAGCCATACCGAGACGATTCCGTCGCCAATCCTTGCGCCAATTGGGGACGATTTAGAGTGCGCGATAAATCACTTCGGACCGTTTGCAGGACATTGCCCAAGCCTTGTCGAGTCGACCAGCTTCCTTGACGTGGATCTTTCCATTGCGGTAATTTCACTACGGCTCGGTTTTTGGTGGGATCAAATTTCCCAGTACTCCCATAGCCCGCCAAGGCATCGGTGGAGAATTGATGGGCTTCCCACAAGGTTTGGGCGTCCGATCGCAACTCGGAGACTTGTTGGGCATTCAAGAAATCGGGCACGACGGCAATCTTGCAATCGTCAATGAGTTCATAGACCGATTCAGAAAATAATTTGGAGGTAGACGAGGTAGCTTCGAGGAGTAATGGGTGGCGAGTTCGAAAACCTTGGCAGTGAGTATGTTGTGGTTGTTGTGGTATGGCAAAGAACGCTGTGGTAACCTCCATCCACAACAAGAAAAGGGTCGGAGCGCAAAGTCGGCTTCCACGGCTCATACTTGCGCGTGAGGGACTGGTCTCTTTCGTTGAAAACAATACGAGGCTACAATGAGAAAAAGAGACGACAGATCCCAAACGATCAAACCATCATCATGGTCGTCCATAATGCAGTATCTATGTGAGTCGTCGCTGGGTCGCTTCTAACTGTTCTTCAAGTTATGGATCGGACGGAGGACGGACTGACCGCAAAAAAGGTCGTGGTCCCGTTGAAAAAGAATCTTTTGATCTTGGTTCGAAACAATGTCGCAGATTTTAGTACTTCTTAGCGACAGTTTTAAAGTCGCATTTAAAGAGATGAATTCAACCCCATAGACAGGGACTTAACAGCGATTGTTTGTATCTGGGAAGTAATTATTCAGCATCGTACGTTGTACAAAACACGTCAGCCATCCTTGCACATCGATCAAGAGCAAGAGGTGAAGAGGTGGTGTCTTCCGAATGGGGACACGCATTCTCTCACATCCACGAGATTCTTTGGGACAGAACAGCCCTATTGATATTGAGCCCAAAAAGACCACAACGAATCGAACGCTGACAGCAAAGAAGCAGCAACTCAAGGTGTTTGCCTCCAAGAACCATTATATTCTGTCGAGTTGTACCCACCATGATGCGCTCACTCAAACGGTTTCTGCCACTCTTGGCGGTGATTGGATGCTTGTCTCTTGGTGGTTGGATGGACCCTCACTGGGTCGTCGTTGTTTCTGCCTTTCAACCACAACCACCACGAGGAGCAAAACGAAATCACCAATGGCCATCCATCCAATGGAACCGTGAGTCCTATGTTCCGGTTGGCATGACGGCCGAGGACGAGAATCGAATCGATGACAGCAACGACAACAACAAGAACGACCCACTGGAACGCACGAATGAAAACAACAACAGCAACGAGGAGAGGCAGCAGGAAGAATCGTTGGCTACAACGGTCGTTGGAACCAAAATGGAATGGAATGGTTATGCGGCACGACAAACCCGGTATAGTACCATGCTGGATGAACCTCCCCTCAGTCGCTTGTTGACGCGACGTCCTCCTCCCATTCAAGTGTCCAATAACAACAACAATAATAATAATAATGGCCTTGCTTCGGCTGCCTCCAATCCAATGCCCAATGGCGGAGGAAGTGTTGCGACCGCCCCGGCTGCAACAACTGCCTCCATGAGTTCTTCCACCCAAACCTCTACTTCTGCATCAGTGTCATCTTCCACTTCTGGAACACTGTCTTCCCGATCCGCAGCATCATCCTCATCATCCCCCACAACGCCGTCTGTGGCCGATGCATCGTCGTCCTTGTTGGATCAAGACGATGAAAATGAAGATGGTTGGAAAGAATTGCGGAAACGACCCTTTCATCAACAATGGTGGACGTCTGTGACCAAACAATGGTCCGCTGTCATTTCTTCCAGTCGCAACAACCTCTCCGCCAATGGCAATCGTCGTCAAGAACCGGGCACCTTAATTTTGGTACGACACGGTGAATCGACCTGGAATGCCAACAAGACGTTTACGGGATGGTCCGACTATGCCGACTTGTCGGATTGGGGAACACGAGAAGTGGAACATGCTGCTCGGTTGCTTTTGGAGGGTGGCTATGATATTGATGTCGTCTTTACCAGTCGACTGCAACGGGCCATTCGATCCGTTTGGATTATTTTGCAAGAATTAAATCAAGTCTATTTGCCCGTTTTTAAAAGTTGGCGGTTGAATGAACGCATGTATGGCAAATTGCAAGGTCTGTCCAAATCCGATACCGCCGAACAACTGGGACACGACGTTGTCCAAAATTGGAGAGGATCGCTGTATGCGTAAGTGCATGCTGTCTGCTTTGATATATTTGGTACAGTGATGAATGTCGATGGGCTTAGCCAAAGGTGCTGCTCTTTCGTGCGGGCAACCGCAACTCGATTGTGATTGTTCACATGCACTCACGAGTTTTTTTCTTGCTGTGCCAATGACGACAAACTTGTTACTATCATCTTAAACAGGAGACCTCCCGCATTGGCCATGTCAGATGAATATTGGCCTGGTCGAGAACGAAAATATGCTGACTTGCATCCAGAACAAATCCCCGTTACCGAGTCATTGTCGGATTGCATGAAACGTACGATTCCAATTTGGGAAACCAAAATATTATATGAACTGCGCAATGGTCGCAACGTCATGGTCGTAGCGCATGCCAATACACTTCGCGGTTTGGTCAAAACCATTGACAATATCAGCGATCAAGATATTCGCAACGTTGCCATTCCCACTGGAATTCCCATTATTTACAAATTTGATCACAATTTGCAGTCCTTGCCCCCTCCCGGTGATCTTCAAACGGCATGTCAAAAGCACATGAATGGTATGTTTTTGGAAGAACCAGGACTATTGAAACAGGCCTTGGCTCGTGAAGAAGAGTGGTCGAGGGCGGTTCCGGGGTACAATCCCACAATGAAACGCAGCAAAACACCCATGAGTTCCTTGGAACGAAGTTTGTGTAAGTCCTTGAAGAATTCGAAACACGTCGTGAGTGAAACAGTATTTCTTACTTTCGGTGAAACACCGCTGTTCTGTTGTCTACGCAGACAAATTGCAAGCAGAGCGAGAGCTCAAGAGTTGGGCCGAACAGTTTATTGATCCCAATGCGGAAGCTGAAGATGACGGTACCGACGGAAACAATGGAATGCCCATCCGACTTAATGGAGGTTGGAGAGATGATTTGACAATGAACGGTGGTAATGGTTTGGATCTCGATCAGGAACCTGCGGTAGTAGCCAACTTGGTGACTCAACGTTGTGCCCCGCAAGGCCCGGAAACGTCCTTGAAAACAACGACCGGCGCCCTCCCCCCTGCACCAATCCGAAAGGATGCTGTCATTGTCATTATTCGACATGGCAAGACGGAACACAACAAATTGGGGCTGTTTACTGGATGGGAGGATGCTCCCTTGGCTCGAGATGGCGTATTAGAAGCGCAAGAAGCAGGACGTCTACTAAAGGCACATGGCTTTGAATTTGATGTCGTCTACACAAGTTGGCTGTCGCGTGCCATTGAGACGGCATGGGAAGTGTTGGATCAAATGGATTGTTTGTGGCTGCCAATCATCAAAACCTGGCGCCTGAATGAACGCATGTATGGGAAACTAACGGGTTTGTCGAAGCACATGGTCAAGCAACGACATGGAGAGAAACAGTTCAAGGCATGGAGACGGGGATACAACACACCGCCACCCAAAGTATCGAGTTTCTCTCAGCATTATCCAGGAAACGACCTCCGCTATCAAAAATACATTAGTGATGTTCGATATTCTCTTCGCGAATCTGTCATTCGCTCCATTGAAAGTGGTCGACCGACCTTGTCGAGGAAATTGCCAAAAGCGGAGTCACTCAAAGATTGCATGGATCGAACTGTTCCCTTTTTTACAGAAAAGATTGTTCCCGAAGCGATTGAACAGGGCAAGCGGGTGTTGATATCCAGCAGTGAAAATGCCATTAGGGGACTACTTATGCATTTGTGCGAGATTCCAGCAGATAAGATTACTGGATTGGAAATCCCCAATGGCTTGCCACTCATTTTTGATCCACGATCAAAATGCGTTAAATTGTTGGATGATGGATCAGGCCGAGATCCATTGGAAGTTTACAACTTTGGTTCCGCGGCGAAGTACTTGTTTCGACCTTGTCAAAATGAAGACGACGACGAGGAATGTGACATTTACATGACAGGCTTTCAACCGCCATCCTTGTCGTCGGAAGAGAAGGCAGCCATAGAAGCCATCAAAAGCGGAAAAGCAACATTTGAGTAATCGAGGGAGAACCGATAAACGCATGACTTTTGTCGCTAGTCTCTCCTGCTCGAGTGTCCCAGTTGGATCACAAATTGAAAGATCTCTGATCAACCAGATAATGGAACAACACATAGATATTCCGAAGGACAGGCGATAGCTATGTGTGGCAAGACACGGGCAGTAGAAGGGCACATTGATCATATCATGATAATTATGGATTGTATGGGTGAATCTTAACTCTTGTATTTTATCCTTATATTCTACGTTGATACCAATGCGTGAAGTATTTCTTATGATTATTAACGCGGCGTTCCGTCCCCGGCATAGTAACATGTCACGCCTTCAGCTCCTTCCCACTCTGCGTGATAGTCTCCAGATCTTTCAGACATGCCCAGGAACACAGAGTGATTCCTTTCAAACAATCTGGTTAAAGCTATCTGCATCAATGTCTCCGTCAGCTGAATGTTCCGAAACGATCATGAGCTGCGAAAGAGTTTGTACGGACTTCGAAACTCGAAAGGTGGCAGAGTATTTCCACTTCGTAGCTTGGCATATTTGCATTGTCTATCCCCCATTGCCTACCAATGCAAGGACCTCAACCTGAGACGCTTTCTCATTGTACACTTCCGTTCACTCACACATGTCGACTTGTGTCGGTCTCATCAGACTTGAATATGTTGCCGTTGAAAGTTTTCAGTGGCACTTGTTACTCCACTCTCAAGATGTTTCGGAGGCGATGACGTAACGGTTGTTGCCGTTGCTATACTAACAGTCGGTATCACTTTTGTTTGTTGAGCACTGGAGGAGTTCCCCCCGTCCTGCTGGATGCCAGGGATTGACGACAACGTCATGTTACCACCCCAGGGGGAAGAAGGAGATGACACGGCGTCCATGTGTCCGTCTGCACTTGGCATTTGAGCAGGACTGGCAGTAAGGGCTGTGGCTGATGCATCATTGCTGTTGTTGTTCTTGACTACTGATCGCTTCTTTTTGCTGGTTGCTTTCCGTTTGGATTGCTGTTGCTCAATTTGATTGGTCAAATCATGGATTTTCTTCTGGGCACGGCGCAATTCCGTTTCAAACTGTCGAGCCTGCTGTTCGGCCTGATCGCGTTGCAACAGTACCTTGACAAAGGCCGCTTGACGAGGTCCTTCGGGAGACACAGGAGTTGCAGCCGGCTTTTTGCCTGGTAAAAGAGGCGGTGGATTCCGCTTGTTCGTGTGACTGCCATTTCGAGCTCCAGTTTTGGTCTTGGTTTTGTTATTATTGTTGTCCCGGTTGGGCGAAAAAGGCAACCTCACCGGTAGTTCCGTCGCTGTTTCTGGTTGCAATGTGTCTGGCCGGTTTGGATCTTCAACAGGCGACGAGCCAGCGAAGAGTGGAGAGACACTATTTACGATAGTTTCGTGTGTATCCAGATTTGATTCGGAAACAATGTCTTCCCTTTCGCTGTGAAATGGTTCCTTCGGCATTGCTGTGTTCATTGGTCCGTCTTCTGAGGACGGTTGTCCCGAAGCGTCAGGAGAGATTAGGACCGCCGGAGTGGATTTGGAGGTCGATCCATCGTCGTTCAGAATGCTGCTTGCTGTTAACGTCAGCGGTGGAGGTGGTACTTGCGAGGGTTGCTGTTGTTGTTGACTTGGTCGTTCCTGTTCGTCTTCGTGGTCACTTCCATGCCCCGATTCTTCGGCATCCGTCAACTCATCGTCCGTCACCATGGATTCTTGGTTGTCATTAATTTTGACAATCATTCGATTGACTTGTTCAGGACTGTCAATGCTGTCATCGTCGCCATCGTCTGTGTCGTCGTATCCGTCCATGTCATCATCGCTTTCCATGGACCCGTTCTGGACCAGCGACGACAGTCCAGTATATTCATGTTGTTGCTCCGAGGATAATGATTCTTCACTCATTTCGCAACTTTCATCTTGTTGTACCGATTCCAACAAGGAACCTGCGGACCGATGATTGTCGAGGTTCGAAACAGCGTTGCTGTTGTTGTTGCTATTATGGTTGTGGAGAGGGTGATTATTCCCTGAGTCATCGACGTTACTGGAATTGCCAAGAGAATTCTCGTTTTCATCCTCTTCTCGATCGTCGTCATTGTCGTCATCATCATCGTCGTCTCCTTCATCATCGCCATCGTTTTCGTCACCGCTAAAAACCCCATCAATTTCTAACAAGGCACACGATGCCGAAATTCTTGACGCCTCGGCCGCAAGGGCATCGACTTGTTCTTTCTGTTCTTGTCGTGGTTGTTGTTGTGCGTCGGCTGGCCTCGCTTCTTGTGAAAGTGTTTGTTGTTGTGGTGGTTGCTCTTGCGGTGTTGATGTGGCTGTCTGCCATGCACTATTCGTTTCGTGCAACGCAGTTCCTTCTTCTCCTCCCATAATAGGGTCCGATGGATACAGGGGTCCATCGTCGGCTTCAAAGACATCGTGTTCAAAGGTCGATGGTACATACCGCGGAGATGCTACCGACCTGGTTCGGTCGTTCTCCTCCTCCTCTTTTCCGTTGTTGTTGGCGGACGAATCCTTCAAGTCACCCTTCCATGCCACAGGAGACTCTCCTGCTGGTTGTGAGGATGACGTATCCGACAGGAATGGTGCTGTCGCAAGGGGTGCTACGGCTGTGACTGTGTTTTTGGTTGTGGGTGGCGATCGAGACCAGGTGGTGGTTACCGGCCCCGAGTAGTTGCCGGGTGCTTGTTCCGTTGGTGGTGGTGGAGGTGGATCGTTGGGTGGTGGTGGTGGGATACGTGGATTTCCGGGGGTACGCATCGCTGTCGATTTTGTTTTGGCGGTTGCCGTCAAGCTGCCAGCCTTGGTCTTTTTCTTTTTGGTTCCACTCGTCTTTTTGATAGATGTGTTGGTAGTGTTGCGCAATTGTTTCGTTCCAGAACCAGTAGTCGTCGTTGTGGAGGTGGCGTTTGTCGAAGTGGCACCTGCCTTGTCCTTTTTCTTCTTTTTGCGTGTTTTCTTGTTAGAAGTATTGCTCGCCGTGCTACTATTGCTACCAACGGACGAATCATCGTTGGAGGCTTGTGATTTTTTGGAGCCAGCTTTCTTGCTCTTTGTTGTTGGTATCGCAGAAGCTTGTTGTTGTTGTCTTTGCTGTTGCTGTTCTTCCTTTTCTTGTTGGAATTGAGCGGCCGTTTCTGCCGCATAGTATTCGACAAAGGAAATGGCTTGCAATTGAAATTCCAATCGTTCCACCTGTCGATCACGATCTTCTTCGGTCTCGCGCAATCGTTCACTCAAATGAGCAATGGTAGTTCGCAAAGTTTGAATGGTCATGTGATTGTTTTCCAATTCCAGTTGCAATTCTCGAATGGCTTGTAACAATACGCTCGGAGGTGTCGAGGGACG
This sequence comes from Epithemia pelagica, assembly GCA_946965045.2. NCBI lineage: Eukaryota > Bacillariophyta > Bacillariophyceae > Surirellales > Surirellaceae > Epithemia > Epithemia pelagica. The sequence goes on from OX337237.1 coordinate 1,054,830, forward strand.
CAAAATGCCACCGGCCGCCATGCGTTTGACACCACTCGTGGTGGTTGTGGTGGCAGCTGGTGGTGGAGGAGGGCGTGGTGCTGGAGAAGGCCGCAGTGATTGTGAGGGGGGTTGCCGAACCGTAAAGTCCGATGTAGAACTCGTAAGCGAAACGGGTGCCGATGGTTCCGTCCGTGCATTTGATGGTGTCGAAGAAGATGAAGAGACAAAGGAGTTGTACAACAACCTTCGTGGAGCCGTGGTTTTTGTAGATGTTTCTGATGACATTGAAGAGGACAGAAGCGATCGACCAAATCTTGTCGAATTCGAGTTGTTGTTGTTGTTTCCTCGTGATAGGAACGGTCTGGAAGAAAACAAGGGCTCACGATTCGACGAGAAATTGTTGCGTTCCGCTTCATGTGAAGAGGTATTCATTATGGGTGAAGTCACCGCCTGGGAATTCCAACACCGAAATCGAAACACTAACCACCGATGTTTTTCTGGAAACAACGGAAGGCCAACACAACGACTCTGGTCCGATTCTTCTCTTTCACCTCTCTTTTCTGATCCAAGCAAAGTGTAAAAGAATGAGCGGGCGGATTGTTATCCGTGTATCATCCACTTCCAAAACCTCCGAAAGCCCACCCAAACAATTCTTGTTTGGATGAGAAGGAAGGTCCGACCAAAGAAAGAACTGTTGGTCCGATTTATTTTCGTTGGCTGCCTCTTTCGGCTACAAGAACAATGAATCTGTTCGAAGACAGTGAGAAAGGAATCTACAGCCACTCTTTAACCTTGTATCATCCAAACAACCAGAGCTTCTTTATCAGGGTCTATATTGTCGATACACAGGAAAGAAGACGACGATCGATGTCCCATATTCTCTAGAGAGTAATGGTTAATCCCCATACATACAATGAAAGCGATGGCACTCTCCCTAGACGGAGGGAGGGGGCACATCCACTGAACGCCGCCCAACCATCAAATGAGAAAGCCGGGCGTGCCTGTATCATGGAAGGAATGGGGCCGACGGACGCGCGACGCATGTCTCTCGCGTCGCTCACGCCCCATAGACCAAAACAAGACCATCGTTGGCACGACCGCCGGGTGCCATTTTGGCCCCCGCTCATCGGACATAATTCTTATCGTCGAATGTCTAATTTTACTATTGATCATCTTATGATTCAAATTTTATGAGCCGCTTAGATTTTCAGTGACCCTTTTGGAAAGAGTCTTTTTTGTCGACCATTCCCCCAAAATTTGTGCTCCTTGCCACGAGCACATCGCCGGATCTTTCGCAATTCACACGTTCAGTCGCTTCAAGATCGCATCAAAACTGATCTACCGAGTAAGCCCTCTAGCTAGGGCTACTACTCCTACCTAGAGCTAAGGTAACACTGTTAACTGTCAACTTCATGCAGTCATTGATTGAACTACAAACCTCAAAGCATCTGGATGAGGATTGGGATAATTAAAAATCTAAGGAGCTCCCTGCCAATTACACGTGATATATTTCTGCATTGAAGACTATGAGTCCAATAGTAATTACCGATCATGGTCTTTCCTTTTATCGTTCAACGATCAACGATTGTACTATGATCTATAGCCAATGATCATAGTCTTACTCGTAGTCTTATTCGTACGAGATTAATTGTTCTTTTATAGTAGTACCCGAGAACTGGTAAGTGGTAAGATACATCGAGATATCTGGTACCGAGTAGCGAATACAGAATTCGCAATTCGGAATGCTACATGTCGTCGGCAGATGCATAGCTATTAGCTATAGGCCATAGAACAAACAATGACCAAGAGGGCGAGGATTGAATTGTCCTCCATGAAACAACTCCATGTCTCTTCTTATTGGATGAATCGTGGAGTACAGTACGTAACGATCTTGAGAGTCGAAAAAAGATGGATGGACCACCTACCACCTCCCTCACCAAGATACCGATGGATGTCCGAATGTCCTGGCGACAACATACGACAGAAAAAGGACACGCACCAAGATACCGAAGGTAGTAGATCTTCTATAGCGAATAGAGGGTTCCTGATTGCCTTTGGTTAGGACTTTGGACTTCTCGTTTCTGTCATAGCGTTCTAACTTAGGACAAACTTCTTCGTGATTGCATGCATTCCAGGAATACATCTAGTGGGAACTTGAACCAGGAGATGACAAACCCGATAGTACAGGTTTTTCAGAGTGAAAGACTTGGCGGTAGACGGCATCTGGCCAAACGTTCCAGTGAATAATCCCCATACGAGTATGTCATCGACCTCGTAAACAAGGGATTGACTACGTACTACTATGATCTACGATAGGACGTCGTTGATCACCATCCACAGCGGATCGTCTTGGTCGCGCCATTGCGATTTGCGATACCGCAGAATAAGCTTGATATGACGAGAGAATTAGAATGGGATTGCCCTCAATGACTCTGGTCCTCTGCATGCAACAATCCCAAGTTCTCGTTCTACTCCTAGGAGTTAAAGCGTATACTCCTACATTACTATGTGATCTCGCAGTAGCAAAGGTAGCAGAAGTACATTAACTTCACCGGTAAAGGTAAACAGGTTCACGTAGTGGTCATTTGGTCAAAGTGAGAATTTAGTTGTAACTAAGTATCCCATCTCATTTTCGATGCTCCATTCACCATCTCAATCCTTTGCCAACTGCCAGATCCCAATATCCTTGGGATAACGACCAAGGGCTCACAAAAAAGATCCTCATCAAACTGCAAAGGTCAGCCAACAAATTGCACAACCATGAACTCTGACTCCCTGCCGCATACAAAGACGAAAGGTAATCTGAAACGTAACCCATCGTTTGAAGAAGAAATTCTCTCCACCCCAATTCGAACAGGAGGGCGTCGCGTTCCAGTTCGTGGATATTTCACGAAGTCTCGATCTCTCAACAAGAAAATTACTGACGAAATGGAATCTCCAAGCTCTGTCTGCGCCATGCTTATTTCACCCTTGGTTACATCCGGTCCCTCCACTCCCAAGCGCACCAAGGCTCGCCGACACCCTGTTTCCCCAGTGACACCAAATGGAACTGACTGTGGTGATTCACACAAGATCATGGTCCGAAGAATCGTTAACAGGACCAACAGCATCGACAGCGAGATTACTGTTCCAAGCTTATGTGGAAGTGAAACATCACAAAGCTGTGATAGTTGGATTCGCAACACACCAACGAGCCGGACATCATCAGTAAGCACACCGACCTCACATCATCAACATGAAGGAGAAGAAATGCGTACGGACTGCCGCCGAGTCCTGGTGCCAAAATCAATGCTGCGACACCTTGTTCTCTCGAGATCCGCTTCCAATATGAGCGTCGTTTCAACTTTGAGCACCAAGAAACGTGTCCGCTTTGTTGATTAAGACGGTTACACGGAACATCAAGAACTTGATGACAGGTCTATGGCAAAACAACAACCTTCCTTGACCGAAGAGGAACAAAAGGCTGCTTTCTGGACATCGGATGAGATCAGCACGATGAGAAAGAAGGCGAGACGATTCGCGGCCAACTACGCATGGAAGAAAGATAAAAAGGTGGTAACATGCTTGAACTTGTTGTTCGATTCATGCCGTGCCAACAAGAAAGATGCGTCCGCATCGACAATCGAACATGGTTTCGAGTACTTGTACATGCGTGAGATTCCTGAAGACGAGTCTTCTGCCACTTTTACAACCTTGCGTGGATTGGAAGGGCTTTTTGAGTCCGACGTCACTCATGATCGACGCATGGAGTGCATTCATGCTGTCCTTCGAAAACAAGCCAAGATGCAGCAGCTGAAAGTGCACGAAGAAGAAGACAAGAAGAACAGTTCCAAGCGTTCTGATAAACACAGCCAAGAAACCATCGAATATGTCCTGGCCAAGACGTCAGCAAAAGCAAGTTCTCCAGCCCGAAGATTTGCACGTTTCTTGGGCAAAGTGGACGAGGCACTCGTCTCTGCATCGGTGGACGGAAAAAAGAAGACCCGAAGGGCTACCATTGACGGCATGTCCTCGTGATGATTCAATCCATTTTTACAAAAGCCTGTTAACTCTGGTAGCTGTCGCCTCCTTTCATAACATGAAAGGTTTTCCTACAGGCATCACGGACCCAACCATCGTCAATCGCCATTGTCGTTGGACAGTGGTCGTGACGGCTCAAAAGCTACCCTTACATTTTTCGATTTGCATTCAATCTAAGCTAGTCCTACTACTCCTACCAATTTCAATGTTCCTCTATCTCAACCTCGCAACCTTAGCTCTCTTTCAATAGATCTTGTTCACCTATCACATCCCCAACGAGACCATGGATGTTCTTCATAATCAAATTGAGGAAATAGCTTCATTTTGAATAATATAAGAATTGAGAGACACGGTGGATACCCTAGGAAAAGCAACGCCATGACTTAGCTTTCTGTGATACAGTTGAACGTTGAACATATCTTGAGTTTAATTTTTAATTTTCTTTGAAATGCAAAGGTATGGGGAATACTGAAGACTCATGCAAGACAGGGATGAGGGAGAAACCATGGTGTTCGTTTTAGCAGGAGTCGCAAGCGACGGACGGCAAACTGCGAGAGCTAGAGATTGAGGAAGCATGCGGAGACCATAGTGTACATAGATGAATAGAAGATAGGGTAGCTGTTGAGGTTCATTGCCAACCGCACGATTGTGCTCTCGCGGCCGTGGTGTGGTCGCGTGGCGCTCTTTCTTGTCCACCTTACTAAACCGTGTCCAAGCTCCGACACCGTTGTTGCGTTCGTTGTTGTCGTTGTTGTCTCTTGACAGATCCATCCCAAGTAAAAGATGCCCGAGGTAGGTTTTTAATGAGTTGATTGGTCTGATATGAGTTCCTGGATTAACCACTAGGGAAAGGACTGAAGTTTTTGGTTTGCTGCTGGTTGGAGGTTGTCTACGCAACTCTACAAATGCAAGACAACCTTTTCGCAACGGACCGGATGAACTGTTTTTTCAGTGATCTTAGCCTTTATGACTTCTTCTTCTTGTCTGGTCATGGCTGGTCTTTGGTTCTAATTTCGCCTGGTCGTGTCAACTTTCGCCATACTTGGTTCCTCTGTGTTTTTTATCTGTTCCGGTGTCTTATCTTGACAAAATTGTGTGCGTGCTTCGTATCCATAGATTGAAGAAATTGCCGACGTTCCTGAATTGGAAGAAGCTGATGATGATATCCCGGAACTTGAAGAGCAAGCTGAGGGATCTGGGGTAGCAGCTGATGGGTCCGTAGACCCTGCCGCCATGGCCGCGGCCATGGCAGGTGCCGCCGAAGATTCCAAACAAAACCGTAACGAAAAGAAATCGCGCAAGGCCATGCAAAAATTGGGTATGCGCCCTGTCGGGGGAGTGCTGCGAGTTACGGTGAAAAAGTCGAAAAATGTGCTTTTCGTCATTCACAAACCAGATGTCTTCAAGAGCCCTAACGCGGACACCTATGTCGTCTTTGGAGAAGCCAAGAGTGAAGATTCCAGTGCTATGAGCCAAGCTGCCGCGGCCAAGCAATTTCAGCAACAAGCACAGGCTATGCCTGCCGCGGCTGCTCCAGCTATGCCTGCAGCAGCGGAAGGTGAAGAAGGTGGTATCCCGGCAATGGATGGAGGAGAAGCGGCTGGTGGTGAAGGTGGAGAAGCTGTCGATGAAACTGGATTGGAGTCGAAAGATATTGAATTGGTTATGTCACAGGCTGGATGTTCAAGATCCGCTGCGGTCAGCGCACTGAAGGAGAATGATGGTGACCTGGTCAACTCCATTATGAGCTTGACGAAATAATTGGAGCCATTTAGCTATGGTCTGGTTGGGACTCAAAGTCAATCCATTTTTCATTTAACAAAAACAGTCTTCTTGCTAGACATATTTCTCTCATATCTCATATGGTTCTACGTTCTGGGAAAGGTACAAGAAGGTGTAAGTTCTTTGTGTTTTGTCTTTGCACAGTGGGCCACGTTCAATGCTGGATCACGATGTAAGTATTGACTATCACCATACTACATAAGCAAATGAAGATTTGGAATGGTGGGACTTCTAGCTCCGGTGGGCATTACGCGTTCACCAAGGGTGAGTGATGTATGGAATATGGACGACGATTCTCCATCCTAGGAGTAAGGTTAACTCTTGCCACTTGTCTGTCACAGTTTCCCCATGGCATTGGCCTTGGCACATCTACCGTAGCCCTGCCGAAGGATTATCGCCTATGATTCGCTTATCGCTTGATGGATCGTAGGTAGGAGCAGGAGAAGGATCAATGAAGATGTGACGCACTCTAAAAGTCTACAGTATGAGGTACACTAGAAAAAGCATTTTTAGAGATCCTGATCAAGAACATCGTTGTCTCACAAAATCAGAAATCATGGAACTGATCCAAGACCGGCTTTTGATTCCAACAAGATTCCGAACGAACGTCATCTTTTGCGCTGTCGTTGGTGCAAATGTGAGGGAGTGAGGACTTCTGGTTTGTGGTGGAGTTCATATCGCTGCTATTGCACAAGTGGAGAGCTCAATCAAAGTATACAATGACAAAGATCGCAATCGTCTACTACTCTTTGTATGGCCATGTTGCCACCATGGCTCATGCTGTGAAGAAGGGCGTCGAAGCTGCAGGTGCTGCTTGCGATGTATTCCAAGTTCCTGAGACTCTGTCCGATGAAATCTTGGGTAAAATGCACGCTCCTCCCAAGAAGGACGATCCAATCATGGAAACAGCAAAAATGGCAGAATATGATGGATTCATCTTTGGTCTTTCAGGTCGATTTGGTTCGGTACCAGCGCAAATGAAGGTGAGTTGTCAATACAAGTTCAAACCGAGACCACCAGATTTTTCTAACTGTGTTGAAGTCGTTCATGGATGCCACCGGAGGTCTTTGGATGAAAGGTGGCTTGGTTGGAAAGACAGCAGGAACCTTTGTCTCAGTTGGTACTCAAGGAGGTGGACAAGAAACTGTGAATCTCTCCGTCATTCCATTCTTTGCCCACCAAGGAATGGTTTTTGTTCCCCTTGGTTACACGGAACCAAAAGTGTTCAACTACGACGAAGTTCATGGAGCTTCTGCTTATGGATGTGGTACCTATGCCGGTCCCGACGGATCACGTACCCCTTCGGACCTGGAAAAGGAAATCGCAGAATCACATGGAAAACATTTTGCCTCCATCACAGCCAAGCTTGCTTCTTCTTCCTAGACTGGTCTTTGATTGAGTACAAAAGCCGGTAAAACTGCTTTTTTAGTAAGTATCAGTTCAGTAGTTTTATGAAGGATCAATAGACGCCCCATTCTTTTCTTTTGCTTCTCATGTGCAAACGAAACTGCATCTTCCACAAGGATTCTAAACGATATTTCTAGCGCTACATTTGGAAAAAGTCAAGTGTATTGCGGCAGCGTGCGCAATCTTCTTCCATGGTCGGTCCACTCATTTGCACTGGTTTCACCAAGATGATCCGATCGAACATCTGGGAAAGAGAAGACAACGATCCACAATTTTGAGAAGGATTATCATACGATGGTCTCCAGTCTCTTTAGGTCCCAGTTGATGATATTGATGGTTGTAGATTGACCATTACAAAACCGCCACAACCGTCAAGGCACCCAACAGCGAGGCGGTCGAGAGGACATGAGGGGTTTGCAAAATGAGCAAATCGGTCAAAAATCCTATGGGTACAATCAGCCCCAATCCCACACTCACAACAGTGGCATCGCCAGTCAACACAATTGCTCGGAAACAAAAGTACTGGGACAAGAAACAGTCCAAAAAGCCTCGGAGCAAGAACAAAGCAAAATAATAGAGTATGGTGGAGGCCGTCACTGCCGAAGCTCCTGTCCACGTCAACTGAATCATGTTGGGTATAGTCCAGAGTGCCACAGGGAGCAAGGCTACCTGTACGGTCAAGCCCACACACCCCAGCAAAAGATCAGCGGAATAGAGGGATTCGTCTCGTGGACATTCGATGCGTACTTGCAAGGCGTAGGAAGCATAGGCCAAACCCGACAAGAGAGCATATATATCTCCTTGCAAACTTTCTTGAGGCTCCGAGGTTGGTTCATTGCTTTCCGAAGACGAATAATCGTGATAGGCGGTCAAGGTCGTCCCCAACAAGGCGAGCAAACAACCAGCTAGTTTCCAACAGGTGAATCGTTCGACTCGCACCAGTACAGCCAAGACGAAGCAAAAGACACCATTGGTACTGGTCAAGACAGAAGCAGAGGCCAAGGATGTTTTCTGCAGTGCAATGAGAAAACACCAATTGGCCGCAAACCAACAAGGTTCAACTTTGGCACCAACAACCAAATGTTGGAAAAAGTTCCAAGGAAGAGGGCTTTGCTGCGACGGCTGTTGAGATAGTTCATCAGTTTGATGTTCCAATTCGGTCAATTCACAGTTTTGATGGCTGGTTGTAGATGACAGCGAGGAATAATTTGTTTTCGTGGTATAAAGCAATGATCCAGCGTGTTTGTCGTGATGGACACCATGTTTGATAGTATGGTCCTTGTTGTCCCCGTTGCGTGCTTGTTCGCCGACCGATGATGGAAGCCATTGGAAACCACAGAAATGAAGTGGTACAAAAAATAAGAAGCTGGTTGCCCCAAGGAAGGCAAAGACAAAGGGAGAGTCTAGTTCATCGGGAATCGAATCGTAGATGAATTGGACAAAAACGGAACAGGTATTCCATAACACAACGGCGAGCACCAGGAAACAGAGACCAAGCCTGTATGGCGATATGGCGAATCCATTCATAATGCGGCTGATTGCACCTGTATTACGTTGGGCCAAACCGATTCAGAGAACGAAAGAAACGTTTGAGGTTCAACCTCGTCGTAATGTTCTCCTGTTACGTCTAGACCAAAGGGAACATTATCATCGTGAAACACGGATGTACTCCTACAAAGATTCCGTTTGAGGAAAGAGACAGAGGCCAGCTTCAGCTTCCGGTTCGTGCGAGAACTGTAGGCGGTTCAGTACGAAATGTAGGAAAGTATAGCATGAAAGAGTAGTCGGCATGACTATCTCTTCCCTCAAAAACTCGTCTCACATCGACGATAGCCTTTATCTCACAATTTCATCCTTCCAGTTTCTACCGGTAGGAGTATTGAACAGGAACCAGAGTGATCGAAACCCAGCCGTCGATATGTCAAGCCACAAGAAAGGGAATGCACAATGTTAATACCAGGGACAGTGGTGAGCCAAGTAGTCTACCGATTGCGCAATTCTTCTTGAAGCGTGGACAAGAAGGTCGTATCCTAGTTTACACAGACCGTCTGGAAGTCGTACCTGAAGGGCCCAAGGGTCCCAAAGCCCGTGCCTATCATTTTGACGAGTTCCCGAACCAAGGCGCTTGTTGCTTCCGTCATGTAAAGCAAGAAATCTATGCATTGGAGGATGGATACCGCTGGTATTGCGGTGGAGGATACTTTCATTCAAGTTTCCACGACTCGGATTGCTGCTATGGTAACGTCGTGGAAGTGAACCAATGTGGGAGCCTGGGTTGTTTGGGTGCTCGCATGTGTTCGGTTCCTCTCTGGTACCGTGTGGACGATCCGTACGGATTAATGTTAGTGTGGGAAACCGCACTCAAAGCATACTTTCGTGAACAAGGAAGAGACGAGAACTCCTTGTCCATTTCCTTCCATTATCCTGGAAAAGTTCGGCAGCAAGTCATGGAACGTATGGGCGCACAGGGCTAACAGCAAGATGTGAACGACCCTAGGTAATGCATGTAGTTGCTTGAATCTGGCATAGAGGTGAAGTGTTTCTTTGAAAGCTGTAGGAAGATCGTTCTTTCAGAAAGTGTATTGATACAAAGAATGCTCGTGATGCTTCGGATCATGTGCAGAATAATAACTTGACAGTGTATTCGTATCGCTCGAATGCAAAGAAAAGTGTTTTAAATCGCCCAGAATGCAAACCTTAGACTTTGAAAACAATGATTACTGCGAGAAAACTTCTCCAACAGAAGCATCCCATTTCCGGAAGGATGGATCATCAGCGTTACGTATGCTACCCTTGCTTGGCCCGTTGTGGAGATGGTTTCTTGGTCTTTTGTTGTTGCTTCTTGTCCACTGTAAAAATGCCTGGTTCATTGGCATTGACAAGTGCTCCCAACAAGGCGAGTGCGACCCATCCGCAGGCAATCATAAAGTTGGCTTGCAATCCCAGTTCGTAGGCATCCCAGGCCACAGCGGCCCAACAAACCACTTCGGACCAAATCAAAATGCCTCGAAAATGAGACGATTCTCCTCCGATGGCTCCCATGATACAGAAAAGAAGCATGGCAGCATTGTAACCACGCACATGTCCCAACATGTGCCATTGTCGTGGATTTTCTTGCGAGGGGACCGATTCTTCTGTACTGGAAGCCAAACCTGTCATTTCCGTCCACCGCGTCAGGTCCATGGAAGCATAAATACACATGATATGCAAAACACCAAACATGGGAATGAGAGCGTGCTTGAGGAGACCCATTGTTACCGATTCAAGAGTACCGACAACACCAGCGGTCAACGATGCCCGCAAAGATTCATCAGGGATCACGGAGGGATCTTTTTGGGGTGTTCTGTGTTCTATTGTGTGGAGAGATCTTTTGTGGATCTTCGAACTCTGTTTGGAGCCATCATCATCCAAACCCGAACCCCGAGTCGCAGTCCATTCAGGTGTCCATCCATTGTCGAGGGTAAGACACACCTGAGCGGTAAAGTTCATTACCATCAATAAACAATATTCTATACGTTTCTAATTGAACTCTGAGTTGTAGAAGGAGACATGTCATGCGACCTTCAAAGAACGTGCGTGTGTCACGTGTCGCAACCAAGGACATGATTGACCTTGACATACATTGGTGGCTGCTTCTTCCACCACCACACTTCCCATTTCGCCCGTCAACAAAACAACAGAAAACCATTGACGCAACCAAAGTGGAGGAATGGGTGGATATTCGTGGTTGCAGTGTTCCGATCAGGTCACAACAAGGCGACCAACGGAGAGACATTGTTTTACCGTGAGACTGCTTTTTTCAGGCACACTCTTACTCCTACTCGCATTGTCGGTCGAAGCGACATCTTCTTCCAAACCAGCAACTCGAATCGGTTGGTTGAGTCGAAAACGACATGTCGAAACAGCAGTTGATGATGAGGAGAATGGATTTGGCTGTGAATTGCCCTTGTCTATGGTGACAGACCAACGAAAGACCAGTAGAAGAGCAACCGAGCCAACAATCAGCACATCCACATTTGTTCGAGGAGGAGAAACATTGGGAGGACTACGATCCGACCCAGGTATCATGAGTGGTGCTCAATATGGAGGATCCTTCCCTTCGACTAGTGGTGATGATACCAGATACCCCTATCGGTCTTCGTCACGCAATAGTCCCTATGGTGGTCGCTCCTCATGGTCTTCCTACCCGCGCATCAATGAGAGTCGAGGGTCCTTCAACAAACGCACTCGTAATTTCTTTCAACCCTTTACGGACTGGTGGACTATCAATGTATCGCCCAATATCAAGAACTGGCCCAAAATTCATTGTCGGGTGGAACCTACCACGACGCTCAAAATTCGCAAAACCTTTCGACCCCTTCATACCATTGTGCAAGTCGGGGCCGATTTCAATACGCAACTCAGTGTATGGCAATTCAAGAGTTCGTGGGAAGATGCACTGATTGGTGGAAAGTTGACCTTGGCGGGACGCGAACTGCAATTCACCAAAAGTTGGCAACTCTCGGTCGGAGCCATGGGAGATTTGGTCACACGCCTAAAATTACGGGCTGCCGTCGACTTGCAGACCTGGAAAGCCTATGCCCGCATTGGCTTTCGAACGGAACGACTGGCACCTATTAATGTCATGGAAGGGTTTACTGTCATGAAGCAAATTCCACTCGATGGGAACAAGGGACATGTCAAACTAGAAGTCAAGGCCAATTTTGCACTGCCGGAACCCGAAATTGAGTATTCCACCGAAATACAACGAAGCGTCATTGGGATGGGAGACATTGAAATCAACATTGATGAATTGAATCTGGTGTTGGACTATTAGACAAGAAGAAGAAGAGTACAATACTCGACTTCTACGACAACTACTAAATGTAACAATTCAGCAATGTTGTGACGAAGAATGATTCATTGCCCTGGGGCCCTTCAATTCACCATGAACGTGTGTGCCCGTTCATTGGTCTTAGTAGTAGTATGGGAATGGTTCATGATCATCGCCATCGTTCTCTTCTTCGTATTCAGGTGCTCTCCATACACCGGAGTCAACCTTCTCGTCCTGAACAGACGGTGATCCGGCCGACGAGAGTGAGTTGCTTTCATCAAAGGAGAAACATGGGTAGAGTCCAAAGGACTCGTTATTTCTTCTTGTTATCCGCCGAGATGTTCTTTCCCTTTGGACTTGTTGGTCATGTGATTGAGCCGAATGCATCGGCGCTTGCCTTTCTTTATTGGGTCCCTCCCCTCCAACAGAACTCCGTTTCCCTTCGTCGTCCACGGATTCTCTGCGTCGTTTCGTCTTCTGGCTACACACATCCATCAAACTTTCCGATTGAATGTCACCAGCTGAGGTGGATCGTTTTCGTGGACGGGCAGTTTCAGTTTGTCGATGCATCGCATCGTGACTACTAGCCATGGCTGCCGCACTGCTAGCAGTGGTAGAGGAGGGTGGGTCTTTTCTGGAAATGAGATCGCGTAGTTGCTGTCCGACTTTTTCCCGGGCTACCGCGTCTGTAACTTCTATCCACCGCTGCGTTTGTGGATCCTATCAATGAGAACAAGGAAGGGTGAGTAAATCGACTGTAGATCATCTTCGTGACATGACTATGTGCCGAGGGACAATCCCATTGCAAGTCCATCCTTGTAGAATAGTACGATTCTAGTGAATTCTCAGAAGCTGCAGTCTCACCTGCTTGACAAAACCTTGGCAGTCACTGGCTTCCCGAACAGCGTCCACGATACTAACAACGATCGATGACTTTTCTGTTTTCGTTTTAGCTCGGTCATATTTCTCAAGATTGAGTTCACAGAGTACCCGAAACCTCCGATTGCCAACTTCATGTCCACCGCAGTAGTTGGATGAAAGGTCGTTAGATATGTGCTGCACAAGCTTGTACTAGACATGTGTTTGGCGAGAACTTACTGTGATCGTAGGGTGCCCGACCTCGCCCACATATGACAGTCCAGTTGTCTGGCTGGTAGTCCTCGGGCAACATCCGAGACTCTTGTCGAGGTGCCAACGACTGCATTCGATTCACATAGTTCATGTAGTCGAAGCGATGGTTCTCATCGTTACTCTGATTGCTCATGCTCCTGGCATTCTTTCCACCACGGTCAACCATTACAGTCCATGCGAGTGTGTGGGATAATGCATGAGTACTGCAAAGCGTGAGCATTGATGATGTTCGTTTTCTGTTGTCCTTAGGCCGACTAGTCTAGATGAAAGAAGAGGCATGCACTTTCTTCACTTTATTGTGACCAGCATAGTTAGGTCTTTTTCATAAGTGGTGAGGTACGATCATGCCATTGTCTAAGGTCGAACTATTGCTTTGGTTTTTGTTGTGAACTGTGATCGCAAATGATACAACCATCTAGAGGATCGAACTTTCTTCGATGCTCTTAGATACTCTGCGATTGTTCTGCATGTCCATTGAAAATCGAGTATGGGAATCCATCACGCTTGAGGAGTGGTGAGATTGTTTTCCATTCATTGTACGACCGTCTCGAGACACTTTCGGTATTGATTATCCAGCACAGAGACATCTTTTGTGGACATGTCGCACGTCCACGATCAACGACAACCTGTCGGCTGGTCTTTCACGTGTGATCGATGATCGTAAGGGGGTGGTATTCCCGCATAACTCCTACTACCTACTCTCCGACCACCAAGAAGTCAGTGATAGATCCCATTTCAATGTCCCAGAAAAGCAGCATGCCATTACCAATCCTTGGCGAAAACATTTTATACCATGGTTATATGAAGGCGAGGAGTAACCAGTGATTTTTCTCCTTGCAAATAGCATGTAAGATTGATTCTCTCTTTGCTCTAGTTTATCCCAGGAGGCAATCTGTACTTCGAAACCGTAGTATTTATGCGACATGAACAACAACATAAGAGACCTGTCTTGCAATGTCCACAGTCGCCTTTATCCCTCTCAAAGAAAAGGAATCTTTGTCCCCTCCGGGTCGTCCTATTGTACCTAGGCGTTTTCACTCTTTAGTTCGTGCTTCAATGTGGTTTGCATCTATCCGCAGCATGTTTCTTTCATGATGAGACAAGTTTTTTCCGAAAGAGCAACGACAAGCACTAGTACTATCCTCGGTTTGTTGTGTCGAAATTAAGATTACGTACTATCATGTACCTTTGGTTGGTGTCTGAACGAGACACGACAATGTACGTCTCTTGAGTCCGTTCCGTATTTTGATTGTCATGGAATCTTTTTCTTCTTATCAATGCTGGTAAATGGACATCGAAATTGATGTAACAACATTGCTTTCATCAAAAGTCCAACTACTACAAGGTCTCCTAGAGGAGTACCTACGAGTAAGGAGGAGAAACGAGGAACGATGACACGTGAAGGCTTAGTAACACAGGTAGCATCCATAGATGTTTAGGCTTCTCTTCAGCGACTGAAAGGTGATTGGAGGATGTGTGTCTCAGCCCGACTGGGCAGTCGGTCGACCGTACCCTAGCGGGTAGGCGCGGCAGCTGGAAGAATAGACTATTCCCTTTTTTGTAGTCTCATCTTTCGTGATATTCTCATCACCATGGAAAGTATGTGGGTTTTGGCGTGATACATGTTGAATCCATGTCACTCCCATTGTATGGCGCGCAGTCTGAGGGAGTGGAGTGCACATAGCAGGGACATCTCGGCCAAAAGGTCATATTCGCAGCGTTTCACACTGCGATTGAAAAGGCGAACTGGGATCCTCCGCGATGTGCAGCAAGGCGACGCAACCGCCGATTCAAATCAGCAACGTCGACTTATCGAATGATTGATTCAATGTGAAGGAGACATATGACTAAAACGACCTTTGCTGTTCAAAACAAGCGGGTATGAGATCATGGTGTCAATTGTGCTGGTACCAACCCGAGGAAGCACAGTCCATGGTACTCCGATTTGCGATCCAGACGGGGGTTATGATGTGAGAAAAGAACTGTGAGACAGATTTCGTAACTGCCAATGCCTATCTACTTATGCGTCGACGGTGCGCTTTGGATTCTCTATGTGCATATTGTCCTGTTTGACCTATATTGTCCTGTTTGACCTTGTTTTCTGAATCAACATTTCTACTAAAGCGGCATTTCGTCATCTCGTTGATTCTATAGCATGGAATTTTCCATACACCTCAGGCCGCAGGGGCACGGATATCTGAAACTTCGTCGAGGGCGACAAGGAGCTCAGCCTGGTATTGGGGGTCCTGTCACTGATTTGTCAGAACAAGAAGATTTAACCATCATGGCTCTGTGCATAAGACATACGAGTACCCAGTCTTGGCGTGGGTAGAGATTTATGAGACAAATTATCCACAACGGGAAGAATGACTTCTCAGGTAGGTGATCCGAGTGACGCTCCAAGCTGCGCACCTCGCATTGAGAAAAGATACCACCGGTTCGCGTTCGCATCCCCATCTACAACCGAGCTTTCTTTTTACTCCATATGGCTTAAATCAATGAATAAAATCAAGTTGAGTTTTATGGGTATCCGCTTGAGCGTATCAATGCACGGGACATATTGCCTTGTGTCACGGAACAGAAGAACAAATCAATCAAGACAAGCGATTCCACAAAAAAATCCTAAAAGGACGCCAATCCAAACAATGCGAACTGCCCCAGATCCTTTCGAGATCGAGGTGTTCATCCCATAAAACAGTTTTACCGACAGCTGACAAAAAACAAGCCGCAAATCTTTAACACCTCATTCGTCTTTGCTCCATCCCCCTTCTCGTTTCTCAAGAACTGCAACAAAACCTTGGTCTCAACAATTGCATTGACTCTATACCTACAGATAACTTCCAAAAAATGATGTCTCTCACTACCTGTACTCTGATCTTCTTGTCGAAGGTCCCAAGTACGACCCTGGCATTTTCAGCCCTCCTTCCTCGACAACAACATCGTCGTCGCACCGTCATTGTATTCACCACAGAAAAGGATCTTACATTCAACCCGGCCGAAGGATACCGATCTGTGAACCTACCAAGAGCCAATTACTGTGCTCAACATTTTGGAGTATGCTCTGTGGAAGAAATTGAAGACCTTCGTGACAGTAAGTTTTGGAATAGCCATGCAGGATTCGCATTCTCGGCCTACACCTCAAGTCTTTCTCATTATTTTGACACTGTCTTTCTGAATAGATTTGCACAAGGAACGGCTTCAAAACTTTGTGTTTGGTGGTGGAGACCAGCAGCATACTACCAAAGAAGCCATGGAACATTTGGTATTGGAAGAAGAGTTGGAACTCCAACTCAATTTGCTTCGCGATGAAATCGAATCCACCAGCACCACCAACGAGGCAGAGCTCTTTCCTCAAGTGGAAGAACCCATGACGGAATTGCCACACCTCAAAGACAAACAGGTAAAGGAATCGCATACTCTGGAGGAAGATACCGCCGAGGTGATTCATGTCGTCGAAGATGTTCTTCATCACATGGAACATTCCGTGGCCCTGCAAGAACCGGCCTTGATGGAAGAAAGCAATTTGGAAACCCTGGCCATGTGTGCCGTGATCTTGGCTCTGGCGTTGGTTCCCGAAATACTCCACCACATGAACTAATAGGGCTAGACGCTGTGGAATGTCTCGCCCCATCTGCCCGTTCGTCGTTGTGACGAGTCCTCGACCAACCTACGTACTATCTGAATTCATTCTTGCTACTACACTTCCTTCTTCCTGTGGGTCACCTGCCATCATCATCATGTAACATGCATCCGTACAACAGGCAACGCACCAAATCACGAGCATGATAGATAGAGATTGATCCAAGCAGCGCGCTTTTGCATGGAAACAAGTTGATAACATATCACAAAACTTTAGTGTTTCTTATCATCCTATTATATCCTTTGTACATTAGGGAGGGTGACAAACAGACCGCGTTCGCAAACATGACTGTGTAAGTGTAATTTTTTAACCCACTTCCGCACATTGTTGCTCCAAGAACTTTGAAGCTTCAGTTTAACAGTTGAAGCCCCGCCTCACGACGTATCCATTCTTTCAGCGGTTTCTCAGTAGGACTGGACATTCATGATGGACCAGACGACTTTCTTTCCGAGTTGTGTCACAACAACGAATGACTATCCTTCTTTCAGTCGTCTCCTGGACTAGTCAGGTTGTTGCTGAAAAAGCATTCTTCTTCTTCTTCTCCATGGATATCGAGATCCATGTCATTGGAAACTGCATGAATTTCCTCTGCCTCTGCCTCTAGCAGCGATGCCAGGGTGGGAGTGGAATTGAGTTCGTTTGGTCGTGGAACCAGGACGGAATCTTCAATATCGCTATTGTAATGAATCGTCGAGGGCGCCTTGGGCGCCGACGAGGGCATAAAGATCCGGCTGGGTCGAAAGGCATATTCATGCACTTGTCGTCGCATGGCCTTCTCCAAGGCCTGATACAGGGGTTGTGCCGCTTTGGGACCTGTTTGCGACAAGAGTTCCAAGGCCGACAAGGAACTCAGGGCTCCTCCGTAAAATTGAGCATTCACTTCTTTCCGAATCGTCAAAAAGGAACCTTCCAAACTCAAACCGGCAAACAAGCCCTGAGAATGCGCGTACGCATAGGCCGTGTGCAAGGTCCAATCACCGGTATGCAACTGCGAATGGGCCCCGCGTCCCAGTGGACCCACTGCCACATCCAATTCTGCTCCCACTTGCAAGGAATTCTTTTGGTGCACCAAGTCCAACACGGCCTGTTCCGTTGTAAAAACAACCATGTAATGTGTCTGTGCGACACGACACGAAACGACACAACAAATAAGCAACACCATCAACAACAGATGCAACAACACCAACAACAACAATGAGCGAATTGACAGGCTTTGGACACACAAAACCATCGAATGCAACGACTTACCACATCGCCACCCACCAAGGCTCCCCATCCCATTCCCATGGTCCCTACAGCAATGGGTGCACTCCAAATGCCCGCCAAGTTGTCGTCGTCACCCGCATCTGTGCTCAGTCGTTTGACCAGCAAGCCCGTTCCGACTCGACCCGAAACGACCAATCCAGCCTTGGCCACGGTCAAGAACAAAATACCTTGAGCGGCATGGAGCAAATCGACTGGAATGGATTGATCCGATTCTTGGAAAGAGGCGGATTCCGAAAGGGAACTACTGGCCATGGTCGTCTTTGATGGAAGGGGCGGACACATGGTGTCCACGGTCCAACAAGCTTGACGGATGGCCGAGGTGAGGGAAAAGGAGACCGGATTGTGCCTTTTCCACCAATTGAGAGACGTCGCGGAAGATGACGACTCCGGTTTGGACAACAACAACTGTTGAGAATCTTGTTCATTGACAAGAAAGGGTGTCTCATTGTGTAACGAGGTCGATTGTACAGTCTCGGATGACCCCTCTTGCCAGTCTTGATGACACGGTAGGGGCGACTTTTGGGTACAAAAGTCTTGAACGGCCGTTTGGACGGCTCGTGGCATGGATTGAGAATACACGAGATGAACGACATGGACCAACCAAATATCCAATTGCTTCAATCGATATTGAATCAACTTGTGATAGGATTGTGGGGCCCATACTTGTGCCGGTGACCACAACCCCAATCGACCCGACAAGGATCGTCCGGGAAACGGTGTCGGAACACGGACGCCATGGCGTTGCAACACGGCGTGCAATTTGTGAAATTCCGAATATCGATGTTCGACCGTCCATTCGTTCGATTGTTGTTGTTGTTGTTGCAAGGGTGTCACTCGCAAGACATAGGCCGTATATTCCTTCTGCGAAACATCCACGCGCGGTTGTGCTGCAATGACACGAACCATCAAGCCGTGTTGTTGTTGTTCCTGTCGCAGCTCTTCCAGGGCTTGTGTCATTCCGACACCATGCTGGCGCCATTCCTGACGCGCCAATGACACGGCATGCGTTTGATGTTGTGGTTGTTGTTGTTGTACGGTAGGTCGTTGTTGTTGTTGATGATGTTCTGGAGACGATGCCTCGTACCAAGGATTGGTAGTCGGTGCGATATAGATGGGTTGTTGTTGTGGATTGGAATGATGATAGGAATGTGGTGGATGCGGTGCTTCTTGAGAAAAGCTACTTCGTGAGGAAACCGCAGTGTTTCTCGAATCCATAGTGGAGGAATAGGGTTGTAACGGTGCTGGAGAGTGGACAGACGGATCCTGGGAGGCAACTCGTCTGGGTGTTATTGTGTCACGCGCATTGGGGTAGTGATACGAGATTCCTTCTCCCCCATGGTTGCCGTGAGCATTGACCATCGGAGAGTTTTGCCATCTGTCCATCGAATCCTCCGATCTCATGCCACCACCACCAAATCCTCGACGGCGATCCTCGTAGGACGGCGACACAAAACTGGGGGATGGAACAGTGTGGCGGCTATTGGGATGGTGATTCAAATGAGGCGATTGTTGTTGTTGTTGAAGCTGCGCTCTCTGCCGAGCCTCTTGGCGAATCAAATTGTCCACCACCATGGCCAAGATTCGACACGAGTCTAGTAGCAATAGCCAATCTCTCGAGTTGTATCGTCAATGCCCAATGTCTTCTGGATCGATTCCTCGTTTTCACGTCAAAACTTGTGGATCATGAGAAAAGAGTGCCACATGGCGATGGCGTTGTCCACAAAAAAAAAACCCGACGATGGAGCTGTACTTTTTTACACATTTTGTTGCATTTTCAATGATTTTTCAGACTATAACCGGAAGCTCGACAGACGGAGTGAGTATTAAAACCTCAGCGATCATCATATACACGACTTAGAATCGACCATCACTTTGTCTCTTCGATGTGGATTCTGCGATTGAATAAGAAACGCTAGAGTTTTATCTCGGTCGGATCCGAATCAGACGCTTCTGAATTGCAGGGGGACCATGGTGATCAATGGGAAATCAAATCGTCTCAACGGATCGTTTGTTTAGGTGATGCAACAAAGTCAGGATGACCGCTAGATTCAGAAAGTCCGTTTCTCACCCGTCCTATTCCTATGTACAAGTTTAAACTATGGAATCCTCTCGGCAAGGTCACACCACCACAAGAGAAAAGAAATGCATTCTACGGGCCTTGTCGCAAATATGGTAATTCATCCGCAATGAAGGAACTCTTGCATGACAAAGTACACGCCATGGTCAAGCCTTCATGGAGCAGCAGCATCCGATGAAAACAGCTCTATCTCGTTGCGAGGACAAATGATTCAATCACTACTTTCTTGCACCCCATCACCAGATAATACTAGTTCAATTCTTGTGTATCAGGACAGTCTGCTCTCCATAAGAATGCACTTCCATTCCTCCGAAGGTGTGTGTTCCTAGTAGGATTAGTAGATCGTTGGGATTTTGGATGGACGAATCTTGTCCACTGTAGGGTTTCAACAAGTTGTACATAACGAGTGGAGCTCGACTCCTCCGAGGTACGGTTGACATTCTCTATACTTTCTTGCGATAGGCTCTTGTTTGGCGGCGCAGCGTGACTGCCGTCAGCTGTTTGAGCGGCGCATCGCACAGCATTGGAGAATCGAAAATGTGAGAGAATGGGGGAT
Source organism: Epithemia pelagica (assembly GCA_946965045.2). Lineage (NCBI taxonomy): Eukaryota > Bacillariophyta > Bacillariophyceae > Surirellales > Surirellaceae > Epithemia > Epithemia pelagica. Next base: position 1,075,504 of record OX337237.1, read on the forward strand.
GATGGGGGATGGACGATAAGTACTAAGACGTTATATAGACGTTAAGTATCAGCCGATACTAGAATTCACTTAAGTGCGATACGGATACCATACACCGGAAACGGCTGGCACGTGTGTCGCAAGCGAGCCACGAGTTCGGTTTCTTAGGACACTCCAGCTTCGCCAAGCGCCACGACAATCTATGAATTTGATCGCCGGGGGATCACCGAATCCGTGTTGGAGGCAAGGAAAGCGATCGAGAAGGCATCCATATCCTTGGTTCCAAGGCATGGTTCATTATTTTCTGGTTTGATCAACCGGGTAGAGCAAGAGGGAGAACCAATCGACTCCATTGGATAACAACAGCCACAACAGCAAAGATGGTACAACACTTGTTTAGCAACGTCGGTTTTCGACAGAGCCTCGTTCTGGTCTTGTTCGTAGCGGTCTTTTCTTCGGCGGAAGGTCGTGTGCTCCGTCGAGAGCCAAGAAAGACCACAACAACGACAACTGCGACGAGAGGTGAAACTCGTCGTCGTGCCGATAACTATGGTGGATCGGGCAATGGATATGGATATGGCAATAGCGGCAAGGGCTACGGTTCGAGCGGAAGTAGCCACGCTGGACAAAGTTACGGCACAACCAACGCCTATACCGGTAGCAGTGGCAGTGGCTACAGTGGCATCACAACCTCCTACGGTGGCACCGGCTCTTACGGTGGTGGCAGCGGCACGTATGGTAGTGGCCCCCAATATACAGGAAGCACATACGGTGGAAACGCGTATACTGGAAACTCGAATGGTGGAAACTCGTATGGTGGAACAGTCAGTTCGGCCCAAGGAGCGAGCACCGGTACTTCTGTCTTTGGTTACTCATCAGGTATAAGCAGCAGCACTCTTGATTCGACTACCAACAACTATCAGGAACCGAATTATCAGGCGTCCTTCTACGATTCCGAAGAGCAGCAAAAACAAAACTTTTTCAACGATGGAAATGGCAAGCCATCCATCTTGTTCCTTGTTGGAGCCGTCGCTGCTGCCTTTGTGTCTTGTTTTGGTATGGGAAAGATTCGTCAGATCCAAAACAGATCCTCCTACCTCAAAGCACGCGAAAGTGCTCAAATTCTGTTGGAGGAAAGTGCACTCGGCTATGTTGCCGCCGCGGCTCCCACCACTCGTGCCGTCAAGAATGTACCCGTAAGCGGCGAGTACAAAATCTCGTATTTGGAACAGGGAAGAACCTTTTACTCCAAAACCCATTTGAAGTTTGGCATGTCTCGTGACCGAGGTGGATGGGAGATTAGCGGATACGGCAAGGATGCGGATGGACACTTTAAGATTGTCGAAGGTTTTGTTTCACCCGCTCCTGCGGGTGCTGCTGCCGCCTCCAGTGGCGAAGCAGCCACGGCGGCCTCCACCGTGGCAGCCGAAACTTCCACCAAGGCCTTGGCCATGAATGCTTACTGGGTGGAACAGGCCGAAAACGAAGAACGTCTTGTCTTGAACACGGGCACCTTCCATTTTGACCCGCTTTCAACTCCCCACTTCGAAGGTGGTTGGAAAGCAAGCAATGGCATGTCCGGTCAATATCATGGCTTCCGACTGGAACAACAGGACAAGATCCAACCAGCGGGAGATCTTTTGTCGCACATTCCAAAGCGTAAAGGAGACGACGTATCGATAATAGCCGACGTAGAACAATGTGGCAAGTCAGACGACGACGGTCCATTGAAGCCCGCAGATTATCAACTCATTAAAGACCGAAAAGACAATGGTCGTCCCAGAGGCGTCCAGTTGGTGTTTTAAGGGAGGAAGGACCACCATATCTGTTTTTCCTTCACCCGATAGTATAGTTGCCCGTTCACACCACAATCGTGCGAAAATGTATTGTTGAACCATTGTTAAACCTAAATTAAAAATCCATGGAACCACTATTCTCGAGTGTTTGTATCCATTTGTCTCAGACAGATATACGCTTCCTAAGAGTTATTCTGTTTTCTTCCTTTCCGTGAACAGCCGCGCCGAATGACAATGAAACTGAAATGTGCCTGTTCAGGAGGAACTTGGGCTATAGAAGAAAATGTTAGATTGATGAGGTCATCATGGCTTAAATCAATCTTTAACGATGAAGTTCTATAGAGCTAGGCAATCCATTTGTTTTGTGGGGTAGAGTGAGTCAGTGGTTGAATGCACAAATGATTGAAGTGTGCAGGCCGTCTGCAAAAACAAACTAGAAACGACACAATGCTCAACGATGAGCGCGCCGGCGTCCATTGGAGGCCGCACCAGATCGACGACCACGATGTCTGTTAGCCGTAAACATGGGATCCCATGCTGCACGAACAACAAAGGAACAACAAATATGAGCCAAATCACCACATCAATACTCGATCAACAAGCTATGAGGATTCAAATAAACACATACCTGGAAGCACTATTGGCGAGGTCTGCATTCCCTCCATGGATTTGGGGGAAAGATACTTCGGAGGCGCCACTACTTCAAAGACGTACTCGTCAAACCAATTATTGTTCATCGTGTAGTAACCATTGTCACCCGAGTCCCCCCAAGAATTTTCCACACGCCATCGAGTCGGAGAGGTCATGTCCTTTGGCAAGGTTTTGATACAGCTCGAAGCACCTGTCTTCTTCGATTCCTGTTCCTCCGATCCGATCACATCCAGGCCGACTCCGGTAAACAACATAACATGAGTCCCCATGGGAGAACCATATCGAATTCGATCGGCCTTGGTCATTTTCATCGAGGGAGGAGGAATGTTGTAAAACGCATTCATTTCATACAAGTTTTCGTCCCATAGACCATGATAGTCGTCCATTTCTTCGTCCACGTTACATGCAAACCACACTGGAAGTTTATCTTTCATCATGGCAATGGACATGTGCTTGATTTCACACATGGGGAGATTCAAAAACACTACTGGATCGCCTCCACAAATAGGCATGGCGTACTTGGGTTGATACCGTCGATAATACTCATGACGAGGATCATGAATGATGCTGATATAGTCTTGATAGGGAACCGTAACATAATTCCGGGCAAAGTCATGGGGAGAATAGTTCTGTAACTGATGCAAGGTGCCATCGGTATCACGCCATTGCCAGTCGAATCCAGTCTTCTTATCGTCCTTATCGCTAGAAGGGCTACAAGACGGTGGCGTTCCCATATGAATGGTCAAAACACGATGACATTGCGCTACGCACTTCCACTTGACTTGACGGGCTTCTTCAACAGTGGCTCCGGAATGCATCATGGTTCGCATAACAAAGGCAGTTTTGGTCAACAGATTGTTGATGAAATCGTCTACTTCTTCGGTATAGGAGCTGCTGAAGGACTCTGGATACACTTGTTTAGGCACCAGTCCATACTTGTTGATAAGAGTGACGGCGATGCTCCAGTCACCACCATCATCAATGGGCCATCCAAGAAACGAAGAGACCAACCGGTCATCGAGAGGGCGGTCAACGGTTTCAATGATGAACTCCAAAAAGAAATTGGCCTGTTCCAACAGATGGTAAAACAAGAGGTAGCTTTCACTGAATTCAAAGTTGCCCAGTTTGAGAATATCGCGCGTCCCAAATCGAAAGAGGTTGAGTGTTCCAAACATCCAACAACGACCAGAGTACTTTTGATCAGTGGCTGGCATGCCTCCATGGTCCAAGTTAATCGAAAAGTAGGGAGACAAACTCGTTTGAATCAAGTCTCGACGTAGGGTCAAATCGTACATGGAACACGAACTGGCTGCATTTTGGGCTACATAACCAGACGGATCCTTTACAAAGTCTTGTTCCAATTGCGCCAAACGAGCTTGATCGATGGTGCGACCGTCCTGGTCTTGATGGATACTTTTGAATCTGCCTGGACCGTTTCGAAGTTCAGCTTTCTCCAGATGACTGGAGATGACTTTCTGTTGCAAGGAATTTGTCTCTCCGTCATTCATCGAGTGATGATGTGCGACCAATTCCCATGGTTCTTCCTCGACTTTGTCGATTGTATTTTTGCGCATCGTCTCAGGATCTCCTTCATTGCACGTCTGCACACCAACACTTGTTGCTGAAGATGAAGATTTTGATTCATTGATCGTCTTGTGGATACGCATTTGTTCTTCCAGCTTTTCTGGCTGTTCGGTGCAGTGTGAGTTAGTGGTCTGAAGTTGAATAGAATCGACATGTTCAACTGGAACCTACCGAAAGAACGACAGAAGCATCAGGGACGTCTGGCGTTGAGGTCCTCTTGCGGGCGCTAATTTGGCTTCGTGCCATCTTTGTTACTCCTATGATTTTGCTTGCCTTCTTGTGGTTATTGCTTCTTGGGTTTGCTTCACATTCCCGGTTCCATCCCACAAGAATCCAATGCCAACATCAAAGATATTACACCCCATCAGTTAATTTGTTTCAACTACACCCTTCGTGGTTATTGACGCGTTTCCATTTCGCGATCAGGAGTTTCCGAAAGACTATGATAGCTAATGACTATGTTAGCTACCATCGAGGAGTAGTCACTCCTATTGTCCCTTTTAGCGAACAAATGCATGGTTGAGGTAGAAGGAGCACTACCTACAAGGAGTAGAAAAGGTGCCCAAGTGTTACTCTACTCCTATGAGAAATGGGCGGTATATATGTACTGACTATGCAAAGTGAATTCAAGAATGTACAATCTGAGTGGGTCCCCGTCAAAGTTTCAAGTAATGGTGGGCTGCCAAATGGTCAAGTGAAAGTGCTTCTTTCTGTTACATGTTTGGTTTCAGATCACAGCCCGTTATGTCTCTTTTTTGGTTTCCTTGTAGTTGTAATGAAACATTGTGGGTAGGGAAGAAGTAGTGCATGAGGATTCCCCAACCGTCGGACCATTGGTTCTCCGTTCGGGTTGGTCCGAGCCTGTTTGATCCACAAAGGCCAATATAGCCTCATCGCTCACCAACGGAGCAAGAGGGGAACTAAAGTTTCTTCCCCAGTCTTCTTGATCTTCCGCAAGTTTTATTGCCGAAAGTGAGACATCCAAACTGCTGCAGCTTTCATTGTCTGCGTGAGCTTGTAGATGCACACTGTTTCGATCCGACAACATTCTGGTGGTTCCAGAGGATGCATGCCTGGTAATACCAGTTTCAAGCAAGTGATGGTTGTTGTTTGGTACGGATTCAGCATCGACGGCCCGCAAATGTTCGGCAACATGTTGTTGTTGTTGTTGTTGTTGTTGCTCCAAAGAATATCTGCCAATGCTGGTATCGGTTATGACAGCTGGTTCGCTCGTTGCGGCTACCTGCTTTGGTAAGAATGCGTTTGCATCGTATCCGAGGGAAGATAGAATCTCCTGATTGGTCAGCAGAGGTGCCGGTTTGGTGGAATTTTGTCCGTGTTCCATAGTATGATCGCTGTCACTGTCCCATAGATCCATGAGGACCGAAATATCCAAACTTCCGACACTTTCTGCTCCACTGAGTTTCTCGCCAGAGCGGATCTGGTCGTCATTATCATCTTCAATGTACGTAGCACACGATGAGGAGGACGAAGAGTGCGCACTGTTCAAACAGAATGTTCTGTCATTCGGGGGCTTGGCGACGTCTGGACCTTGGCCTCCAACTTCTAACGGAGTTGTGACAAGGCTTTTCGGTCGGTTTCTGGCGTCGTTATCAAGAACCGAGGAATCGCTCGATCTCGACAGCAGCGATTCCCGACGTTCGTTATCTGATGCCGACGATACTTCGGACTTGCATTGGTCCGTCATTTGATACCGAAGAGCCTACAAGAGATGAATCAAGGACGAGTTTGTTAGAGAAAGTTATCGAAGGTCGAAATTCCATTTGTTTCTCGCAGGAGACAACACTTACCTGTCCGATCTTTTTCCGTATTTGAAAGTTGTTGGCCAGGCACCATTGGATCCCATCATCCCCTGAAATGCCTCTGGCCCTGGGTGTTCGCTTGGAAACAGACACTTTGGCGGAACGAGCAGTCCTGCCCATGGGATGAAGAAAGCGTCCTCCCCATGCCTGAACAGCCCCAACAATCTCAAAGACAATTCGTGATTTCACACTTCTCGAATCCGCTTCATGGTATCGTTGCGCATTTTGTCGGACGACGGTTTGGAAGCGCAGATTTCCCTCCCATCGGACATTTCCTCTCCCCAATAACACATCGTCTGCTTGACGAGCAACCACAACTGTCTTTGGACTTTTGCTCGTAGGAAGAGAAAAGGTCGACTGGGTCAAGGAAGTCTCCTTCTCGGTGATGCAAGTTTCGCGGTTGGCCATGGGAGGAGCCAGCGATTGGGGAGCATCCTTAATTTTGTGGTTGTCCTCCATAAGTAACAAGTCAACCGTAGTCAAGTCAAAGTCGATATCGATGTCTCGTGTTTGAAGGAAGAAGGAAACATTCATTGGCGGATGTGTTCTTTGGTGGTTTCTCAATTTATGAGTCTTCCAAGATGACGATGATGATGTTGGACCCAAAGAGGTGGCACCGTTGTGATCGTCACAACTCGGAGTTGTTTATGTGGACTATTCATCGGAGCATTCATCATCATCGAACATGTGGTGGAGCGAATAGCTTCTTTTTGTTCGTTTATCCATTTCACCGATCTTTTTATGATGTTGTTGTTGTTCTTTTTGGTTGCTGTGGTCCGGAAGATTCTTCTGACCATCGCAAAAAAGGGATTGGATGTGTGCCTGCCCCATATGTGCGACTGATCTGCCAGCTGGTCAGCTGGTAGAGAAGGAATGACTCGTGACTCGCATTCCTTTCCTTAAATGAATATGAATCCAAAAGAACGCGAATCCAGTAGAGAACGGAGCGCGGACATCACAGCGATGTCTTGATTCTGGAGTCATAGTTTGCGATTTGCGAAAGAGCCTTTTGCCTTGTGCCCCTTTACTGCGAGAAGTAGGGCTCCCGAGTCCCGAGTCCCGTTCGGAACAATAATCCTCATCGCTACAAATTCAAAAAATATGAACGGCAAGGGGTAATCATAAGGTACATGTTTCTTGGGTGAATATGGTGCGCCTGGTAGTTCTTCGGCCAGGAGGACCTTAATTATGCCCCTACACTACAGTCTACAATATAGCTACTGGGCTCGAAACAACAAAGACCGAGTACCGAGTTTACTTCCGATTTCATTTTTTCAAGTTTCCAGTGTGTATTCGGCTTCCGGCTGTTCCGGCATCTGATGCATGATAAGAAAACCTATCGACCTTCATGGATATTCCAATCAGTCTTCTTTTAGCATTAACGCCAATCGTAAAGAACAGGTTTTAAGCTTATGCGAGCAGCATATAGGTGTCTCCCATAAATTTTATCGGAGTCAACGTGCTGCTCGAATTGCTGTCTCCCTTATTAAAACAGTAAAGCAAGCTGTGTTAAGCAATGACGCCTGTGTCATTTTTTCCCTCATTCATTGCGTCCAAGGTCACTCATTCATGAATGATACCAAAGCAATCTATTGTTACTTCTATTCCTTACTCGTCTACTGGCCTTCCGTCAACACCGCCTCCCAACCGAAGATCATGAATGGTAAGTGCGCGGATTATTTCATACAGGAATCCAACCCATCAAGTGTTTCTTGTTTCCATTCACCCCTCTAATCTTTTCTGTGCAAAAATGCAGGTCTCATTGAGTCGATCGAAGTTGCAGAGATGCATCTTGAACCTGAAGACAACAATCAAGCAAACACTGTTGTGATGGTCCCCTTCACTCTCCAGAAACCCCGAGTGCTAGTTACTGGAGAAAAGGGCAGTGTCATTGACGAGACCGCTGAAGCTACTGAGACTAGATATCTGCCCGAACAATACGCTTGTCCTGAAAGCATCAGTACGATTCTCCTCGAACTCAACCACAATACGCCTCCCTCCCAAACTCACGGATACATGCATTGGGAGAGTGTTTGCGGAGTCTGTCAACAAAATCCCTGCGTTATTGTCGACAATCTTCCTTACCTTCATGAAATAGCAATGCATATGAAGAAAAAAGGTGAATCGAATCGCAGTATTCGATATCAATTGTATCGCCGCTTGTCGAACAAGCTTCATGGCCCCCTTGGACGCGGCCACCGCGTACAACTTCCTGATTGTTTGGTTGATTTTGTTCGCGAAAACTTCCCCAACGAGAACCCAGATGAACAGTACGTTGGCTTTCGCGAAGGTCCTATCAATCACGACGAGTAATCAAGCACTAAGAGACTAGCGTCAAAGTGGGTAATATTCTCTTATTTAGATTATTCAATTCTCTTCTAGAGTTCATGCATTTCTCTACTTTCGTCAGTACTTTCATAGTCACCATCATTGTTGTCATCGTCTTCTTCTGTATCATTCCGTCCGTGGTTCCTGCGCTTTCTTTTCCTTGTCCACTCTGGAGGCAAACCGTGTTTCTCGCGTAGATCCATTATGATTGGATGATTCTTCTTTGTTGTGTATTTGTATCGAGCTCCCGGAGATGACGCTGGTCGACACATGAACATTTCTCTTCCATTGGTCGAATGGAGAATCTCGAAGCATGTGAGATCGGTGAATTGAGGGAGTTGATGGATCTTCCATCCATCTTCTCTTTCGTCCTTGCATGATACCAAATGGGCAACAATCTCACACTTGGCACATTGACCCACGTTGGTAAAAATGCCTTTCATACCAAGCTCTTTGCGTTTCCAACGATATTCCAACAAACATATGGCGCATGCAACTCCTCTGTTACCTTCCAATGGGATGGGATAGTGCCCATCTTCACACGTTCGTTCCCTTGCTGCAGTAATCCTCCTTGCCAAAGCGTCTACTTCCTCTGTGTGGACGTAGCTGCACATTGCTTGTGCGACACAGGTGTAGAATGCATGCCGCGTGAGCTTCGTGCGTCGAGCTCGGACACGGTCTCCAGCGGACATGTTCCATCCGATGTAGGCATTTAGAAGCATAACATCCATTATGCCTAAACCAGTCTTCTTGTACCACTTTTTGAAATGCCCATGAGTGGCAAAACCGCCAAAATGTTGTCGCATCTGGTCCCCTTCATCTATCCCCCCCATTGTCTCTTGATACCGAATGAGAACTATAGGGCAATTGAATATCTCTTTGTTGGGTCCAACTTGTCGTTGTACCTGTCCTTTGCCATTATTTTTGTAACTCGATGCAAAATTTACCACTTTCGAGTCCACCCATTGCCCAATGATGATTCAATTCACTTTGTCGTGTGCCAGGTGGATTGTTCCTCGGTTAGTTTTTGTCTTCTTTAGTTGCGTCAGTCTCTTGTTCCACCCAACTCTGTTTGAACGTACTGTGCCTGTCGCGAGGATTTTCAGACGATCACGAAGAATAACCAGTAATTGGGGCACTGCATATCTATTGTCCATTGCCAAATGACGGAATCCGTTGGTTTCCTTATGCAACTCCAACGCATAACATGCGTTTACCACAGCCTTCATCGTTGTAGGAAGTTTCTTGGCCTTCTCTCGTATATAAGAGTTGGTAGCATTTTTTCCTTGATATACGTCCAGATGGAGAATTGCGTAGGACCTGGAAGAAGCGAGAATGAAGAACACGAAATTTTTGCGGCTTGTCCTTGTTGTACTGCCTAACAGGGCAGTACCGGGAGCGACAGCCAATTCCACCTTCATCAAATGCCAAATCTTGAGGAATCCAAAATGATCTCTTGGAAGCAGCGTTAACAGCTTGAATGAGTTTCCGAAGCTAGTAGCACTTGTCACCGCCCCTTGCAGCACCTTTGTTCTCAAAGTGAAAGGCTCCTCTTATCTGACGGAATCTGGCCAACCTCATGTATCTCGAAGCCCATCCTTCACTATCAAGAGTCTCTACAGAGGGAAGAGCAGTTCCCAGACTGTACATACGGTTTGAGGTCTGAAAATAAGAGGCATAGCCTCCACCATCAACTGGTCGGAGTGACATCATTAGGATGATTCCGAGGAACCTCGTCATTTCTTCTGCCGTGACATCCTTCCATTTTTGGGAATGATAATAACCTCGGCGCCCCATCAAACGCGGACGGATTTTCTGGTGAAAGTACTGATTAGTTGCGGCAGCCATATCGGAAATCAATGAATTCGACAATCCACCAATAACACGGAGACAATCTAGTGGAGTATGGAACTCATCCGCTACTCCAGCTTTCAGACCGTCTTCTCCACGAAACATTGACCTGTTATGACGTTCCTTACCAATCCACGACAACATATTGTTAGACGCATCAACCTGTTTGTAATGAAAGTGCAAGTTGTCGATCAGTACTTTGAGATTTGTTGAATTGTTGGAGTCTTCGTCGTCCGAAACCGAGTCTGTTGATTCTCCATCATCTTCTTGTGTGTTGTCTTGGGCAGAATCATTGTCATCGCTTTGACAATAATCATCCAATGGATTCTGTGACCTTTGCACGGTATCGTTGAAGTCCAGCTCAAAACCACCGTCCGCATCTTCATCTGAAGAAGATCCCTTGTCGTCAATGTCATTATTTGCTCTAGCGTCATTTTGCTGTTGTTGTTGTCGACGAGTGGTGACAGTAGGGATGGCAGCCATTTCTATGGAGTTGTTGTTTGGTTGAAGTTGTTGAGCCGCGGTATCAGTTGTCCCTGTCGAGTCTCCTGTATTGGAAGTACCAAAAAGACGTGTGGCAACTTGGTTGATTGGAGTGTGATTGTTATCTTCATCTCCAGTTGCTGCCTCAGAGTTATTCATTGCTGGAGAGGGTTCACCTCGTGGGGCAGTCATCAAAGTGGCTCGACCCTGTGCTCGCTCTTGAGTGGACGGTGGATTGGATCGTGTCCGACGATTGGAATGCCGCAAAGATGAATTGCTAGCATTCCTTAGGGCGTCTCTTCTTCGTGCTCGTTCTGTTGTTGGAGGAGGTGGTGGTGGTGCTCTTGCTGTGTTGCCGCGTCGAGGCGATCGTCGTAGTGCAGGTGACTGTGTGACGTTGTTGCTGCCACCATGAACCTCGGAAACTTGACTTTGTTGTTGTTGCTGTTGTGTTACAGATGGTTCACCATTTGGCCTGTATGCTTCAATGTACTGACGAAGCCTCTCTTTCACTGTTTTCGTTGATATGAACTGAGACTTGATCCAGTTCTGGGGGACTTGCATAGTACTAATCGTACCGTTGTCCCAGATAATGGAATAAGCATTGCCATTTTTCTTTGACGGGCACTCCATGATTTTTCCGACTACACGAACAGGATTGTCAGTTTCATTTGGACGAAAGCGCGGTAGAAAATCTTGGTAGAAGTTATCATGGATCCAAAATTCGTCTGGAGCAACAAGAAAGCGCTTGGCATACGAAAACCGCGATCGCTGGTGGTTGTTGCCAGGTGGACGTCGAGGACGATCGTGTGTCTGTGTTGTTTTGGTAGCGACGACTCCCGGACGGGCAACGTTGGAACCCGATTCTGTTGCATGTTCGCGTGTTGCTGTTGTTGTAGTAGTTGTAGGTGCAACGTTGGTGGATGAATCCATTGCTTCTGAATTGCGGGGTGGAGGTGCGACAGTATTGTTGGCGATTGCTTCAAACGGTGGTGGTGGTTGGGGGGGAACACCAAAGGCTGCCTCTGTTGCTAAGGCATTGCCAACAGATTGTTCGGGAAGTTGGGCGGTATCTTCGGTGGCATGGTCAATATCTGGTTCGATGAGCGGTTGCGACAAATTCGGTTGTCCTGACTCTTGGTCCTCGTTCTCCGCAGGTACAGCTGCAGACGACATTGCCTTTGGTGGACGTCTTCTTCACTATATTGACCGTCAAAATGGAGAATCCTGCAACGATCGGCCCAGATGATAGGAATATAGAATCATACAAAGTTGGGCCCTAGGCGCAGGATGATCGAAATGAACAGAAATGAGGAAAATCGCCCATTTTTCAAAGCAAAATATCACGCTATTGACTGTGTATTTACTGTAGACTATCATATATGAAGTTGTTCGGAATTCCAAGATCTTTCGAACAATGAAGTCAGATCTGCATGAAATTGAAGTTTCAGGAAGTTATACGAAGTGAAAGTTAAGGGAGTAGCGTATACGCTGCTCCCATATATGGGAGTAGCGTATACGCTGCTCGCTTACGATTGGCGTTAAGGAAAATGAATAATAGGGAGTTAAAATACTTGGAGGAGAGAAGAAGTTGTAGGTTGGAGACTATGGAGACTATGGGGACGATGAAGCAGAAGGTGTTCTTTGTTCTGACCTGCAGCCTACAACTGACTACTGACTATGAATACCGACGGGATTTACTTTCTGCTGACAGCTGTTACTTGTTACTCCTACCGTCTAGTAGAGAGAAGCAACAAGCAACAACGGACAACAGACGGGATTGGTATTTGACACCATTGCCGACTGCTGACAGCGACAGCCACCATCAGCTTGCTAGCCTACACACTACACATCGTAGACCGACGGGATTGGTTTGTGTTACGAGTTACGAACACTCTGCTGATTGCTGGGACACCTATGAAATTTGTAGCCAAGGAACATTTTTGTTGTTGACGCTAATAGGCAACAATGCCTCTCGACGATAGGTTCAAGCGGTGAGGTCGACTAGCGATATACTAGAGGCATCGTCCTTATGATAGGTATCCTAGCAAAATGGCTTCATTAAATGAATACTTCTATCGACTCAATAGTGGTATCTACGACATAATTATTGTGTCGCAGTTCTTTTTTGTGTCCGAAGAATGTATCGATACAGGAAAAGAATGTATCGATACATGTATCGATACATGTTCTGGGATGCCACAAAGAACATGGATGACCTGGACGAACAACGCAAACCAATTGCCTTTGAGGACTTGCATTCGACTAGTCGGAAACTCATCCGTCGGGTTATCAAAGAGTACAAGACGTACGTTCTCGAAGAAAAAGACGAAGATGCAGAGAAAGCCATGTGCTGCAACCCACTCCTGGCCAATATTTTTGAAGGACTCTTCAAAGATTTGGATGCCTATGACGACGACGATATCTCCCGTGTTAAGACGATGTTTGTGGAGGATATGGTTGCCAAGTTTTCGAACAAACAAGTTTCGCGCCTTGGTACAGTGTTTGCAAAACAGACTGGCAACAGTGGGGGAACAACAGACTCCACACCTACTACGAACTCGAGTGCGAAACCTAAGAAAAAATACACAGAACTTGTATCGATACATGTATCGATACACTATCACTGTATCGCTTATGTATCGATACAATGTATCGATACAAGTTCTGTGTATCGATACATTATCCTATGCATCTGAAAGCACATCCCCTCATTCTCTTGGCCATGGCACATGTTACAGGACGAACGGCGATGAACTCTCCGGGCAAGCGATGCCTTCATGGAGTGGGGATGGTGGCTTGGGGCTGGCGATCTCTCTGGGCCCCTTGCTCTTGTAGACCTCACTTGAAATGTCCATCCGAAGCAAGTTTCGTGCTGGATGGACGTCAAAGGAAGGCTCCCCTCTGTCATTCTTCGTCTTCCTCGGCAACAACGACCGATCTCTTTCGTAGGCCTCCTGATCTCGCTTTGCCATCACTCGTAGCTAGGTTGATTGCTTCTTGTGATCAGCAAACCGTTCCCGGAACTGCTCCAACACAACATCTGCAATTGTTCTTCTGGTAGTACTCCAGGACGTCTTTTGCGCCCAGTTCGTCCAGCTCCTCCAGCATCCCACCTGGCTCGAGGTCTCGAAGAATGATGGCTCGAGCCTTGCTTTTCCTCCAATCAATCCAACCTGCTTTTCGGGGCGCCATTGTCACTTTGTTTGATTGTTCACTTCGTCATTACGTCGATGTATCGATACATGTATCGATACACTGATTCTGTATCGATACATGTATCGAAACACTGACTTTGTATCGGTAGTGTATCGATACATGTATCGATACACGAACAGTGTATCGATACATGTATCGATACAGAATCTGTGTATCGATACATGTATCGAAACATAAAGAATGTATCGATACAGAAAAAGAATGTATCGATACATTTTTACTATATTTTTTTAAGTACCTGCGACATTTTCTCGGACGTTTGACTTCCACCATTATAGTGTACCTTATAAAATGTTTCTGTACTATTATGCTAGGTGAACAAAAATGAGATACCTAGTATAGACCTTAACCCCCTCTAGTACCTTATCATCGAAAGGGTCCAAGACGATGTTGCCTACTAGGTTCAACAACAAATTTGTTCCTTGGCTACAAATTTCATAGGTGTCCCTGACACTTGCCGCCGGAATCATCCCCGGCACGGGCGTGGTCGCCCTGGAGGCTAGACCTATTGTAACAATAGTCGAGCATGTTCATTGGCAAAATCGATCTAAAGATGTAAACAAGAGATGATCTTTTGACTGGACATCACGAACTCTCTGTGGTGTTTTGTTGTGGGATACTTGAAATTTGTTTCGGAATGGAGCGCTTGGCACAAGTTGTTTTTGTTGTTGTTACTCCTACGAGGAGAATGTTTGTGATGTGGAGTGGTGGTCTGGGTGCGACCACAAGGTGGACTTTGAACGGGACGTATGCTGTCATGGTTGTTTCTTTCCATGTTCCATGGAGCGTTCATCGTTCATTGGGTCCAACAAGACAGTAAGCAGAGGTAGCTATTAGCTATTAGCTATTAGCTATGTGGAAGTGGACCGTGGTTCGGTTTCGCGACCGCATCAGACCAGTCGCTCTCTCCGGGTAACGCGTCGTACGTGGCGCACCAACAAGATCTTTGGTTGACACTCTCCAAAAAGATACCCCCGCAATGCCTGTTTGGGGATTACGGATTATGTTCCCTTTGTTGTCGTGTTCTCTGCTGGTCTTGCTTTGAAGGCTGCTTGATCAACAACCCCCAAACATCCAAAATGAACGTTGCTGTCGCCATTCGTAACGTTGCATGCGTGCAGTGTCTAGTCATGCCCCTGGCAGTAGCCTTTGTGTCACCAGAACAGGGATTCGGCGCCGCCGCACACCACCCCAAACGAGCGTTTCGACTGGAGTCCATTCCCACTGTCTTGGACACCGTCACTTCTGGGTTGGCCAGTATCTGTCGACTGCCCAAAGGCGTGACCGTGTCGCCCACTGCTGCCAGCACCAACGACGCCGAGATTCGTTTGGTCAAGCTCTATGACATTGAAAATTCCGTTCCCTGTCGAGTCGTTCGAGAACGCATTACGGAATTGGATTTGGTGGTAGAAAAGGTGATTCCGGCTGCTGACAATTCGCGGGCCATGGTCGACACATCGAGTGACGACTTTTTACCACCGGGTATGGAATTGCCCTGCCTGAGAGTAGCCATGTCGGATGGAAGCATGGACACGCTGACGGGTGAAACTACCATTGTCGACTTTTTGAATCAAAACTTTGACGCAACACCACCCGAGACGTCCCAACAAGAAACGGAATTGTCTCCCAGCACGGTTCGGGATGGTTTGATTCAAGGCTTGCAAGCGGCTGGATCCGTGGTCGCCAGTCTGTTGCGCACGGGACGTGGATGTCGCGTGTCACCCGCCGTGTCCTCTGCCCCACAACCCAATCAAAAACCCCTCATTTTGTATTCGTACGAAGGCAATCAGTTTTGTCGATTGGTCCGGGAAGTCTTGACCGAATTGGATTTGGTCTACCAACTACAATCGGCGGGAAAAGAATCTCCTCGCCGCAACGAATTGGCGGCACGAACTGGTGGATCCTCACAATGCCCGTACCTGATTGATCCCAACACCAATGTCGAAATGGCCGAAAGCAAGGATATTATTGCCTACCTGTACGATACCTATGCGGAGTGGACACCACCTCCCGAAATTTTGGAATGGACGTCCAAGGTTGTCATGGAAACCTTGTTCCAACCAGTCTTTTCTCTTCTTGCCCCACTCCAAGCTGGATCGAAAAGCCTGGAAGGAGACGAGTATCAGATTGCCATTGGCAAGGCCAAGGCAGAAATTGAGACCGAGACCAAGTCCTCCCCGGTTGTCATTTATACCTATGCCTGGTCGCCCTTTTCCAGCGAGACCAAGCTGTTACTGGATCGACTCCAAATTGACTACAAGGAACTATCGCTGGGACAAGAATGGATCCCTGGTTTGATTGCTCCAGGAGGCGCCGCCAAACGAGCCGCATTGTTGGAAGTAACGGGACAGTCGTCCTTGCCTCACATTTTTGTGGGAGGCGAGTCTCTGGGGGGTCTCTTTAGTGGCCGACCCGGCCTCGTACCCAGTTTGCAAGAGGGCACCTTTCGTCGTCGCGTGTCGGCAGCATCCGCGACTACTGCTACTGTTGTGTAATAAATGATAATCTCTACGGACATTCCATCCATCTCTCCTTTCTTCAAAGATGCGAGGACTCATCCAACAAATCGTTCAAACTCCATTCGCCAAGGGTGTGAGATTTTCTTTTTTTCAACGAGTGAAATTGCTGTTAACAGTTAACACCATTTGTTAGACATGGGCCTATCGAACCATTTCTCTGTTAGAAACGGGTGGCCAAATCATGCAATCGCCCGAAACGGCGTCGTCAGGATACCCAAGATTGGGCGAAATCTGACCAGCACGAGCAAACCAGGTGTATCGGATCGATGCTCCCGTCGAAAGTCAGTGTAAAAGCCCAATGCTTCAAATCGCGCCTGTTCTTGTTCGACAATACTTTGTGGAGCGGCAATCCTCGACATGTTGACGGCATGAGACCGAAGAAGCGGCAAAATAAAGATTCCCAAGCCAATAATCATCCATAGAAGCATCCATAGAAGCATCCATTCTTGAGTAGAGTGCTCGCCATCCATTTTATCAAACTCCTGAAACAGTGGAATGGTCGCATACATGAATACAAGGCAGAAGAATAAAACCAACCAAGGCGCACCAATGATTCGCTTCGCCTCATCGTTGACAGCCGCCGTGAAAAGATTCCAACTTTCCACCGATATTGAGGATAACTCGGAAGGTAGTGAGCCGTCGTACTCATACATGCCGGGTGGCAAATGCTGCTTGGATGGCAAACAGTTTTGGAAATAGGAATTGGGACACTGGGTCATTGCAATAATTGTTAAAGGGTGGAGGTAAAGCCTTCGAAAGAGGATCCGGACTTCGTCGACATTGGGGTCCGTCACTTCCACAACTGAGGGATGTTGCCAAAGAGTCCAGCACCTGACCATGATATTGGATTGCAGATACCTGAGATCAAAAAGTGTGATCGTTGTCGTCTGTTCTGTAGCTCTCGTAGTTTTGTTTTTTCGCACGACTGGCCTACTACCTCATGATCCGGAAGAAGAACCGGACTAATACTAATGCACTACTGAAATCATCACAGACGCGACGTACGCTGAGGAATACAATACTCGCCATCGCCTGCTCCTCTTCGGGAGGGCGTGATACCCCCCAGCGCCGGGTGAGTTTTGAATCCCGCCTGAGTCGGAGAAAATATGCATTCGTGTTCTCACCCCCATGGCGCGTCCTCCAAATTTGGCAATTTCTCGAGGTTGATACAAATCCATTTTCACCTCCACAGTTCCACCGTGGACCCGACCGAGTGAGGTCCAGTGCATCGGCAATTGGAGCTGCTACAGCGCACCTGCTTGCAGGTCTGTTTTATAGCCACTACTGAAGGGCCTCGGCTATCGAACTCCCACCGAAACATTGCTGTTGTGTCTGCCGAACTGCCACACTCAAGCACCATTTCCACCATCATGACTGGAAGCAACGACGTGTCTACAAGCCCACAAGACAACCACATTTCCCTCCACCGACCCTCTTCGCATTCGCCCACCACTCCCTCTTTCCAATTGCCGCTATGGGAACGGGCCATCCTCCTTTCATACCACTACAAGGTTGGAATACACTCATTTTCAACTCTGTCACAACAAATTTATCACAACAATCCACCAGATGTGGTCGTTACCTATCTGTTGGGTGCGACTGTATTAATCCTGATGGATCTGCATTTTTTTTTAACTTGGACCGTCCCCTGTTGCAATTGGCCTTGATGTGTTGCATCCCTTTTCGGCTTGGCAAAAGTTGCAACTCTTGATCAATACCCCAAAATCACATGCCAATTGGTTATTCTTGCCTCTGAAGGAACAACAACTTGTATGAACCTTGTTGGGAGAAGACTACAAGGAGGAAGAGGAAGCTACCATTGGTTTCAAGTACGTTGTGTCGGATTTCCACCATGGCCGTCGCATTTTCCGATCGATTAAAGAGTTTGAGTCGCAATGAAGAGGAAAGGAATTTCTCGTAAGCGATCACCACCAATGGAGGACAAGTACCGGCACTGGAAACGACCAATCATGGTTCCTCAACCATATCCCAAATTGTGGCTGATTATTGTGTACTCTTTGTCTTCGTTTTGCATCCACTTTCATACCAAGCCAAGATAGAAAAACAACAATAAGACAAATAATGAACCATTTGCTTGTTTTTTGCCCAGCCACTACCGGTTGCTCCTCTTGGAATTGGCAATTGTAATAAGTTGTTTTGCTGTCTGATTTTTGCATGATCACAGATGCTGATTATTATGTTGTTTCATTAGCTGATTGTTGCGTATCCTTCGCTGTTGTCTTTGCTAGGATCATGGCCATGTTTCTGCCATGAAGCAGACTGTGGTTGATTGTCATCAAGTCCTTGTCTTTATCTCTGACTTCTCCTGACTCACCATCTGTCGATGCGGCCACATATGGTTGATTGTTGTGCTATTTTCGTCTTAGTCGTCTTCCTTCTTATGATTTATGTTGTACTCCGCTCGTACGGTTACACCCGCAACAGAAGAAGAGAAAGGAAACAGGGAAACACCGGGTTTGGGCGATGAATTGTTCTGTGAGACAGGAGTGAAAGTTTTGGCGATTTACCTCTCCCTTGAACCCTCTCCTGTGGATACCATCGATGCTCCAGAGTATCATCGCGCCCCGTAAGGTTCTCTTGGTGTGGTCTGAGCGACATAGTGTCATTTGTGGGAAGACATGGACATGATGGAGATCGATTTGGGACCCCTACACCTTCACCACCGTGATGACAGTGGGGAGATGCTTGGCATTTTGTATCAACACCGAGAGCTCAGGATCGCGCCATGGGGGTGAGTATACGAAAGCCCTTTTTAAGTGCGACTCAATACTCGCCCGGCGCTTGGGGGTAGAGGGCGTGAGATGTCAACTTCCGAGCTCGATCGGAACTCGGAAGCCACTTTTCTGCGTCCACGTACATAAACGCGATTGAGAAGCGATTTATCGGTTCGTGAAAAATGCGTAAGCAAATGTGTTTGGGTTTGCTTGTCCCCATTCCTTGATTCCATGGTTCGCCCTTCACCCAAGTGAAAGAGATCCTATTTAACATAGCAGAACAGCAACCAGTTCATTTTATCCGCTTCCAGTGTCCCAGAGACAAACTAAACTTACGTGTGGGTCGGGGCGACTCTAGACATCAGCGCTACTGTCCTGACTTGCAAGCAGGACCTAAGATCTATCGAGACAACATTGACGTAGGCACATGAACACGAAGCTGCTCCAACTCGTTTGGGGCTTGTGGTTCGATTGCGCCGTACGCAGTTTTGACTCGGAAAAGGATATTCGTCCTCCTCTTGGTAATTGTCGGAATCATGCAATAGCACGAAACGGCGTCGTCAGGACACCCGAGATGGGGCGAAATCTGACCAGCACGAACATACCAGGTGTATCGGATCTATGCTCCAGTCGAAAGTCAATGTAAAAGCCAAAAGTTTCGAATAGCGCCTGTTCTTGTTCGACAAGTCTCTGTAGAGCGGCAATCCTCGCCTGGTTGAATGTATGGGACCAACGAAGTCGGCAAAGAAAGGCTACCGTGCAACTTATCATCCATAGAAGCATCCATACTTGTGTATGCTGCTCGCCATCCATTTTATCAAACTGTTGAAACAGTGGCATGATCGCATATATAAATAGAAGGCCAAAGAATAAAAGTATCCATGGCACACCAATGATTCGTTTCGCCTCATTGTTGACAGACGCCGTGAAAAATTCCAACTTGGCAGCGGTATAGAGGATAACTCGGAAGGTAGTGAGCCGTCGTACTCATACATGCCGGATGGCAAAGGCTGCTTGGATGGGTCGCAATATTTGGGACATAGGATCATTGGAAGAACTGTTGCAGGGTGGAGATAATAGAGCCTTCGAAACATGATCCGGACTTCGTCGACATTGGGGCCCGTTACTTCCACACGTGAGGGATGTTGCCAAAGAGTCCAGCACCTGGCCTTCATAGTATTGCAGATTGCAGATGCCGGATGCCTGATCAAAAAGTGTTATCGGTTGTCGTCTTCTGCGTTTGCGGTAGGCGTTTTTGTTTTTTTCACGACTGGCCTACTACCTCATGATCCGGAAGAAGAATCGGAAGCATTTGGATAATGCTTCACTTGAATTCTACGACGGACGGGAAGTACGCTGAGAAGAACGCCGGCAGGTAGCCTCGCAGTCTTTCGCCCTGCTTCAGGCAGATTCCTCTTCGGGTTTCGGGCGGGCGGATGTCAACTTCCGAGCTCGATCGCAACTCGGAAGCCAGACCATCAGCCCCCCACGTGTTTTTCTGCGCCCACGTACATAAACGCTATTGACAAGCGATCGAACCACCGTGAGCGTTTCTGGAGTATTGCCTTTCGGAGAAATGGAATAAGCCCCATGCCAAACTGTTAAGCCCCTTTTGCTTCCGGTTTCAATCCCTGATTAAGGAGATTCGGATGAATGCCGTCTTCGGACATTTCAGCAGCGCCGGCTTGTCTGTCGTGCGTACGTCGTGACGCGGCAGGAATTCGGGAGCAGATGTTCGGACACTCGTGGACGAGCACGCGCGCAGCGCGCACGCGGCCACGGCCAGCGCGCACCTTTGGTTGGAGCTAGAGAATCGAAACATCAGCGTCAGAGTCGAGCTCACAAATCTTGGGATCAGTGAGCAGAGACTTCGAATTCTGCCATCTCAAGTGGAGGACTCACGTTAGTCAGTAGCATAAGAGATTCAAAAACTTTGTCTTTACGATGACTGTTTCGAACAATCCTTTCTTTGAGGATTCTGATGGTGCTCTCTTTTCGGACTCGGATCCTCCGATTCGCGCGAATACTTCCTCTACTACCGCCGGGACAGGAGTTGCTAAGAAACGCAGTCCCGTTGTTTCTCGACCATCTCAAGAGGATTCTCACCATGGTGTTTCTGAGCCTACGATGATTGATTTGAGTACAGGTGTGACTGGTGATGATCGTGAAGTAACTCGTGGAGTTACGAAGTTGACTTCAGCGACTGGCGGGATTCCGTTTGATGCTGGTGGTACCGTGGTAGAGGACTCTCCTTCCAATGCTCCCCCACCCCCCTTTCGTCGCTCGGATTTGTTCAAAGGAACCTTCCCGATTTCCTCTTCGGAGAAAGCACGCCTTCGTTCCTGTCGTCCGGTTGATTGGTCAGATGCTTTCTGTTCCGACTTTCATTTGTTGATTGATGGCGACCCCAAGATTTGGTTGGAGATTTGCAAGAAGTTTAATGGAGTTATCAACCTGGATGACCTCCAGCACTTCATTTCTTGTGACTTGAACGGGATGCCTTTGATGTTTATCGGAGTCGATCATGACAAGAAGTTGCGGCTTTTTCATAATGTTATGATCGCCCCTGACACTGGTTCGATTATCAACCCGACTCCTTCTTTTATCTGCTTGACACAGATGGGCTTCGACAGTCCTCCCATGGCTTTGGTCTCGGATAAACTACACTCCCTATTGATCAGCTCAGAATATGAGGGAATCCCTTCCGTTCCCACCATTGTTGCCGAGTGTGTTTCGGACTTGCTTTTGGAGGGTCAGGAATCTAATCAGTCCCGTCCGATTGATGTGTTACCTGATTTTCGTTTGGATGCCTTGAAGTTTTCGAATCTTACAGTTCCCGAAGCTTCCCAAGACGAGAATGAGAATGGTGGTGATGCGGTCCTTCCCCAAGATCCAACGGTTTTCGAACACATGGGACTGTTTCCGATTCATCCCGCTATTGCTGGTGAATTGTTGAAGCTGTTCTCCCGATTTGGTTTTGGTTCTGAAAAATGTTCTCCCCCAGCAATCGCAGCTCTTATCTTTCGATTCCTTGTCAAACGTTGGGCTCGTTCGATTGGTCGAAACGAGTTTGGAAAAGCTAAAACGGTTGATCTATCTCATCCCGTCTTTTCTGGGATCATGCCTTTGTTTCGATTCCTTTGGGTGGCCACCAAGAAACCAGGAAACTTAGACCCCGTGGTCTTTGATGTACCTTCGAAATTTGAAGCTGCTTCCAAAATGGTCCGCCGTCGTGTTGCACAAGCATTCCCAGATCTGAATTCTCCCGATCGAGTTGCTCGAGCTCGTCAACACAACCAAGCTTTACCACCAACCCCTAACCCAAACCCGGCTGTTCCTCCAACGGGCTTACCCCCTCCGACCTTTGCTGGTGGAATCTCTCCAGAGACTTTATTGATGACAGAGCACCTGTCGGATAAACTTTCTGAAGCCTTTCTCCGTCACTCCACTCGCTTATCCAAGGACAAAGAGGACGAGAAGAAAGATATTTTCAAGAACGCGATCCACCTCAAGAATGGAATCTTATTTGGCCAAGTCAACGAGAACAGTACCACCCTTCCGACAGCCCCAACGGATTTGGCTCTGGAGATCTTTCGACAAAAGAGTACCCATACTCTTCATTCATTGATACACGCTCGAGTGTTCCGCAAGTCTCAGAATGCATGCTACACTCTGTTTAGCCAGTGTGGGGTATTGCAGAAGTATGGCCTCCGTTGGAAGGGGGACGACCACCCCAGTGGTCTCTCCCCTTTCTCTTTCGACCCTTACAACAACAGCGGTCCTGACTCCAACTTATCACTCGATAGTGATATCCAGCAGCATATCTACGAATGCTCGCTTCGCCAAGACAATGGACTGTCCACGAAGGACATGCGAGACATCTTTACCAATGAGAAGTTGTTTTGTCCGTTGACGTGCGACAAGTATCTTCTCCAGCTCCGCTCCTATTACTTGTTTGCAGTAGCCGTCTGGGGAAGTTCGTCCTTCATAGTGGGCCAGATCCACAAGATGGTGGAGCACCATATTACGAACCGTCGACTTTATCGCAATAGTCAGAACTACGACAATAAGTTCTTGACACAAGTTCTCTTTTGGCTTGATGACGCTGTCCAGCGTTATATTGAAGATGTGCTTGAGCCGGCGGAGTGCATTGAAGATATTACGTTTGATTCTCTTGAATACCATACGAATCAATTGTGTTACAAGATTGTATCTCGCGAGTCGGTTTGTCGCATGTTGCCTCGATTCTTCCTTGCAGCCTTGAATGCAAAGAGCAACAAAGTTACCCCGAATTCTTCTACCAACTCAGGACTGTTGGGGTCTTCAGCAAATTCTGGAAGCAACGATTCGAAGAAACGAGGAAACAATGATGCTTCCAATGGTGGTTCTGCCGATAACACTCAGAAGCGCGTCAAGTTTGATTCGCCGAAAGAATGGTGTCTCCCAGCTCGCATGAAATACTCGAAGATTTTCGTTCGATCAGTTTTGGAGAAGATGCCCACGATTGAGATTGATGGCGAAGCGAAACCTTTTTGTAATCGTTTGTTGGCCCTTAAATCTTGTCGTAACGGGGACAAGTGTTACTTTGTACACGCCGATCCTCGCGATCATGGCAAGGGCGATGAAGTGACAGCGTTCTTCAAGAAAGTTTATGCCGAAGCGAAAAAACAAAACACCTGACGGTGCCTCGGGTTGATTGATGAATCAGATAGCTCCTGTATTTTCAGTGCTTTAAGTTTCACCTATCCGTCTTCTTTCAACCCACCAGCTGTAGGTCCTTCCCGAGTACAGTCGGCCGACCTGACCTCCGAACCTCCAAGACCCAGTCTCGAGTTACCTCCTATAGTAGGAGTTCCACTTCCCAAAACTCCGACTCCCATGTTCCCCCTTCGATTCTCAGATGAACCAAGACTGTCGATCGAAGATGTGACATCCGCCATTGAAACTGTACCTCCTTCAGAGTCACTTGTTCTCGAAAACCGCAAGCGATCCAACTCTGTCCAGTTTTCGGATGAAGTTCAATGCCAAGAGTTCTTCAAGGTAGATCCGGCAGTACGAGTTTCGATGACACCAAGACCACAAGATACTTCGGAAGTGACGGTTCGTTCAGTTTTACAATCGTCGTCGATTCCCTCACAAGATACAGGTGATACCGATGTGATGGAAGGTGAATCCTTAGCGATTGACCCATCAATCAGTCATGACAACCAAGCATTAATCTCAGCAGTCGCACGAGCGTCAAACGCTGAGAATGCACGCCAGTCGATCCTCGATGATATCTCGACTCCCACACAAAACCCCATTGGCAATCCAAGGGCGTTTGGAGCCCCATCTCCCAACATTTCCTCTGATCAATCCGGCCGAGCACTGAGTAGAAACCTTGATCGGCTCCAAACTGAAATCAGAACAGGTGAACAGATGTTAGGTGAGTCCCATGCTCCATCCCCGTCGTCGTCTAGTGCCATTGATGTGGAAGCGAATGAGTTGGCTGAACAGCCGGCATTCCTTCCAAATGATCCGTCGCAAATATTCAAGAGGAAAATTCCGCGACCTCCTCTCCAACCTCCCTCCTTGACACACCAACTAGATACAATAGTTGCGATTAGCCAGAGGAAGGTCCCAACTCCGAAACCGTCTCCATTTGCACATGCAGCAAATGCTGATGCGGCCAACCAAAACTCCCAGTTGATTGCCAAGTTTGACTTTGATTTACAAAGTCTCTTTGATGCGTTCCCAAACTCCACCATTAGTCCGGGCTCAGAGTTCCGCCAAATTGAAGACATCGAAAAGCTGTTGGGGACACATCCGTTCTGGCCCAAGATTCAAGAGATTTTGACGAAGGGTGCGAGTTACACTTTCAAGAACCTTCCTTCGGACACCGACCGCAAGCAAGAGAATGACGCAATCCTTGATTACGGTAATCATGCTTCTGCCCGTAAAAAACCAGAGGCACTTCGAAAAGTAATGGCGAAGGACGCGAAGTACGGGTATGCCTTTCCCGTTACATTCGATTGCGCGAGACAGCTGAAGCATGGACGAGCTGGACCACTTGGAGTCGCTCAACATGCAGGGATCGACGAGAAAGGAGAGATCATTCTCAAGGACCGACTGGCGCACGATCAGACTTTCTCCATGGGCCATGCACCGTCACTCAACAGGTTGGTTGATGAGTCAGTGTTGATTGATTTAGTCTATGGCTGGTGCATTGACAGATTGATACACCAGCTCGTTGCAATCCGACAGAAACACCCATCGGAACGGATATTGATTTGCAAGTTTGATTGGGGTGCGGCGTATCGACGGATTAACGGAGATGGAATCCTCACCGCAATGGTGTCAGCTTCAACTTGCTGACTTGCCGTCGCCCCGACCACATATTCATTGCAGATTCTTGTCCCTATGGCATGGGAGGTTTCTCCGTGAAGACGGGCAAGGCCTGGCGGTGTGAGTTGGACCCCGATATATACGCGTTGGCGGCAACAGCCGAAGAAATGAAGGAGGATGAAGTCTTTGGTCGCCCCGACCACCACCTGTCCAACAACCTGTACGAATTTATTTGTCAGGTAGTAACCGTGTGGATTGCTTGTATGGATGGTTCTATCCAAGAAGAAGACAGCATCTTGAGCCTGTCGGACAGCAGTTCAGCGACAGGATGGCTCCATCGATCCTCCTTCGGCGTCCAAAAATTAAACCATCAACGAGTCTCGGAAAAACTTACCCTCCTGGCAATCAACAACAACTTTGCACTCCATCCAGAGCACATACCTGGGCGAATTAACCACGTGACCGATATGTTGTCACGATCGTTTGATTGTTGCGACGAACTCACGAAAAAGATTTTGTCTTTATACCCTACCCAGGTACCAGCCAATTTCAAGATTTGCCAACTCCCAAGCGAAATTGTATCATGGCTCTTCTCGGTCGCGACGCTGCGGCCAGAGTCTTCTTCGGTAAAGTCGAATCCTCCCACGAGGATCTCGACAGAACATGGCGAAGATGGCTCCTCCACCTTGAGCTCTTCAACCTCACCGACGATCCCTTTTTGGACGGCATCGCGTCCATTCGGCACCGATCACAGGTCGTCTGCACGTTCATGCAACGACTCCATGACGGAGCTTTCAGCCGAGGGGTTGAGAAAAATCTACGAGCGGGCACTGTCGAGAAGGCCGTTGGCCACCTGGCATCGAAGTTCAGGAATCACGACAGGGCGAGCCCATGCCATGTCCCGGGGAGCAACCGCCTCCACCCACTTGTTGAATCGCTCAAACGAGCCTGGAAACACTTAGATCCAGAAGAGAAAAGACAAAAAGCGGTGACACCAAAACATCTTCGTCACACGTTGAGAGAGTATACAAAAAGGGATAGCGATGGACGAAAACCCAGGGACCTTACCTCGTTCAAAGCATGAAACGCTGAATTGGCTTGTGCGGCTTACTTCACCGCATGCCGAAGTTGCGAGTATTCCACGGTGAAACAACGTGGAAAGACTCGACTGCTGACGATTGGAAACATCGTCTTTAAACGCAACGACGAGTTACGTTCCCCAATCGAACCCAACCATCACGACTTCCACACACAAGCCTTCTTCGTCTGCGTAACGTTCGTCTCACAGAAGAACGGAGAAAAATACCAAACAAGAACCCAGAGCCGCACCGAGGATCACCTGCTCTGCCCAGTTCGATTGTGGGGCCGCATCATCCGTCGGATTCTCTTTTACCGACCGGACGCTCCAGCCGACACTCCGGTATATTGTTGGTTTGATCCGCTCGTCCATGCCGCAGGGAAAACGCCCAAACCAAGATTCAGCCGGGCAGAAGATACAATCAAGATCCTTCGCGAGTCATGCATTACTGGTGGCGGACTAGCAAGATTCGGATACCGGCCTCTGGATATTGGAACGCACTCCCTTCGATCCGGAGCAGCGATGGCGCTATTCCTTGCCAAGACGTCCGTGCTCAAATCATGATCTTGGGTCGGTGGTCCTCAGCGGCGTTCTTGCGATATATACGCCCACAAGTCATGGAATGGACGGCTGGTTTATCGACCAGCATGCTTCAGAACCCAGACTTTCGCCACGTCGACCCGTCGTCACGAACAGAAATCACAATGGGAGACGTCGACGCCCTTCAATCGAACTTGGAGGCGGCCATCGAATCTCCAGAAGAAATCACCTTCAATGGCTCCGTGGAATTTGCCGACTTCACATCCCAACTCAACCTGGAGTTCTAAGGCCATCGCAATGGCGACTGAGTGGGATCTTTGATGTCAAATCCTTCGTTCAATGGTGTTGGGAGCCATCTTTGGTTCCGGGGCCTTTACGGCACACGCGTCTACTCCTAGCGTGACTACTGACAACTATGGTGAGACCTGCACGAGGACGGAGCGCCACGATAGCTGCAGGATGTGGTCGCTGGGTCATCCCCTCGTTGTCTGTCGTGCGTACGTCGTGACGCGGCAGGAATTCGGGAGCAGATGTTCGGACACTCGTGGACGAGCACGCGCGCAGCGCGCACGCGGCCACGGCCAGCGCGCACCTTTGGTTGGAGCTAGAGAATCGAAACATCGGCGTCAGAGTCGAGCTCACAAATCTTGGGATCAGTGAGCAGAGACTTCGAATTCTGCCATCTCAAGTGGAGGACTCACGTTAGTCAGTAGCATAAGAGATTCAAAAACTAGCCCCATACCCGCCCTTGGGAGCCATCTTTGGTTCCGGGGCCTTTACGGCACACGCGTCTCCCCCCGACTTTGGGGGGGGCCCAGGCAGGCGAAGGGGGAAAGGGAAGGGGAAAGGAAGGACTTGCCATAGGATGAGGGATTCCACTTCCTAACGGGAAACCGATATAACCGTCGCCAATTTTTAGTCTTGGTATATCTTGAGTACACTAATTTCTATAGTGATCATTTTTCGTGGAGGGAGTTAAATGAGGAATGACAAATCCCCCGCGGCTGTGGGACTGGGCATAATTCGAACTTTCTAACTACCCAATCAAATCTTGCCATAAAAAAATGAGCGACAGAAACAGACAGATCCTCAGTACCAAGCTTTCTACACAGGAATCACGTATGTACATGGCTACGTGAAATTTGTACCGGAAAATCGCTTGATTCTCAGTATAACACAAACAGTAGTACCAAAGACCGTGGACATCTCACCATCCACATTTCATTCCTCATAATTGGTAACAAAAACCAGTGATTACACCGAAGACACAACACCATCATCACTCCATCCGTTCCCACCACCATAGCGTTCCCACCACCATAGCGTTGCCATTGCGTTGTCATACCGTTGTCATCATCACCAACAACAACAACAAGCCGAAAGCCACAGCGGCACAGAAAGTAAGTGTTTCCCTCGCCGATGGATGTGATGACAACAGTAACTAACCTTTGCTTTCTTCCATGTTTACAGGAAAAGTGGAGTGCAGTAAGGCCGTTCCCAAAACGGACCCGAAACCAAATCGAAAAGTAAGGCCGTTCCCAAAACGGACCCGAAACCAAATCGACAAGTAAGGCCGTTCCCAAAACGGACCCGAAACCAAATCGAACAGTAAGGCCGTTCCCAAAACGGACCCGAATTCATTCTTTCAGTAAGGCCGTTTTAACGGACCCGAAACCAAAGTCCGGCCATTAACCATGGCCCGGGACCGTCGACCCAAGGCGCCTCCAAAGGCGGCCTCAACAACATCCACGGCAGCAACCGCTGCTGTGAAATCTGAATCTCGTCCCAAAAAACGGGAACAAGAGGACGATGACAACTTTTCGATCTCGACTCCTATCCCGAAAAAGAAATCCAGGACGAAAGCGCCTGTGGATTCGGAGGAGGAAGAGGAGAACGAATCCGATGATGAAAACTCAGTCGTACCAATCGACAAACCTCCCAAAAAGAAGGGGGACTCCTCAAAAACGGCCGCCTTGAAAAAGGATGAGTCGGATGAAGAGGAAGACGACGACGAAGTCGAAGATGACTGTCCTATATTCGAGGACAAGACTCTCGCTTTGTCCAACTACCTCCCCCGCCATCGGACCAAAGTCAATAATTTTATGAACGAAAACGTTACGGCTTCCGCGGCGATCGCATTGGCAAATGCCATTGACGAGAATGTATGGTTCCCGCTGGGTCAAACGACTCCTGGCGCGGATCTATACGGGTTCAGCCTGATTGCTCAGGCCAACAAGGTGCCGTTGAAAGAAGACGAGACGCTAGCAATGGCTATGAACAACCGCATTACGTCGTTGATCAAGCCTTTGTACAATTTTCAGAAAATCGAAGAAGCCAAGTTTAACTTGAGCGATTACAGCATCCCCACTCCAGTGGTGGTTGTCTTCCCGAGCAAAGGCGATGCCAAATACAAAGGCTTTGCTGTTTGTGGATCATGGATCTACGTTGCCAAAGAGAAGTACACGATGGAAGCAACCCAGCAGAACTTTTTGAATCTGGGTTACATGGAAATCGTGAACGAGAAAGGCGATCGTGTTCGTCACAAACACAGCCGATCCAAATTGGAAGAGACGACAAGGCGCCTCGAACAGGCTGTCACGAGTCTAGAGAACAGTGTCTTGGACATCAACACTGCCCATTTGGAATCGAGCATCAAAACGGAAGACACCACTCGGCGCCTCGAAGAGGCTGTCGCTGGATTGGTGTCGAGTACGAGCTCGATCTTAGAGAAGCTTGAACAAGGGACAAACAAGCCCTCCGGTTCATCTGAAGCTACTCTTGCCGAGTCTCCCGACTCCAAGGGAAAGGTTGGACCTCCTCCGGAAGCAGAAGGACCGGAACAGACCGACGAGGATATGATTCCTACCATTCCTTCTCCAGCACCGGAAGCGGAAGCGAAATCGACCCCTCCCAAACCCACGGTTATCAACATCAGCCGAGGTGAAGTTGTTCTACAGAAGGGACAAATGCTCCGTGTCTGAAAGGGCATCAGGCATTTTGCCATTGTCCCCAACAAGGACTATGTCACAAAACTCCTACAAAAAGAAGAACAACGACGCAGGGAAATGGCAAACGCCGCCCTCAACCCGAATTCACACCATGTCCATGCGTCTCGCCGTTGAAGAACGACGAAAAACC
Source organism: Epithemia pelagica (assembly GCA_946965045.2). Lineage (NCBI taxonomy): Eukaryota > Bacillariophyta > Bacillariophyceae > Surirellales > Surirellaceae > Epithemia > Epithemia pelagica. Next base: position 1,105,552 of record OX337237.1, read on the forward strand.
CTATCCTACTCCAATTTGTTATTGGAGTGGTATTTGTCATGCCACTCTACAAATGGGGAAGAACATACGAATGGGGTAAACCTACTACTTGGAATTACTCTGTAAATCCTCGATACTAATATTGCTGTTTCAACACAGTCGATATCTCTGATAGGACTTGAAATTTTTCACGTGCTTATTATATTACTGACGATGGAAACTAAAGAAGACTCTGACGAAGTGTTGATTTAGAGGGGCCATGTAATCACATGGACTCCGATGAAGAAGGCAGGGCCACGTTCTCTCGTGGACTCTGAACGAAGAAGGGCCATGTACTTACATGGACTCTTCCGAACTTTGGGTCCCATTGTTAATTCTGCGATTGGGACAACCAAGAAGATGAGGTAGGCGTCCGTTCCGATTAGGGCGTCTCACCCATTCTAAAAAAGCTTGACAGCAAATCTGTTGTTGTGCCTTGGGGCGTTTGGTACGAGCGATGTCTCTCCACGACCACGACGACGCAGATGCCTGTGAGCAAATCTCAATGGGACTCTCTCGAGTGCCCGACATTTCAATTGCTTTCCTGACACCCTCAGGAGGAGTATATTTTACCTTATAAGGATTGGTGATCTTGACCGATGAGGGAATACCCGAAGCATCGGAGACACGATGCTTGGAGGCCACAGACTTTTTCGCAGGCGTCTGCTTGAATGCTTGAGAAAAAATCGACGGTGCACTCAGGACATCGATACAAACGGGCTCTTCGAAAGGATTGCCAATAGTATCCTGTGTTTTGGGTTCTTGTTGGGTTGGCACGATGGTTGCAATCTCTGCCGAAGTGTCCAATTCAATGCGATTGGTGCTGATCGTGTCCACCTCGACACCATCACATTCCATAGAAGGTGGAAGTGAGCACGATAGCTGCGAAGGCGAGGCCGTTGGAGGAACGGACGCCCTACCCGATCGTAACTCGTGTGGCAACGGCGTTGGATTATGCCCACACGCCCGACAATAACAACGATCAGACAAAGGACTTGTCTCCACTTCGGCTTCTCTCTGGAGTTGCTCCGACAAGTACTGGGCGAAGAAACGCTCACCGTTGTCTTCGGGGAGAGGACGAGCATAGTCGAAGGGTGACACCGGATAACCAATGGATTCAGCCAATCCATTGGCGAAAGTCAAGTCACTATGATTGAAAAACTCGGGATGGTTCTTCCATCCTGAAGGAACATTGGGGCGAGAAACACTCGACTCCTCCGCCATACGGATCTTGTGACAAATCTTGGTGTTGTAACGGGCAGTGCCCACCAGATTCAATGTATCACACAGATCCGCCCTCATTCCGCAATTAGCGAAGTGGGCCAACTGGTCGTGGTACTGCTCGACCTTGGACTCACATCGTAACGAGATATATTCGTTGCACTCGTGTTTTGTGGAAGGTGTTGGTTTGATTACACGATAAGTTTCGTGTAAAGGCAGGGCATCCTGGATGTGGACTGCGTTCTTCATCTGTTCGGTCACGGCGGTCTTCGTGTCGACAGTGAACAGCTTCTTACCAGTACTCGATACTTCATTCGGTCCTGTGCTCTCGCTGCTGCGTTAGCGTCAACGTAGCAGCGGAAGAAGAAAGGATCCAGAGTCGACTTGATGCCGCCCTTCGTCCGTTGGGTCGTCTCCGGAGAGACGCCCTTTTGGCCAGTAAAGCCCATATTAGAATCCTCTTTGTCCATCCCTCTTGGTTTTGTTTTTGTTTTTAGAATTATGAGAATAGTCGTGCGTTGTGCGTTTTTTAGAGAGCTGAGGAGGGAATTTTTCGTGTTGGCATTTTCTGGTGAACTCGGTGGGGAATCGGCATGTTCCGAATTCCTTCCGACCGGGACCACCGACTTTGAAATATTGAATAGTGTTACTTAGATGTTTTTTATAGCTAATTGGATCGCAATTGGATTTTTTTAGACTAATTATTAGTGTTGATCCGACAGTTGGTTGACAGTTGGAGGATAGTGATAGGGGGGAAAAGGCACCAATCAGATCGCTGCCTGAGGAAACTGCACCCCTCCCCCCAGCGTGACTACTGACAACTATGGTGAGACCTGCACGAGGACGGAGCGCCACGATAGCTGCAGGATGTGGTCGCTGGGTCATCCCCTCGTACTGCACGACACGTAGCAAAGACACGTAAATGGACCACGTCTATGACGGATCAATCGTACTACACACCAACGCCGTGCACATCAGCAGATGGGAGATGGAGACAGTCTCACAAATTTCAAGACCGGATCGATAGATGGCATCTCTGGCGTTTCACGACAAGAGCATCAGCACAGTCGCAACAACAGCAACAACAACAACGACCTCAATACCATCCTCAACCAAATCGTCAAGGCAACAAGATATTATGTGCGCTGAAAAGATCTTTCTCTTCAACAAGGAAGCCATTGGCTTTACATGAAGTTCAAATCGGCCGCCATTCGATTGTCCGAGGCCATGTCCATGATTGAACAAGAATACGCCGATACGCCACAACACCACCACCAACAACAACAACAACACAAGAGCATGGACGAGGAGAGCCTGACAAAACGAGCAGAAGAAGATCAAATGGAGTGGGAATGTGATCCCTCCAACTTTGAATCCTTTTTTGTGCCCCGTTGTTCCCCTCGGAAAGAACAGGATTGGTCGACCACCATTCCAGGAGACCATCACTTGCGTTCCTTCTCTCTCTTTGACAAGGCCTTGACCATTCCATCTCACTTGTGCCCCGATCGAGATCGCGATTACACCGTGATCTGTTGCATCCTGCTCTACAACTATGGCTTGAGTAATCACTTGATGGGGCTTGTGAGTGGAAGTGACGACCGATTGGAAGAGGCTCTCTTGTCCTACGAAATGGCCTTGGGCTTTGTCAGTGTCGTGGAACAAGGCACATTGCCACTCGTCCTCGAATTGGCCCTGCTCAACAATTGCAGTCACATTCACAGTCTACACTTTTCGACGTGGAATGTCCATGCCTGTCTCCAACGAATGCACATGCTCCTCATGACATTGTACATGACTCGCAAGGTTCCTCAAACGGAGCTGTCTCCCTTCTCGGTCAACGTGGTCTACAATGCTGGACAATACGAACGACCGGCACCAGCAGCCTGAATCAACTACCGTTCCTTTTGTCTTGATGTGATCCTTTCTCGGTGTACAACCAGTTCATGATCATCTTGCTTGGGTTGTTTGCATTTGCATATACGTGTACACCATTATGGACGTTTGGTACCCTTTTTCCTTGCTCCAGAAGGTGTTGTCAGTGTTGGACTCACTACGGTCGACCCGTTGCATCACTGCTCTCTCTCTGTCTCTTCCAGTCGACTCACGGCGGTGAACAAGAGTGTCGATGGAACAACCATTTTGTTTCCTACCACCAACTGTGTGAAGCAGGCTCTAATCTCAATGCAGTCCTAAAAACACAGCCATTCTTCCTAGAAACAGTAAAAACCTTTTTTATCATGGCGTGAACTCGCGAAGTACAACAGCATTGAATATGGTCTCGCGGAGGTAGCCGCCGAAAGTATGCGAGCTTTCTGGATCACGATGTCACGACGTGTCCCTCTCCTCCTCCCCCTCTTTTGGACCTGCCTGGTTCGGAAAAGGAGGCCGACACCGACGCCCACCAAAATAAAGTAGCCTTTTTGGTATTGGTGTTGTGATAACTGTGAACAATAGTACAATAAACACGACGAGTGCTATTAAGTTGTGTGTGCAATGTGAGGACTCCTTTGACTGCTACTAGTCTACTTTCCCATTTTGCCAAGTCGATAATCTGAAATGGCCTTGTGAATTTCTTCTTGTGTGTTCATCACAAAGGGTCCTTGATTTACAATGGGTTCATTGAGCGGTTCTCCTCCCAAAATCAAGACACTGGAATTGGCATCGACAACCCGCAGCCGCACCGTATCCGATCCGTCCACTCGCATCAAGGCCACGTCTTGGGGACCCAAACTAGATTCCTTCAGTTTGGGGTAGTCGGTATGATCCGTACTGCTCACGACTTGAATGGCACCTCGCCGGACAAAGACAATGCAATTTTGACTCGCCGGAAAGGGCAAATCGACTTCAGAACCGGCCTTGGGCAAATTGATATCCCACATTTGTACGGGCGAAAAGGTGGAAGCCGCACCCTTGGTATCCCCCAATTCCCCCGCAATAATACGAGCCGTTCCCACCGAGTCGTTACTATCACTGTTCAGGGGTAGATTGACGACGGGAATGTTTTGTTTGAGAAGGGCTTGATAGCCCGGTTTGGTCATTTTGTGCTGTTTCGGCAGATTCACCCACAATTGGCACATTTCAAAGGTTCCTCCGGACCCGGTAAATTCGTGCGAATGAAATTCTTGATGAATGATCCCGCGTCCCGCCGTCATCCATTGGACATCGCCTTCTCCAATGACATCTTTTTGACCCGTGGAATCTTGATGTTCCACTTCGCCTTGAAAGGCCACCGTGACAGTTTCAAAGCCCCGATGGGGATGTTGTCCGACGCCCAGCGGGGGACCGACGCGAGCGGGAAACTGTTTGGGTTCGGCATAGTCAAACATTAACAGTGGCGACAATTCTTGGGTAAAGGCACTGTTGGCAAAGACGGGGTAGACACGAAAGCCATCGCCCACCCAATGAGCGGGAGGACGGGCCATGATTTTGCGCACCGAACGAAGTTTGGCCGACGAGGACATGTCGTTGTCGTTGTTGTGGTTGTGGTTGGAGGATTCACAAACGGCGGGTTCGGGGCTGGTATTCGTCGTCGTTTCGAGACTATCGGAGAGAGATACCGTGCTTGGTTTGGCAGTCGTCAGGGGCAAGACACCAAAGGCAGCAGCCGTGGTGACCAAAACGGTGGAGGAGGTGATCAGGGCACAACAGACGGAAGCAGCAAGTCTTTCAAGACTGGTGACTTTCATTCACAGTCAGTAGTTTGATGGAAACTGTGTTTTGTTGGTTGATTCTGTGCGTAATTCTTGCACAAGACAAGGAGATTTTGTTTTATGAGACACTTTGTTATATTCTACAATCGTCGACTTCTCTCATGGTCAGCTGAGATTTTGTGGGGATGATGGTTTTGCACTGGATTCGATGATGTTCGTACATACGTCATCTTACACGACTCGAAAAGTTGATGGGACTGAAATTTCCGCGACTGCAGGATAAGTGATACTAATTAACGGGACCATGATCAAGTATGACGTATCCTTGATTCTGTCGAAGGTGCGCATGTGAGGAGCTTCCTAAATTCGAACAAGCTTTTCATGATCAGGACCAAATCTGTTAAGTGTTTGGCTACGTACGTGGATAATCAAGAATGACGTGACCTTCAAACTCGGTGTCATTCAGTTTTCATGTCTCTCCGACACCAGCCGTTCGGTTGGGTTTGGTGCGTCCCAAAAGAAACCAAACAACAACAACAACACCGTCCGTGTCAACAGCCAATCCTTCTTTAGAGGTCTTGGTCTTTGAGAGTGTGTTGTGATTGATTCGTTTCCAAAAAGGAAAGCGAGCAAAGAAGAGTGTGTAGTTGTCAACAAGCCACCATGTCGTTGGGTCGTTTTCTGTTTGTGACGCCGCTGTTGCTGACGTCTCAAGCGTTTGCTCCCTCGTGGAGCGGTCGTAGAACGACAGTTTCGTTCTTGTCGTCACCCATGGGCATGCCGGATCCAGGACCTCCTCCTCCTCCTGGTATGGGTCAATTTGCAGGTGGTCCTCCTCCGATGCAACCTCCTCCCATGCAGCCTCCTCCCATGGAAGGACCACCTCCTCCGCAACAAGCCATGGCACCTCCTCCGCCGCAAGAACTAGCCCAGCCGACGGCCGTACCACCCCCACCCCCTCCGTCGGATGCGGCCATTCAACCCGTCCAACGTCGCATGGGCGTTCGTCCCGTTCGAGAATATGAATACGAAATTTCCAATCGTTGGGATGCCTTGGACAAGAAATATGTCAGTTCGACCGGTGCTCCCTACGGTCGGTACGATTTGGGATCCTTTACACCCGAACCTCCCATTGCCCGTGAATACACGTGGTTGCGCCCACGGGAAAACGACGATGAACTCATGTTGGCCGGTGTCGATGAATCTCGATGGGACGAAGTCGAACGTCGCTTGTCGTTGTGTGATGCCGGCGATACCGGGGCGCGTCCCGGTCAATACAGTCGGACCGTGACACCCTTTTTGCCCGTGGCCCGCAGCAATGAACGCAATGCTGGTGGCCCCTATGGTCGCTACGAACCCTTTACGCCCGAACCGCCCATTGCTCGAAGCAGCATGCGTCGCAACACTGGTGGCCCCTACGGTCGCTACGAACCCTTTACGCCCGATCCACCCATTGCTCGGGAACCCACGTGGTTGCGGAAACGGGAAAATGACGATGAACTCATGTTGGCGGGTGTCGATGAAACGCGATGGAATGAAGTGGAACGTCGCGTCAAAATGAGTGATGCCGGCGATGTTGGTGCTCGTCCCGGACAATACAGTCGGACCGTGACACCCTTTTCCCCCGTGGCCCGAGAAAAGGGACGCGTCACCTATGTCGCCTCCCAACAAGCCAAGGCGGCGGCCCTCCCGTCAACATCGGCCATGCCCGGACCCTCCATGCAAGCGACGACCGAAGCGGTTCCGGCGCAAGCTTCCAACTAACTCCACAAGAACAAACACAAGAAGAAAACCACCAAGAAGAAGAAGAAGAAGAAGAACTACGAGAAAGGGAGTCGGAACAAGGCTGGGAATACCGGAATGTTATTTGTTGTCTGGATGATGCATATACTATACTAATCACAAAGAAGAAGAAAAAAGAAGAAGAAGAAAAATATTATTGTTTTATATAGTTGCCAAGACGAAAACTAAAGATCAACCTCTTGGGGAACTTGTAGCTACCAAGCAAACTGACAACTCGAGTCTACCATGTCGCTTTAGCGTCGAGCATCCAACGTTCGTCGTCTCTTGTCACCTACTTGTGTGTGTTTTGGAAATGCAGGGGAGTCGTCTCGTCGTTGGCACAGTGGACGACACAAAACGAGTTTTTCTTAAAGCTGTGTACGAGGAAAACTCTGGATTTGTGCTATGTATGACCTGTTGTATGTGACACCACCACCAACAAGCGGCAACAGACTCAGCCTTGTAGGTAGTTATTTATACGGTAACACGGTACGCTGTCAACAGTGGGACAAACGATCCGGAGTCCGGAGCTATGAGTCCTACACAGTTAAGGTTGTCCCGTGTCACTCTCGAGCCGCCCATTTCGCGAGTGTGACCGTGCGTGATCTTCGTGGCACGGAACTTAATACTCTTGAGCGTTTAGATCAAATTATGGTTTTATTATAAACTATCGATGATGATATCCAAGCGATGAGATGTACGAAGTTTTTCTATATTCCCTCCGACCACCCGCTCCTTTTTGCTCCACCAGTAATCGCGGTCCGACGATGACGGGGTCCTTTTAGATTGTTAACTTGTCCTGTTTCTCGCCACCGTCTTTGTCGGCTCGCTGGACCTTATTCATTGTCTACATTTCGAAGTAAGCAGCGCAGTGTGGTGGAATGGAAAACAACACAACAGCAGTTTGTTTCTCTGCGGCTTCCCTGTTATCATCAGCACGGCCTGATGTAATGTCCTTTGCATTTGATTTTCAAGTTCCTTCAGAGGCAGACGAGGCGGCAATCGCCACAAGTACCCAAAAGAGTGCGCAAGGACGAGAAACAACAGCTGATCATTTCAAGGGAGCCATTGGAACGGGTTATTGATTGGGTCTCGCCACGTTTCCCTCACATGGGCTCGAAACGAACAACCGTGGTCTGGGAGATTGCTCTGAGGGCCCTTTTATAATAAGTGATGCAAAGCACAAAAAGACGATTCGGATGAATCATATGATTTGATTATGGCCGCGGAAACCTTATACACGTTAGAATCAGCTCAAGAAACGTGCCATTTGTTGGCTCGCTGGTTAAAACCGGAAACGTGTATGGCCTACCTTGCAACCAAACGGTATTACTTTGGTGTTGGCGGAGGAACTCAAGAGTTGTGGCGTGTTGTGGAGACTAATTGTCCCAACCTTTTGACCTTGGAAACCATTCGAGTCTATGATAATGGGGTATCCAATATTCGCGAACTCGTCCGAGTGCGCGAGCAATCACAAGCCAGTCCTGGTTAATCCAACAATGCCAGTCGATAGCGCTACTGTTCTTAACCCAACGAATCCTTGTGTTGCGATTCTTCGAAGCATCACTCCACGTCCGTCTCTGCAAACACTAAGTGGTAGAGCTTTCTGCAGTGACTGCAACCCATCTGTGTTTTTACTTCACTTTGTCGTTTGCTGATGCAACCTTATCTGTACCGAGACATGCACATGGTGGTCATCTAAGACTTGATACAACCATGTCACCTCTGGGTGAGCAACAACTTAATGACAGGAGAGGGGTAAAGACTCGTTGACAAAGTTGGAGCGAGCCACGACTTGGCACCTGAAGTACCGTACATCACTTACATGTGATATGGGAACCGACGTCTTCCAGCCTAGAGGGATCGATTTGAAAGTCAAGTCACCTTTGACACTCTCTTTTTGCTTCAGGCTCCTGAGACGTGGACATCATTGCTTTTTTCGGGACCATGAGACGTGGACATGGTGAATATCCAAGGCTTTATACAACCATTCTACATCTGACGGAGCAACAACTTGATGACAGAGTGGTATAGACCCTCTGTGAATAAGTTGTAGCGAGCCACGACTTGGCACCTGAAGTGCCGTATATGCGATACGGGAACCGACGTCTTCCAGCCTAGAGGGATCGATTTGAAAGTCAAGTCACCCTTGACACTCGCTTTTTGCTTTCGATACCCTTCAGGCCCCTGAGACGTGGACATCATTCCCTTTTTCGGGACCATGAGACGTGGTGAATATCCAAGGCTTTATACAACCATTCTACATCTGACGGAGCAACAACTTGATGACAGAGTGGTATAGACCCTCTGTGAATAAGTTGTAGCGAGCCACGACTTGGCACCTGAAGTGCCGTATATGCGATACGGGAACCGACGTCTTCCAGCCTAGAGGGATCGATTTGAAAGTCAAGGATATCCAGTTTTTGTGGTTCTTGATGCGAAAAGCGGAAATACAACAATCTACATTTTTCTTGTCCACACAGACCATCCAACATCCAATGGCAGACTCCGTCATGTAACAACATATTATATGACACCATCATCGCTGGAAGAACAAGGTTTAGATTTCTCAGGTATCACTGCTGCGTACCGTGATCGTCGACATTGACGAGCCGGAACAAGAGACGTCGTCTCGGGTTATTTCGACCGGCGGTTCCTCCGTCAACATTTCATCGGAATCATCAGGAGTTTTACGATCGTCGAACGGACCGTACGTATCGCAGGCCATCAAACTCTTCTGGCTCGTATAATCCCCCCAAGAAGACGCTGCTTTCAGAGCCCAAAGGTAGGGGTCTGGAATCATTTTTTGTTCTTCCTCTGTACAAAAGTATTTCCCAAGATCGACTTTCAAAATCTTGGCCGCGTTGGACTCAATGTTCGCCTTCTTCACAGGAACAGAAACATGTTTTTCGGCGGTGAATTGCTTCTGAACATTCCCTAGAACCCGCAATTTTCTTAGTAAGATCGGAACGCATGTTTTGGCTTTCGATGCCTCGCCTTTGCTAGTTCTATCGACAGATTCATCTTTGTTTTCTACCAACGATGAATCCGTCGATAGAACTAGCAAAGGCGACAAAGTTCCTTCGAGCTCCTCTACAAGAGAGCGGTTTTGCTCATCCCCGTTGACCAACTGTGCTTGATTTTCTTGGTCGTCCACCTGTTCGGATCTTCCATCGGGCTTACGCTTCTGCTTCTTCCTCTTCTTGTCAGCGGCCAACTCTAAATGTTTTGTTGCCCGTGCTGCCCATTCCTCAAGAGCGTCGTCACGGACAAGAAGGTCCGCGAGGGCTTTGACTGTGAGTGACAAAAACTCCGTGGCCAATGCAAGCTCCTCGTCGGATGCTTCACCGAGCCACGTCATATGTCCTTCCGCAAGGGGCTTGGTTCCCATCAGCCACTTGTACGTAGCTGGTGTCGCAGCGACAATGAGACAGTACGAAGTCCCAGGCTCCCATGTTTTGGTGTAATCCCAAACAGGAGCCAAGATCATGTGCTTCTCGCTCGATTCTGACACTTTATCAAAGTGCTCTTCGTGATGCTCTGGAATCTTTAAAAAGTTCCAGCTTAGTGCTTTCAACGGCGTATGTGGCGTAGGTGGCGTTTCGTCAGCACCGATGAAAATCTTTAAAAAATTCCAGAATGGTGGCGTAGGTGGCGTGTCGTCGGTATCGATCAAATTCTTATTGTTCGTACCTTCCACAAAGTATCGAAAGTCCTCGTTTTCAAGCATATTGCCATTCTCCTCCGTTTTGTAGCCTGTCACAACACGAAGAACAGGTCCCCAGGTTAGAGAACAAGTTGGGTCTAATGGGCACCCGTGAGCTCTGGACAAGGATGATACGGGAAACAGTGAAGCATCAGGATAGTCTTGTTTCCTGTACTTGATTTCGAACCTTTTCTCCGGACCATTGTACCACTTGATGGCCTCAGTGTCCTTCTCTCGAGCTCTTTTCCAGGTTTTGAACCAACCCTCGAATCCCACGGTCTCTGTGCTCCAAATATCGCTCAATGACGTGTAGTAGGTACCATTTTGATAGTCAAACTTCTTATCAAGATCCTTCGTGAAGCCGTCAAAATTTTGTCGGAGTTTTTGTTGTTCAGTCTGGAAGCCGTCAAAATCTTGTCGGAGTTTTTGTTGTTCAGTCTGGAGTTTTTGTTGTTCAGTCTGGAGTTTTTGTTGATCAGTCTGGATTGCTCCAAGCACTTGCAATATCTGTTGGAGCTGCGATTGAATAGCGGGATCAAGGGCGCTATCCGTGGAGGACGGCTGTTCCCGTTGTCGTTGTTGTTGTTGTTGTTGTTGGGACATCCCAATAATTCTACTGTTTGCGCTTTGCAGGAGATCGTCGTTTTCAGAATGAAACATAAAAAGAAAGAGTATATTGCTTCCGGTCTTCGAGAGAGAAAGAGAAGATGGAGTGCTTGTAACTTGTAACCAAGGAAGTCAATCGTATAGGAACAAGCGTTGTTTCTTGTTATTCTACTGACTGCGAGTGCTCCGGGTTCCGGAGAGTGGGATAATCGTGATCGTGCGAACAACCTCGCTCGGTCGCGGTGGTGGTGACGACCCATGAGCGATTCAAAGGCTTGCATCCACGACTCCGTCCCAGATTCCAGAGGTTGGATCTGCATCAATCTCTAGCGTCCGAACACTGCAAAAATTCACAGGTTGTCATCCAAGAATCTTGCAGTGGCGCTTCGTATTGATACCAGTTGTCGTTTCTCATTGGATTGCACCACCATGTCTGGATTCCATCTTTTCCATTTGATCTTTTCTCTGGGGGTGGTTGATGGCCACAACAGAAGAGCGTTCTATTGCGTGTTGATCTCTCCATTGCAATTTGTAAAAGAGTTGGTGATTCCATTCAGTGGCAGCACACCACCACCAAGTCTCTGATTGAAAGAGTGTTGTTCTTGTGTTGGATTCAAAAAGATTTTTGGGTGCAAAACCGAATAGTGTCTCGCCCAAAAGTTCCCCCTCGTGGAAAGGAATCAATCCATTCATTCTCATTGTGGACAATCAACAGGATGGTGGTCCTTGTCTTGAGACTTTCGGTCTTGTTTGTGTGGCTGTTTCATGCGGGGAATGCATTGCGCAATGTCAAGGTTGCCAACACCCAAGAAGCCATTGCATCTCCAAAGGAGAAAACTCCAAGGACTGGACCAACCACGGCAACAACAACTTTTTCGTCGGAATCCGACTCTACCTTCTTTTTGTCTTCGGAAACATGTCCCTTGCACTGTTTGAATGGATCCACCTGCCGTCGCGTCAAACGCGTTGCTAGTGAAGAAGAAGTGCAAAGGGAGGAGTGGCAGTGGCACTGTGAGTGTGTTGCTGGATTTCAAGGAACAGAGTGTGGCGATACCTCTACTAGTGCATCCATCAATGGTCTGGACTCTTTATTTCCACAACCACAAGAAGCACAAGAAGAAACACAACGGCGCATCAATGCGGCTTCCTCGACAAACACATCCCCCGCCAAGAAACTGGGACAAGCCATGACCTTGACCAATGTGATTGGATATACGATGGAATCGGATGCGGTCAAGGTCGCCATGGCGGGTCCGTATTTGGTGATTGGCGAACGACGTATGGGCAATGGATTGGCGCAAGTGCATTATCGGAAACCCAATGCCACAACCGCCTTTTCCTTGGTTTCCACCATTACAGCCTTGGAGGGGACGCGCAATTTTGGCGATGCCGTGGATATCGAAGTGCATCCCACCACGGGTCAGCCGGCACTGGTCGTGGGTGCCTCTCGGACCATGCATGAAACCATGCCTCAAGTCATTGCTGGATCCGTCCATTACATGACCACCACCACCATGGACCAATCGGACGACAAGAATGACGACGACAACCATGGCCAGACGAGATGGACCGAATTGGGTGGACCCATTCGCAATCGTGACGATACGACCCAAGAACATCACATTGTAGCCGAAACGGGTGGTAGGTTTGGAGCAGCTGTGGCCTTGGCCTCTTCCCAACGTCGCATGGTGGTGGGTGCACCGGCCAGTGGAGTCTTGAATGCCGGCAAGGTCTTTACCTACCATTACTACTCTACCAAAAGCAACAACAACAAGAAACCGGTAGAGTCCGAGGCCACTTTGGAACAACAACCACAACCGACCGAACCGACATGGGTACCCATGACACAACCCTTGGTGGGAGAGGGGGGTGCCAATACCCGCATGGGGACATCGGTCGACATGAATGAGGAGGGTACCAAATTGTTGGTGGGAGCACCCGGTGCCAATGCAGGAGCCGGACAAGTCTTGTACTATGAATGGGAACCCACCACGGCCACGTGGATTCAAACCTTTACGGTATCGGGAACCAATACACAAGGATTGGGATCGGCCGTTCAATTCATTCAACGCGATGGATCGCAATTTATCGTGGGAGGTCCCGTCGATAAGGGTGGCATCGTCCAAGTGTACCGACGAAAACCACCACCCAAAACGACACCCTCCGAGACGGACACGAGACTGGGGGGTACCACCAACTCGGCTACAGCCACTACCAAGACCGCTCCGGGAGTCCTCTTTACACAAATGGGCAACACGATTGAAGGGACGACACCCGGAGAACAAGTTGGTTCCACCGTCTGTGGCAAACAAGGACGAATTGCCTTTGGAACCGCCTTGGGATCCTTTCATGTCTACGATTACAATCCTGCAAGTCGGCAATGGGAGGCGGTGGCCGACAATATACCGGTCCGCACTGGATCGGAAGGAGCCGTGGTCTCGATTGCCATGTCGGACAATGGACAAACAGTCAGTGTCGGATTGGAATGGAATCAACAAGTCCGCGTCTATGACTTGCTCCCCACCGATACTTCTACTACCAACGACGGCAGCGGCGACCCAGCCTTGACGGCACAAGAAGGGGGGACAGGCAATGTCACGGTCCAACAACCACCTCCACCCACGCAACGACCAACCACAGAGGAATTCGAACCAGACGACTATTGGCCATCGGCATCGCCCAGCGAAAAAGAATCCTTTCCCACACTGGATATCTTTGCCGAAGAAGTACCTCCTCCCAAGGGCAGTTTTGTCGTTCTCATTGTCATGTTGGTATTGGCGGTTCTGGTATTTATCTGTTTGGCCTGTGGTTGGTGTTAGTTAAGAAAAGCACATAATGTAATAGACAGAAAGCAATTCACCCTTTTCCTACAAGCATTGTGTGCCTCAATGATTTGCTCTTTGTAACCCATTCATTTATACTTTTTCCTGATCCATTTTGCGCGTTTCTAAAATTATGAGAACAGATTCAAATGAGGCTGATTTTAAGCTATGTCGAATTGTGTATTGCCCATGAAATAATCAAACATTTCCTCTTTAAGATTACATATAAGCCCATTTGCACGAGTCTTCTCAGACTCTCTCAAAACTCTCATAAAATCATCCGAGTATACGTGATAGAAGCGCTTTCGCTTCCTGTTGACGGGAAAAACACAACATTGCAAATTGATATCTACTTATTCATTCCATGCCAACACTCTTTGATCAATACGATAGGTCATATTGGATCCACATATTACAATGAGAATGCCCGTTCGAGTATCATCCAGATCCACCTTGGGGCTGGCTATTTGCTTGGCCGCATTTGTGTTGGTGATCAAGTTGTGGGTACGTCCCAACACTTGCTAAGATTTTGTTGCATGGGTGACTTTTGTGGTGATTCAATCCCGTGGGGTGCTTTTTTCGTTCTTCTCGTACTCACAAATGTCGTGTTTTGGCATTCAGACGCAATGGCTGCACCGTGGCGGAGGACAATCTGGTTCCAAGATCCTGGTCCAACGATTTGGTCCATGGCCCGAGTGTTCCTGGATGACTGGCTCGGACTGCGCCAAGCATATCCAATCATTGGTGGGAACGAAAGTCGCCGTCATTGAACTACTGACCAGCAGTGGTAGCAATTCGGATTCTTCCTCGATCGACATTGAGTACAGTAGCAGTTCCAATGCCGTATCCAGCTTTGATCCCCAACGAGTCTTGATCTATGTGGATAAGCATGATGTGGTCCAGCAGATACCGACACGAGGCTAATAACAAGATGGCACGAAACGAAGCAGCCACAATACGCGAGATGTCACAGAGGACCTGAACCATGCCATTCATAGGACTTTATATTGTTTAAGGTCCCGCACATTGTGTGGTGATTTATCACTTGAACTATTAAATTATGCATGTCTGTCATCGTAGTTTTTCCTGCCTTGAAAATTTCCTCTAGCTTGAGCGCTCTTGTGGGTTCATGGTCACATAGTCTGTTTCTCGTTCTTCAGTCCAACTGCCAAGAACGAGTTCCTGACACAGTACACAATGATTCCGTTGTAGCCTTGTAGCTCAAAACTCTCATTAACCTCCTTGATCATTCTCACTCTCTGTATCACTATCGTCCAACAGGATAATCACCTCCTTCTTTGTAATTCTAGTACTGGATCCTGGTCCTTTGTCTCCGGAACAAGGGCCGGGGCTCAACTTGGCATCCTTGCCTTTTTCCATTTTAACTTCCTTCTTAACCTCGGATATCGGATACGGTTTCTCTGGGGTGTGATGCACCTTTTGAGGAGAGGAGGTGCTTTCGACTGTTGTCGATTCAGCCCTGCAATCTTGCGACTCGTCATCACTGTCACAAAGGTCAATGACCTCTTTCTCCCTTGTCCAAGATCGTTCCTCTGGGCGAGCACTATCACTCTCTGGTGGGCATTTTGAGCAGACGTTGTCATGATCTCCACCTGTCGTATTGTCTGCCTTTGGAGTCAAGGACGGCTTATCATCCCTTTTCGCGGTTTTATCTTCGTCCGAATTGTCCTCTGTTTTTTCATCTTCATGCCCATCAATGTCTATATTAGGCTCTCCATTTGGTGAATCGGCATTTTCAGAATCCGCTGTGGCCCTCTCCTCTGACCTGTCATTTTTATGTCCGTCAAACTCTTCGTTTGAATCAGCTTTTCGGGAATCACCAACGGCCGCCTCTGTTCTGTCAATTTGATGCTCGTCGACCTCGAACCTGTTGCGCGGATCGGTGTTTTCAGAATCCTCAGTGGCCTCCTTTTGCGTACTGTCATCTTGATCCCCGTCCAGCGCTTCGTTCGAATCCGTCATGGCCTCCTCCTCTCTTCTGTCATCTTGATGCTCTGGGATCTCTTCGTTGGGCGAAATGGCTTTTTCAGAAGAGGCCCTCGCCTCCTCTTCTTCTCTTCTATCATTTTGACTCTCAGTGACCTCTTCGTTGGGTGTATTGGCTTTTCCAGAAGCTGTCATGGCCTCCACTTCCTCTCTTCTGTTATCTTGTTTATTCTCGTTGAACGCGTCATTGGGTGAGTTTTCAGAATCCGGCGTAATTTCCTCTGTTTTGTCATGATGCTCGTCGAGGATCTCTTCGTTTGGTGAACCTGGTTTTTCAGAGTCCTCTGTTATTTCCTCCAATTTGTCATCATGCTCGTGGACAACCTCGTCGTTGGGGGAATCGGCTTTATCAGAATCCGCTGTCATTTCCTCATCATGCTCGGCGAGGACCTCTTCGTTGGGTGAACCGGGTTTTTTAGAATCCGTTGTGATTTCCGTTTTGTCATCATTCTCGTGGACAACCTCTTCGTTGGGGGAATCAGCTTTATCAGAATCCGCTGTCATTTCCTCATCATGCTCGGCGAGGAGGACCTCTTCGTTGGGAGAGCCAGGTTTTTCAGAATTCGTTGTGATTTCCTCCAATTTGTCATCATGCTCGTGGACAACCTCTTCGTTGGGGGAGCCGGCTTTATCAGAATCCGCTGTCATTTCCTCATCATGCTCGGCGAGGACCTCTTCGTTGGGTGAACCGGGTTTTTTAGAATCCGTTGTGATTTCCGTTTTGTCATCATTCTCGTGGACAACCTCTTCGTTGGGGAAATCGGCTTTATCAGAATCCGCTGTCATTTCCTCATCATGCTCGGCGAGGAGGACCTCTTCGTTGGGAGAGCCAGGTTTTTCAGAATTCGTTGTGATTTCCTCCAATTTGTCATCATGCTCGTGGACAACCTCTTCGTTGGGGGAATCGGCTTTATCAGAATCCGCTGTCATTTCCTCATCATGCTCGGCGAGGAGGACCTCTTCGTTGGGAGAGCCAGGTTTTTCAGAATTCGTTGTGATTTCCTCCAATTTGTCATCATGCTCGTGGACAACCTCTTCGTTGGGGGAATCGGCTTTATCAGAATCCGCTGTCATTTCCTCATCATGCTCGGCGAGGAGGACCTCTTCGTTGGGAGAGCCAGGTTTTTCAGAATCCGTTGTGATTTCCTCCAATTTGTCATCATGCTCGTGGACAACCTCTTCGTTGGGGGAGCCGGCTTTATCAGAATCCGCTGTCATTTCCTCATCATGCTCGGCGAGGAGGACCTCTTCGTTGGGTGAACCGGGTTTTTTAGAATCCGTTGTGATTTCCGTTTTGTCATCATTCTCGTGGACAACCTCTTCGTTGGGGGAATCGGCTTTATCAGAATCCGCTGTCCCAGTTTCTCTGTCCAACCCATCCTCTCTGCGGGTCTCTTGGTTAGAAATGCTGCTGTCATTGTTTATCTCGTCACTACCTCCATTGTCTCCAGTATCTAGACCATGGTTAGAGTCCTTGGTTCTCTCGAGTTCGAGTTCCCTCTTGACCTTTAATATCGGGTTTGGGCTATCCAGGTTGTCCCTCTGTTGCTGTAAATCGGATTCCCTTCCTCCTGCAGTGTTATGGCAAATTTCGTCCGCGGACTCGTCATCACTATCGCAAAGGTCTATAACCTCCTTGCTACTTTGTGTGTACGGTTCATGTGGAAGTTCGCCTTCCTCAACATCGCTGTCAGGAGACTCATGACATCTATCCTCTCGCCCATCACCAGTAGTCTTATCATCTTTTTCGGCGACATCCATACCATCATTGTTTCTTTTCAAGGAATCGTTTTCATCTCTGGATCCTTTCTGAGGTGAGGCACAAGAGGTCGCTGCTCGCTTGTTAGTGTTGTCTTTATTCTGTGAGCTGCTATGGAGTGTAATCGCGTTGGATGGTTTTCTTGAACCCCAGGATGCCTCCATTGGCTTCGCCGAGGCGTTGCGAGTCGTGCTACCCCACGTGGACTTCGCTGTCACGGTGTCCTTTTGTAACGCAACGGAGAACTCATTTCTGGAGGTCTCAGTGCGGACAGTCGAGTCACCATACTTGCTGCTGTTGGAGCCTGAACACTCGGTAGCATTGTCGATAGCTGAATTCTGTCTTGAATCTGAACTTGAAAGAACTGGATTCCACGTAACATTGTAACCTCTTGAACCCCATGTTGCAGGTCTATCCTTCCTTTTGAGGACCGAAGAAGGTCTCGATCCCCAGCTTGATGAAACCCGGTTGTTGGTCACAGGTTCATCACGAGGGGATCCGGCAGTAGGCGCGTCTCCAGGAGACGCTTGCGTCCAAGCAATCCTAGAACTCGTTGATGGGTTACCTGAATCCTTGTGCTGTATGTCGTGTCTGGAAAAGATCGTGGTACTTTCACCGCCGGGGGGTGGTTTATCCTTCCTCTTTACAGTCGAAGGATTTGATCCCCAAATGTTTCGGGTTGATCCTAATACGGTAGTAGCACTGGCAACTGTCGAGCCCCAAACAGAGGTGACGGATCGTTCGGGAGGACCACCTTCACTGGACAACCCATCGTCCTTTCCTTGGTCTTCTCTCGAGGGGGAGGATGGGGTAGAAGGAGCAGACTTTTGATTTGCGCCCCAAGTTGAATTAGCTGCTGGAAGTATACCACCGCAAGAGGGTTTATCCTTCTTTTGACGTTTAGCATCACTTGTGGCTGTTTCTTTGTTGGATCCCCACGAGCAAGAGGGGATGGATCGCTTGGCCCCCTCACCAGATGAGCCATCCTGAGTTCCTGGGCCGTCTCCCGTAGCCGTGGAAGCATCAGCACTAGAAACAGACTGGTCGTTTTCACCCAAATTGCGATCAGTCACCGGACATGTAGCAGGTGCATCCGTGTTCTTCTTCAAAGAAGGTTTTGATCCCGGGTTGGCCACTGGGCGAATGGCCACAGAAGCAGAAGGTCTGGATCCCCAGCTAGCTGTAACTGGACGACTGGCCACGGATTTAGCCCACGCAGACGAGGCACGGGTTTCTCCACTTGATGTATCTTTGTTTGTGGCTCCCCAAGGTTCCTTGTTTGTTGATCCCCAAGTCGACGTTGACGAAGGACGGGTTTCTCCATGTGGTGCATCCTTGTTTGGAGATCCCCACGTCGAAGTTGACGAGGGACGGGTTTCTCCACTTGTTGTAACCTTGTTTCTGGATCCCCAAGTCGACGTTGATGAGGGACGGCTTTGTCCACGTGATGTATCCTTGTTTGTGGCTCCCCAAGCCGACGTTGACGAGAGACGGCTTTGTCCACGTGATGTATCCTTGTTTGTGGCTCCCCAAGTCGAACTTGACGAGGGACGGCTTTCTCCACGTGCTGTATCCTGGTTTGTGGCTCCCCAAGTCGACGTTGACGAGGGACGGCTTTCTCCACGTGAAGTATCCTTGTTTGTGGCTCCCCAAGTCGACGTTGACGAGGGACGGCTTTCTCCACGTGCTGTATCTTGGTTTGCAGCTCCCCAAGTCGACGTTGACGAGGGACGGGCTTCTCCACGTGCTGTATCCTGGTTTGCAGCTCCCCGCGTCGAAGTTGACGAGGGACGGGCTTCTCCACGTGCTGTATCCTGGTTTACAGCTCCCCGCGTCGAAGTTGACGAGGGACGGGCTTCTCCATGTGGTGCATCCTTGTTTGTGGCTCCCCAAGTCGAAGTTGACGAGGGACGGCTTTCGCCAGGTGCTGTATCCTTGTTTGTGACTCCCCAAGTCGAAGTTGACGAGGGACGGCTTTCGCCAGGTGCTGTATCCTTGTTTGTGGCTCCCCAAGTCGACGTTGACGAGGGACGGCTTTCTCCACGTGAAGTATCCTTGTTTGTGGCTCCCCAAGTCGAAGTTGACGAGGGACGGCTTTCTCCACGTGCTGTATCCTTGTTTGTGGCTCCCCAAGTCGACGTTGACGAGGGACGGGCTTCTCCATGTGGTGCATCCTTGTTTGTAGCTCCCCAAGTCGAAGTTGACGAGGGACGGCTTTCCCCAGGTGCTGTATCCTTGTTTGTGGCTCCCCACGTCGACGTTGACGAGGGACGGCTTTCTCCACGTGCTGTATCCTTATTTGTGGCTCCCCAAGTCGACGTTGACGAGGGACGGCTTTCTCCACTTGCTGTATTCTTGTTTCTGGATCCCCAAGTCGACGTTGACGAGGGACGGCTTTCTCCACGTGCTGTATCCTTGTTTGTGGCTCCCCAAGTCGACGTTGACGTGGGACGGGTTCCTCCACTTGATGAAGCCTTGTTTATGGGAGCCGGAGCTGGTTTCGCATTCCAGCCACTGACCGACAAAGTGGACGTTTGTTTGGCTCCCCAAGTCGAGGTGGCCGCGGAGGAACGTCCATTTCCATTCATGGGTTGTGCTTCCCACGAGGAGGATGCAGCGTGCTTGGCAGGACCACTGCCTGGAATATTGGATCCCCATGACGACGAAGCCGTGCCACCCGTACTGTTTCTCTCGTATCCAGTACCAGCAGAATGTCGAACGCCTTCTTCGTGCAAGGTCGAAATAAGACTACTTGGTTGGGAACCCAAGGAAAGAGATCTTTGTTTGCGTGGAATGCTGGGTTTGAATGATTTTTCTAACCGATCCACTTCATCGTGGGGTCGTTTTCTCGTGTTCGACGACGATTCCTGAGATGGCGAACGATATTGGGAACGTGTTCTCATCCCGTGTCGACTTTCTTGCGAGGGGGAACGCCGTCGACCGTGGTTTCCTCGCGAGGGCTCGTGGTACTTGTCCTGCGTACTGTATCGACTATCTTGAGAGGGAGAGCGATTTCGATTGTTGTGCTGTTTCTCATGTGTACTGTATCGACTGTCTTGGGAGGGAGAGCGATGTCGACCATAGTGTCCTCCTCTCCAGCCTTCTTGATTCTTCTCGTATGTGCTGTATCGACTTTCTTGGGAGGGAGAACGATGTCGTCCAGAATATCCTCTGGAGTGATCTTGGTTTTCATGCCTACCGTATTGTCGGTTTTCTTGGGAGGGAGAGCGATATCGACCGTAGCGTTCTTTCCACAGTTCCTTCTCGTGACGATCATGGTTCTGTTCATGCCGCCTGGTACTTGTAGGACTGGTGGCATTTCGGTCGAGCTCTGGAGTGTTGCGGAGAGAAGCTTCCACGGGTTCGGTATCCTCGGTCAAGTCAATCACCTCGGTCTCTGGTGGTGGCGCGGCTACTGGTTTTTTTCGGGGGACACCCTTTTTCGGTGTAAAGTCCTTTAATTGTTCCGTCGCGTTCAAACGCGCTGCTTTTTCAAAGACACCCAAGTTAACACGAATGGGAGCCGTGGTTACAATACCCCGGCGAATCAAGGTCTGATCGATGAGAGACATCATTCGCCCAAAATTGGTATGACTGTCTCGTCGAACCTGCGCTGGTTGGTCACAATCCAACACGAGACGAGCCTCTCGCAAAAAGACATTGAAAAAGTGCTCGTGCCATTTTCCATCGGCAATGGGAGGATCCAAGGGTGAAGATCGGGGACTGGTGGATAAGATCTCTTGGAGGTCAGCTTCCGAGAGTTTGAGAGATTGGGAAAACTTTCGCTTTGCGAGGCGCTCAAACAAATTGGTATCATCCTCACTACTAGTATTACCACCTCCTTGTTGGGCACTGGAAGAATCCGACATGATGGCTGGTCCTCCTCCTTGTGCGAAGAAACGAACACTCGGAGGACCCTAATACGCCGACGCGAGTACAAAGTCACACGTCAGTAAAGGGATTCTGCTCGAGTCCTTTGGTAGAAAAAGCACACGATGATGAAGCAAAAGAAGAATCGAAGTGAGATCCCTGCAAACGATCCATGATAACGACAAAATCCTTGCGGCAACTATGATCTGTCTCCTCGTTCACTCAAAAACCCAAAATGTGAACAAGGCTCACTAACCAAAGAACAAAAGGATATGGTGCATTTCTCTCCATTCGATTCACTCACCAACAAAAAAGACTTCGTACGTATATGATTCATCCAATAGTATTGCAGCGCAGGGGAAGCAGAGACCACCCAGATCTACTCCATTGGCTCGTCACTACGTACAAAACGACGCAGTGTCCAAACGATTTGGATTCTCGTTTCCAACCAAATGTCAGTCGCTCTACTGAGGGTGGACCCTTGGTCTGATGAAGTCCAAGAGTCTCAATCTGCCAAGCTATTGTGTGCAATCTCGTTTGGAATGCGTAACGAGCAATAGATGGAAGATTGTATATGTTGTTCCAGTTTTCTCTTTGTTTTCATGGTCGTCGTGTCACGCAAACGAAAAGATCGCTCGTCCGGCACGAAGTATATCCGCGACTTGAATCCATGGTAAACACTCCAGCGGCAGAAAACGTTTACTGTATTAGAGTATGAAACTTTTCGTTCTTCCAGCGATAGGTAGTTTTGGCACCGTGACCCGAAGACATTCCGCGCACATGTCCATTGTGTTTTTGCTTTATTGTTGCGACCATTAGACACCCAACTCCTTTGTTGTGTGTCTCCAGTCTCCCAGAGAACAGAATAACTCAACCCCTCCCCCTTTATTGATTGGATTATTCTACTGCGTTGGCTGTCTTCCGTTGCTGCTGCAGCTGTTGTTGGTTTTGAAGGACAAGGAGGCGTTCCACCAATAAGTTGAGACTACAAAGACGGAGTGACAGGTTGTTGCGGAAACCGTTTCTGGTGCAGATTGAGGGGTGTCTATCCGCCAAAAGCCATCACCGTGTTCCTAGTCATCACGGTGCTCCCCTTGGTTGCTCTATTTCCTCAAGATTTCTGCGCGCTTCATCCGTTCCAAAGTCTCTCTCTCCTTCGCTTTGGCATTTCATTCACGTTTGCAAGTAAAGTATAGGAACCATGAGCGGTGGCAATCACGACATGAATGCCTTTGAATGGTTGGCGGGTGGGTTGTTTTTTGCCAATTCCAATGCCCCACAAACCTCGTCGTCTTCGCATCGCCATAAGCGAGAATTGCAAGCTATTGAACATTCCAAAGATGTCAAACAATTGTGGACCGGTGTGCAAGACAATTTTGTACAATTGGAACAACAGCAGCAGCTGCTGCAAGAACAAGAGAGACAGCAGCAAGAAACCACTCCAGATGCCGTTCCACCCGACACATCGACGGACTCGTTGAGTACAGTCACTGACTTTTTGGCCGCTCGTGTGACACGGTTGCGCTATTTGTTGTTTGAAGAACGCAAACTCACATCGTCGTCCAATTTTCGATTGTCTTCAACACCGTCTGTAGCCCTGGCCACTGTCCAGTTCTTTGTGCGTCCATATCAACAACAACAAGAACCTGCACAATTGTGGCCACAATGGATTTGTCCTCAAATCTTTCAACATGTTCCCTTTGAAACACGCAAAACCTTGGTGCATTTGTTCTGTTACTTGTTGGTATCGGGGTTGGATGGACCCGATGCTGCCTTGTATCGTGACAATGTCATGTCTGTCTTTGTTCAACAAGTCGTCTTGAGCCAGTTTCCTGCCATCATAACACAAGTGCTGGCCGGTTATGCCTCGAAATTTTCGCCCGATATTGCCCTCCATTGTGGATCCCTCTATCGTACCTTGTTGCGTCATGGCAGTTTGTATCAACAATTAGTGGGTACCACGGAGTCTGTGACACTATTTGTCTTTCCCTTTTTGGATACGTTGGTCCATACACCTAATTTTGATGTTGCGAGTGATGCAATGGAATGTTTGCGATTGGTCCTGGCACCCAGCAGCAGTCAGGCATCACCCGGTGCGTCACAATCTCAACCACAACAAGCTCCACCACAGCAACAACAAGAAGAGTCTCTCCTTTCTCAACAAAGGAACGAATGGGCGGCTGAATTCATGACGCGAGATTATGAAGCTTTGTGGGACGATCGATTTGTTCCCCATTTGTTATTTGCCAATGAACATCCCAACAATTACATGACCAAACGTGGTGCCCTGCAAATCTTGGCCAGTGTTTTGTTGACTCGGACCAATTATACAGTCATGGTTCGCTTTGTTGCGTCGGCTCGCAATCTCAAAGTCATTTTACTCTTGTTGCGACACACATCGCCCCATATTACCCTGGATGCCTTTCATGTGTTCAAGGTGTTTGTCGCCAATCCGCACAAACCACCCGAAGTGATCAAAATTCTCAAGGACAATCAAGTCAAACTCTGTGCCTATCTCAAAACCTTGCATGCCGATAAGGCCCAATCCGATGCACAATTTCGAGATGAAAAGGCCTTGATCATTGCCACCATTGAAGCATTATAGTTGAAGAAATGAGAAGTCGGAGAATGCAAACAATGTACTGCGATCGGCCTTGTCGAGTCTCACGCACTCTACGAAACACACTAAACGATATTCCATGTCATGAAAGATGTAGAAACGTCTCACATAATAGAGAGTCCCCATTTTCTTTAGAAGATGTCGACACACTATAAAAGGACGTAAAACGGAGACAGACAGCGAAACGACATCACGCGCGCACAAGACGGGGACCATATGGTGGCGTTTATGAGATAGATACAAGAAGAAAGTGGACTCCAAAGTCTTTTGATTGACAGTCTCGTCATAATTTAACTCGTTATGAATCTAGAGTCTTAATGGAATGAGGAGCGCATCTTCATAGTGAGAGTGAAGCGACATTCACGGTTGTGACAAGATAACTCATTCTGATCGACATGGCACCAACGGTAGATAAGAGGTTTGCAATTCGCAACAACATTCACGTCCTCCTTGTACCTCGCCTTTTTGCTCGCACGTTTTATTTTTTGCAGCCAACATTCCATAGAAACGGTGCTGTGTTTCAAGCAGCGCCTGACTCATCGTCCTTCAACTAGGTCAAAAATTCGCACTTGTTGATTCCGGAACCCAGCGGCAACCGAAGCTTTGTCATCCGACAATGCAATGGATACGACCCTGGATGTGGTTCCGGTAGATGTGGCCGTGGTTTCGACGGGTACCCAGTTCATGCCATCAAAATCAAAGACATAAAAGCTGCCGAGCGCGGTTCCAATGGCGAGACGACCTCCCTTGCCGCTAAGGGTAGTTCCAATACGCTCCCCCGTCGCTCCCACAATGTCGTTTCCAATCTGTCCAATTTCATTGCTTCCTGCGGCATGACCATAAACGCGTACAATACCTTGACTCACGTTGTATCCTGGACCTCCTACAGCAAACTTGAACGTACCATCAGGTTCATCCTCAATAATGACGGTAGTTGTTCCAAACAACTCCGTATCGAGGCCGTCCGAAGCAGCACGGAGATCCCAAGAATTAGAATCCCAAACGTAGTATTCCATCCGCCCACCATTGCCATTGACACCAGGAGATCCTACTACCATTTCTTCTCCATTGGCACTCAGATCAAGACCTTCGCCCATGAAGCTCAAGTGTGTTCCAAACATACGTTCCGTGACTTCTTGCCAGTCAGAGTCAATGTAATCATACGTGGATACTCCTCCAGTATCCTTTAGTGTCTCGTTCACACTTGTGTCGGGTGCTCCGATGACAACGCGTCGGCGAGTCGAGGCAACGGCCACGGACTTGCCAAATTCGCCTGCTGCTTCAACGACAGCTTCTTCTGTGCGGAAAACACTCCCAATCTGGTTCCATCCTCCCAACCCGTCAGACTCATAGTAGTATGCAGTTCCAAAAGAGACTGAAAGCGTTCCAAGGGAAGTAATCCCTCGAGTTTGTGGTGCTCCAACCAGCAAAGCAATGGTATCATTTTCTGCGCGTACAGCCATGTCGATAGCAGCGCCATACGATTCTGATTCATCGGCGCTGTCCGATAACAAACCTTCAACGGTAACATCCAGTGCGTTTGCCGAGCGCTCGTAAGGTTGTGCGGCTCCCAGCCCTGACAATCTCGGTAGTCCAGCGACAATGGTATCTCTCACCCATGAAATGGCTGCTCCATGCCTTGTGGTGGTTGGAGAACTAAATGTCAAAGGACCAGAACTGGCTGATCGCCATTCGCGCGTTATTCCGGAGGTCGGAGATTGTGTTGGAGCGGGTACGGGTGATGGAGTGGGAAGAGGCTGGGAGGTTCGACGGTCGGATTCTTCTTCGTAGACACTAACCAAATCTTCGGATGCATAGCCTACCAACACAGTGTAGACAGAATCAGAAGAGACGTCTACGGCGGTGATGACGGCTGTTGTTGTGTCGTTGGAAACCTCAAAGCGTTGAAACGATTGGTCCCCAATAATGTCGTATCGAATGATCTTCCCTGAGGCCGTCGCAACTACAAGCTCAGGTCCGTTCGGTCCAGCTCCTCCTCCAAGAGTCTTTGGCGTCCCTACCCGTTCACCGGGGCCTCCATCAATCTGCCTCAACTGAGTCCACGTGTTGTCGCCCTCCTGTCGTTCGAACACAAGAACAAGCCCATTTCCGTCACTTGCCGAAGGTGCACCAACCGCCACAAAATCAGAAGAAAGAAACACGACATCGGCACCCAAGTCTACTGCAGATGCTAATGTTGTTGAATGAACAACAGACCAGTCATTGTCAATCCATTCAAAGATCCGAAAGCTGCTTGTCCCAGGCTCACCCGCCACAATGGTATTGCCATCTCGGCTCATGTCCACAGCACTACCAAAAAGGGCGTTCGCCTGCGTCCCCACCAACTCTGTGGACGATAATATTGTCCAATTCGAGTCCAATAGTCTTCGGCTATCCGCGACATCAAAATCAAAAGTATAAACTCTGCCGTTGTTATTGGAGTACGCAGGTGCACCAATGACGATGCGATAATTGTCACTCAAACCAACTGAGGATCCAAACTTTTCTCCAACGCTGTCTCCGACGATTTCACTTCCTTCCATTTCCCATATAGAAGTTTCGGTATTGTAGACGTAAAAGTATGCTGCACCAGTACTGTCTCCTGATGTATTGGCACCGGGAGCTCCAATGAGGAGAAAAGGACCACCCTGTGAGCTTGCCGAACTGAATACAATATCTGCACCAAATTCACCCGCTGATGGAGGAGCATCTATGGTCTGACTCTCTTCGTAGGTTACCATTTCTCCGCTTCTCCTTCTCAGTGCTACTGCTCCCATGTCGCCCTCTGTTGGCATTCCAATGGCAATCCAGCTACCAGCCGTCGCAACACTAGAACCATGTGCTGACATTACCGGCCCTGGAACGACTTGTCGAAGTATCATCGCAATCGTTGATAGAACCTGAAAAAGTGAAAAATTGAGTTAGTTTCCTCGCACAGGTAGTTCAAAGAGTAGAATATGAAGGAACTTACCTGCAAAGTTGGAGCAAGAGTTGGTGCAGGGGTCGGGGAAGGCCCCGGATTATCATCATCGTCATCAGCAAGCAACCATACAATAACAACCACAAGGATTGCGATGAGTAGAATGGCAATGAATGCCGCAAGGAGTACCAACGCACAAAGAAGACAGCGTCGACGTTCCTTGGCATCCTCGTCTTCGATATTTTGTATCCTTGCCTGTTCCTGAGCGGTCACACTCTTCATGCCTTGGGCACCGTTGCTATCATCATTTGAATCAACTATAACTACGCCTCGGGTTTGTCTTTGCTGCTCATTTGCTTCATAAGTTTCTGTCGCTTGATATTCCCCCCTCGTTTCATCATACTCCGTTTGATGAGCCTCTGTTTCATCGTGAAATACTTCGATTTGATCTTCTTCATCCCCGTACGTAGGTGCATCGATTTCATCTTGTCCAGTTCGGTAAGCTTCATCATCTTCGTACATCCCTGGCGTACCACGAACTCTATAGTCATCGAGATAACTCTCGTCGGGTTCCTCGACCTCGCCATCATGAGCCTGGTCATTCAGGACCTCTTCTTGAGGATGATCTTGATCTCCATCTTCTTCATCTCTGAACTCCTCTTGCTGGTCACCCTCCTCATCTTCCTTATCCGGTAATTCGCTTTGGTCTTCAGAATTTCCACCTTCTTCATCTGGTAGTTCTTGTTGATCTAACTCTGCATCTTGCTGGTCGGATGCCGAACCAGGACCTTCTCCGTGCTCAGGCTCTGACTCTGACACACCAGGTTCTCCCTGTTCGGACTGTTCATTTCCTGGCTGTGCGCTACTATCATCCACCGGATTGTCATCAGATCCGTAGCTTATACTTTCAGGCAAAGTGCGGTTCGGCCGTTGGCTGTTATTCCCCATCAGAGGAGTATCATCGTCTTCATTGACAAAAACTCCTTCAACGTCGTAGCCTGTGTCATGTACCCAGTCTGTATCGTCACGGCTCTCCACATCTTCTTCACCAACATGCTCCCTTGGTTTGTTTTCCCGTTGCCGCTCGAGCTCATCTCCCTCGTCGCTGTCATCGCCGAGTATGTCGAATACATCTCCACCTTTTCCTCCGCCTACATTTTGCTGAGCTTCGCTCTCCTCGTCCTTTCCTGCTTCTCCATCTTGGGAAGTTTCTGCACTCTTTCCTTCACTTTCTCCTTCTTGTTCTTCCACTGAATGCTGTCCTTCCACAGCTGATTGTTCTTCAGCTTCTTGCTCTTCAACGGAAGCTTGTCCTTCTACAGCTGATTGCTCTTCAGCAGTTTCTTGGGTCTCGCCGTCTACTGCTTCACCTTCTGTATTCTCCTGACCCTCACCCGCGTCCTCAGCCCCCTCCTCCACAACTTCGACGACCTCTACCACTTCAGTGCTATTCTCATCACCATCTACAGCCGCGGGGTCCTCCTCCACTGAAGTTCCCTCGACATCGGGGGGCTCGGATTCGGCATCCTCAGCCGTTTGTTGTTGTTGTTCCTCGGCGCGTTCGGCTTCAATAATTCTGGCTTCAGCCAAAACTGCCGCCTTTAAGTGCTCTTCAATATCAGCCTCTTCCATCTTGCCAACAACTTCTTCTTCGGATTGACCAGCGCGGAGCATTTTCATATACTTCTTGGCAATGAATGCTTCGTGCTCCAGTAATTCAATGGTTTCCTCTTCTTCCTCCTCTTCCTGTTCCTCGACCTCCACCACCTCTACCACTTCCTCATCTTCCACGACCTCAATCTCCTCTATTTCCTCCACTTCTTCCTCGACAACCTCAACCTCTTCAACTTCTTCCACCTCTTCGACTTCTTCGACTACCTCTTCGACCTCGACCTCCACCTCGACAACTTCTTCTTCTTCCTTTTTCTCTGGTGCTGGTGGTGTTGGTTCACTCGGTGGTTTGAAACCTTGTTGCGGAGGGACTGGGTGTGGAAAGTTTGACTTGGGAATGGTTGGCTGTGGAACATCAATTTCTATATCCTCCGCAAACACAGCCGCTCGTACATGCTCCCCAAGAGATCCCGCCATTCGACTTTCCACTTCCTCCTTGGAAAGACCATTCTTGAGCATTTTCTTGAATCGGTTCGCAATGACCTTTTCATACTCTGTCATTTCGGGCAAATCATCTTCCTCGCCTTCCATGATGATTGTGGTATCAATTTATCGATGAATCCTTGGCAACAAACGATCTTTGGTTGAAACACAAACACACTAATAAATGGAAGCGTGATGAAAGGAAGCCTTGAATGCACCTTGCGAGGAAAAACAGACGAGCAATTCGTTGCTTATGGTATTCTCCTGCTATCTTTCGTGGCCTCTTTGTTGTCGCCCTGTCGAATTGAATGCAATAATGGAGATGATGGCCTGCGCCGAGACCGTCTCGTCTAGAGAAATTTGTTCATGTCTTGGATTGCCCCATACACTGTTTTCTCAACGTTCTTGACAACGTAGAGATTTTCAGTTTGGATTCGACAAATTTGTGGAAACGACGCAAAAAGCACAATTTCGAGCGGTTTATTTCATTTTGATACAATATAAAGAAGTGTATAATAGATGGTGATCGACGATAAAGTGTGCTCTTCTCCGAGGACTCTCTCGATTCAGGGAAAATTTTATGTTGGGAAGTTTTTGGCTATCCGTCGGTCGCAGAACATTTCCCAAGACCAAAAATGAGACTCCTAAGTAGTGTAAATTTGGCCACAGAGTACTAGGAGTGAAAGTACTCCCCAATCCCCCCCAATCCCCCATTGCCTGTTGAAATCATCAAGCCCAACACGAATTCGGAAAAGAATCCATTTAGGCTTATATCTGTCTATAAGAACTATGTCCGCGGAACCGAGATATCTGGTAGAGAGTCATAGTCGAGCTGGGCAATCGGACCATGCTCACAAAATCTAGCGCCGACCGTAGTTAGTTCGGCTTCTCTCGGATGCTTTCCTCCTTCAATTGCGATACGCAAACTGATACAAATGACAAAATGAGATGACTCTAAGAGAAGTTTATGAGAAGACGCCATTGGGACAAGGAATTATGCGAAATAGCGGCAAGTTCTACGATCGCTCGTCGGTACCAGAACTTTCCTCAGAGAAAATGACGAATCCTGTTTGGACAGACTGCAATAGACCAACTGAATCGATGCTGTTATTTCTCATTTCCCCCTCCCTCTGACGATGATGCGGAGGCATCATTGACTTGATTGATGTGAGATGTTACTTTACTTTCACTGTCTGGTTACAATTGTCGACGCTTTGCTCGTCACCGCCGCCGACGACGACCACGCGCTGGAACTTCCCAAACATTGTCATGTTCATTCAAGACAATAACGATGCGGTTGGGGTCAGATCGAGAAAAAGCCTTTTCCTCGTCATGGTGCTTCTGATGAACAAAGTCAATCTTGATGGCAGACTTGGAGGACACTTGTGTTTGAATGAAATTGGCACACTCCTCTCCCGACATCCACAAACATTCCGGCCACGGTCCTTCTGTATTCTTGTGTTTCTTGTTCGTTTTGGTTTTCGATTTGGCAACGGTACCGGAAGAAGACGAAAGGTGTTTGCTCGCAGTATCGAATCCCGCCAATCTTTTTGTGTTGCCCTTCTGAGCGGATCCCATCAACTTGATCCAATGAAGCATTAGGCATCATCATGATTGGAAACAAAGAGAATCGAGTTAAGATATTATTGTGCAGCAATTTTTGTGATTGTCAAAGGCGGGACCAAGATGATTCGCATTGAAAACTCACCACATTGTCGCCGTACATGAAATCAAAAAACACAAGGGCCGAAACAAAGGCCACTACTACGGCCAAAATGTTCTTCTCGGGTGAGCTACCTGTGCCGAGAAGCACCATGGTAGTCGTCAATCTGGATGATGATGAGGATGATTCTTGTGGTGTTGATGTTTCTACAGTTGCAGGAATGTGCCTTCCTCTGCACGTCCTTCAGAAGACTCTCAAAAGGTCTTGGTCCCGTTCATCCACCCGAAATCGCTATCCCTGCTACCGGAGTCGGGATTCCTCTAGCCCTTCCCTTGATTTCCACTTTCCTTTGGCAATTCCACAATGTTGCACCGAGCGGCAGAAGAAGAGACTCAGGGCCTGTGTGTGTCACACTGCCACGTCCAAGAACCCAATGGATTTGGTAGTTTTACCTTGTCGGTGGTCCCGTCGTGCAAAAGACGCACCCGACCGCAACCATGGCAAAAAACTCATGCGGCCAATGAACAGGATGCCACCAGAACCGAGAAGGAACAATGTAACCATCTCTCCACAATGCCATGTTGCCCGTAACTGAGCAATAACGTCCCATGTATTGGCACTCAAGAGTTACGCAACGACAAACACTCATGATTTCGTGGAAGAACGATCCCCCACCAGGAATGAGTGGAGATGGGAAAGGGATGCGCCGTCCGAGTTTGCCAGATTCATCCTATCCGTCAGTGTCGGGACGGGGGAAAGAACCGGCAATCACTCTCCCTTGGGATTCCACAATGTAACACTGATTGCATTTGGGTGATCATGGGAGCAACCTTCTACGCATTCCATCCAAGACACAAGAGTGTTTGGTTTCCCGAAAACCACGCTCTACTACGCAAATTCCTGGGATACCATTCCCCAGGTGTCAAGCAAGTGTGACTCTGACGTACACAAGATCCAAACTTTTTTACGTGGTGATTGTTGTTACTCTCGAACGAGCCAGAGACTTGTGTGTGTGTAACGCACTCTCCGAAAAGTTCTTGAAACACCCGAATAACCAAGAACCGCACGTTGTGTGTTGTCAAAGAATGAAGTTTGAATCTCGTATTCTGGACAAAAAATGTGTGAGGCAAAAGGTGACGGTCCAAAGGTTCCAACTGTGAATGGCCACCGGTTCACAGTTAGATAGAGTTTGCTAGTTGCAAGGGTCGTTTTGGTCTTTTATCTACGAGTGCGTTGTCTCCTTTTGTTTGCGATCGCGACGACTCTTTCATCCCAAAAACAAAACAGCCTCTTCACGACATGATTATTCTTTGTCTCGTCTTCTCAAACAAGATGTCGCCAATCGAATGGGTCCCTTCGTCCCTTCGAAACACTGCACACAAACAGAGCAGTCCAGGACAATTTCCCAAAGGGCAATTCTACTCATTCACGGTTCAGGAGACTGACCCTCTCGCATAACTCAAACTTGAGCGTACGTATCCTTGAATGTAAACAGATTTTAGGAGTTCAGTGGTAATGAAACGATAGAGAGTATAGAGTGAAAGACCAGCCGGTTTGCGGCTCGCGAGCTGCGAGCTCCCCGGAACAGACTGTTCTTGTTGTTCTGGTTCTGCCATTTCGATGACGCATGACGTATCATGCAGGACTTATCGCAATATTGAGTGGGCTCAGTGACCCGGGACTCAGTGATTCACTCCCACGCGTACGGCGCAGTAAATTTGAACATTAGCTAGCAACATGATTCCAGATATCCACGTAGAGGAGTAGGTATCCATGCTGCGTGCATTGTGCGTAGTGCGTAACTACCTCCAAGCAGAGGCGACCCGGTCAGTCGCACCTAGTGTTGCATTCCCTTACGAGTGCAGCTTTTTTCCGACTGAGGCCTGCAGGACTCACTCACCCCCGCTGGGGGGTAAGTGAATAACTCGTACACGTTACACACGACGGAGTCGAGAGATAATTCGCTGCGTACAATTTTTACAGACGGAGAATATAACGCAGAGAACGGAGAATAGTCAGAGCTCAATCCCACAAACTGGAAAAAGCGAATTGCCCTCTAGCGATCGTCTGGAGTCTGGATGCATGAAGGATTGCAAGACTGCAACACACAACAACAACCATCTGAAGTAGGTAACCTTACGGAGCAACGCAATCCCACTCAAGACGGAAGGAATCTGATTTCATCATTCCCTTGCATTCCCACAACCTACAACCCAACCAGGACAGCCCAAGACTCCTCTGCTGTTCGTCTCTTTTACCAACCAACCATGATGCACTCGAAACGCTCACTACCACATCCAGGTTCGTCTTTGGAACAAACGTTGCCATCTCCTTCGTAAGGCGGCAAACCAGCACTGTTTGGCAATCTCTGTCGCGAAGAAAGTGAAACAACAGTGGAAAGCGAAAGCAGCCTCGAAAGTTGCCGTTGCCATGACCACGACGACACGCCCTATGTCATTCAAGTGGTCGAACCATCCTTGCAATCGTCGTCACATTCTAGTAGTTCACCCTCCTTCTCGGTACTCGTGGTGGGTGTCACGGGACCGTGTGGGACGGAAACGGTTCGACAATTGGCTGCTGCTTCATCCGGCGCCATGATTTATGGAATGAGCTGTGACATTGGCAGCGTCTCGCAAGAAACCATGAACCAAACCGAGGCCTTGATTCAAGGCCATGCGACAGACCGTGCCGATCTCGAACGAGCCTTGTGGATTAGTCAAGCGGATACTATTGTGGTATGTGCCGATGATGTCTCTCTCTGGAAAACACAAGAGGGACAGGGATCAGCGGTGGCTCTTTCCTTGACACATACACTGGTTTCCGTCTTGGCACAAGAATGCTTTCAACAGGTGCGTCTGTTAGTGGTATCGTGGGCGACATTCACCACAACTGCAGACGACCCACAAGGGCCCCAACACGGCGGCGGCGGCATGACTCTACTGGAACATCATATGCAACTCGAACACGAGCTTCAAGACGACCCCACGGTACGAAACCGGACTACCATTTTGCGTCCACCCAAGACGGATGGTTTCTTGGACATTTTGACCGGCTCTCGGAACTGTCGCTTGCCCGTGGCCGCCCAACGGTTGCATTTCCGAACCGCGACAGCGAGCAAGAAAAGCAAATCACGGAGGACCCACTGGCAAGGATGGTCCAAAACGCGACACAAGAATTGGCCAAATATGTCGTCCACGAAGTCATTCATGGACAGCATCCAGGCCTTATTGTCAACATTCCACCATGAAGTCATGCATATTTTGAATTGCTTTTGGATCCATCTCATTTTTCAATCCAGCGGCAACAATTTTGAGCGCTATGGCACAGTTTGTAACACTTTCAACTATAGAACGCTACCGCAATTTTACAATTCTGTTATTCTTTTCCTCTTGTTACCATAGATACAGCCTTGGCATCGAGGATGTAGAGGTTTCTTCCATATCCTTGTGTTTGTAACTGGATTGCACGATTCTGTCCTTCTCTTCCACATCCACGCTATTGTAAGATCTATTTGTGTCTCCCAAACAAGTGAACTCCAACGGGTTCTTCTACGATGGTTTTCTCTCTATGCTACAAAATACAACAACAATCGCTCGTTTCCAAACTACACTACTGCAGACTCCACGTCGTAGTAGGTATTAGTACTTCAACAGCGGTAGGTTGTACCGGGATGATTCTTGAGGGCTTGCCAATCGATTTCGGCTTGTAATTTTCGCAATTCCAAATGACGGGCTTCTCGTACTTGCTTGGCCTTTTGTTTGGCCGCTCGCAAGGTACTCAAGGAGGGCAAGGCTTGGGCTACCGATGTTGTTGCTCTTGTGGTGGTTGCTGTTGTTTTGTGGACACTCGGAACCGGCGAGACCACTGCGACGGATTCCTCGCAGTCGTATTGATGTTCATGGCTGTCATCATCATCATCATCAAAGGACAGAGTGGTGGGAATGGTGGAACCGCCATCGTCTTCCATGGTGGTATTGGGGGAAATAATGGTGGAGGACACGACCGATGTCAAACCACTGCTGGACAAGGAGGCGGTCGTAGCGGTCCCATCCCGGGATGGATTGGTTTGCAACAACACGTAGGAAGACGCATGGGAGGATTTTCGAACATGCAGGGACGGCGTTTTGGTGGTGGCATACGAATACCGTTTCTTGGACGGTGGAGAATGAGATCCATCCAGAACCAAAAATCCATCGGCATCGCAGGGTGGCAAGGAAGAGGAGAATTCCGGCTGGTGTGTGTGCCGTTCCATAGCCAAAGGTTCGTGAATCGGCGGTTGTGATCGTGGCAGTGGTGGCGGCGGCGGGGGAGGTGGTGGTTGCCGTTGTCCGCAACATCGTCGACTGTTGGAGGTAACCGGAGTGGAATCGGTGGTTGTGACGGCAACGGGAGCGTGTGGCGGCGGCGGCGGCGGTGGAGTGTGGGACACTCCTCGGGTCGGATGAGGTGGTGGTCGAACCACTCCTCGTCTTGCGGAGGAGGATGGTGGCGTGACAAACGGAAGTGGTCGTCCCGGTGCTCGTGGAACCATGGGTGCTCTGTTTTCTGGTTGTCGTTCGGTATTAGTAGGATGAGGATGATCTTGTTCATCGTCACTGGCAAAAATCAGACTATTGAGATCGGGTTCTGTTTCTTGATATTCCGTGGACCCATCATAGACTTGCAATTGCGTACTGGACATGGCCGTGCAACACAACAATCGATCCAAAAAGTGACTGGCCGTTTCTTCCAGCCGCGTTTTGGTGGTTTTGGTTCGTTCCAACATGGCGTCGTGTGTGTGATGCAAAAAGGCAAGGGACGACTTTTTGATTTGTGGTCTCTGGAATCCAAGACAATGGCGGCTCTCGAGTTTGTGGATTGGTTGGAACAGACCACAGTTTCGACCACCAGGAGGAGGAGTTGTTGCGACGATGGTGGGTTGAGAGGGCGTTGATTTGGAAACACCCGCGAGCAAACGAATCGATTCCGCTTCTCACCCAGACAAGTGTTGAATTGTGACTCCTACACACACACTACTAAGTACAAGTGTTGTGAGTCGAACACAAGAGTGACAACACACAACGGGAGGGGTTGAACCACGGAGGCCAAGAGGGAGAAACTGGAGTGTCCCAAAGGGCCTTTCCAGAGGAAGACTGGTTGTGATATTCCAACTGGTGTGGTAGATTGAAGTGGTTCAACAGTACCCCAGAAGAGCAAGCCTCGACGATGCGTTCTTGTGGGAGTCTCAATCCGCAATGTACCTTTCTTTCTCTCAAGAGGACGGAGTATCGTTTCGACAGCTTAAAACGAAGTTGGAGAGCTCGACCACAAAACTGAACTGGAGTCGATTGAGAGTGTGCGGTCCCAGCAATCACAAGCAAATGGTAATAATCGAAAACTTCTCTCAACGTCGGAGCTTCCAGGCAGGCAGTACAGCGTGACTGCTACGTGTAGGGAGAAACGTACGAATGAATGTGTACGGCCCTGTTTCTGTTGCGACGAGAGAAATCGAGAGGGAGAGAGAGGCGATACATATCGCGTGAACAAAAACGGTCTCACTTTTTGCAATTTTGTTGTTGGACTGCCAATTGGAACCAATCGTGGATTATAATAGAGTGTCCCGTCTCCGAGGAATACATAGAGTGGACACGAGCTACGAAAACCTTGAGCCAACTGTCTGTACAATGGATCGTGTCTTTGAACTGCGCGACCGAAACGGATACCTATAAGCTTCCACGGGCGATTCGCGCACTTTCTTCCGTCACATACTATGTATTTGTCGCACTCTACAGGACTGGGTAC
Source organism: Epithemia pelagica (assembly GCA_946965045.2). Lineage (NCBI taxonomy): Eukaryota > Bacillariophyta > Bacillariophyceae > Surirellales > Surirellaceae > Epithemia > Epithemia pelagica. The sequence goes on from OX337237.1 coordinate 1,142,071, forward strand.
TTTGAAATAGAGCACCATGGGACCAAAGTCCCGGCAAACTCTGAATACATTCCATGGAAGTAACAATCATCGCGCCAGCCCGTGATGACTGTGAAATAGAAAGTAGAGCGAGCCAATGAATGGGCACCGAGTTGTACAGTTTACAGTAGAGTAAAATTTTGAAGCCGCGAAAACGCGACCCGCTCTTGATGGATGCCTACAAATTTTGGAGGTACCCCGGCCACTCTCCGTCAAACTGTACGTTTGGATCGTGGATCGTGGTCGTTCCGACAATGACGAACGGAAAAAATCTGGCCCTCCAAAGCCATTCTCGCCACGCGCTCCTCCATCCATCGTGCACCTTGTTTCGTTTGGTCTCTCTCTCTCTTCTTGGTTGTTGGTTCCCAAGACTTGGGTTTGGACCTGACCCAGATATTGATCGACGACTTTGGTGCCTCTCAAGGGATTGACTTGGACTGCTTTCCATAACTTAGAGCACCAAAGGAATCTCCCCTGTCACTATTTGCAAAAAAAGTGACGCGCGTCGTGAAAGACAGCTGCTGCTCATCCATCAATCCATTGCAACGGATCTCTTGTCCAGGCTCAAAGAACATCAAGACCAGCCGTTCTCCCTTTTGGCTTGTGGTGACTCCAACGACTCGAAACGGTCCCGAAGAATCTACCTAGCTTGACCTATTGTCCATCATGCCAAACTTGTTCCTTATAATGGTCTTTTACGTCTTGTTCGACGCCTTTTCCTAAAGCACCAAAACTCTTCAAGAGCCAGTACACCACTGGTCCCTGCCTCATCATGGTGTTGCCAATGGCATAGAGAGGAGTTTCTTTCGATGTGTGTGTGTACGCGCGGTATGACCCCGGGGACACGAACGTTGCATGGAGGATGGTGGTTGTTGTCGTTGTAAAGGACCACCCCGCTCTTGTCAATGCAACCGGACGCGTGGAAGGAACACGACGGAATAGTGTATAGAACTACCCGAATCTTTAGAGTGTCTATTACGGGACAAGCATACCTCTTTGTTTTCCACCTGTCTTCTACGGTCGTGGAAGGAGGACCAACTGGTCCCGTCTGTAGATTTCGGTAGGATGGATGCATCAATGGATGGAGAAGAAAGGACCTAGGTATGACTGTAGAGACGCAAAAAGGACACGAAGAATGTGATGACGAGCGAGACACAAAGTACATCTTTTATCCGCGGACCAATGCTTGGATCTCGTTCTAGGAAAAATGGTAGTTCACTCGTTACCGCTTTGTGCTGCAACGAAAAAGACGAAGGGATTTTTGTCATGATTTCGACAATCCTTTTCTCCAAGAGGGTCTCCTCTACACGCACCTGTTAGTTGCTGATGCCCCACCCAGAAGAGTTGTTGTGCATGATTGAAACTGAGATCATGGTCCACAGTCCACAGCCACGGAGCATCGCTCTACTACTATGCAAGCTATCTCGACGCTGGTCCTTTCGGGGAGGACGATAGTCGAGTCATGGAATGTGGTTTGAGCCGTGGGGGTGGGGGAGGAGGATCGCGCCATTGTGGCATCCATCGGCTCGCGCGCGATTGTTTTCTGATGGCTTGACGTCAATCAGGTGTCACGAACTCGGACACCACGCATTGAAACTCCTCATCATTATGATACGTTTATCAATTAAAGATCATTGTGAATCTTAGAATCTTTTACCGATGAGGTGTGATTGGAACCCAAACGCGAAGACGAAATTGCACACCAAAGAGAGCCAGATGTCTTGGTACGTAGGGGGCAGTAGGGAACATACGTAGTCCCAACGCTCGGGACGAATGGAGGTTCGTATTTGGAATTTGGAGTGCGAACGGGAGGTACAGTCATGAGCGCGCGCGACTCGCCATTCGCCTACAGTACCATGGCGCATCACGGTCACTCTCAAAATTTTTGTAGCATCTGCTCTCGTGATACACGTAGGTTGTCATCACAATCTCAAGTCAAACGAGAGCCGCCCAACGAAAAGGTCGTGTGGTGCTTCTTGTTTCTTGTTGTCCAGTTTGAGTGACAGCGAACGTTGGACTTGACATCTCTCGTGCTGTGTTTCGGTCTTGGCGTGTCTTTGCGGCAGTGTCTCTAATTTGGCTTGTGTGACAACCTCTCTGGAAGCTTTGTGCTCAGCTTCCTTCTCTTCTTGAATCGATCAAGTCCGTGCTGAGCGACTATTTCATTCAGTGGTCTTTCGTTTGTGACTGTCCCAACATGTCACTGTCTACCATTCTTCGGTCGTATCGGGCGCCTCATCATGAACAGGCTCCCTCTTCTCCTTCGTCGTCGTCATCGGACAAGAACCAGAATTCTAATCCCTTGTCGAAAGAAGATGCCATGGCCTGCACGCGGATACTGGAACAATGCGAAATGTTTCAAAAGGTGCCACCGGAAATGTTGACGGCAGTAGTGGCCGAAATGAGAGTTCGTCATGTCCACCAAAATGAAAAGTTTGTGCATCAAGGTGAATCCTGCGATCGCTTTTACTTGTTGGAAGAAGGTGAAATCATTCGCAAGCATTTGGACGAGAGCAGCGGCAAGACGCATGTGGTCAAATTTGCCATTAAAGCGAGTTCCATCAACACCATGCGCATCTTGTCTGGTGATACCTACCACAATACCATTAAATGCGTCAGTGAAGGTGGTTGCAAGTTGTACGAAATGAGACGCACCGATTTTATCAATTTGTTGAAACGCAATCCGGACTTGTCGGTTCACATTGCCGATGGCTTGAGTGAAGCTTTGAAGCGAGGTTCCAAAAAGTTTCAGACACCCTTGCTGCAACAACAGCAACAAGAAGTCAATGTGCCAGCTGTCGCCATTGCAGCCGGCATTGAATCCTATTATCGGAGCGCCTTGAATGCCCTCTTGAATGCGCAATTGACGGGTATCAAGGCACCTCAATTGTTCCCCAATATGCACGTTCAAGTGCCGGTCCGAATTTCCTATATTACTGGATTCAAGGGTTTGCGAGCCGCCTTGGAAAGTTGGATCGACAAGTCGGACGAGGGAGGGCCAGCGTCTCTCTTTGCATCATCATCATCCTCTTCTTCTTCATCCCCCCTGATCCATGGAGCCCGTCACGACGATCATCATTCGACCATCAATAGTACTTCGTTTCGTTTGGCCATGGCCATTGCTCCTGGTATTATCATGACACCGATTGCCAGTGTCTTGGAGGCCTCCAATGCCGGTCACATGAACTCGGAACCCCTCTTGACACGCCGTTGGATGCGAGGCTTTGTCCCCCGCATGGGTCGTGAAATTATTTTTGGATTGGGCCTGAATCAATTGAGTGATTACTTTGAAGAACGATGGTATCCCATTTTTCACGCCGACAGTACCAATCGCGACGGCATTGGCGAAACGGCCAAGAACCACAATTCTGTTTTGGCCAACGCAGCTGGCAGTTTGACGGCTGGTATCGTGGCGGGATACTTTTCGCACATTCCGCACAACATGTCCACATACAAATTGTTGGAACCGCAAAAGTCGTACGGGGAATTGTACCGCTACTTTGTGCAGCAATCCGTCCCTCCCTTTGTCCATGACACGTGTCGACACTGGTCGCCCCAGGCCAAGTCCGTGGTGGAAACCATGGCCGCCACGCTCTTTCCCCGAGGCCTCATTTTGCGCACGACGCAAATTGTCGGGTCCTTTGTCATTTTGAATGGAACCATTAATTATTTGCAAAATGTCGAAATGCAAAAGTTGCATTCCATGGCCATGGGGCATGGCAATTATTGAGGAACCAAAAGAACGAACCAGAACGATTTTGTGCGTGTGTGTGTGTGTTTGTATCAATACTATGTGAACCCTGTGGCGAGTCACGACTGTTGTAATTGGTTTGGAACGGAGAGAGGTGGTTCGGGTGTACCGGTCTAAACGAGATGCCGCCCAGGGTACCCCAAGACGAAAACTGCGGTATTGCGGACGACGACAGTTGTCCATGCCATGGTACTAGGGATTCTTACACCCATGCAAGGAAGGAATGAACCAACGATTGTAGTGCTGTCTTCTCGTTGGACCTCCAAGTCGGCATTGCGAGAGAGCACTTCTTGCAACTCCACTCCTGGGTTTTCTTCCGCTCCCTGCCACTTGCCATTCCTCGAACCAAGGATTATTATGATACCATTAGAAACAAACAGCCCATCCAGAAGACGGCTTGCGAAATATAAACAACGCTTCGAATCGGTTCCAGCCGAGTGTCCTATAAACTCTACCTAGAAAGAATACCTCCCATTTCATTGATTGAATTCTGAGGTCTAGCTTTGACAGGGACTCTTCTTCGCAGTATCAACAGAGTGTACTTATATGTGTTGTTGATAGACTTCGTGCTCGAGGACAGGACCATCATGGTGGTTTTCTGTTTTGTTGTTGTGTTGGAGACACGGGACTAAAGCGTCGAACTACTCCTAGGAGTAGTGAGCATGAAGTAGCTAGCGATTGTAGGTAGTACGGGTAGTTTGTTCGTGAGTCGGGACTGTCGTAATTCTTGGAACTGCCGCGTGCGTACGCGAGCCATTTTAACACCTCAGCGAGTAGAGGTAATAAATGTTCTTACATCATTTTTAAAATAAAGTTCTTATGCCTCGCTCGAGTTTCAAGGACACTTTTTCAGTCGCAACGAGCTGTCTGACGTAATGCGCCCTCCCAACTCCTTATCGCACGGATACCAACATTTATTATACAGGCTATTGATATTTTATTTTTGTAACGATAGAGATAGTGTGAATTTGGCAATGATCTCACTCTCACAACTTGCGCATGTGTCTTTGCTCTCATGTCTCTCCGCTCTCACGTACGTGGTGTTCTGCCATTGTATTGCTGACACAATCATCCCTCCGTTCGTCATGTTCGGCCATAGGTAATAGGTACAGCCGTTTGGTTGGACTTTGGGGAAGCGTTGGAAGACACAAGACACGGACCGGACGAAGTAACATAAGGAAACGACACCAGACCCACGTCGCTCTTGCTGTCTTCTTTCTTCTTGTTGTTTGGTGACAACCACACACACCTTTGGTGACAACCACACACCTTTTGGGACGACCACAACGGGGGGAACCCGAAACCCGAACACAAAACACAAGGGGCAATCTTCCATTCCCTTGGTCGGCGGCACGGATTCTGGATTCTGATGATTCTCTTCGCCTCTCAAGATTCTCATCAACCTCCTCAAAATCCTCCATACACCATCCAAAACAAACGGCCAAGACCGTGAATGGCTCTCGCATCCTCAACCTTTACTGGCAAAGGAAGCAAACCTTTGGTTGGGGGGACCGAGGCACTCTAGCTACCGTCTACCAAACACCCTTCATCCCTCTCGACCGCCCTTCTTGTTGTCCACAGCAGCAACCGACCAAGCAACGGGCCGCGGAGAAGCTCCGCCACGTACGCCTCAAGTTATCGGTGTTGCGTCTGTGTTTTGTGTGTGTGCAAGTCCTCACCGTCATTCGTTTTCTCTCCTCCTGGCAGTCACTCCGCCCGTAGATGGAACATGACCCCCCGTCGGGGCCCTACTCCTCCCTCTTCGCTACACCACCAGAGTACCACGTCGTTTTGTTGTTGTTGTTGCCTGTTCCTGTTTGGTATTCGCCCCTCTCGTGAGGGTTAAAGAACCAAGGCGCCCTTGCTGGACCACCCACCATGGCGCTCGACACACTGCAACGACCGGTCGTAGCAAGGCCGTCGTCCCTGATGACACAAGATGCGGTACCATCACCCAAACAATCGTCCTCGCAACCATCACCACCACCGTCGGCATTGCGTCGTCGTCCCCTGGCCAAACCCAAGCAGGTTCGAATTCAACTTCCCCCTTCCGCCTTGGCAGCAGCAGCAGCCTATCATTTGGCCGCGACCGATTGTAGTACCGATAATAATACTACGACGACAAACACCTTGGTGTGGGTCCCACCGATACGAATCCACGCCATGCGCAAACCCAAAAAACACAAACAGAAGAACAACAAGAAGAAAAAGGCTAAAAAGGACAACAAGGAGAAGGACACTATCACCCCTTCTCTTGCCAACAGTAAAAAGGACATCAACGAGAAGGACACGACCACCAACACCGCTACCAAGACGACACCGTGTGCTTTGACTCCACCCGCCAGTTGTATCCCTGGGGTGGTGGAGGAACCACCCTCCGAGACGACGAGTGGGACGACGTCCGTGGCCATTCCCATTCCTCCCTCGCCCGAGCCCCGAGCGTTTTCGGTTTCTCCATCGCCCCCACCAACCACCAGCACAATCACCACAACAACACGTGCGCCGCATCCGGTTCGCATGCCATCGGCCTGGGAACGAGATCAACGACACAAACAACAAGAGGAACAACGTTTGGCCCAGTATCGGGAACTTGTCATGTTTCACCGCATTTATCAACATCGTCGTCGTGGTCGATCGCGTCCCTTTGGGGGCGAATCGTCCCAGGACCATCACCAGGTCACTCCCCACAACCACGCTCTGCTTCGGTCCTTGATGCAGGCACAACATTCCTCCCAGCATCATCATCATCATCAACAACAACAACAACAACAACAACAACAAGCAGTGTTGCCCCCGCCACCCGCAACGGCAACCACCACACCACCACCAACCACCATGGTCCCACCTCTTTGGCCTCGTCCCCGTCGGATCCCCCCTCCTCCATCATCCACCAATAAGAATCATCGAGCACCGGCTCCCCTTCCCTCGGTGGTATGGGTCGATCCGCCCCATTCCACCACCGATCCGGATCCCGGAACGACACCACTTGGGGCCGACACGAGTATTTCCACCACCACGCCGAATCGCATCCCCACCGCGAATACCACTCGCATCACTGCTGTGCCCCATTCGATGACTTGCGACACGGGCACGGACCATGGTCCCCCCGGCAAGTACCAAAATATCTTGTCCATTCCCTCCGTGCCCTCCTGCTCCACACGGGCGACCTCAACAGCTACTGGTTCCATTTCGGCAACGACAACAACGGCGGGATGGGGCCCCGTACTGGCGCACCCCTCGCTTCCTCCCGTTTCGTGGACCACCACTGGGGCATCTGGAACGACGACCATGGCCAATCCCAACCATTCGTGGAGGACGTCATCGTCGTCGTTGACGGTTCCCTGGACACCCAGTGGATACGAAATTACCACGGCACCAACCAGTTTGGTGTATTCCGAATTGGATGGTGTCTTTCAGTTGGACTTGTAGTAGTAGTAGAAGTGGCGTGTTCAAAGAAACGAGGACGAGTGGACGCATCCGTTTCATCATCATCATCATCATCATCATCATCATCACAGGATCATGATTACACATTTTTCGTTCTCGATTTTGTGGCCCGTTTTTTGTTTTACATGTTTGGCGTTTGGGAATCTACACGACCGTCGACCCTTGATGGTCCTTCCCACATGACGCATCCTCCGGATTGAGAGAGAGACAAGACCGTTTTTGGCTAGCTAGCTAGCTATATCTATACAACGATTCCTCCAAGCAAGATTGCATACTAACAACTAAAGGCACTATTCATTCAATGTTGCTCCAACAACAACAAAATAGATTGAATGAATCCTCCGTTTGGGCAGGAGAACTACCCCCAAGAGTCGTTGTTGTTGCTTTCGTGTTCCATATCGTCTGGGGGAATAGTGTCCGTCTTCAAAAGCATGGCATCTCTTGGACGCCTTTGCCGTAGGTATAGAGAGAATGAGTCTCCTTGCGCTAGGAGTACTATGGTCGTATCAATGGGAATTCTCCAATTGTCGGAGAACAAATGCTTTCAAGAGAATGCGTGTATACTAATAGTAACTAATAGTAGCTCTGGGATATATATGTATCATGACTGGTTCTTTACTTTTGTGGTTGTGATCTCATCATCATCATCATCATCATGAGTCTTTGGTGGGTGATGGAAGGACCCAACAGGCGGCATGATTCCATCCCGCACTGACTCGTACGACTGGTTTGGTATCCTGAGCAAGGTTTGATGTTGTAAAGTCCATGGGAATGCGAGTGGCTTGATGCAATCGGGAAATGGTGGATCCCTGTCCCAAGACACCATTGGTTTTGACGGAACTATTGGTCGTGGTCGTTGTACTTCGACCACTGGCCCCTCGTCGTCGTGGGGCAATGCCCCACGAATAGACATGACCCTCGTGATCGACCGCCAAGGTATAATCTTCGCCACACGCCACTTGGACCATGTTGGACAGGTTGGTCGTCGTGGTTGTCGAGTCCTTGTTGGTCTTGTCGTCATGGTCGTCGGTTCCGTCCACAACAAAGGGTACGGGTGTGGGATCGTAATGCAAGGACATGCCCCAATAATAGGCCTGTCCTTGTGCCGTCAAACAGGCGGCATGGGAATGTCCGGCATGCATTTGGACAATGCGTTGATTGGATCCTTGTCCCACCCATTCATCCGTCGGTACCGGTTCGGGTACCGCTTGCATGGCATAAATATCCACGGCCAAGCCCAATCCGGTGCCCAATTGACCCTTGTGATTGCGACCCCACGAATACAGGACGCCTTGTTCCGTCAAGGCCAGAGTAAAGGATTTGCCCGTGGAAAGGGACGTGACACGACTGGCGGTGGTCAAGACTTCGACGGGTTCCAAATACAATTGATCGGTGGTTTCAAAATTGCCCAATCGACCATAGGAACCGGCACCGGTCGTCAAGACTTCTCCTTCGGTCGTCAAGACAGTCATGTGCAATTCTCCCACCTGTACTTGATCGACCAAACATCCATCTTCCACCAAGGATTCGACCAAGGTGGGCGTCAGCAATCGATTGGTACTGGCATTGGTCGTCGTAGTATTCGAGGCATCCGACAGGGTTCCTCCCTGTCCCAACCATCCCATTCCCGTCGTAAAGGCCGATCCTCCAAATCCCATGGTATACAAATCGCCTTGCGTATCCACCACGGCCGCACTGTGCACCCCAAAACTCACTTGCCGAATGCCCGTCCCATGCGGCAATTCCAACCGGGTCGGTTCCGTGACGGGATTGGCATGACCCACTCCCAATTGTCCATGCTTGTTGTCTCCCATGACAAAGCACTGGCCATTGGTAAAGAGCCAGGCCGTTTCCGTGGGACCACATACCACGTCGCACAAGGTACTCCCATCCGTGGGCACCCACGACGACTGCCGTGTCCAATCCACCGCCGTGGGCACCGTCAGGACTGATTCCGAGGCATGACTGTCCGGCTTGAGCAATTTGGTATTGCCATCGTCCATCCCCCACATGTACAACCGGGGTTGTTGTTCGGCAGCAGCATCAGTGGGTGCGGAGGATTCGGTGGCGGCTGCTGTCGCCGACGAAAAGGTACGACGCGGGAATCCGTCTGGTCCCACACCACGAAACAGAGTGCATTGTGATGATGGTGGTTGTGGTGCCAGAAGAGTCCCCATTCGGGGTCTCCACGAAACGGCGGCTCGTCCATAATGCTTCATCCGACAACTGGAATGATACGTTCGGGCGAGACACGACAGTTTGTTGCTTCTTCTTGGTATGGCAGGACTGCGACCACTCCCAAACAGTGTCGTGGAACCCGTGGACCACACGAGACGCGAGGAGGATGAAGACGACGACGACAACAACGACGACGACATGGTGGGAGAATCCAATCAAGAAGAACTGGAATTGTGTGTGTCGGAGAGAGAGCAACAAGACAAGTCTTTTCTTGTGTGATCCAAACTGGAGTCTTGGTGGTTGTTGCTGCTGACTGTGCTAGCGGTAACTGTTGAATGCTTGTCTCGCAGTCGATGATCCGATTCGGAGACCAAACGAAAAGGAAGGGAGCAACAGAGGAAGATCCAAATCTCTGTTCTTTGTGTGTCTCATGGTCTCGATCGTCGTGGTCTGTCCGCTGCCAGCTAGGAGTAATAGAGGACCTATGTGTCCATACGACTCTATCGTCTATTGAGTTGATCGAGAGTATAGCTTCGTCGCTTTGTGTGTTTAGAAAAGATTGGCAAACTCAGGGCTACTAAGGGCAAACCACAAACAATGGCTCCTCCCAGGGACCGTTGTTTCGGGGAAGATGGACTAGAGTGACGATTCAACAGATTCTTGAGACAAGAATTATGGCTGTCTTCGAATGTAATCAAGAGAGTGTATGCTGTCCTCCTCCAATGAGAGAAATAATGTGGGTTGTGTGGAATTCCTATCGATGCTATGGTTTGTTCGATTGCTTTTCACTTCACTTCTTATTTTGTTTTGGTTATAACTACTAAATGGGGTAAATCTCGTTTCGTTTGTCAATCTTTTTCACATGCAATGTCGTTCTTTCGTTTTTGTTTTTTTCAATATCAATTTTTGGTTTCGTTTCAATATCATTTTCATTTCATTTCTTTCATCATTATCATCTTCATTTCTTTCATCATTATCATTTTCATTTCATTCATCAGTTTCATTTCATTTCTTTCGAATGTGTCAGTGGCAGCCCATTTCTGAGTCTCACTGTGAGTCTGCTGCTGCTTAGAGGTGCAAGCTGCTTCCAAAACTTCCCAAGGTACCGCTTCCCACACAGGGTCCACAGTAATCCTTGGTGTAAAAGCGCAAGACTTCACTATCGGCTTCGGGGATACAAAAGGTTTGATATCCCAAACGAGCACTGAAATGGCACACATGGACAAAGTCCGCACCACCTTCGCAAGGAAAGTCGCGGGCCAAACAATAGTACGTTTCCGTATTGGGTTCGCTGACGGGAGCGGGCATGGTCGGAGCGGAATCGCCGTCGTCGTCGGACGCCAAGAGACGCGAATGAGTACATTGGTCGACGAGGGCATCGCTCAAAATAGCAAACCAATCGGGATTGGTTTTCGTGTACACCAAGGAAATCACAACACCGATTTCGGAGTCATGGTCCACGGGGAAGGAGATGGAAATCTTAAAGGCAGTCAATCTATTGGCAATGTCTCCGCCTTGGAAGGTCACAAAGACTCCAAAACCGCCGCCTCCCACGCGATGATCCACTTCACTGACTTCTGTTCCCAACTTCAATCCAAACATCTCGTCATTCACCTACAAACAAACAAAAAGTCAATTCAAAACGACGGGTGAGTCCAATCTCCCTCTCACACACAAACTATACACGACACGACACACATCCACCATCCCTCCAAACGCCGACACTCTACTTACACCCAAATCCAATGGGACATTGGATCCCTCGACGGCCAGCAGAATATCAAACCTGGCAATACCGTGTACGTCACCCATCCAGACATTCTTGCTGATCGAGCCGCCGTCATCCATTCCAAAGCGTCCCAAGGAATGCGTGTACGTTTTACTTCCCACATCCATACCGATTGGGTATGTCGTAGCCAAGGTCCAACCGTGTTCGTTGGAAACCGATTCAAAGGTATGTTCCTGCACATCATCCGAGCAACTCGAGTAGGCTTTGAGCACCATATTCGAAATACCAAAGTCGGCATGCGAAGCCAAGAAACCAAACGTGAGTCTACCCACGAAAGCGTATTGGGCAACAGGAATGACAATGGTCAAATGATTCTCCGTGAGAGAAGACGAGAAGATGCCAAACTTGAGATGTTCCGGGTGTTCCCAAAAAACTCCAAAGTCCGTCAGGCTGCTGTCCAACTCAAACAGAGGGCCATAGAGGTCGTTTCCAATACGGAAGCTTAGCTTTCCAATGGAATCTGCTGTCAACTCATGCAAATCAAGTTTCAGCTCCAAATGCAACGCGGAAGAGGGTACTTTGATCGTCGTGGAAACTTCAATTTCATTCTTAATCTTCAATACATGTTGACCATTAAAGGTCTCTTCAGTTGCAAAGAGCAAAGAATCAACGGGTAGGATGTTCCAATCAGGATGATCGAGAGTTGGGCAGTCTGGTGTACACGGAATGTTGAAATGTACTTTGATACCGTATCCACCCGCTTGTTTCTCGTGTTTCTCGGCACACTCCGAAGGCAGATCATCCTTGTACATTTCCGAAAAGAACTCATCAAAAACATAAACATCTCCTGAAGCAACTCCTCCCACACATTGCACGACAAATGGCTGAGGCAAGTCTCCAGATGGGATGCCGTAGAATCCGGGGCACTCTTCGTCATGATTTACGAGCACCTGGCAAACATTGTCCGTCCAGATTTGTCTCACTGAAATAGTAACGTTGTCAGCTGTGACTGTGTCAATAACGATAACGTCGTTATAGTCAGCAGGTGTCGTAACCGGTGTAACTGGGCATGAATCACACATGGCATAGACTTCAACGTCTGTTGCAAACACTGTATCCTTGAAAGATTGGAACCCAAGCTTGAAGACTTCACTAAAGCTGGTAGGAGGTACAACCACTTTGACCCTGCACATGCCATTTGAGGGACAGGTCACGCTCACTTGAATGCCTTTGTGTAGCATATGCAAGTCATCTTTCTCGCTGGGACTGAAGTGTCCCAGGTTCAGGCCAAGGTCGTCACCGACCAAGACGACCAGTTCACCTGCATTCTCCTCGTTCACAACAAACTCAGCAACGACTGTGCCTGTACCTTCGGGCAATATATACGATTTAACAGTTGTGTTGACGCCATGTTCTTTTTCTTCGAAGAAATTCCACCCAAAAGTTGTTTTCGTAACAACTGTGTCGCATACATCCATTACTGGAGCACACTGGGGTGGTCCATACGAGCAAGGAACAAGGAAGGTGTACTTGTTCCCTTGGACATCTCCGACCTCACAAGATGTCGGGAAATCGGCTAAACCGTCCTCCATAAATTCAGGATCATGAACCCAAACTGAAATAGTTGCCATGCCGTCAAAGCATTGGGCTGTGTGCAATCTTGTGTCACCCGCATCCAAGCTATGATGAGGTTCACAATTGGTATACGTCTCAACATCAGGGAGTTTTGAGGCGATTGACAAAACACACAAGGTATCGTTCTTGAATGCTTGAATCACCTCGACAGTGACGAACGTCTCGTTCAGTGAAACAATTGAAACGGGAAGGAAATCCAGAGGGAACGTGTACGGTTCCTCCGCAGTTACTTCGATCGCTGGACAAGATGTCGGGCTTGACGTCGGAGTTTCGGTAGGACCAAATGTAGGACCCATGGTTGGGCCTGCCGTAGGACCCATAGTTGGGCCTGCCGTAGGACCCATAGTTGGGCCTGCCGTAGGACCCATGGTCGGGCCTGCCGAAGGACTTGTCGTAGGACCCATTGTTGGGCCTGCCGTAGGACCCATTGTTGGGACGGATGTTGGACTCGCTGTCGGAGCACTACACATGGCATAGACTTCAACGTCTGTTGCAAACACTGTATCCTTGAAAGATTGGAACCCAAGCTTGAAGACTTCACTAAAGCTGGTAGGAGGTACAACCACTTTGATCCTGCACATGCCATTTGAGGGACAGGTCACGCTCACTTGAATGCCTTTGTGTAGCATATGCAAGTCATCTTTCTCGCTGGGACTGAAGTGTCCCAGGTTCAGGCCAAGGTCGTCACCGACCAGGACGACCAGTTCACCTGCATTCTCCTCGTTCACAACAAACTCAGCAACGACTGTGCCTGTACCTTCGGGCAATATATACGATTTAACAGTTGTGTTGACGCCATGTTCTTTTTCTTCGAAGAAATTCCACCCAAAAGTTGTTTTCGTAACAACTGTGTCGCATACATCCATTACTGGAGCACACTGGGGTGGTCCATACGAGCAAGGAACAAGGAAGGTGTACTTGTTCCCTTGGACATCTCCGACCTCACAAGATGTCGGGAAATCGGCTAAACCGTCCTCCATAAGTTCAGGATCATGAACCCAAACTGAAATAGTTGCCATGCCGTCAAAGCATTGGGCTGTGTGCAATCTTGTGTCACCCGCATCCAAGCTATGATGAGGTTCACAATTGGTATACGTCTCAACATCAGGGAGTTTTGAGGCGATTGACAAAACACACAAGGTATCGTTCTTGAATGCTTGAATCACCTCGACAGTGACGAACGTCTCGTTCAGTGAAACAATTGAAACGGGAAGGAAATCCAGAGGGAACGTGTACGGTTCCTCCGCAGTTACTTCGATCTCTGGACAAGATGTCGGGCTTGACGTCGGAGTTTCGGTAGGACCAAATGTAGGACCCATGGTTGGGCCTGCCGTAGGACCCATAGTTGGGCCTGCCGTAGGACCCATGGTCGGGCCTGCCGTAGGACTTGTCGTAGGACCCATTGTTGGGCCTGCCGTAGGACCCATTGTTGGGACGGATGTTGGACTCGCTGTCGGAGCACTCATGGGCGAGGCCGTTGGGCCAGCGGTTGGACCTCCGGTTGGTAGTGAAGTGGGAGGAGATGTGGGAGCTTCGAACGGGGAAGTAGTTGGACTGCTGGTTGTGCTTGATGGATCAATGTCATCCGGCGTCGGTTCATTCGTCGGGACTGTGGTAGGGACCATTGTCGGGTTACTTGTTGAGACAACCGGAGAACTAGTTGGAATTTCATCATCACAAAGAATGTACGCTGTCACATGAGCAAGCCCGGCACTTTTACCCGTAAGATCTCCATCGTAGTTACGAATGTAAAGCCCGAAAGTAAAGGAGCCACTCTTGAAGACGACGTTGGGGACGATAAGGGTAACTTTCATTTCTCTCATGTGGTTCATGTCGCTGTTATCATCGCCATGGTTCATATGGTTGATTTCATCGCCATGGTTCATATGGTTGTTTCCGTCACCATGGCTCATATGCTTGTTTCCATCGCCATGGTTATGCTCTACAGGCTCCGCAGGTTCAACAGGCTCAACAGTCACCCAAACAGCAACGGTTTCGTCTTTACTCCTGGCAAACCTTGGCTCAGGCATCAGATCGAGTTGAAAAACGAAATTGCCCACACGCGCAAGAATCTCATCAGGTCTGCCATGAGATGGATAAAAGACAGTGAAAGTCATTTTCATGGATTCAATTCCTTCTGGAGCAGGGTAGTCTCGGTATGTTTCGGGAGAGTGCTTATCAAGGAGCAAAAAGCTACCAGTTTCAAGTCTTCCGCCTTTGAACGGACCGACCGTAGTCTCCAAATGATCATGGATGCTTTTGGGTGTATAGTCAACACAATTTTCTTGCATAGGAACTGGACAATCAGGATTAGGACCAAGACATGGGATACGATACTTGTATGCTTCAGTGGGTAAGTCTGGAGCAATGAGGTTACATTCGTCTGGTATATCGAGATGATCTGGAAGTAAACCAGAAACTTCGTCACGGATAAAAAGCTTAATGATGACTTCACCATCCTTGCATTTCGCATTGAATTCATCACTCTTCCAACCAAAGTTCACATTTCTCTTATCCGGGCAAACATACTCGTCATCCCCTTCATGAAAGTGAACTGCCAGTTCACAAAGAGAAATATCATTCCATGGTTGCCTCACAGTAAAAGTGACGGTGTCATTGCCAACGCTTAACACTTCGATCGGATTCTCCCGTGGAGGTGACGTGTAATTGTAGTCGATTAATTCCGCTTCATACAACGGACAGGCGGTCGGGGAAGATGTTGGAACCTGCGTAGGCGATTCCGTTGGTGTGGCTGTAGGAGTTGAAGTTGGACCCGCGGTTGGTGTGGCTGTAGGAGACGAAGTTGGACCTGAAGTCGGAACGCCAGTCGGAGAAGCTGTGGGGTTTCCAGTAGGCATCGACGTCGGTGGTTCAGTTGTTGGGTAAAGCTGTGCGTTCCCTTTGCCTGAGGGAGCAGGGGAACTGTCGTCACAGTAATAAATGCTGTCGAGGGCTGCACCTCCGTACAGCTTCACCTCAACTACAGTAACATGTCGTAAATCAATATGGATCTTACCATCTCCCTCTCTCGTAAAATTCGTGATTGTGCCATCCACTTGAGTCACGACAACTTCCACTTTTTCCGAGACATCCACAACTTCAACGTATTCGATAACATCAATAACTGGATCATTCGTGATTGTAATAACACCATTATCCTTGCGACTACCGTTTTCTTGAACAGTAGCAACAAAACCACCGTCTGCCCCTTCTTCCGCGATGGGGACTCGATGTTTGCCATTTGTTGTCATCTGGAGATCCAAACCCCAAATGACATCTCCTGCTTCAGTGTCCTTTACCTCCGTGGCATTTTTGGATGGGTTAGACTTTGTCGTCATCGAAAAGTCCTCCCTCTTCGAGTCAACACAAAACATAGTGGGAGAGGCAGTCGGAACCTCTGTTGGGCTTTGTGTAGGGCTTGATGTGGGTTCAGAGGTCGGCGATTCCGTTGGAGACGAAGTCGGACCACTAGTCGGAGGCGAAGTAGGACTTGCCGTAGGACCATCAGTCGGAGACTCAGTTGGGAGCGATGTAGGACCAACAGTTGGAGGGGAAGTTGGACTTGCCGTAGGACCATCAGTCGGTGGCTCAGTTGGAGACGAAGTCGGACCACCAGTGGGGGGCGAAGTAGGACTTGCCGTGGGACCATCGGTCGGTGGTTCAGTTGGAGACGAAGTCGGACCGCCTGTAGGGGGCGAAGTAGGACTTGCCGTAGGACCATCAGTAGGGGGCGAAGTAGGACTTGCCGTCGGACCATCAGTCGGAGGTTCGGTCGGAGACGAGGTCGGACCACCAGTAGGTGGCGAAGTAGGACTTGCCGTGGGACCATCTGTCGGTGGCTCAGTTGGAGACGAAGTCGGACCACCTGTAGGGGGCGAAGTAGGACTTGCCGTGGGACCATCGGTCGGCGATTCCGTTGGAGACGAAGTCGGACCACTAGTCGGAGGCGAAGTAGGACTTGCCGTGGGACCATCGGTCGGTGGCTCAGTTGGAGACGAAGTCGGACCGCCTGTAGGGGGCGAAGTAGGACTTGCCGTGGGACCATCGGTCGGTGGTTCCGTAGGGGACGAAGTCGGACTACCAGTGGGGGGCGAAGTAGGACTTGCCGTAGGACCATCAGTCGGAGGTTCGGTCGGAGACGAAGTCGGACCACCAGTGGGGGGCGAAGTAGGACCTGCAGTGGGACGAGAAGTGGGTGGGCTCGTGGGAGAGGCAGTGGGTGGTGATGTGGGACCTTTCGTGACTTCATTCGGCTCTATGATAGTTGGTCCTCCTGTGGGTGGCCCAGTGGGTGTCAGTGTCGGACCACTGGTTGGGCTTAGGGTGGGGTTTGCAGAGGGAGACATCGTCGGATTCGAGGTGGGACCATCAGTGGGTTGTCCAGTTGGCGGAGATGTCGGACTTGCAGTTGGACCATCGGTAGGTGGCTCAGTTGAAGACGAAGTCGGACCACCCGTAGGAGGCGAAGTGGGAATTGCAGTGGGCCCATCGGTTGGGGGTTCTGTCGGAGACGACGTCGGCCCACCAGTGGGGGGTGAAGTAGGACTTGCCGTGGGACCATCAGTTGGGGGTTCCGTCGGAGACGCAGTCGGACCACCAGTAGGGAGCGAAGTAGGACCTGCAGTAGGACCATCAGTCGGCGGCTCAGTTGGAGACGAAGTCGGACCATCAGTTGGAGGCGAAGTAGGACTTGCCGTAGGACCATCGGTGGGTGGCTCAGTTGGAGAAGAAGTCGGACCACCAGTTGGAGGTGAAGTAGGACCTGCAGTAGGACCATCGGTCGGTGTTTCTGTCGGAGACGACGTCGGACCACCAGTTGGAGAGGAGGTAGGACTTTCCGTGGGCCCATCGGTTGGGGGTTCTGTCGGAGACGAAGTCGGCCCACCAGTTGGAGAGGAGGTAGGACTTGCCGTAGGCCCATCGGTTGGGGGTTCTGTCGGAGACGAAGTCGGACCACCAGTTGGGGAGGAAGTAGGACTTGCCGTAGGCCCATCGGTTGGGGTTTCCGTCGGAGAGGTAGTCGGACCACCCGTTGGAGGGGACGTTGGACTTGCCGTGGGGCCATCAGTCGGCGAATCAGTTGGAGACGAGGTCGGACCACCAGTTGGAGGCGAAGTAGGACTTGCCGTAGGACCATCGGTGGGTGGCTCTGTAGGAGACGCAGTCGGACCACCAGATGGAGGCGACGTAGGACTTGCCGTAGGACCATTGGTCGGTGGCTCAGTTGGAGACGAAGTCGGACCACCCGTTGGACGGGAAGTTGGGCTTGCCGTAGGACCATCAGTCGGTGGCTCAGTTGGAGAAGAAGTCGGACCACTTGTGGGCGAAGAGGTAGGATTTGCCGTCAGATCTTCCGGAGAACCATCGCCGCCGCCAATTGGAGGTGTTGGTTGGGACGTGGGCGAGATGGTTGGTCCTGATGAAGGTGGCTGAGTGGGAGGTGATGTCGGACCTGACGTCGGTGCTGATGTAGGTCCCGCGGTGGGACTGTCCGTCGGTGACGCTGTTGGCCCACTGGTTGGGCCGGCAGTAGGCGACGAGGTCGGACCTTCCGTAGGACCGTCGGTCGGTGACGCTGTTGGCCCACTGGTTGGGCCCGCAGTAGGAGTTGAAGTAGGACCTGCAGTGGGAGCGCCCGTTGGTGACGCTGTTGGCCTACTGGTTGGGCCGGCAGTAGGAGATGAAGTAGGACCTGCAGTGGGACCCGCCG
This sequence comes from Epithemia pelagica, assembly GCA_946965045.2. Classification (NCBI taxonomy): domain Eukaryota; phylum Bacillariophyta; class Bacillariophyceae; order Surirellales; family Surirellaceae; genus Epithemia; species Epithemia pelagica. The sequence continues at coordinate 1,160,539 of OX337237.1, forward strand.
TCGGTGACGCTGTTGGCCCACTGGTTGGGCCGGCAGAAGGAGATGAAGTAGGACCTGCAGTGGGACCCGCCGTCGGTGACGCTGTAGGCCCACCGGTTGGGCCGGCAGTAGGAGATGAAGTAGGACCTCCAGTGGGACCGGCCGTCGGTGACACTGTGGGCCCACCTGTTGGGCCCACAGTAGGAGATGAAGAAGGACCTGCAGTGGGACCCGCCGTCGGTGACGCTGTGGGTCCACCGGTTGGGCCGGCAGTTGGAGAGGAAGTAGGACCTGCAGTGGGACCCGCCGTCGGTGACGCTGTAGGCCCACCGGTTGGGCCGGCAGTAGGAGAGGAAGTAGGACCTGCAGTGGGACCGGCCGTCGGTGATGCTGTAGGCCCACCGGTTGGGCCGGCAGTAGGAGAGGAAGTAGGACCTGCAGTGGGACCCGCCGTCGGTGACGCTGTGGGTCCACCAGTTGGGCCCGCAGTAGGAGATGAAGTAGGTTCTTCCTCTTCAGTCCCTCCTGCTGGAGGGTTAGGAGAAAGCGTTGGACTTCCTGTGGAGTCTGCTTCGGTGGGAGATGATGTTGGGCCAGACGTCGGTGCCGCTGTGGGGCCTCCGGTTGGACTGTCGGTTGGTGACGCTGTTGGGCCACCGGTTGGGCCCGCAGTAGGGGATGAAGTAGGACCTGCAGTGGGACCGTCCGTCGGTGACGCTGTGGGCCCACCGGTTGGACCAGCGGTAGGCGTAGAAGTAGGACCTCCAGTGGGACCCGCCGTCGGTGACGCTGTGGGCCCACCGGTTGGGCCCGCAGTAGGAGATGAAGTAGGACCTGCAGTGGGGCCCGCCGTCGGTGACGCTGTTGGGCCACTGGTTGGGCCCGCAGTAGGAGATGAAGTAGGACCTTCAGTGGGACCGTCCGTCGGTGACGCTGTGGGCCCACCAGTTGGGCCAGCGGTAGGCGTAGAAGTAGGACCTCCAGTGGGACCTGCCGTCGGTGAGGCTGTCGGCCCACCGGTTGGGCCAGCTGTAGGTGATGAAGTAGGACCTTCAGTGGGACCCGCCGTCGGTGACGCTGTCGGGCCACCGGTTGGGCCCGCAGTAGGAGCTGAAGTAGGACCTGCAGTGGGACCGGCCGTCGGTGACGCTGTAGGCCCACCTGTTGGGCCGGCAGTAGGAGATGAAGTAGGACCAGCAGTGGGACCGGCCGTCGGTGACGCTGTAGGCCCACCTGTTGGGCCGGCAGTAGGAGATGAAGTAGGACCAGCAGTGGGACCTGCCGTCGGTGACGCTGTTGGGCCACTGGTTGGGCCCGCAGTAGGAGATGAAGTAGGTTCTTCCTCTTCAGTCCCTCCCGTTGGAGAGTTAGGAGAAAGTGTAGGACTTTCTGTAGGCTCGGGATGACAAAGACATGGCACTTTTGCCTCATACTTGCATCCGAAATACGTTTCGGATCGACTCATAGACTTGGTGCAGTCGTCCTGGATTTCGTCCTCTAGTGAAATATGTCTTTCATGTTCAATATAAATTGCGATCGTTGCAAACCCATCCTCACATTGTATCGTGAAATGTGTTTCGCTACGGGCTTCTGTACCAAAGCCCCCTTCAGGAATCATGCACTTAACATCACCTCCTTCCTCTGTATACTCCTTGTAAAAAACAGCCACCTTTTGGAGGTCTTCCAAAGTAAACAATTGAGCGACTTTGAGGGTCACACTCTTATCTGTCTTCGCGATTTCCGTAACTGGGTCACCTTGGAACGGAATGGTTCCATCGCCAGGACATCCTTCGCAGTTGGCCACCAACCGAGTCGCCCAATCCTCGTCTTTGTCCTCGCAGGATGTAGGTGCCGAAGTTGGAGCAAGGGTTGTCGGTCCCTCAGTAGGTTCAGGTCCCACAGTCGGTTCCATAGAAGGAAGTGAACTCGGACTTGAAGTGGGTTCTGCATAACACTTACAAGGGACAGCAGTCTCGTACTTGCATGCGAAAAATCTTTTCTGGCCTACAGGCTTTTCAGCAGCAAATTCCCTGGTGCAGGTGTCGTTCATCTCGTCCACGGTTGTAATATGACTCTCTTGTTCGATGTAAACCCACATCCTTGCAAATCCATCTACACACTGAACGTCGAATTGCGAGGAATTATTTGGGACCTTCAATGACTCAACAGACCTGCACACTGGATTTCCTTCCGTGTCTGTATATGACACGGCAATTCCCCACAACCTTTCATTCGAAAACGTTTGTGTGATGTTGAGTTTCGCAAATTCATTTGTCCTGGCGATTTCCGTGACTGGTTCGCCTAGGATCTGGGTGTTTGCATCTCCAGGACATCCGGTGCAGTTGGCCACCAAACGAGTCGCCCAATCCTCGTCTTTGTCCTCGCAAAATGTGGGTGACGAAGTTGGAGCAAGGGTTGTCGGTCCCTCAGTAGGTTCAGGTCCCACAGTCGGTTCCATAGAAGGAAGTGAACTCGGACTTGAAGTGGGTTCTGCATAACACTTACAAGGGACAGCAGTCTCGTACTTGCATGCGAAAAATCTTTTCTGGCCTACAGGCTTTTCAGCAGCAAATTCCCTGGTGCAGGTGTCGTTCATCTCGTCCACGGTTGTAATATGACTCTCTTGTTCGATGTAAACCCACATCCTTGCAAATCCATCTACACACTGAACGTCGAATTGCGAGGAATTATTTGGGACCTTCAATGACTCAACAGACCTGCACACTGGATTTCCTTCCGTGTCTGTATATGACACGGCAATTCCCCACAACCTTTCATTCGAAAACGTTTGTGTGATGTTGAGTTTCGCAAATTCATTTGTCCTGGCGATTTCCGTGACTGGTTCGCCTAGGATCTGGGTGTTTGCATCTCCAGGACATCCGGTGCAGTTGGCCACCAAACGAGTCGCCCAATCCTCGTCTTTGTCCTCGCAAAATGTGGGTGACGAAGTTGGAGCAAGGGCTGTCGGTCCCTCGGTAGGTTCAGGTCCCATAGAAGGTTCCATGGAAGGAAGTGCACTCGGTACATTGGTTTCCTCATCAGATGGACTACCGCCGGTGCCAGTGCACGTGCCGTTGACAACGCATACAGAAATTTGTGTGACGAGAAAACTTGAACGGAAAATCCCCCAATTGGCTTTGCCCCATCCATTTTCTCCCCTGGTGAAACCCCAACAACAACATGTGAATACGACGTTTTGTCCAAGCGTCATCAAAATCGTTCTCAATCAGTCGTCCACTTACCAATTAAAAGATGTGAATTTGGCCGGTGAAAAAGCACCGTGCTCCAAGGACAACTGTGACAAAAACCAACCATTCGTATTTAACCTCAGCTCAACCCCAACCAAATCGGCACCCTCCGTAAAACGTTTTATGATTTTAAGAATGAGCTGTATTTAAATATGAGATGTGTGAGAATGTGGGTGATCAAAAAAAGAGAGAAGACGGGAAAGATTCTTACCGGGTCGTCGTCATCGCCGAAGAAGTTAGGCCTACAGAAAAATTTGTTTTTACTCAAACCATCACCAATCATATACCCATTGTCTGGGTCATGTTTATCAAATCTGCAAATGAAGTGTTTTCCAGGAATTGGACAATCGGCATCTGTTTTAAGGGCAGAATCCGTTTCTGTCATGTTTTGCTCTCCAACTACACAGCCGTTTCCAGATTTGCTGTCGTCCTCACTTGGTGATGCGCCAGGAGGAGTGGCAGGTTCCATGGAAGGCGAAGCACTGGGCGAAACAGAAGGAGTCTCACTAGGTGACATGGACGGGAGCGAACTCGGTTCGGGAGTCTCACTGATAGAGCTTCCACTCGCAGCGGGAGGAACACCTCTATCTTGGGGCAAGGGCTCGGGAACCGAAGGTGGAGCAGAAGGGCTAGCACTCGGCAACGCCGAAGGTTCCGACGATGGCGCTTGACTCGGTTCCTCGCTGAATCCACGTCTCACTCCGCTACAGGTGGCGTTCACGATACACATGGAAATCTTCGCAATGGGTAATCCGGAGCTTGTATTAAACGTTCCAATGGAAGCCCGTCCCCATCCGTTGTAACCCCTATCATTTAATGAAAATCCAAGTTAGAAACTGACTCATACAATCCAACAAAATATACAAGTGTTGCTCTTGTCCAGTACTCAATCGACGTACCAGTGATAATAGGTCGTCTTATCTTCTGTATCCCAAACATTCACGGCTGAAAAGAGCCATCCATTGGATCGAGAAATGGCTTGAAATCCATTAACTTTACCTTCAGACCCGTACGTTTCCACAATCTTGACTTTTGTCTGTGTATTCCAAGAGAGGGTTAAAGCAAGACGGAAACATCAAAATGTGTAAGTCTTTTGTGGGTATGGGTGTATCAGTCATTGTCAAGCGAGAGTGTGTCATTGATATACGTACGATTCTTTCGGGATCCGCATCAGAGGGCAAACAATTGAGTTTTTTACCACTCCCAAGTTCCAAGTTAGTTTGGACGTCGTCGAGGAAGAGGTAACCGCCGTCGGGGGTTCTTCCTTCGGCGTCAAGGTAGTCTTCACCAACACAGAGGAAATGAGTGTTTTGGGGACACTCGGCACGAGTAGTGAGCTGTACATTGTGCAGAATTTCGTCGTCCTTGGCAGGATTCCCCCAAACGCAAGCTTCCCAATTTTTATCATCTTCCTCGCTTTCGGACGTGTCAGGCACCTTGGAGGGTGATTTGGAGGGTGATTCGGAGGGCACGGAGGATTCGCAGCCACAGGCAATGCGTACACGGTAATAACAACGGCCGGCAAAATCGTCCTCCAAAAGAGAGGCATCATCGCCGGCATTCTCCACACACGTGTCGGGGACTTGCACAGTGTTATTCCCAAAGACATCAATCTTCTCCTCGTGTCCAGTGTAGATACGAACTTCCGCATATCCCGAGCTGTCACAATCGGCTGTGAACTCCAAAGTAGCACCAAAGTCACCATCAATATCCTATTCACGCAAATAAATCAACAAGAAGGAGGATTGCAAATTCAAATAGTGAGAACAGGCCTTTTCAGACAAAGAAAGGAACACTACACATCGGGAAGTTTTACGAGTCTCGTACCACTTCGGCATTGAGCTTGTGATTGGTAATACCATAGACACACCTGTTTGGAAGAAACAATTGGGTGAGACACACTAGTGTTTTGGACCACGTCGTCTCAAGAACGCTGACACAATATGACATACCACCACGCAATATTGTCACCAGCTCCGGCGTTCGGTACTTGGGCAAACCTCTGACTAATCCGGAGTTTGATGGTGTGGGCCTCGCGACTCCCAAGCACTTCCACTGGATCGCCAAATTTCTCCACAATGTAATCCCAATCCAAACACCTGTGGAATTAATGGAACGTGAAGATCGACGGGAACAAGTACAAACAGTTTGTGAGAAACCACACCTTTACATCCTGCACGTGGTAAAACCACGAGGATAGATCCACACATGTCTCTACGTACTCATCCGAAGATTGCGTTTCAATGAGAAACATTTTGTCTTGAAGATCCTCACAGTTGGTGGGAGACGCCGTGACAGGTGGAAGAGTAGGAGGATTCGAACCACTGTAACTCGGACTAATGGACAGCGAGGGCTGCGACGAGGCACAGAAACGCTCGTCCCACATGTGCCCATAACAGTCATCCTTGGTGGGCGATTCCGTGGCCAAGCCGGGGGGTCGTACGTTCAAACCACGAGCCGAGGTCGGACTGGTGACGACCACCTGGCGAAGTGGCTGGCTGTTGCCCTGTAACTCCTTGCAGGCTGGATCATCGGGATCATCCAAACAGCGGGCAAAGAGGACAAGGGGAGATTCGGCTTCTTGAGTCTTGCGTTCGGTACCGGCATCGCTCTTGGCGGTCTCCTTTTCCAACTGCTCCGCCACTTGAGTCATGGCACTGGCGCGAGCAGCCGAGTCTTGGGTGGTGTCCTCCACAGGTGTTTCGGCCGCCGCAGCAGCAGCAGCAGCCTCGGCGGCTTCTTTGGCGTAATCACGGGGCTGACCAATCTCATAGACTTCGGGAGACAGCACAACTTTGCCAGTTTGGCGGTTGCCTTTCAAAACTTGCTCGACTTCCTTGTCCTGGACAATGTAGGCCCAACGCCCCGAGCGAGCATCGATTTCGGGATGGTTCATCTTGTCCGTGGGAGGGCACATGTGGATCTTGTTGGGATCGGCATAGTCACAATCCAACTTGTTCTTCTTGGTGTTTCCATTCTTGGAACTGCTGCTTTCGTTCTTGGGGTCGTCCAACAGCATGGACAAGACCCGGGCATTCTTACGAGCCGAAACTTCCATGGCAATCTCCGCGACCGTTCCAGCACGGCGCGCCAAGTTTCCAATCGAACGGGTCACACTTTCGGCATTGGCTTCTTGCTCTTGTTGGAGTTGGGCACCCCAACCGAGACCTTGGACCAAGGGAGCTGCACCTCCGCACAAGGCAAGGGTGAGCAACACCTTGGACGAAACCGACGAAAAGGAGGGAATCATGATTGCAACGGGTACTTTTTTTTGTTTTTTTTTTGTTTTTTCTATAGAATCAATCGCAATCACACTACTACTCAATCAACAACGAATGGGAGACTTTTTCTCAACGAACGGCAGTTGCAACTGGACAGCAGCAACAACGGTTTGTTTGGATAACACTCAACCTTGCTCTCGCTTGACGACAACAACAAGGGGGAAAGTCTAAGACCAAGTCACAAACAACGAGTGAGGAGCCACGAGGTGTTCCCCAACAAGAATCTTTCAGCCATGGAGACCTCCATTAAGTTTCCAGTTCCTGAACTGGAATAAAAACATAAGCCTTCATAACCTGGTGGGAAGGAGATCGTAATACCCTACCAGCTAACAATTTTTATGGTCATAGGACATTCTGCAAGAATCCTGTAGAAGTAATTGTACTCGTACTGGTATCCCAACTAAGCATATGACCCCTATTATAAAGTACTCGTATGGGTACGAGTACAGTGAAGCGGGAAAAAGTGTCAAAAACTCATCAAATAAGCCCTGCTCCATTTTGAACCACCAAGACGGGGGGCCCTTTCTTTCGCCATGGCTCTTTTTCCCCCGAAAGTTCCGAGAGATATTATGATGTATTTTGGGAGGGCAGATACTGGACTCGCCACTCGCCAGTTCGACTTCTCTCTTCTCTCCCCTCGCCCCCACTTTCAGCATACATGGGATGGTCTCTCGTGGGTCTAGGAATCTCATGGAATCGATTCTTCTTGGGGTTGATCTGAAATTGCCCCGGGCCATGGGCTTAACCCGACTTGTCTTGACGAGACAGCGAAAACGGGAACAGGTCCAGTGCGGTTTTGGTTGCTGGGTCACTGGAGGGTCATTGAAGCAATAGACAGTGACTCCATGTATGACCGACGATCATTCTCACAAAGTTTGTAGTCTCTGAAAATTGTGGACTATGTGCATCCCTCCAAGGTTTCATTCATGCATTTATCAAGTGATTATGGTCAGTACCTAGGGAAAGAAAGCTTTTTGAACGAAACGACAGTGGATCACGGATCAGTGGAGGCACTCATGACGGTGCGCTGCATGGAGACAAAAGTATCCGTAGGAAGGCGGCATCGCCTTTGAAGGACCTGGAGGTAGAGAGTAGAGAGCTCGTTTGTCGTCGTTTTAGTCTCCTCTACACACGGATGCAATGACATGCCAAGGAACCAAGTATCTGCCGTGCTTTAGGTCCGTTTATTTATACACATGACCTGTATCTGTATGGTGCATCCACCACCGTATGACAATTAACATATCCGCATTCTCTGTAACTCTCTCCAGTTGGATCGTCCATATCGTTCTGTAATTCAAATTTGTCTTATCGTATAGAGGCGGAGAAGAATCATATTATTCGTGCCCTTTGTTTGTGTGGCGACCATGGTCAGTAGAGCTAGGGTGAGGTTGTACCACTGATCTTGGAAGATCCTACCCCCACCTACCTACCGTAATACGGTAGCTTTCTTCCTCCGGGGGCGGGCCTCTCACCATAACCAATAGCCATACGCCCCCAGTACGCGTACGCCCCCACATTAGTTATTAACCGACGTGATACTACGATAACAACTGACAGACATGAAGAACGACAACCGACAAAACGCAAACCGTCCAATTTTTATTTTCTTCTCGTGTTGGCAGCAGAATCAATCAACCATTAAAAAGAGCAAGAAGACAATCTAGAACATGCAATCCAGCAACGCGCCAAGGTGAGAAAGAATGATCGCGTATGCCTCCATCTTCAAGAATGAGATAGTCGGAATGTTTCTGGAGTTGTACCGCTTGGAACAAAACACTCTCATCTTGAGCCATGATCTCTCTGACTTGGGTTTTCCTGCAACTCTCCCTACCTAGATATCTTCGTGTGAAACGACGCGACAAGACGTATTGCTTATTATGTCAGGAATCTCAAACCATTGCGTCCGTCAAGGAAACCTTGGCCGGTATGATTCAACAATTTGATGGATCGGACGACGACGACAAGAAGGAATTGCCTAGTCTGCGATTGCTTCGTGTCGTGGATCATTCGGCCAAACAACCCAAACAGGAAGAAGACGATGAAGATGATTTGATATTGGATGATGATGAAACCCTTGCCTCGGCCAAAATAGTGAACAATCAAGTACTCCATTTGGTGTTCTGCATCAATGACGACGAAGACGAATATGAACCAGTCGAAGTGGTATCCACGGAATTGCCTCTTTCGAGTGGGGCAGCATCCGCCGAAACCAATTAGAGTGGTTGTTCCCAGACCCTATAACGGTGGTAACGATTCTGACGTCGACAGCCGTCCTCGGTCCACCCGCATGCTGTCAATTCGACAACAATATTCTTGGGCACATGCAGCCAAAGCACTCGTGGATTTCGTGAAACAAAGAGGAACAACTTGTTAATGGTTATAGATTTTTAGAAAGGCGGTATCCCTGTTGAGCAATTTCGAGGGTTCGCCGCCCTTGGATTCATGTATAATAGTTATCAACTCCATTGGACTCTCTTTTCACCACATTTCTTGAAAGATAGCAATTCACCCCACGCTGTGGAAACCACTACGCTGTTTCAATGAATTCTCTGTGCGAGTGGTGTCACGCTGAACGCAACAGTTCGTACACACGGTTTTCATCTTGGAACGAATTTCCTCGTTTCGTATGCCCCCAATCTCTATTAAACGCAAGAGATTCATTTCACGTGATGCCGGATCCTAAAACAGTAAAAGAACGAGGAAAACGCCAAGCATCACATACTACTACAGGGGAGCTCGACTTTATGTCATGCCTCTCTACCTATTTTGGGTTACATGAGTGGTTACGATGAAGGTTGCACGGATTCGCGCAAACTATGATTGGGTACCACAATGGGTGCCGTGTTCTTGGTCGTGGTAGTGGTATTGGCCGCGTTACGGTGGGTGGCCGTGACCACCATTCGAGTGTTTGCGGCAGTGTCCTCCTGTTCCATAAATGAGTGATTGTGGTTCCCTGGAAACAACAACGGCCACGCATGGTCTCCCAGCCACCCAATAGTGGCCGTCGGTACAATGTCGGTAAAGGGCAAGATTTCTTCCAAAAAACTCAAATAGGGCAACCACCCCGCCGATTGCCGTTTGGTTCGTGTCGGTGCGTCGGTTTCGTGAGGATCTGGACAATACAAGGCCATGATCAAGGCCGTTTGCAAGGGCGCCCAAACGATATCCAATCCTTCTCCCACCAGAGGCAACAAATACGAAGACGATCCCACAAAATCAATGCCCAAACTCCACACCAATTGGCCCCACATTCCTCCGGGTACGACCGTCGATCGCAACAAATGGACCGGTGTGGGACGGGGACCCGTCTGATAAATCCATTCTTGACCCGAATGTGTGTGCAACAAGGCATGATGCAAGGGACTCAACAGTCCGGCCACATGCGTGCGACCAACCTTGGTACTGGCATACACGACGGTCCCCAACCCCACCAGAGAGGATGCGACAATGACACCGAGGACCAAGACGGGCAAAATAAAGGGCAAGGTAACGACACAAATACCCACAACCACCGGAGTCGATACCAAGGCCATGGCCACAATAGGAGCGGTCGGAACCAACAACCATTGGACTGGTGGCATGTACGGTCCCACAATCCGTCCCAATCGAGATTCGACATCGTCCACCAAGGACAACCAGGCCTGGACCAAATGGACCAAGGCGGCAATTTCCGATCGATACGGACCTTCCAAGGTCATTTGCAAGCGCAATGTCGGAGGAATTTCATCTTCGACATCTTCCAGAGATCCATTAGTCGATGGTCTTGTGAGGAGTTGTTGTGGTTGTTGTTGCAGGGGTGAAGGCGATGTCGTTCCACTTCTCTGTGGATCCGTTGAAGTATTAGTTGTATTCTCCGACGAGGAGGGAGAGAGATTAAGAATGAGCCAGGTTGTTTCGTGAATGAGCAATTGATTGAGTGGATAGGAGGAAGAATATTGTGGTTTGTGGGGATCGGAATAGACCACCGTCAAGACAGCCGTTTCCTTGTACAGTTCGGCCAAGGTGGAGGTTTCCACCACCAATTCCCCCCGACTCGTCGTTGTCGCACTAGTGCTACGATGATGCGAATGAAATTTGAACGAGTTGCGATCCTTGTGTCGTTGTACCGGTGGTCCAGTCCGAATGGTTTTGGTCTTGTGTCGTGGAGCTGTGTTGTTGTTGTCATTTGCCTCAGTGTTCCGATGGTGGTTGTCATCAACATCATTCGAAGATGACCGATACAAATCCAATTGTACGTACGACGGTGGTTCACGGTCTGGCAAGTCGTAGGCCGACAAGACTGTCAAACGCAGTCGTCCTTTATTCTTGCTGGTAGTGCTGTTATTCGTTCTTGCAGTGTTGTTGTTGTTGCTGGTGGAGCCTTGATTCAGCAATAACCCGCCGGCTGCGGGAGGGGCAGATGTACCCAAATTGGAAGCAATGGACATGTTCTACTTGTTGCCGCTTTAAGTGTTGAGGAGGGAAGACCAAGAGAGCAACGTTCATGGAGAGACCTTATCCTCTAACACCTTGTCTTTGTAGGATTCAAAGGATACATGTGACGTCGCCGCACAAAAAAATCTTGATGAATCACTTTCATTTGGGGGTAGTGTCATGAAGTGCGACTGAAAACAGCCTTTATTTAGGGACCGCTGCTCAGCAAAGTTCTCTGCCCCTTTTTCAAGGCTACGAGCCAAGTCTATGGCCGATGGCCGCAGGGAAAATGATCCAACATTTTGTGGTTAACGGGTGGTAAGTTTAGTTGCGTTCAGTTATGTTTGGTTCGTCCAGACTCGACAGTGTGTGGTTTTTTCTTCCACGCAGGGTTTCGTCAACATCATCCTCTGTCCTTGGTTTGCTTTGCTTGGCCCGGTGTCTGTCAATGATGATTATTTGAACAAGGCCGAAACACTCTTTTTGGCATGAATGTTGAAAATGGCCCGGGCCAACAAATCGGCCACCGAGAGTTCCGTCAACTTTTCATTGGCTTCTCGTTGCGGTGAGGTGGGAATTGTATTTAAAATCACCACTTCTTCCATTTGCGAGGCAGCAATCCGCTCGTTGCCCGGTCCACTGAGCAATCCATGACTGGCAAAGGCAAAGACCCGCGCGGCACCCTTGGCCTTGAGTACTTCCGCCGCCTTGCACAAGGTCCCGGCCGTATCAATCATATCGTCCACAATAATACAGTCGCAATCTCGGACATCACCCACCAAATCCATTTGATCCACCGACCCAGCCCGGGCTCGTTGCTTGACAATCATGGCCAAACCCAAATCAGTCATGTCATACTTTTGTTCCAAACCTTCTTTAAACTTTTTGGCCCGGTACACACCGCCGGCATCCGGACTGACAATGACCGGGTTGTTCAAGTCCTTGGATCCAAAGTAATCCAATCCCACAATTCCACCGTCCAAATTGTCCACAGGAACACGGGGTCCAAAGAAACCTTGGATTTGACCACAATGCAAATCGACGGCAATCACACGATCCACTCCAATCGCCTCCATCAAACGAGCGACATCGGCGGCGGAAATGGGAACTCGAGCCTAGAACAATAGCAAAGAAGTAACACACACCACATTGATGCAGAATTGGAGTGAACAGCAAGGTAAGTGAATTCAGATTGGCATGATTACAGTTGAAAAGGGGCATTTTCAAAGCCATGGGCCTTTTCATGAGTCTTTGTTTCGTACGTACCTGCATTTTGCGGTCTTGTCGGGCATATCCATAATAGGGAATGACAACGGTGATGCGTCGAGCACTAGCTCTTCGGAGAGTGGATACCATGAGAAGCAGTTCCATCAAATTGTCATTGACGGGAGGACACGTTGGTTGAACGACATAGACATCTTTTCCTCGAACATTTTCTTTAATCACCACATTGACTTCCCCATCGGCAAATCGTCCCACCGTCGCCTTCCCCAAGGGAATTCCCAAATGACGAGTCACTTCCAAGGCCAGCGACATGTTTCCATTGCCCGAGAAAATTTTTATCCCACCACGGTGTCGTTTGGCCTTTTGAGCCGATTCTTCCAAACGAGCTTCCGATTCCGTCATTTCCATGGGAAACTCGAGAGATCCCACAAAATCGGAACTATCATCGTCAGGTGATGTAGCCTGAACTCGCAATGTGCGATTCTGTTCATCTACGGGAGCCGAGCTGGCACTTGGTTTAGCGTTGAGGGTGACATTGGGATTGCGTCCAGTGTTGGTCGCAATACCAGAGTAGTTGTACGGCCGCTTGGCCGACTCCTCCTCGTTTTGATCAACACCCGAAAAGTTTGTTGCCGAGGATGAATATTCGTCCCTTGGTCTATGTGGGTTGGGAGCCTCCTCACAGAAGGTCAAGGCTACACCCAGCAACGCTGCCGATACAGCTGCCGAGACGACCACGGGTGCGGTCCTTTCATTGTAAGCATAAATCTTTCTTGCATGGTGGCTGCTACTACCTTGATGAACCAATCTTACAATCCCACGAGCGCTGTTCTGACGTTGTGAAGAAAAGGTCGCCGTCCGCCATTGCTGGAGAAGGAATGAGACATATACACAAGCGTGAGAGTTGGATTCGCACCCGGTATCCAACAAGGGATAAGACCAACCCAAACGAATGGACAAGGGCATAGATTCAGCCGCATCCGTTTATGCAATGCTCAGCATGAAACTCAGTTTTTCAAGCCTTTCCAACTCACCCGGCTTCCCAGTATTGTACCACGTTCGCAGACTGCTCTTATCATCATGATCCAATCCACAATCCACAATCCACAATCCATGCAAACGACCCAACCGACATGTCAACCAACGGCCAGCAATAACTACGTTTCAAGATGACCGATCCGCGACCCATCGCATCGACTTTCGAAATTCAAAGTCAAATTTCAAAATGGAACAGGGAAGCTGACGTTTTCGCGGCCCCGTCACATTTTCAGGGGATGATGACAAAGATACATGCGACACGAACAGGTTTCATCTGCCTGTCTTTTGCTTGACCAATGTTGTTGATTCAGAAGGACCAACGCGGCATGACGTTGACTGACACCATCACAGTTCATTTTCATTCCTGTCGTTGACAATACTATTCATCTGATCCACTTTCAAAGTTTCAATAGAGCAACAACCAACATGCTTCGATCCACGATGTATCCAGTTTTGCTTTGCACCTTGCTTCTTTTGGAGGTTGTGCCTTTCTCAATAGCATTTGCCCCCATTGTGGCAACAAGAAGCAGGGTGGCTTCCTTGCACATGACCGACGAGAAAAAGGCCGAAGAAGCCGTCTTTGTGCCTCTGGAGGAAGCGCTCGAAGCTGTGGAAGCTGAGAAAGAAGACGATGAAGTTTTTGAAAAAGTAGAATCATTGGGCCGAGGATCCGCAAAAGTGAGTTCTCATAATCATCAAATGAAGAATATCCTTATGAATTCGACTGACCCAGTGTACCGCCGAAATTGATGGATTGTTTGTTGTCATCTTTTCTTGCCTTCAACAGGCGAAACGTGGTAGAAGAAAGGGTTCTAGTGCTGCGAAGAGTGGCAAAGAAACTCCTGCCAAGACCACTTTGGCCCCAGAAGAGGTTTTCTATGAGGGACCTCCTGCCATCACTGAAACCCTTGCCCCCACTCTCTCGATTGTTACAGTCATTGGAGTCATTCCTGCGGCAGCGGCATGGGCACGACAGGCGTGGGTACGCTATCGTATCACCAGCCGTCGTATTCGAGTCAACTCGGGCGTCGGAGGAAAGGATATGGCCGAAATTGTCTATCCTGACATTGTTGAGATCCGAACAGCCCGGCGATTGTTTGGAGACGGTGACTTGGTTGCCTTTCTTCGGGATGGAGCCAAGTTTGAAATGAGGAACATTCCCAATTTTGAGGAAACCATGGAATTTATTTTGAAACAGGTCGATGCGGATGTTGCCACACAGTATCGCGAGAAAGGTGATGTCACGAACCCCTAAATTCGATAAAGGACAGCAATGGTCCAAGGATCATGTCCATTGAAAGTTTCCTTGAAACTCTGGGCTTGCATTTGTTGGTATATCTTGATCTCGTCTGACGACAAGTCTGCTGGTCATCTACGCGAATGACCGACATGCTCGTGCTATATAGTGGTTAGTAGACATAAAGAATATGTACAACAACGTTCACTTAATCCACACCAAGTATTGTGTAACATTGCGTTAGGTCCGTAGGTCAAAGCTGCAAATCTGGAGAACATTTGAGAGCAGGTGACTTGCCACGTGTAGGCTTTATTCACTACTTGATCTAGAGCTTAGCACGGACTCGCCCGGTGAGAAGATGGGTACGAATGGGCCCGTTTGCGTCCCTCTCCCGTCAATTGTCTCCCACAGTTCGTTTACTATTTCAAATCGAGTCATTGTTTTGGGATCCAGCGAAATGCGACAAAAATCGTGCCGAGATGGTACCTTCTGTGAAAACAAAGCACGAAGTTCATTGAGAGAACTCAGTGAGTATATGGAGCATTAATTATGGAGATTGCCCTGGGATGTCCGAACAAGGCATTATCTATACTTACCACAAGGGCCTCGATACTTTGTTCGGGGTCGGCATCGTAGTTCCATTTAATTCCAGTACAGTCAGAGTACAGAGCAACACGTCGTCGAAGTTTTCCTTCTTCTCGTCTACGATTTTCCTCAATGTCTTCACAGGCTTCCAATTCACTTGTGGTTTCCTGCTGGTAACGTGTAATCTGGTCTTGAACCGACTTTATGGAAGCCTCTGTGCTCTGCAGCTCATTCATCAAGGACAAACGTTCATTCTGTTGTTCTTCCAATCTCTGTTTTCGTTCCTTTTCTTGTGCCGAGTGTAATTCACTTTTCTTTTGGGCATCGGCAAGTTCTTCAGACAATTTTGACAGAATTGTATTGCCATGATTTAGTTGGTCTGCAACCCATTCGTCCATGGAGGCCTGCATGGGGAGAATCTCATTTTGGAGAAACAGAATCAGATCATCCTCCACCTTCTCTTCATCGCTGTTTGTGCCGTTCGACATGCTGTTGCTCATTCCCTCCACCAAACCAAGATTTCGCAACTGTTGTTGAATATCTTCCCATGTGGTTTTCGCTGATCGTCGGACAAACGCGGATGAGGCCGTCGGAATGGTCGGGCCGTTGCTGTTGCTGTTGATTGTTGACGAAGATCCAGGTCCAATGTCGTCTTCATTCTTGCGCTTATGATTTAGAGTCATGATTAAATCGAACGAGAGATAAGTATTATCGCGTTTGAGAGCTGTCTCCGTCAATGTGAAGAAGTACAATAGGAAAGCAGATAATAGGAATAGGAAGGGAGGGTCAAGCAAACGACAAACAGACGACAGGAACGCTTCGTTGTTGGTCTCCTTGGGATTTGTGGCAAATTAAATTCATGCTCGCGTGATATCGAGCCCGCCTCGTGGTCAATGGTCACAGGGTATCTATCTGTACAATACTATTTAGGTGCAAACTACTACATCGAGCAGGCATCGCCTGGTGGTGGAGCCTGGAGACCCCACGCGCGCGCCGACACTTTCTCTTTTTGTACGCTGTTTTCTGTTTTGTTCATGAACTAAAAATTCAAGATGATGCATCAATACTTCGAATCTATCGACGTCCACATATTATGGATTTGGTGCGGGAGTGTGAATTGGGTCTAGGCAAGAGCGGTTCACCTATCTACAACCTATTCACTCGCGGGAGATTCTACTGGTAGACTTGGTGAGAAGTTTGGAAAGGCGACATAATCCCTTCGATTACCTCACATTGCCAGAGCATCGAGGAATCCAGAGACCATAATGCTTCATTCTCATTTCGATGAGGAAGGACGAGCAGCCGCGGCTGATATGCCAACCAAAAATGATGAGCACCAAATCAGTAACCTCAGAAAAATGGCATCGTAGATCGTAGTGTCGTGAACTATTTCAACAAAACTCTATTCACCACAACAATCTACTGACGCAGAACCCAACTCCAAGTCCTTGGAAATCATTGAAACCAAGATAACAGCATTGGGAGTGTCATGTTGTCCGCACAACCTTTTTTTCGAAACAAACCAAAGCCGTGGCACATCAATTCAAATGACTGATTGGTTTGGCAAGGTGTGGTTCGTCTGGCTACAATTGTTTTCGGGGGTCCAAAACAAACAGCACTACCGAACGTCAACCATTTCGCAACGTTTGGAGTGTTCAAAACGCATCCATTCCATGCAACTTGTTGGCATTTTCCATCATGATGGAACGAGCATTCTTTTTCAGTGATTCACCCATAAGTGTGTCGGCCTGTGACCTTTTGTTGTTGTTGTTGCGCTTGTGCTTCTTCGTTTTTGCCATTGTGGACGGTTCGTCACCACCAACCTCTGAGTTGGTCCATTCAAATGCCAAGGCCGCATTACGCTTTGTCGTCTCGACGGTGGGAGTAGTGTTGGGTGTGCTCTTGTTGCTGTTGTTGTTGTTTTTCTTGTTGGTTCGGTTCGCTGTCGACGAAAACGATGCTCCCATATGCTTGGGTGTTTCTCGAAGCGCAAAGGATCGTGCCACATGTCCCAAATGCAAGGCTTTGGCCGCAAACACATGTTTGACACATTTTTCGCGTGTCGGGTAGGCTCGAATATGGGACAAAAAGGCAGTTCGGGCCAGTTCCAACAAGAACAAATCCGATCCTTGTTGTTGTTGTTGTTGTTTTCCCTGTTGCTGTTTCTTGGAAGATTGTTTCTTCTTGAATGTCGTGTCGGTGGATGTGGGATTGCGACTGGTCGATTCCACCACCTCGTCGGTACTTCTCGCAGGGTCGATCAATGTCAGGACACATTCTTCCAGACGATGTTGGAGTTCAATGGAAAAGGCTTCGCCCAAACGCCGTTGGCTCGTATTGTTGTTGTGGTTGTTGTTCGTTTTGGGGTGGTCGGGGAGACTGGTAGTACCCCCACCCGTTCGTTGTACCCCCGCTTGTGTCAGGGTAGGACAACTTTTGGTGGCCGCCGCCATCAAGGTGGCCGAGAGAGACAGAGCCGGGAGAGGAGCAATACCGCGTTGCTTCAACAAGAGCAAGAACTCTCGTTCCGATGGCAGCAAAAACAAGAGGGAATGTCCGGCTTTGCCGGCCCGTGCCACACGACCAGCTCGATGGACGTAGTCCGATAGTTCGGCCGGTGGGTCGTATTGAACGGTCCAATCACACTGTTCCAGATTCAATCCCCGAGCTGCGACATCGGTTGCCAACAAGATAGCAGCCTTATTATTGTTGGTGGTGGTGTTCTTGGATGCGGGTTTCGACACGTCTGGGGAATGGTATTTTGAGCGTGGATGGTCGGACGATTGTAGAAATTCGTGCAAGACTTGCTGCCGTTGTGCATGCGGTACACGACCATGCAGTTTGTAAATGGAACAGGCGGATCCAAAAATCCCCCGTTGCGAGTTGGTTTGGGTAGTTGTATTTGTCTTGTTCTTGTTTGTAGTTTTGTTGTTGTTGTTATTATTCGTGTTGTTCTCATCGTCGTCATTCAGATTGGCGACAATACAGTCCATGTGTTGAAAGAGAGCATAATAAAAGTCGACACTGGCACACGTGTCCAAAAAGACCACGACACGATTTTGTTGTTGGACAACACGTTGGACCAACAAGGCAATGAGTGCCGACAAGCGCCATTTGGCACTCACCGTCATGTGCCATTGGGCCAATTGTCGCGGCGTGGAATCCGCCAATTCGCCGGCTGGCAGGTCGTCGTCGACGTCCTGGTCCTTTTTGTCTGGAGCCGCACCATCATGTGCCGTATCCTCCCGTGCTTGTTTGGAGAGGTTCGAGGAGGCCTCCTGTTTTGGTTGTTGTTGTTGTTGTTGTGGAATATCTGCAGCTGCAGTAGACAGTGTCGACAGGGCGTCCTTGTCGTCGTCCTGTTTGGATCGGATCCAGATCCAGGAATCGGACGAGCTGTTTCCGAGCGCCAAGGTTTCGATGGCCAATTGTTGCACCGACGGAGTCACTGTGGCCGATACCAAGACCGATCTCCAGGGAATGCTTGTGGTGCGGGTGGATCCTCCTTGATTGGCGAGAATGCGTTGGACAATGTGTTGGACTTGTTCCCCCAATCCCATATCCAACAATCGATCCGCTTCGTCCAAGACGAGCCATTCCAAATTGCTCTTTTTCATGTTCTTCTTGTTGGTGTGGTTGGTTTTGAGAGCCAGGAGCAAGGATTCGGTTTTGCACAAGTGATCCAACAATCGTCCTGGTGTCGCCACGACAATACCCAATCCCTTGCGCAATCGCATCTTTTCTGATTTACGGCTATTCATGTGGTTTTTATTCTTATTGTCGTGGTTGCCAGCACCACTGCCCAACAAACTTCCGGGAACAATCCAGTGAAAGGTTTGCGCGCAGACACGTTCGGCCAAGGCTACGGTTTGGGCGGCCAATTCTCGCGTGGGACACAAAATGATACATTTGGTACCCACTGCAGCTCGTGTGGGGGTTGGTGACCCGTCGTCCTTCGTGGTGGTGGTGGAAGTGGCCATGGCATGAAGAATGGGCAAGAGATAGGCCAAGGTTTTGCCCGATCCCGTTTCGGAATGAATCAAGAGATTCTTGGCGCGTGTCGTCGTCTGGTCGTTGGCCAAAAAGGCGGGAATGGCCCGTGCTTGAATGGAGGTGGGTTGGTTCAAGTGCAACGTGGTCTGAACCGCCTGGACAATCCGGGGATGCAATGGCAAATCGGACCAGGAATGGGCCTGGGAAAACAAGTGGTGGGAATCCTTGGTACGACGAAACGAGGAGGACGACAATGATGATGATCCATAGTGTCGATCCAACTCCAAGGGACGAGCATGAAATGCCAATTCCGCTTGGGTCCAGGATGGTTGCTTTGGTGGTGGTTGTTGGGAGGCCGTTGATGTTGTTGTTGTTGTTGTTGTTGTTGTTGTTGTTGTTTGTTTGGTTTGGTGTTGGAATTCACAGGGTGGTTGTTATTATTTCGTGTTGGTCGATAGTCGTCGTCGTGGTTGGGAAAGGCTTCCTCCAAGGTTTTGGGGTGTGATCGAATCGGTCGTTGGTGGATTTCGTGTCGTGTGTTGTTGTTGTGGTTGTGGTTCGCCGTGGCCCTGGGATCGTTCTTGTCATTTTCGTCGTCTTCGTCTTGTTGTTGAGGAGTGGCCTTGTCGTCGTCGTTGTGGCTCTCATCCGACAGACGCTGTTGTGGTTGTTCTTGCTGTTGCTGTTGCGTTTCTCGTCGTTCCAATTCCAATGCACGACGACGTCTTCGACGATCATACTTGTTGAATGTCTTTTTCTTTGTCTTCTTGTTGTTGTTCTTTGTCGTCGTCGTTGTCGTCGTCGTCGTGTTGGATGGTGAGGAGGAGGAGGAGGGTTGTGCGACAATGTTCAAGACAAACGCATCGTCTTCCGCATCCATGGCGGCCTGTTGTTGTTGTGTCATTCGTCGTCTTCTTCTTGTTGTTGTTGTTGTTGTTGTTGCCGTGACGGCTGGAGATGGGGACAGATCTGATCTGTAGCGGTGGTTGTTGCTGGACGTTTGGCACAACAAAAGAGGGAGACGAGATGAGAGAGTTGTGTGTGCAATGGAGAAAATGTGACGAAAACCGAAAAAATGGTTGGAGAGAGACGCAAAACGATTTAAATTTAAATTTCGAAATTGGATGTAGAGGCGGTCTCTCCGGTGTCCGTAAGGTACGTTGGGGCAGTTGTCAACACAGGATGGAAATCTGGATTCCGGAATCCGGAAGCTGGGGGGGAATTTGTGTATTTCCTTGGGCCTTTTGTAAAATAGAGAGCAGACAAGTGTTATCAACCATGGGCAATCAAACATCGACGCCTACTACTCCTGCAGAAAAGCACTACCCCAGAATGCCATCCGATATGAAAGCAAGGGAGACTTTGTTCAAGCGATCCAGAGCACACAGACCGCCGAAACGATCTTGCTACAAACTGACCCAGAATCTCTCGAAGTAGCCAAACTGTGGACATATCTCGGCAAACTCTACATGCGCCAAGGTGACTTGGACCAAGCCGTGGTATACTATAAGCGATCCATGGCATTGCTGGAAGAACGGGATCCAGAATCTCCCCTCATGTCCACTACCTGGCAAAATATGGGTTGCATTTGTACAGAGCAGCATCAGAATGAAGAGGCGCTGGTTTGGTTGGAAAAGGCGCTGAAACTACAGCAAATGAATGAACCCGACTCTCTGAATCTGGCCTATACTCACCACAATATTGCTACTGTTTTGGAACGGTACCCACAACGGCAGGAAGAAATGATCCATCACATACTAAAAGCCATTGAAATCAAACAAGCAAAGGCACCAGACTCGGAATCGCTCGCCACGAGCTATATCATATTTGGAACTTACTGCGAAGCTCACATGCATATCCGTATTGCTCGAGAAGCCAAGGACATTGCTGATTGTCTCATCCCGTCAAGTAAACCACTCTATGTTGACGTTTATCAATGCTTAGCCCTCGGATACCACAGAGAGGGCAACACACAAGATTTAGACAAGGCGATTCACTTTCTCAAGAAAGCACAGGCATTGGAACTTTCCATGTCACCCACATCGTTGAAGTGTGCTGAAATTCACACAAACTTGGCCGTGATCCTGGAGGACGCCGGAAGACTGGAAGAAGCTCGCGAAGCACGTGCAACTGCTGTAAGCATACAACTGGAAAAGGCACCTTCTCTACTTGAAGTTGGCAACAAGAACTGATTTCAGAGGCATGATTGACCAATTTGATCCACTGCTCTGGGCTTTTGTCATTGCGCTGTAGGTGATCACCGTCGACGACGTCGTAATCGCCATTGTCATAATGTTAGAAAACAAAGCCAGCATCAACTAAGGACTGCTGATCGGCATCAATATCGTGTCGAATAGCCGTCATTAGCGATTCATGGATAAGTCCTTTCAATTCCTCCATTTTGCTACGCGTTGCGCTCCAACAACGAAGGGGCGGATCATCTGGATCTGAACTCGATGCCTTTTTTTTGGGTTCAAATGCGGTTTTCAGTTTTTCCAAGAAAGCAGACCGAATGCTATCCTGTTGTTTGTCATGGGTTGTCACAGTCGTCTTTTTATCAATCTGAACGATTCCGATGTACTGCGGCAACGACTGCAAAGTATTGTCCCAATAGGTCTTATCATTTGACTGCATTTTCCCTTTGGGACCGTTCTGGGGGGAAGGAACAGAATTGGGGTCCGATTTGCTTGGTGTTTTTTTGCGCTTGTGCTCCCGCTTTAGCTCGTTTTCTACATTTGGGTAGGTAAGACGATTGAATTGCATTGCCTGCAATTTTACAAATCCAAAGTAGGACAGAGATTCCTTTGGTTGCAGAAACCATAGCTGTGGTGTCGCACCATCGTCGACCCCCTTGCATGTTTTCACAAACTCAAGAATCATCCATTGCTTCACAGGGTGGTTTTTCTCAGCAACTGTCAGTTGAAGAGCCGCAATGGAAAACATTTCTCTCCTTTTGATCATGATGATGGCGTCAATCGCAGCAAAAGTCTCACTTGTGGCTTTCGCAAACACAGTAAACTCTTCCGTACTATGTGCATCCAACTTGGCCTTTGCCTTTTCCGAGAAATCCTGCATTGTCGTAAACTCGATGACTTCAATTTTGGATGCCGATTCCTGAAGCAGCACTTGAACAGAGGGCTTCATGTGATCCACGGGAAGCTCTGAACCGACGATGGTTATGTGCGCTTGATCGTTCCGCATATTCCTTGTTAGCAGAGGCTCCCAAATCCAGCCACCAACGCTGCGTGCCTTCGGCTGTGCAAGCAGGTCTTCCATTAGCTTCTGAAGTTTATCATCCGAACGGGACTCCTCCTTTTCCAGCAGCGATCGCCCGATGTATGGCGAGGGGATCTGGAGCTTGAACTTATTTCGGAATTTGTCTGTAGGGATCATGTGTCCAACAAGGCCGGGATACAGTTTTTGCCCAACCACAGCGGAATTCCCCTCATTTGTTGGAGAAGAATCGTCCAAGACAGAAAGATGATTTACTAGCTTTTCCACTCCGTATATCGAAATAGCTCCATCCACCAGCTCCTGCGCCTTCTCTGGATTTTGAAGGCAAAGGCGTGGGACACCTCCCACATAATAGAATGCGTCTTCCGCTTCGGTAACTGCTTCAGGGCTCTTGTTGGCTGCCATTTCTATTACCTCACGCTTGCTTGCTGAATCAATGTAACAAAAATTACCTTTAGTATCACTCCAATTTTGCTGTTGCCGAAGCCTGCTCCATCGTTCTTTGTTCGCTGAGCTTACAATGAGAAGGAAGCCGGGGGGGAAACTTCGAACACCTCCTCGGCTGAGATCCACAATGTGAAGGGTCTTATATTTGCTTCTCGGTTGGCCAGCCGCAATTTTGTTGCCGCTCCACGTGTAATGGACTTCCCAACCAAAAAGCTTTGCCATGAATAAACCAATGATAGCACCAAGAATTGACTTGCCGGTTCCCTGGACTCCAGTTAGTACCATTGTGCTCTTTTTCCGGTCATCGTCTTGCTTTGCATTTGCGTACTCTTGATGAGCTTTCTCAAAGAACGCAATCGTTGAGCAAAGAATGTAGGAATAACAGTGACGCCAATAAACTGAGCGGATTTCATAGTCAAACCATTCCATGCGCTTCACTTGGATGAACCGCTTCTCATTGACTTTCAAAAGCGAAATATCTTGATCAAAGAATACCTGCATCGCATTGATATCGTTATCCACAGTAGTCCTCTCTGAGGAGGGGCGTCGCTAGCCGCAGAGGGTAGAATGAGGATGTTGTGTGACAAAAAACAACGAGACACAGAAAATCCATCTAGAACTACCAAAAGATACGCATACAAACTCACCTGCTGGATTTAATGAAAGGATGTGCAAGAGTAATGAAAGATAAGGTCGGCAATCAAAGGGAAATTGATGGAAAAGACGGTTGGTTGTGACGCATGGAACAAATTATGAGTGAGTTTCAATGGCTTTTCAAATTGGGAACAAAGAAAACAAAACATAGTTGTTGCTGTGGCATTGTAGCTGAATACCAGCCGGCCCAGATAATTGATGAAATAGGCAAAATGACAAGAATCGCAAAATCGAATACAGATACACAATCACAAATTCACACTCACTGCTGCCATTGCCGGACCCAGCGTGTACACATTCAGACTTACCTGTGGAGTATCACCGTCACCGCGTTGCTGCGAGATTCCAAAATCGCGAAGAAGCTGCCCTCGTTCCGCTATTGAGAGCCTGTTGTATTCGGCCTTGGTAGTAATGTTGGATAACCATAAACGAAATTCTGGCTGGGCGAGGCTCCAATAATCAGGCGCATGGCGTGCACCACCTCGTCCTTGCCCGCGACCCATCCCGCTCCTTCGCCCTCGCCCTCCTCCTTTTACTGGACTAGAATCTCTTCTGTCACCCTCCGCTTTGTCGTCTCTGTCTGCCATGGCGCCACTTACAGAAAGTTGAGGTTGCCGTGTTGCGTTTTTTGGGTTTTGCGTTTTTCAAATTAGTACGTTACTGTCTACGGTAAAGTGGGACTCCTAAGCGGGGAGTTCGCAAAGGAGTGGGGTTGTGTCCGTGGCAGTGATGAACTGTGCCATTGGAGCCGGGGAGTAGATCGGAGTGACTGGTGCAAAACATGGTGTTTTGTCTTCGAGGTTGGACACGACGAAAGGGTGAGTCTTGTGTCTCGTGAATGCCGTGAGGTTGATCACGCGCGACCGAAAGCTCACCCCGGCTTCTTGGGGGTAGGATATAATATTATGTCCGAACCGAGGACGAGGATACCATTTTGGGGGTTTACGGTTTACGAGTAACCTTAGAACAAACGAATCTTTTCCTTGATAAGTATCACAACGACAAAGATCGTGTCACTTGCGGCGTACCAAGACCTCGGTAAACGTACCATACCCGCTTCTTGCCATTACAATAGCAGCATGTCAGAAGTCTCTAGTCCCGCTACCGTAGCGCCTGTGAAGCTCAAAGACAGCGACTGTGGATATTCGTTCGTCGAGTTTCCCGAGGATGTCATTTTCATGGAACGTGTGAGTTCCAACAGCTCGTTCCGACCCCATGTTGGCTTTGTTCCAGTACAGCGAGTCATCAATGGAACCGAAGAGACACATTTGTACGAAGTTGAAACGACCACCATGCCAGGAACAAAACCGCCGCCAGGCGAGACCTCACCGAGGAACAACAGTCCAACCGACAACGCGGACAACAGCAACGAAACCGAGAACAACACTGCCAACCAAGACAACACCCAAGACGGCTGGGTCTTGCTCCGCCCGAAGACTCGTACAGCAAACCCATACGCTTTTTCCCTGACGAGAAACGAACCTGCTCCAGCCCACCTGGTCTATGCACCACGAATCCAAACAGGCTGAAGCCCGACGCCCACCAGTCACAGCGAACTCCCTCCATGACATTCTTCAAGCGGCCCTGAACCTTCACAAAAAAAGGCAAGGCGAACATCCCCTGGCAATCGCCATTCACCATATTGTCTTTGTGGAGACGAAAAAACCAAAGAAGAAACAAGGCAACCACACGAGTATCTACCTCGTCAGCTTCAAACCGGCGCAATCCAACGAGCAGTTCGATCTCGAACTTTTCTGGGAACAGGCTATCCGTTTCATTGTCCAAAAATGGCACCAGCACACCCTCAGTGACTTCCAAGAAGACGGTAACGGTAACGAAATCGTCCTCCGCCCCAATCAAGCGCTCAACCAGCTCAACAAGGCTACGGCAACAACACACACACGAGCAAGTCAACTCACCCTCTACTTGCCGGCGTGCAATCACCCGAATGCAAAGGCTATGGGTATCGTGGGCGGAATCCCCGCCGTTGCCCAAACGCGGACAAATCAACCTCCAAGAAGCCTTCCACAAGCAGTTGCTCCCTTTTCTGGATGACACGCTTCTTCGCGACAGCTAGGAGTTCAAGAACCATGTGGGGTTCAGAGACGGTACATTCACCAGGAAGATGGAAAGCGGCACCCCTGGAGTAGCACCAGTGATTCAAATTGCAACATCATCACCAACGGTCTTCCAAAAGATCCTTCATTCAGCAACACTGTTTGCCACCGCCACACCTGATAGAGTCCAAGACTTCACTTGGTACGGGAGCAAGTTTCAGATCATGCCTTTCCCCCACAACGACGATGACGCCACAAGGACGCAAAACCTAATCGATGTTCGTAACATCGACCAATATTTCCGCATGAAATGTGTGTTCATCCACATCCGGGCCGTCCACCTGCCACCGGAACTGGAACATTGGAACAAGCTATACGAGCTTCCAACCTTTGAAGGCATTTTTCCTACATTTGTAGGACACTACGCCGAGCCAGTGGGTTACGACCTCTACCTACAAAATGCACCAGATACCTTCACTCTGGATGCCGAGAAACTCCGCCACTACCCGGGTTTCCCGATTGAACTCCTCCCACCACCGGTTGCCGCGGCACCACAACAACTACAGCCACAACAAAATGGCAATGTCCCAGTCAGGCAACAAAACGTTAGAAGCCATGCACAACGTTTTCACCGCCTGGCCGAACGTATCACACGGCGTCATACGGCTCAAACAACAACAACCACGGACCAACCATCTCGGCCAACGCCCACAGCGGTCTCTCCAGAGCGAAGCCCACGGAAACGAGCGGCAGTGGAACAATCTCCCACCCAACCGATGGAAACCGAAGTCCACTCCACGCCAACAAGCCCTACAGGCAACACAACGCCTTTGGGCAACCATTTTACAGCACTCCAACAGACCGAACATCACGATTCCGATAGTTCGGCGACAATGGACGAAAAAGACTTCGAACAAACAACAAATACTCCGGCTGAGCTTGTTGCCCTGTTGCAACAATATCACATTACAACGGCAACACACTCACAGAGTACCTACGAGGAAATGCTCACTTTGGCGACACACGTCTACAAACAAGACAGCGCTAAAACGGCAATGCTCTTGGAGCATCTCCAGCCTATTCGGTCCTTTCGGGAAGAGGACAAACAAGATGCCTGGGACTACGCCACGGAACTTCTCAACAGTGTAATGGCAAGGACGGATCGCAACTCACCCGACTCTAAGAGGCCCCCACAGCGGGGCCATGGCGCTTAGAAGTCCCATGAGTCATAGATCCTTCCCCCGCCACTGCCCCGTTCCGAATCGCCCGTGGACCCTAGCAACACCCCAACCCAACCACCCCCGACGACACCTATGTAACCACCTCAAAAACGACCATCCGAGTATCCCTACGAACGACTACTTAACCACCGCCTTTTGCACACAAACAAACATCTACCCGTGCCGACAATGCAACACCCCAGACCGCATCTACCACGACAACGCCCACCTCAAAGCCCATACAAACGACAAACATTCTCGGGAGAAAACAAATCTACAATTAGTAACGACAACACTATGTAATCTACCTTGTGAGTTTCACTCGGCCTGGTCCCATTCTCTAGAATCTCTATACAACTGGGACCCCACCCCACCACCGTTCAGGGCAACTATATGGCATGCCCTTTCCCCCCAAGCCAAAACAGAATACCACAACATTTTAGGCATGGTAACCACGTGGACGTGTTACAATTCTTTCTGAATCGTAGGGACATCAATGCTCGTTAGAGCAGACAATCAGGTAGTCACCAACCGATACAAACCTCTCCACGGGTAAGAGAGGAAAGCAAGTCGTAGTCTATCAAAAGGATAGTCGGGACACAAAAGAGGATGTGATAAATGGTGATATTGTTAGATTGTGAGCTTTAGGACTACGGTGTGTGTTTTGATGTGCAGGTCTGGCCAGGGTGCATGACTGATATATTCATGGCGCTGACAGGACTGGTCTGGTTGGAGTAGACATGGATATTGTGTATTGGAAGTATATGCACTTGTATATCATATACTAATGCCAACAGCTCTTGCTTTGTTGTGATATAGCTAGTTTTCTTGGCGCGTTGCCGTTTGCATTCTTCAATTTGTGGGAATAGAGATATGGTCTCGCGTGATCGTGATTCGTGCTTCGGTTACTTAGGCCGTTGGGCTAAGTCGTGGAGGTGCGTACTCGGATATTGATTGCGCGCGCTTGAGAATATTGGGCGCGCACGTGTTGGGTCATAATTAATATCCGATCGGTCGCTCATAACACGTGCATTGCGAGCATGCCTTGGCCGAATTTAAAGGTTTGCGAGCATGCCGTCATTCTTTTCTCACTTTTACGAAAATGTCATCGGATGCCATAAAATACTAGCATCAGTCGATGAGTTGTAGATTCCACCACCACCTAGTTGTTGGTGAGAATTCTGCCAGGACGATCAAAGCATCACAACCAATTACGGCCAAGCACCACAAAGACCAACAAACCAGCCCACCCCTTAGAGACGCAACCCCGTTCTGGAAGCTTTTGTTAGTCCTGGAACCGCTGCTTTTAGCACCCTTTAACAACGAAGACTTTGATTCCCCACACAAAGCCTTACGGGCACGCATTGGCCAGTTCAAACAAGGCAGAATCCAGGAACTCCAACTCCAGACACAACCAACACCACGATCGACCCAGCAAAAACCATCCAACGTGCGTCAAAAGCCGCAGAGTTAGATAACTTTTCGACGGCTTTCAAACGGTTAACCGAATCATTGCCACAAGCAAAACTTACGAAACCCACCATCAAAGCAATTAAAGCCAAATTGTTTTCACCACCGGTGCCATCGCCAACAATCAGTTTACGACGGTCCGCCCGAAACCAGGACACCCAAACAGACCCCCAACAAGTTCCCGTCCAAATCGGACCGAGCGACCTTGTCCAGACTCTTCACCGTCTCAAACGCGGTACGGCCGCCGGACCCTTTGCATCGTGCATTGATGCAATAGCATCTTTTGGCCTCCACCATCGGACCAGCAACAACAAGTCAACAAGACCCCAAATCAAGAAATTATGCACCCTCATCAACCTCATACTGGCCGGGAAGATCCCTCCTGCAATCCAACCCCATATCTCTGCATGCTATTTCCTTGCTCTCCACAAGGATCCCCAGGACTCCTCCAATTTCTGCCCCATAGGCATTGGCACTGCCTTACGACGAGTGGCAGCATCGGCAGCTCTACATGCCACAGCACCCCAACTAACCTCTTACCTCCCAGTTCTCGGACAATTCGGCATTCAAACGCCTGGCGGCATAGACTTCGCTATACAAACGACAGTCTGCCAACTCCACAAATACGTGGAAACCAACGTCACTCCAACCCGGGCCTTGCTCCTGTTGGATATCACCAACATCCAACAACATGTTCAATGCAACATCAAGAGCACACTGCCGAACCCTCCTCCAAGCCAACCCAGCCACCAACGCCTTGATCCCTCTCTTCGACATGTTGCACGGCCAGCCCGTGTCCCAATGGTACTATGACAAAACTCGTCATCCACAACACTTTGCCCAGCGGGAAGGCTTCCCACAAGGGTGCCCTTTGAGTCCACTTTTTGCATGCATGGTTCTAGGGGACCTGGTTACCAAACTAAAGAACGAGCTGTTAGAACGGGCAAAAACAAGAATGGCAACAGGTATCACCGGCGACGACAACAGAGGCCTCGAAGCCCACACCACGTCCATCATGGACTTTACCATGGTTCATCCGCCGGTTTCAAGAACTCGGCGGTCCCATGGGCATTCATCTCAGTTGCACCAAGACCAAGATACTGACATCCACCACCGGAGAATCACCCATAACGACCCTTGCACCACAAGCAGCGGCAGCACTCACAGAGGCTCTTGGTCTCTTGGCTCCCTCCAACCCCACTTCGGCCGAACTCACCGTGGGAACCAGATTTCTCGGATACCCGCTCGGACAGCCACAATTTGCCCAACAATTCATCAAGGACACGATTGCCGAGCTCAAAGCGAATACGGACGCAATATTGCAACTCCCCAACGTCCAAACGCAAGCCATCATGTACCGCCTCTCCATAGCGAATTCCATCAACCACTTGTTGTGTTCGGACATCCTCACCTCTCCGTCGCCCGACTCTGACGACTCCTATTGGATCAGTGATACCACCAAGCAACTCGACAAACTCCACAAATATTTCATCAAAAACCTTTTGCAGTCCACCAACGACATTCCCGACTATGCCCTCCACATAGCCACCATCCCAGACAGATTTGGGGGTCTTGGTATTTCCAGTCCTCATACAACAGCCAAGGCAGCATTTGTTGGATCTACGGTTCGATCAATCCAACTCTGCAACGAACAACACGGCGTCATCCTCAACGACTACCACAAACGAATCTTTCAAGACTGGGAAACCAGCCCCCTCCCATCGCTTCCAGCTTGCACCAATGCGATATAAATCTTGACAGCCCGCTCCGAGAAACCCCCCAATTGCAACGAACACTCACCGACCAAACATTACAGCGTCACGGCTTTGACCGGTTGATTGTTGCAACTCCAGACCACCTCAAGCCGAGTCTCCCCGCGGCATTAACGCCGTACATCAGCAAGGCCCTTCATCAACCCAGACGCTCTGCGCCCTTCCATGTCCCCGATGCCATTTACCGTACCACGGTTATGCGAAAATTACGACTCCCCTTACTGGCCACAGCGGCACACCAAGTCTGCCTTTGCCAAAAAGACCACCCCCTAGACCCATACGGCGATCACTTTTTCTGTTGCTCCAAAAGTCCAAAGACGCATGCATCCAACACCGTAGGATGCGCTGTTTACTGTCCTGCAAGAAATGGCCCCCCATTGCAAACACGTGAGATCTCAGGATGATATCCACATCGAGCCGCTCAATCTCTTACCGGCACACCCTTCCAACATACGGCCGGCCAATGTCGGCATCCAACTCAACCCGGCAGCCAACAAACACGGACTGAAATACATTGCAATCGATGTAACCATCCCTCCTCCACCTGTCCCACATCCAGCTTCCTCCACTGACCTGTCCGATCTTCAAAACTTGGCTGACTACGCCAGTAGGACACATCAGCTGGCTGCCCGTGGAAAGCTCATCAAGGACCCCATCGCAGCATCCCTCATGAACCAAGACAAGATGATCCTTGTACCCTCCACCGTCGATCACCTCGGTGGACTCGGATCCTTTGCCACCCAGTTGCTTTTTGGGAAACCCGCCTACCCCGGTCCCCATACACCGCCTCAATGGGACGACCACTTTTTCGGCATGTGTTCATCTCGCGCGTCACCCAAGCCAGAGGCATTTGAACTTTTCCAAGCCTTTCAACACTGTCCGACGAACTTGACGGCTGTCCCTTCTGATTTCGAACCCTTGTCCTCCAAAACCTTAGACCCCCATTCCCAGCCCACGGCCTTTCTCCCCATTTCTACGTTCTCCAAAATTGCTCTCGGCCACGCCATTCTCACTGCCCTGGCCACCCACATCCACCAACAACAGGCCCTCCATGATGCCCACTCGATGCAAAAACGACAACACCGATATCGATCTTCTTTATATGCATCTTTATTTCGTGCCAGGCCAAAGTCGAGGCCAAGCCAACCACGATATTCGTCTGTCTGCCACACCAAACTTTGGCCCAGGCCACTGGCCTGGCAATAGTATCACGTCATTATTTTCAGAATAATTACTTATTATTTCTCCCAGGCCAACGGTCTGACCCTCTTCCAATGCAGTCTGTCCTTACCACCAAAGACATAAGATACATACGGCGATAGGTGCATGCATACTCTCAGTCGCCAAAGCATACCGTCCTCAATGGACGGCATTCCAGGCGTTCATCGCCCTGATACTACTGTACAAATCCATTCGTAGATGCCTCGGGATGCAGCGTTTACCCATCTTCCACTCTTTTTTGTTGCATGGCATTGGCCATCATTGGCCATCCTATTTTATGTCCAAATCATTAGGAACGATCATCATAGGCATCCACATCTTCTTTTACGCATAGGCTAAGATAGAAACAGTCTCAGAATTTCGTTAAAGAGGCAACTACAAAACATGTCCACCCCTCCTTCTCGTGCCCGTTCTTCTCGTCGTCGTCGTCCTCATCGTGAGGAGGAAGATGACTCCCTTGTCAGCAGTCCTGAGCGATCTCCCCAGCGTACTCCACGCAATGGATCTACAACAACGCCTACTCCTACATCGCCTGCTCCTACAACCCCTACGGCTAACGCTACAGCAACAGAGATGGAGGAGGAATCTCCCATCGGTATGGACGACGAAGAGATGGAAACGATGATGGAATCATTGACAAAAACCGTAAGCGATTCTCTCAAAAACGAAAATACGAGAAAAGTGTACGAATACAAAATCAAGGAGTATTTGAGTTTTTGCCGAATTCACCGTGCCTACCTGCCTGCTGGATCGCAGTTTCTCGTTGATGAACCCGGTACTTTCTATTTTATTTTTTACAACGTGTTTCGCGAAAAAACAAAAGGAAAACGAAAAAAA
Source organism: Epithemia pelagica (assembly GCA_946965045.2). Lineage (NCBI taxonomy): Eukaryota > Bacillariophyta > Bacillariophyceae > Surirellales > Surirellaceae > Epithemia > Epithemia pelagica. Next base: position 1,192,452 of record OX337237.1, read on the forward strand.
CCTGGAGATTTCGATTACGCAGACTTCAAGCATGTTATCAGAACATACAAGCCTATCATCAATCTTCTGAAACACTCTCCCGGTGCCAAAATCCCTCCAGGCAATCTTGATCCCACTAACCCCCTCTCCGAATCTACAATCAATACGTACAGGAGTGCTCTCAAACACCAATTGGACACTCAGGGGTCGAAGAAAGACGGAGAACGAGTATGGAGCGATGTGGACTCTCCACGTGTCCGATCTCTGATATATATAGCGAAGGTACGTTTAACCAGTGAATTGGTGACTGTCTGTTGACTGTTGACCCTGTCTGTGCATATCATCTCTCATAACTATTATTTCTACAGTCACGGACTACCCGTGTTAAGAAACGTAACTACAAGGAGAAAGTGAATGAGACATCTCCCTTCGAGCATTTTGAAACGAGCATTTTGAAATGATTAACAAGATCGAGTATATGTTTTGGTCTCGCGGCTGCAGGTATGACGGAAAGTCGAATACCAACAAGACTGTCTTTGCTTCTTTACGACACCGCTTTTCATTCTTGATGAACTACGCCTCTATACTACGGAGCGAGAGTCTGCATCTAGCGGAATTGTCCGACCTAAGAGTTTTTGCGATTAACCGTCCTGGCGATATCGACAAGATGCCGATTGTACTCATGGAGTGCCAAACGGGAAAGACCATAAAAGCCGGTGCACCATCACAGTTTGCTCGTGCAACACGTCATCGAAACGTAATGGCCTGTCCCATTGGAGCAATGGCTATGTATTTGTTTTTTCGGTTCCATATGACCGAGGAATTCTCTGGAACATTCAACCAACCTGATTTACGGAACAACTCTTCTTGGTTTGACTTCAAGATTCTCACAAGTGCAGATGGTTCACCTACAGAATCAGTGAAGGTTTCGAATTTTCGTACAGAAATCGAGAATATCTTCAATCAACTCGGTATTGTGTCGGACTACACTACCCACTGGTGCAGGCACATTGCACCGACTCATTGCAAATTCAAAGAGATAAGCCCTGAGCTTATCAAACAGTTAGGTAAGTGTTCGCTGGTACTACTCTGCTCATATGACAGCCAAATGTATCTCACTGGTTTATATTTTTGTACACAGGTAACTGGGATAGAGATACCCAAGAGACACGTTATTCATCTAAAATACCTATTGCTGCGATCCGTTGTATGGCTGGCTTCGAACAGTCTGATGGATACTGGCTACCCAGAGACAGACTGACCGTACCACCTTCACTGTTACAAAAAATATGGCCCTGGCTGGAACAGAAGGAGGAATGGGTTTCATCAGACTTAACAGATGCCGAAATAGAGCAGAACACGAGTGCCAGGAAGAAACACCCTACCGCATATTGTTTCCTACATTTCCTCCGTTTTCTCCGTGATGTCCTTATACAAGATGTGGCTGCCATTATGTCGATTCTCGAACACCCTGACCCTACCGACTCGCAAGAGTCAGAAATCCGTTTGACACACATTCTTTTTACTGATTTTCCCATATTCCAAGATCCTGAGTTTCTGGCCTATAAAGACAAAATGCACAAGTTACTTTCAAAACATAACGAAACTTCCCAAGATCCCAAGATACGTGCTATTGACCAGTGTCTTCCCGGTGTGAATCAACGATTTGAACATCTCAATGTGGAAACTGAAATTTTGAAGGAACACATGTACCAGATTTTCTTTGAAATCGACAATGTTAAGGAAAGTATGACGAAGAGTACAGAAGCTATTATCAACCACTTGAAACAAATGGAAATTCGGATGAACATGGAAACTGATCGGAAAATCATGCGTTTCTCCGAGGCTATATCATCATCTTTCCAATCCCAGATCGGAACAACTGTCGAAGCCATATCCGAAGCGACACAACATGCAGCTCGAATCACCTTCTCCACGAATGAAAACGAAGGCAACGATGTCACAGATACTGACCCCACCAATGAAATCTCTTCACCAGCCCGACAACCAGTGCCCCCTCCACCACCTTCACCACAAGATGCATTTGCAGCCGCCTTCCCACCACCTTCACCACAAGATGCATTTGCAGCCGCCTTCCCATGTACTCTTCCGTCACCCAATACCGTACACCCTTCCCCCGAGTCGGACACTCCAACTAATGACCCCCCGAATGTTTCTTCGAACAATCCCTCTCCGTCGGAAGACAATATCGAAAATTTCCTCGGTATGAAACTCCCGTGCACCCATGTTGCAAGACACCGACTAACGATGAAGCGTTTGTACTTTGAGTTTTTTGGTCTTGGCGAACGACAGGATCAACCAGTAAAACTTGGATTCCATGGTCTTGACCTGAAATTCCAATTCCATTGGCGGAAACCATATCAACAAAGCGACAAGACATTGTACTCTCGTGTCCAGACTATCGTACGGGGCATAGCTACTCATCATGGCGTTGAGTTCGGTTCGTGGTCGGACGACATCGAGGCATTCTGTCTCAAATGGGATCCCTTTCTTCAACGCAAAGGGATAGCTGGCGTGTTCCGACAATTTCAGAAAGACGGAATCACCACTAAACGTGGAAATCGATCGCCAAACACTCCACCACCATCCACACAAAACAACACTCCTACAATTCACCCGCGAGTAACTCCTGCCAGTACATAATCTGATATAGTCTACAATAACATAGATTTCATTACCTCATAACATCAGCATAGAGTGGAGTTTAAGCAAACGTAGCTCCAAGCAGGTGGAGTACATGGTAGTGGGGTATGCCGTGTTTCCCACACAGCGGAGTAGTGCTCTCTGGCGTTACACGGCACCTTCCTTTCCCCTTAAGATCGTTGTCATAGTTTTTACAAAACTCATTTTGACAATGAGCACTCACAATAACAATGGTCTTTACGACTCAATTCAAGACAATGAGCCTGTCCAAGGTGACCATGAAGGAACAGATCCTTCACAGGCTCGTTCCAATCATGGCAACCATCGTGGTAACCATGGTACAGCAATCAATGACCGCTTTGTCGTATCTCCTCCCGTGGACACGGAATCCGCGACCGCTCACTCTTCTGCACATCCTCTTAACGTGAGAGCTACGTTGTCCGCAACTGGTTGGATCCCCCCCCCCCCCCCCCCTCTCCCACGGCCGTCTGGCATTCAACAGTCGCTTTCTCGTACCTTTGTGTTTCGGAACTGCAGTCCGCCTGTCCGTGATGCGATGCAGGTCATCACCGCGCTTCTCACAGAAATCGAAGGCTTTGACCCTGCTGTCGCTGCTTCACTCCGTCACGAGAACGGTACAGAATTCTCTGACCGCACGAGACATGGTGGAACACACGGTATTCCTGATGGAAAGTATCTGATTTGTCTAGATTTGTACCAAACAGCTGTTCCTGGTTACATCGGACGAGATGATTGGGAGGCAATCCAAGTAGTGAAGACTTCAATTATTTACAAAGACAACCACCCCATCGCCAAATTAGTGACATCTGCCCCCAAGGTGTACCTGTTCAATAAGAGGGATGAGTCGTGGACACTGGTGCATCATATGCCCATCCACCACTCATCGGACGAAGAACGATTCTCTGTGGAATCCGGTAGATTGTAGTGTCGTGAACTATTTCAACAAAACTCGATTCACCACAACAATCTACTGACGCAGAACCCAACTCCAAGTCCTTGGAAATCATTGAAACCAAGATAACAGCATTGGGAGTGTCATGTTGTCCGCACAACCTTTTTTCGAAACAAACCAAAGCCGTGGCACATCAATTCAAATGACTGATTGGTTTGGCAAGGTGTGGTTTGTCTGGCTACAATTGTTTTCGGGGGTCCAGAACAAACAGCACTACCGAACGTCAACCATTTCGCAACGTTTGGAGTGTTCAAAACGCATCCATTCCATGCAACTTGTTGGCATTTTCCATCATGATGGAACGAGCATTCTTTTTCAGTGATTCACCCATAAGTGTGTCGGCCTGTGACCTTTTGTTGTTGTTGTTGCGCTTGTGCTTCTTCGTTTTTGCCATTGTGGACGGTTCGTCACCACCAACCTCTGAGTTGGTCCATTCAAATGCCAAGGCCGCATTGCGCTTTGTCGTCTCGACGGTGGGAGTAGTGTTGGGTGTGCTCTTGTTGCTGTTGTTGTTGTTTTTCTTGTTGGTTCGGTTCGCTGTCGACGAAAACGATGCTCCCATATGCTTGGGTGTTTCTCGAAGCGCAAAGGATCGTGCCACATGTCCCAAATGCAAGGCTTTGGCCGCAAACACATGTTTGACACATTTTTCGCGTGTCGGGTAGGCTCGAATATGGGACAAAAAGGCAGTTCGGGCCAGTTCCAACAAGTACAAATCCGATCCTTGTTGTTGTTGTTGTTGTTGTTGTTGTTTTCCCTGTTGCTGTTTCTTGGAAGATTGTTTCTTCTTGAATGTCGTGTCGGTGGATGTGGGATTGCGACTACTGGTCGATTCCACCACCTCGTTGGTACTTCTCGCAGGGTCGATCAATGTCAGGACACATTCTTCCAGACGATGTTGAAGTTCAATGGAAAAGGCTTCGCCCAAACGCCGTTGGCTTGTGTTGTTGTTGTTGTGGTTGTTCGTTTTGGAGTGGTCGGGGAGACTGGTAGTACCCCCACCCGTTCGTTGTACCCCCGCTTGTGTCAGGGTAGGACAACTTTTGGTGGCCGCCGCCATCAAGGTGGCCGAGAGAGACAGAGCCGGGAGAGGAGCAATACCGCGTTGCTTCAACAAGAGCAAGTACTCTCGTTCCGATGGCAACAAAAACAAGAGGGAATGTCCGGCTTTGCCGGCCCGTGCCACACGACCAGCTCGATGGACGTAGTCCGATAGTTCGGCCGGTGGGTCGTATTGCACGGTCCAATCACACTGTTCCAGATTCAATCCCCGAGCTGCTACATCGGTTGCCAACAAAATAGCAGCCTTATTATTGTTGGTGGTGGTGTTCTTGGATGCGGGTTCCGACACGTCTGGGGAATGGTGTTTTGAGCGTGGAGTGTCGGACGATTGAAGAAATTCGTGCAAGACTTGCTGCCGTTGTGCATGCGGTACACGACCATGCAGTTTGTAAATGGAACAGGCGGATCCAAAAATCCCCCGTTGCGAGTTGGTTTGGTTAGTTGTATTGGGCTTGTTCTTGTTTGTAGTTTTGTTGTTATTATTAATCTTGTTCTCGTTGTCGTCGTCATTCAGATTGTCGACAATACAGTCCATGTGTTGAAAGAGAGCATAATAAAAGTCGACACTGGCACACGTGTCCAAAAAGACCACGACACGATTTTGTTGTTGGACGACACGTTGGACCAACACGGCAATGAGTGCCGACAAGCGCCATTTGGCACTCACCGTCATGTGCCATTGGGCCAATTGTCGCGGCGTGGAATCCGCCAATTCGCCGGCTGGCAGGTCATCGTCGTCGTCCTGGTCCTTTTTGTCGGGAGCAGCACCATTGTGTGCCGTATCCTCCAGTGCTTGTTTGGAGAGGTTCGAGGAGGCCTCATGTTGTTGTTGTTGTTGTTGTTGTTGTTGTTGTTGTTGTTGTTGTTGTTGTTGTGGAATGTCTGCAGCGGCAGTGGATTGTGAACAAGACAGTGTCGACAGGGCATCCTTAGTGTCGTCCTGTTTGGATCGGATCCAGATCCAGGAATCGGACGAGCTGTTTCCGAGCGCCAAGGTTTCGGTGGCCAATTGTTGCACCGACGGAGTCACTGTGGCCGATACCAAGACCGATCTCCAGGGAATGCTTGTGGTGCGGGTGGATCCTCCTTGATTGGCGAGAATGCGTTGGACAATGTGTTGGACTTGTTCCCCCAATCCCATATCCAACAATCGATCCGCTTCGTCCAAGACGAGCCATTCCAAATTGCTCTTTTTCATGTTCTTGTTGTTGGTGTGGTTGGTTTTGAGAGCCAGGAGCAAGGATTCGGTTTTGCACAAGTGATCCAACAATCGTCCCGGTGTCGCCACGACAATGCCCAATCCCTTGCGCAATCGCATCTTTTCCGATTTGCGGCTATTCATGTTGTTCTTCTTATTGTTGTTGTGGTTGTGGTTGCCAGCACCACTGCCCAACAAACTTCCGGGAACAATCCAATGAAAGGTTTGCGCGCAGACACGTTCGGCCAAGGCTACGGTTTGGGCGGCCAATTCTCGCGTGGGACACAAAATGAGACATTTGGTACCCACTGCAGCTCGTGTGGGTGGTGGTGACCCGTCGTCCTTCGTGGTGGTGGTGGAAGTGACCATGGCATGAAGAATGGGCAAGAGATAGGCCAAGGTTTTGCCCGATCCCGTTTCGGAATGAATCAAGAGATTTTTGGGGGGGCGTGTCGTCTGGTCGTTGGCCAAAAAGGCGGGAATGGCCCGTGCTTGAATGGAGGTGGGTTGGTTCAAGTGCAACGTGGTTTGAACCGCCTGGACAATCCGGGGATGCAATGGCAAATCGGACCAGGAATGGGCCTGGGAAAACAAGTGGTGGGAATCCTTGGTACGACGAAACGAGGAGGACAATGATGATGATGATCCATAGTGTCGATCCAACTCCAAGGGACGAGCATGAAATGCCATTTCCGCTTGGGTCCAGGATGGTTGCTTTGGTGGTGGTTGTTGGGAGGCCGTTGATGTTGTTGTTGTTGTTGTTGTTGGTTTGGTGTTGGAATTCACAGGGTGGTTGTTATTATTTCGTGTGGGTCGATAGTCGTCGTCGTGGTTGGGAAAGGCTTCCTCCAAGGTTTCGGGGTGTGATCGAATCGGTCGTTGGTGGATTTCGTGTCGTGTGCTGTTGTGGTTGTGGTTCGCCGTGGCCCTGGGATCGTTCTTGTCATTTTCGTCGTCTTCGTCTTGTTGTTGAGGAGTGGCCTTGTCGTCGTCGTTGTGGCTCTCATCCGACAGACGCTGTTGTGGTTGTTCTTGCTGTTGCTGTTGCGTTTCTCGTCGTTCCAATTCCAATGCACGACGACGTCTTCGACGATCATACTTGTTGAATGTCTTTTTCTTTGTCTTCTTGTTGTTGTTCTTTGTCGTCGTCGTTGTCGTCGTCGTCGTGTTGGATGGTGAGGAGGAGGAGGAGGGTTGTGCGACAATGTTCAAGACAAACGCATCGTCTTCCGCATCCATGGCGGCCTGTTGTTGTTGTGTCATTCGTCGTCTTCTTCTTGTTGTTGTTGTTGTTGTTGTTGCCGTGACGGCTGGAGATGGGGACAGATCTGATCTGTAGCGGTGGTTGTTGCTGGACGTTTGGCACAACAAAAGAGGGAGACGAGATGAGAGAGTTGTGTGTGCAATGGAGAAAATGTGACGAAAACCGAAAAAATGGTTGGAGAGAGACGCAAAACGATTTAAATTTAAATTTCGAAATTGGATGTAGAGGCGGTCTCTCCGGTGTCCGTAAGGTACGTTGGGGCAGTTGTCAACACAGGATGGAAATCTGGATTCCGGAATCCGGAAGCTGGGGGGGAATTTGTGTATTTCCTTGGGCCTTTTGTAAAATAGAGAGCAGACAAGTGTTATCAACCATGGGCAATCAAACATCGACGCCTACTACTCCTGCAGAAAAGCACTACCCCAGAATGCCATCCGATATGAAAGCAAGGGAGACTTTGTTCAAGCGATCAAGAGCACACAGACCGCCGAAACGATCTTGCTACAAACTGACCCAGAATCTCTCGAAGTAGCCAAACTGTGGACATATCTCGGCAAACTCTACATGCGCCAAGGTGACTTGGACCAAGCCGTGGTATACTATAAGCGATCCATGGCATTGCTGGAAGAACGGGATCCAGAATCTCCCCTCATGTCCACTACCTGGCAAAATATGGGTTGCATTTGTACAGAGCAGCATCAGAATGAAGAGGCGCTGGTTTGGTTGGAAAAGGCGCTGAAACTACAGCAAATGAATGAACCCGACTCTCTGAATCTGGCCTATACTCACCACAATATTGCTACTGTTTTGGAACGGTACCCACAACGGCAGGAAGAAATGATCCATCACATACTAAAAGCCATTGAAATCAAACAAGCAAAGGCACCAGACTCGGAATCGCTCGCCACGAGCTATATCATATTTGGAACTTACTGCGAAGCTCACATGCATATCCGTATTGCTCGAGAAGCCTAGGACATTGCTGATTGTCTCATCCCGTCAAGTAAACCACTCTATGTTGACGTTTATCAATGCTTAGCCCTCGGATACCACAGAGAGGGCAACACACAAGATTTAGACAAGGCGATTCACTTTCTCAAGAAAGCACAGGCATTGGAACTTTCCATGTCACCCACATCGTTGAAGTGTGCTGAAATCCACACAAACTTGGCCGTGATCCTGGAGGACGCCGGAAGACTGGAAGAAGCTCGCGAAGCACGTGCAACTGCTGTAAGCATACAACTGGAAAAGGCACCTTCTCTACTTGAAGTTGGCAACAAGAACTGATTTCAGAGGCATGATTGACCAATTTGATCCACTGCTCTGGGCTTTTGTCATTGCGCTGTAGGTGATCACCGTCGACGACGTCGTAATCGCCATTGTCATAATGTTAGAAAACAAAGCCAGCATCAACTAAGGACTGCTGATCGGCATCAATATCGTGTCGAATAGCCGTCATTAGCGATTCATGGATAAGTCCTTTCAATTCCTCCATTTTGCTACGCGTTGCGCTCCAACAACGAAGGGGCGGATCATCTGGATCTGAACTCGATGCCTTTTTTTTGGGTTCAAATGCGGTTTTCAGTTTTTCCAAGAAAGCAGACCGAATGCTATCCTGTTGTTTGTCATGGGTTGTCACAGTCGTCTTTTTATCAATCTGAACGATTCCGATGTACTGCGGCAACGACTGCAAAGTATTGTCCCAATAGGTCTTATCACTTGACTGCATTTTCCCTTTGGGACCGTTCTGGGGGGAAGGAACAGAATTGGGGTCCGATTTGCTTGGTGTTTTTTTGCGCTTGTGCTCCCGCTTTAGCTCGTTTTCTACATTTGGGTAGGTAAGACGATTGAATTGCATTGCCTGCAATTTTACAAATCCAAAGTAGGACAGAGATTCCTTTGGTTGCAGAAACCATAGCTGTGGTGTCGCACCATCGTCGACCGCCTTGCATGTTTTCACAAACTCAAGAATCATCCATTGCTTCACAGGGTGGTTTTTCTCAGCAACTGTCAGTTGAAGAGCCGCAATGGAAAACATTTCTCTCCTTTTGATCATGATGATGGCGTTAATCGCAGCAAAAGTCTCACTTGTGGCTTTCGCAAACACAGTAAACTCTTCCGTACTATGTGCATCCAACTTGGCCTTTGCCTTTTCCGAGAAATCCTGCATTGTCGTAAACTCGATGACTTCAATTTTGGATGCCGATTCCTGAAGCAGCACTTGAACAGAGGGCTTCATGTGATCCACGGGAAGCTCTGAACCGACGATGGTTATGTGCGCTTGATCGTTCCGCATATTCCTTGTTAGCAGAGGCTCCCAAATCCAGCCACCAACGCTGCGTGCCTTCGGCTGTGCAAGCAGGTCTTCCATTAGCTTCTGAAGTTTATCATCCGAACGGGACTCCTCCTTTTCCAGCAGCGATCGCCCGATGTATGGCGAGGGGATCTGGAGCTTGAACTTATTTCGGAATTTGTCTGTAGGGATCATGTGTCCAACAAGGCCGGGATACAGTTTTTGCCCAACCACAGCGGAATTCCCCTCATTTGTTGGAGAAGAATCGTCCAAGACAGAAAGATGATTTACTAGCTTTTCCACTCCGTATATCGAAATAGCTCCATCCACCAGCTCCTGCGCCTTCTCTGGATTTTGAAGGCAAAGGCGTGGGACACCTCCCACATAATAGAATGCGTCTTCCGCTTCGGTAACTGCTTCAGGGCTCTTGTTGGCTGCCATTTCTATTACCTCACGCTTGCTTGCTGAATCAATGTAACAAAAATTACCTTTAGTATCACTCCAATTTTGCTGTTGCCGAAGCCTGCTCCATCGTTCTTTGTTCGCTGAGCTTACAATGAGAAGGAAGCCGGGGGGGAAACTTCGAACACCTCCTCGGCTGAGATCCACAATGTGAAGGGTCTTATATTTGCTTCTCGGTTGGCCAGCCGCAATTTTGTTGCCGCTCCACGTGTAATGGACTTCCCAACCAAAAAGCTTTGCCATGAATAAACCAATGATAGCACCAAGAATTGACTTGCCGGTTCCCTGGACTCCAGTTAGTACCATTGTGCTCTTTTTCCGGTCATCGTCTTGCTTTGCATTTGCGTACTCTTGATGAGCTTTCTCAAAGAACGCAATCGTTGAGCAAAGAATGTAGGAATAACAGTGACGCCAATAAACTGAGCGGATTTCATAGTCAAACCATTCCATGCGCTTCACTTGGATGAACCGCTTCTCATTGACTTTCAAAAGCGAAATATCTTGATCAAAGAATACCTGCATCGCATTGATATCGTTATCCACAGTAGTCCTCTCTGAGGAGGGGCGTCGCTAGCCGCAGAGGGTAGAATGAGGATGTTGTGTGACAAAAAACAACGAGACACAGAAAATCCATCTAGAACTACCAAAAGATACGCATACAAACTCACCTGCTGGATTTAATGAAAGGATGTGCAAGAGTAATGAAAGATAAGGTCGGCAATCAAAGGGAAATTGATGGAAAAGACGGTTGGTTGTGACGCATGGAACAAATTATGAGTGAGTTTCAATGGCTTTTCAAATTGGGAACAAAGAAAACAAAACATAGTTGTTGCTGTGGCATTGTAGCTGAATACCAGCCGGCCCAGATAATTGATGAAATAGGCAAAATGACAAGAATCGCAAAATCGAATACAGATACACAATCACAAATTCACACTCACTGCTGCCATTGCCGGACCCAGCGTGTACGTGCGGCCAGGGACGAGGGATCCAAAGTCAACTATTCCTGTGCCTTCGCTATCTCGTAGGAACTTTACGCCCTCAACTTTTAAATAGTCCCTATATCCCTGCTGACTGGAGACGCTCAACTTCTCGCCATTGACAACAATTTGTATGGGCATCATGGTTTGTGGTGCTTAAATTGCTTTTACTGAAAAGCTCATCGCTTTATCATGGGCACTTTTTGGTGCGGGCACGGAAATTGGGACTCTCCCCGACTTTAGTGGGGGGATAAGGCAGGGGAGGGGGAAAGGAAGGGGAAAGGAAAGGGGAGGGAAATATCACAAATCACAACAGGGCAACGACAACGACGATAACGACGATAACGGCAATAACTTTCCCAACGGACACACCTACTGCCTCTACAATCCCCTCCCTGCCCAAACCAACCATGGTCCCCCGTCCCCCCGGCGACGCGCTTCCGGGCAGCACCGCCGTGGCAGAAAGTCCGCAAGAAATCTGCCACGACTGACTCGCAGTGCTACGCGTCTAGCCGCATCCTTTCCGGTTTGACCGCCGAGCGACCCAACTTTCCGCCAATCCCCCAAACCCAAACTGCAACCACAATGACCATCCTTCCTTTACAACGAAAAAAATCCAACGGAAAAGGTCTCATTGCAAAAAAAGCAGCCGTACCAGCGACCATGGCGTCGCGATCTCTCATCAACGTACCCGGACAACCGATGTCAAACCCAACGAACCACCCATACTGCCCCCAGACAGAACAACAACCACTGGTGTCAGAAGCTTTGCAAGACAGCCATGACACCAACATAGGACCTACAGCCAAACCTACTACGGCCACGACGTCAACGACACAGCGCTATCACGAACGAGAAACCGTAACCACACCGGCCGCCAGGAGAGCGCATAAAACAGAAAGCGAACAAACAATCACTTCCCTTTCACCAAAATAACCCAGTCCATCAGTTGAAACGACCACCATGCCAGGAACAAAACCGCCGCCAGGCGAGACCTCACCGAGGAACGACAGTCCAACCGACAACGCGGACAACAGCAACGAAACCGAGAACAACACTGCCAACCAAGACAACACCCAAGACGGCTGGGTCTTGCTCCGCCCGAAGACTCGTACAGCAAATCCATACGCTTTTTCCCCGACGAGAAACAAACCTGCTCCAGCCCACCTGGTCTATGCCAACGCCTATATGCACCACGAATCCAAACAGGCTGAAGCCCGACGCCCACCAGTCACAGCGAACTCCCTCCATGACATTCTTCAAGCGGCCCTGAACCTTCACAAACAAAGGCAAGGCAAACATCCCCTGGCAATCGCCATTCACCATATTGTCTTTGTGGAGACGAAAAAACCAAAGAAGAAACAAGGCAACCACACGAGTATCTACCTCGTCAGCTTCAAACCGGCGCAATCCAACGAGCAGTTCGATCTCGAACTTTTCTGGGAACAGGCTATCCGTTTCATTGTCCAAAAGTGGCACCAGCACACCCTCAGTGACTTCCAAGAAGACGGTAACGGTGACGAAATCGTCCTCCGCCCCAATCAAGTGCTCAACCAGCTCAACAAGGCTACGGCAACAACACACACGCGAGCAAGTCAACTCACCCTCTACTTGCCGGCGTGCAATCACCCGAATGCAAAGGCTATGGGTTTCGTGGGCGGAATCCCCGCCGTTGCCCAAACGCGGACAAATCAACCTCCAAGAAGCACGCTTTGCGACAGCTACGAGTTCAAGAACCATGTGGGGTTCAGAGACGGTACATTCACCGGGAAGATGGAAAACGGCACCCCTGGAGTAGCACCAGTGATTCAAATTGCAACATCATCACCAACGGTCTTCCAAAAGATCCTTCATTCAGCAACACTGTTTGCCACCGCCACACCTGATCGAGTCCAAGACTTCACTTGGTACGGGAGCGAGTTTCAGATCATGCCTTTCCCCCACAACGACGATGACGCCACAAGGACGCAAAACCTAATCGATGTTCGTAACATCGACCAATATTTCTGCATGAAATGTGTGTTCATCCACATCCGGGCCGTCCACCCGCCACCGGAACTGGAACATTGGAACAAGCTATACGAGCTTCCAACCTTTGAAGGCATTTTTCCTACATTTGTAGGACACTACGCCGAGCCAGTGGGTTACGACCTCTACCTACAAAATGCACCAGATACCTTCACTCTGGATGCCGAGAAACTCCGCCACTACCCGGGTTTCCCGATTGAACTCCTCCCACCACCTGTTGCCGCGGCACCACAACAACTACAGCCACAACAAAATGGCAATGTCCCCGTCAGGCAACAAAACGTTAGAAGCCATGCACAACGTTTTCACCGCCTGGCCGAACGTATCACACGGCGCCATACGGCTCAAACAACAACAGCCACGGACCAACCATCTCGGCCAACGCCCACAGCGGTCTCTCCAGAGCAAAGCCCACGGAAACGAGCGGCAGTGGAACAATCTCCCACCCAACCGATGGAAACCGAAGTCCACTCCACGCCAACAAGCCCTACAGGCAACACAACGCCTTCGGGCAACCGTTTTACAGCACTCCAACAGACCGAACATCACGATTCCGATAGTTCGGCGACGATGGACGAAAAAGACTTTGAACAAACAACAAATACTCCGGCTGAGCTCGTTGCCCTGTTGCAACAATATCACATTACAACGGCAACACACTCACAGAGTACCTACGAGGAAATGCTCACTTTGGCGACACACGTCTACAAACAAGACAGCGCTAAAACGGCAACGCTCTTGGAGCATCTCCAGCCTATTCGGTCCTTTCGGGAAGAGGACAAACAAGATGCCTGGGACTACGCCACAGAACTTCTCAACAGTGTAATGGCAAGGACGGATCGCAACTCACCCGACTCTAAGAGGCCCCCACAGCGGGGCCATGGCGCTTAGAAGTCCCATGAGTCATAGATCCTTCCCCCGCCACTGCCCCGTTCCGAATTGCCCGTGGACCCTAGCAACACCCCAACCCAACCACCCCCGACGACACCTATGTAACCACCTCAAAAACGACCATCCGAGTATCCCTACGAACGACTACTTAACCACCGCCTTTTGCACACAAACAAACATCTACCCGTGCCGACAATGCAACACCCCAGATCGCATCTACCACGACAACGCCCACCTCAAAGCCCATACAAACGACAAACATTCTCGGGAGAAAACAAATCTACAATTAGTAACGACAACACTATGTAATCTACCTTGTGAGTTTCACTCGGCCTGGTCCCATTCTCTAGAATTTCTATACAACTGGGACCCCACCCCACCACCGTTCAGGGCAACTATATGGCATGCCCTTTCCCCCCAAGCCAAAACAGAATACCACAACATTTTAGGTAGGGTAACCACGTGGACGATCGAAGCATCACAACCAATTACGGCCAAGCACCACAAAGACCAACAAACCAGCCCACCCCTTAGAGACGCAACCCCGTTCTGGAAGCTTTTGTTAATCCTGGAACCGCTGCTTTTAGCACCCTTTAACAACGAAGACTTTGATTCCCCACACAAAGCCTTACGGGCACGCATTGGCCAGTTCAAACTAGGCAGAATCCAGGAACTCCAACTCCAGACACAACCAACACCACGATCGACCCAGCAAAAACCATCCAACATGCGTCAAAAGCCGCAGAGTTAGATAACTTTTCGACGGCTTTCAAACGGTTAACCGAATCATTGCCACAAGCAAAACTTACAAAACCCACCATCAAAGCAATTAAAGCCAAATTGTTTTCACCACCGGTGCCATCGCCAACAACCAGTTTACGACGGTCCGCCCGAAACCAGGACACCCAAACAGACCCCCAACAAGTTCCCGTCCAAATCGGACCGAGCGACCTTGTCCAGACTCTTCACCGTCTCAAACGCGGTACGGCCGCCGGACCCTTTGCATCGTGCATTGATGCAATAGCATCTTTTGGCCTCCACCATCGGACCAGCAACAACAAGTCAACAAGACCCCAAATCAAGAAATTATGCACCCTCATCAACCTCATACTGGCCGGGAAGATCCCTCCTGCAATCCAACCCCATATCTCTGCATGCTATTTCCTTGCTCTCCACAAGGATCCCCAGGACTCCTCCAAACTCTGCCCCATAGGCATTGACACTGCCTTACGACGAGTGGCAGCATCGGCAGCTCTACATGCCACAGCACCCCAACTAACCTCTTACCTCCCAGTTCTCGGACAATTCGGCATTCAAACGCCTGGCGGCATAGACTTCGCTATACAAACGACAGTCTGCCAACTCCACAAATACGTGGAAACCAACGTCACTCCAACCCGGGCCTTGCTCCTGTTGGATATCACCAACATCCAACAACATGTTCAATGCAACATCAAGAGCACACTGCCGAACACTCCTCCAAGCCAACCCAGCCACCAACGCCTTGATCCCTCTCTTCGACATGTTGCACGGCCAGCCCGTGTCCCAATGGTACTATGACAAAACTCGTCATCCACAACACTTTGCCCAGCGGGAAGGCTTCCCACAAGGGTGCCCTTTGAGTCCACTTTTTGCATGCATGGTTCTAGGGGACCTGGTTACCAAACTAAAGAACGAGCTGTTAGAACGGGCAAAAACAAGAATGGCAACAGGTATCACCGGCGACGACAACAGAGGCCTCGAAGCCCACACCACGTCCATCATGGACGACACATCAATATGTCTTGCTCATATTGACTTACCATGGTTCATCTGCCGGTTTCAAGAACTCGGCGGTCCCATGGGCATTCATCTCAGTTGCACCAAGACCAAGATACTGACATCCACCACCGGAGAATCACCCATAACGACCCTTGCACCACAAGCAGCGGCAGCACTCACAGAGGCTCTTGGTCTCTTGGCTCCCTCCAACCCCACTTCGGCCGAACTCACCGTGGGAACCAGATTTCTCGGATACCCGCTCGGACAGCCACAATTTGCCCAACAATTCATCAAGGACACGATTGCCGAGCTCAAAGCGAATACGGACGCGATATTGCAACTCCCCAACGTCCAAACGCAAGCCATCATGTACCGCCTCTCCATAGCGAATTCCATCAACCACTTGTTGTGTTCGGACATCCTCACCTCTCCGTCGCCCGACTCTGACGACTCCTATTGGATCAGTGATACCACCAAGCAACTCGACAAACTCCACAAATATTTCATCAAAAAGCTTTTGCAGTCCACCAACGACATTCCCGACTATGCCCTCCACATAGCCACCATCCCAGACAGATTTGGGGGTCTTGGTATTTCCAGTCCTCATACAACAGCCAAGGCAGCATTTGTTGGATCTACGGTTCGATCAATCCAACTCTGCAATGAACAACACGGCGTCATCCTCAACAACTACCACAAACGAATCTTTCAAGACTGGGAAACCAGCCCCCTCCCATCGCTTCCAGCTTGCACCAATGCGATATAAATCTTGACAGCCCACTCCGAGAAACCCCCCAATTGCAACGAACACTCACCGACCAAACATTACAGCGTCACGGCTTTGACCGGTTGATTGTTGCAACTCCAGACCACCTCAAGCCGAGTCTCCCCGCGGCATTAACGCCGTACATCAGCAAGGCCCTTCATCAACCCAGACGCTCTGCGCCCTTCCATGTCCCCGATGCCATTTACCGTACCACGGTTATGCGAAAATTACGACTCCCCTTACTGGCCACAGCGGCACACCAAGTCTACCTTTGCCAAAAAGACCACCCCCTAGACCCATACGGCGATCACTTTTTCTGTTGCTCCAAAAGTCCAAAGACGCATGCATCCAACACCGTAGGATGCGCTGTTTACTGTCCTGCAAGAAATGGCCCCCCATTGCAAACACGTGAGATCTCAGGATGATATCCACATCGAGCTGCTCAATCTCTTACCGGCACACCCTTCCAACATACGGCCGGCCAATGTCGGCATCCAACTCAACCCGGCAGCCAACAAACACGGACTGAAATACATCGCAATTGATGTAACCATCCCTCCTCCACCTGTCCCACATCCAGCTTCCTCCACTGACCTGTCCGATCTTCAAAACTTGGCTGACTACGCCAGTAGGACACATCGGCTGGCTGCCCGTGGAAAGCTCATCAAGGACCCCATCGCAGCATCCCTCATGAACCAAGACAAGATGATCCTCGTACCCTTCACTGTCGATCACCTTGGTGGACTCGGATCCTTTGCCACCCAGTTGCTTTTCGGAAAACCCGCCTACCCCGGTCCCCATACACCGCCTCAATGGGACGACCACTTTTTCGGCATGTGTTCATCTCGCGCGTCACCCAAGCCAGAGGCATTTGAACTTTTCCAAGCCTTTCAACACTGTCCGACGAACTTGACGGCTGTCCCTTCTGATTTCGAACCCTTGTCCTCCAAAACCTTAGACCCCCATCCCCAGCCCACGGCCTTTCTCCCCATTTCTACGTTCTCCAAAATTGCTCTCGGCCACGCCATTCTCACTGCCCTGGCCACCCACATCCACCAACAACAGGCCCTCCATGATGCCCACTCGATGCAAAAACGACAACACCGATATCGATCTTCTTTATATGCATCTTTTCTTCCCCCCAAACCCTCCTACGTCCCCCCACCATATACTCCCTATTGGTTGTGTGACTCAACTCCTTTGCCACACCCCCCGTGCGTCACTCCTTAACACGCACGGTAGTCTAGATTAACATTACTCTACATTACACAATTTCTCCAAACTTTTTTCCATATCCCACAATCCCATCCGACCATGACAAAGCTCGACACGAACGATAACGACGCTGATACAAATACCATGCCATCATCCACCACTTCCTCCCACAAAAATGAGGAGGCAGAAGAATCCAATGTCTTGAACGAGTGGCGCCAAAAGCGAGCTCGAAGAAAGCAATTGCAACAAGAACAACAACAAGAGGCATCCAACCTTTTGAATTTGGACCCTCCAGACATGGACGACGACAACGACGAACAAGAAATGACAACCGCCAAGCGACGTCGGATCGAACGCGAAGAATTGATGCAATCCCGATTGCCAAAGATGGGCTCCAACACAAACAAGAAGAAACACCAAGAAGCACCGGTGGACCACACCGACACAGGTAACCTGACAACGAATGAAACACCAACGACAATCGAAAACGACCGGACAAAGGACAGTCTGAATGATTCGAAAATTCCTCAAGAATCTGTAGAAAACGGCGCATCGGCCGAGGCACTCATGGAACAAGCCCAAGCCTTGTTGGAACAACAACAGGCACAAGAGTTGACGGCGGAGGAACGAGAGGAACGTCAACGACAGCACGAGGAGGCCTTGCTGTTAAAGCAGGCGCAAGCACAATTAACCAAAAAGGCCCTGCAAAGTGCTCACGATGTGGCACAGGGTGTGGTCTATACCAAACCCATGCCCAGTTTGTGGAAGGTACCCCGTTCCATTTTGGAAAGGACCACACCGGACGATTGGCAAAAATGGCGACAAGACTTTGCCATTAACGCCGAAGGCAAGGATATTCCACCTCCCCTTTCACGCTTTGTCGATATGAAATTGCCGCCACCCTTGCTGCGCAAGTTACAGGAAAAGAATATACAACGACCGACTCCCATTCAAATGCAAGGCATTCCAGCCGCCTTGGCCGGACGTGATTTGGTCGGAATTGCCTTTACCGGAAGTGGCAAAACCTTGGCCTTTTGTATACCTACAGTCATGGTGGCACTTGAGCAAGAACTGCTCTTGCCTCTCTTGCCGGGAGAGGGACCCTTGTGTGTACTCATGGCACCCTCCCGCGAATTGGCTCGCCAGACCTTTGACATTTTGACCGAGTATTTGCAAGCCGTCTCGGAAACACCGGAATATCCCACACTCAATTCGCTCTTGTTGATTGGAGGCGAGGCCATGGGGGCGCAAATTCGTGCCCTCCAGGAAACGCCCATTCATTGCGTCGTGGCCACGGCTGGTCGCTTGCGTATGTTGTTGAAAGAACAACGCATGACATTAGACCATACACGATTGGTCTGTCTCGATGAAGCCGATCGATTGTTGGATTTGGGATTTGATGAAGATGTAGGAGATATTTTTAATTACTTCACCCGACAAAAGCAATCTCTCTTGTTCAGTGCCACCTTTCCGCAAAAGTTTCAAGAATTTTGTCGACAAACCTTGGTCCAACCCATTGTCATCAATGTCGGTCGGGCTGGAGCAGCCAATCTCGATGTCATTCAAGAAGTGGAATATGTCAAACAAGAATCCAAATTGGTCTATCTGCTGAGTGCCTTGCAAAAGACGGCCCCTCCCGTGTGTATCTTTTCCCAGCGACAACGCGACGTGGACGACATTCATGAGTACCTCTTGCTCAAGGGCGTCCAAGCAGTCAGTATTCATGGCAGTAAGGATCAACAAGAACGAAATGCCGCCATTCAATTGTTTAAAAGTGGTCAAAAAGACGTCTTGATTGCCACCGATGTCGCGGCCAAGGGATTGGATTTCCCCAATATTCAACACGTGATCAATTTTGATATGCCGACCGAAATTGAAAATTACGTCCATCGCATTGGTCGGACCGGTCGTTGTGGCAAGACGGGTGTCGCTACGACCTTTATCAACAAGTCAAGTGATGAAATGACGCTCTTGGATTTGCGAGGCTTGTTGCAAGAAGCTCGACAACGAATTCCACCCGTTTTGGAACTCTTGCAAGATCCACGGCCATCGGCGCGCACCAATGGTGCTGCGGGGACAACGGGAGGATGCTCCTTTTGTGGGGGACTGGGTCATTCTATTGTTGATTGTCCCAAAATTGAAAAGGATGCCAAACGAATTCAACGTGGAAATTACGATGGTCTACAAATGGGAGGAGGAGATTGGTAAATAAAAATGAAAAGATTGCACGCAAGAAGCATGAAAAGGTTGTTGAAGACGGTCTATCATGGAGTGACTCATTCACCGTGGTGGACGTTGGCTATGGTATTCAAAAGATTCAGACCAGCTTTGTAATTATTGGTGGAACGGACGCAAAAGACCGCTCGTATACAGTGGTGGAAAAGGTAATGGAACCACATCGCGAGGTACGATCAGCCGAAATGACGTCTCTAGAAGTGCAAAAGTGTGGAGGCCATCATGAGGACTCTCGCGTTGTGCTGCACGAGAAGGAAGAGGGACAGAACTTATCATGGGCAGAAAAAATGATGTGTTCCGAGAAAGAGAAGAACAAAGACCGTTTCGCTGGAATGGAATCTAACCAACGATTCCTGGTCGCTATTGAGGTCAAACCGTCGGATGTGGAACAGGATTTGATAGCACTGTGGAAGAAGATAACCCGGACAGTAACAAAAGACGGTTTGAAGTGGAGTGAATCCTGCACATTGGCCAATGTTGGGTTCGGTATTGAAAAGATTCAGACCACATTTATCATGCGAGATACAATCAGCCCGGACAGTGTCATTGACATCATATTGGACATGCAAGACGAGGTCCAATCTGCTGAAATGACTTCCATCAAAGGTCTCTAGTAGTAGAGCAAAATGGCTTTTCTGGACACGTTTTTCCTTCTGTTCTGTAGGTCGGAAGGCCGGTGCCCACATGGAGAAGTTTTCCTCCCTGGAAGACCTGTGTCCGGCTGTTGTAAATGGTTGATATTGTGCTCCTCACGGACCAGACCACCACGCAGGAGATAACATCCATGGATGTTGGGTGGTGAAATAGGAGTATAGCAAGTTGTGCGACCAAAAAATGAGAAATGAGAACAGTTCACTTCCGAATTGGATAATTTGCGAACCTATCAGGAGAAACAACAGATTGGATGGGTGACTGCTGTAACTTGGTCGCACTCTTGTTGTTGATGCCGCAGCTAGGCCCTCCTGACTTTTTGTGGGATGAAACAGACAATTGGTGCTTCGCATATGTTTGGCACCGACAGCCCCTTTCTTCGATTGTGGTTGTTGACATGCTTTGGTTGGCTGGTTGTCAAGAAAGCGAACACGACCTTCGCTTGGAACCGACAAAGAATATAGTATCGTCGATCTTGGTCCATAATATTATCAACAAACGGACGAGAACAAAAACCCGAATCAGAGAGTGTGAATCAACAGCAACAAAGAAACGACCATGGATCCCATTGAAGTATTGAAAGATCGAATGGCCGAGCCATTGGCGGAAACAGAGAGAAGAGAGGAAACTGTCGTATCCATTGAGATCAAGCCATGGAAGGTGACGCAAGATTTGCGGAAATTGTGGAAAAAGATTACCAACACGGTCGTCGAGGATGGTTTAACATGGAGTGATTCCTGTACCTTGATGGACGTGGCGTACAGCATTCAAAAGCTCCAAACCACCTTTGTGTTGGTGGGAGGTGAAGCAACTCACAAGGATCGTGCCGACACGGTTGTGGACGAGATTTTGACGAAACTCAAGCATGATGTTCAGTCGGCCGAAGTTACGTCCCTCCATGTGTTTGGTGAGGACAAGCAAGTCGAACCCGCCAAGGAATCGTGGGCAGAAACAATGGCTCGCTCCAAGGAAACAGACAAGAAGTTAACACAGGTAACCATTGACGTGAATCCCTGGACGGTGGACCAAGATTTGTGCAAATTGTGGAAACGCATTACACAAATGGTCGTCGAGGACGGTCTTACGTGGAGCGATTCCTGCACGTTGGAAGATGTAGCCTATAGCATTCAAAAGCTGCAGACGACCTTTGTTCTAGACGGTGGAGATGACTGGAGATGACGACAACCACAAAGACCGTGCCGAAGCGGTCGTGGACAGGATTTTGGAATTCAAACGGGAGGTCCAGTCGGCGGAGATTGTTTCACTGAAAGCAGTTTAGATTCGGAACACATGGGTCATTAATAGTAGTTGACGGAGCAATTAACAAGCTAGCTATACGTGTTCTCCTTTACCTCAATAGAACGCCATCATGTAGATGATACACAGACGATGTCGTTCATGAGCAAAAAGGGCTATCTTTAGGTTGGAGAATCTGTAGCTACGAGGGTGGCTGAAATGGTTGTTCTCCATTCTCTTTGCTCGCACTCCTACCTAGTAGAGCATCGTTCGTTGATGCTCACAAGGACTCATCGATGTCTTTCTTCTTGGAGTATACGCCCAAGAGGTAATATGAATAATAATGGGAATGAGAAAACGACCAGACAAGGTAAAGGTAGATTTACTGAGCTGAGATGAGTACTCCCTTTTCATTCACGAATTGATAAGGCGTACTATCATCCAGTAGCTGCGCGGTGATTGCCCCGCGACTAAAAAATGAGATCGCGGATCGTTCAAGCCTATTATCTACCATTACCAAGCCTACAAGCACGAACAAGACCGCAGCAACTTCCGGTAATGGACTCAAAATGTGGGTAGTCTTTCTACTACTCAGAGTATCGTCACGATATAACTTCTTCATTATCATACAGAAGTACCTCTGATACGACCATACTACATTCAGATTCTTTAGATATGAGGTAAACATACTGAGTCACGGATGTCGGAGGATTGGGATGATGTCGGAGGTCGGAGGATGTCGGATGATGTCGGAGGATGTCGGAGGATGTCGGATGTTTTTATCGCCAAAAGAATCTTTGCTCTCCAGCAGTTGGAATTCTTCAAGAGAAATCACATGGTCACAAGTCAACGATGGACAGTAGGCCCATCTACTGATGGAGCACCGCTGGATTTTGAAACAAACCATGTTTCCGCGCGAGCCCGAAACGACATCAAACAACATCAAACGACATCAAACGACATCAAACGACATCAAACGACATACCTTTCGACATCAAACGACATACCTTTCGACATTCCCGCTTGTTCCATACTAGTGAATGGGAACCCTCCGACTAGGTGTCCGCTTCTTAGCCCCCCAGCCGCTCTCCGCGACCAACCATTTTAATTTTGGTTTTTTTGCGTTTTTGAAGAAAATTTCGGGTCAAAATGAAAATGATCACGCCGGCCTTCTAGATCACCGTTTTGAAATTTTGTGAGCAGGCGTGCGCACTTTGACCGTTGGTCTTCCCCATTCTTGATTGTCGTCCCAACTTGCGACCCACATTATTTTCACTACGCACCTTTTGACATGGATAATGGACATGCACCATCACAATGCATTCTCCATCATCTGCACACCATGGACATTTGACATATAGACCATAGATAGTGTTTTGCTCTACCCCATCCTTTCTTTGTTTTTTCTAGGAGAAGTGTGGTTGTTTCTAGTGTTTGTGTCCGTTTAAAAGTGGACCCTCCTCCACAACACCGTGCCGTTGCCGTAGGCTTGTCTCTTTGCAACCACATACAGTCCTATTTTAGAATACGTCTCTTTCTAGTTGCCTTATGGAGCATATAGAGTGTAGAGTCCCCTGCACTGCTGGGAAAGACAAGTCATGCTCATGGCAACAAAAAAAGAACAACAGGAGCAGGTCGACATCACAATCCACTAAAGACCCAAACTGAGCGACAGCAGAGGAAAAATGGATGGCTTCCTCCACTTATCCTACCTACTCCTAATTGAGGTCTACAGCTCTATTTTGTCCTATAAGAATCCTACAAATGATGCCAGCAGCCCCACATGGCATCGACCAAAATGGATGTTACATGGCACAAACAAATGACACACTATGGCAACTGGCAACGTAGTGAGAGCCTACAACTAAACATTGTCCATTCCAATGCAAGTATTAGCCATTCCAGAACTTACCATGATGGATGTGCAGTGACAAAGATGAGATGAGATGGCCAGGGACGAAGCATGCCGTTTTTGGTGTTGGTTTGGTCATTGCCTCGACTTGTTGCCTGCATCGATTTTGTGACCCGTGAACTCACTGAGAACACTATTTTGAGTCTTGTTGAGCAGAACGCCTGCCATCTTCCAACTGTCACATCACGCCAGCCTTTCCACCGATGAATGTGAAATTTCCATTCATTTTTTTGTCTGTGAGATTGGGTTTGTCTTGCCCGAACAGACGAGCTTAGAAGCGGACATCTAGTCGGAGGGTTCTATGGAATCATAATCCCTCGGTATCAGTGTCCACTGCTTAGCTGTTTTTTGTCTGTGCCACCTTCACAGGTTCCCAATTGGACACAGACAGCATTTTTCGTTTTTCGTCGGTCTGTCTAGCCATTAAAATTCCTCAGGGTTGAAGCAAGGCCAGCGTGCAAGTGACAGTTGACGGTTGGTGGTTGTCCTCGCCGGGTCACCACGATTCAAATTTGGGCATCCATCATCATCTCGACACCTGTCACAAAAACCCAAAACCGAGCCAAATGCTTGACCATGACGTGGGTGAGTACTTATCTTGTTGTCTCTTTTCCCTTTTTCTCACGCATTAATGCTGCAGCTGTCTTTCCTATTGTTCTTGCATGATCCTTTACTTTTGTCTCATTTTGTACGAGTAGATGACAAGCCGCCAGATGTCGACTGGAATATCTTTTCCTTGCCGTAATTGTTTGTTGTTTGATTGTTTTTTGGCTACTGTCATATGCTCTATAGGATAGATTATTCTCTCTCGTCTCTCATCATAGCGTCATTCTCAATCATTTCTCAACGATGTTGTTTTTGCATCAAATAGATGGGAAGCCATCTTGCCACACCCTACTGACCAATTATCATAATATCCTACCTAGGTAGTCGACACAGAGTGCTCAAAGTGAGCGGTACAAGCTTGTGAGAGCTGTTCTGTTGTGTTTTCATAGCGAAACTGAGGGTCATCGTCGTGCTCACAACAAAGAACAAAGCTGCAACGAATTCACAAGGCTCAAAAGTCTCATGGATGACAAGCACTGGCGTTCTACTACTAGTAAATAAACAAAAGAATGTCTAGAGTATAGAGTTTTTTTAATGCAATCAACGTTATGGCGCTCAGCAAAAACCAGTCATTTCTGTTCGACAAGAATGAACAATGAGAGTAATGAGCTGCCCAGTGACTAAACAGATGAGTAGCGTCTCCCACGAGCAGAGCAAACAAAAGTGGCAATTGGTAGTGAGCATGAGTGATGTCATTGACAACATGGCAATTGGCAATGGATCAAGCTCACCTGGAAAGCCAGTAACATTCGTAAGCAGTAAGTACGATGTGCTTTGGCAAAAGAAAAGAGAATTGTGAGCTTGCCCCGAGTTATGCAACAACCAACCGTCATCCACGCAGGGGACGCTTGCTGGGCTTGCGTCCGTTTCAAACGTCGAAAAGTTCAGCTGGGCATGCGTGCCAATTTGCAATTTGATAGTTTCTATTTGCATCAAAAGCGAAAAATGCTGTCTGTGTCCACCTGGGAACCTGTGAAGGTGGCACAGACAAAAAACAGCTAAGCAGTGGACACTGATACCGAGGGTATCGATCCTAGTTTTTGGTTTCGTCCGTTGGGTATTGGTACAGAATATGCGACTCACGTGTATTTACCGGAAGTTGCAGAATATACGTCGTTCGCGACACTTCTTCTTCTTCTTCTTCTTCTTCTTCTGGTCGATCCAGACCAGCGTGTCATTGTTTGTGGTGCCCGAGTTGCGGTGGAATACGAAGAGACTGGAGTGAATCGTCGGTCCTTTGGTTGAACGTGAATGGTTCGCATAGGTTCTTGGCACATTCCCCTATTCTATTGTTGGGCTTATAGAACCGCAAGATCGATCGTGAGCGTGTGGTTGCCGACTCAAAACCGAATTGCCGCACAAGAAGTGACCTGGTGAACAGGACCAGTATTTTTTCACCAGTGGATTGGATTCACCGTTGCCACAAACACACCCCAACGACGACCACAACGGGTTTGGCACAAGAAGGCTAGCCCCTAATCAATCACATTACAACAAAGCAATCCTTCCATAGGTGGAGGACGACGACAAGCCAGAAACCACAGAAACGCCCACCATGGTTCATGTGGGAGTCTCTCGATGGCGTGAAGAATGGATCATCCGTCAGAGTCGCAACAATACTAACAAGACCAACCAGCGTGTGGCAGGTGTGTGGGATCCTCGCCTCGTCCGAGAAACGATTTATTTGCGCGATGGTCGTCGATTGACGTATTTTCTCGATGGACCTCCAGACCAAGATCGGCACGAATTGCCGCATATTTTTGTCTTTCATGCCATGTTTTTGAGTGGCAATGTCTTTTTATTGCCGGAACCACCCACCGACTACGTATTGGTTTGTGTGAATCGACCGGGGTACTTTGGATCCGATGCTCCACCGCAACCAAAACCACATCAACAAGGAAATCGTCGTCGATCCAATTGCCTTCGTCGATGGTTTGGTCGACAAGCCAGTTCATTTGGCAAGGATCATGATGAAACAAGTTTGGAAGAGGAGGAGGGGGACCGGAACCCGGACAGCACGGCTGCTGCTGCTTCGTCGTCCCCGTATGCCTATCAAGATTTTGCCAAGGACATGGAAGAATTGGCCAATCATTTGCGAGTTGCTCAATTTGCAGTGGCGGGTCATTCCAGTGGAGGACCTTGTGCCTTGGCCTGTGCCTCGCATTTGACGAGTCGACGTGTGACGGCCGTGGGCCTGTTATCGAGCGATCCCGAATATGCGCATCCTTCGGCACCCAACAAACGGTGGATCAATGCGATTGGTGTTGGAACACTCTTGCCCTTTTTGCTTGATTATTGTTTGTGTTGTTTGCCCTTGGCTCGCAATGCCAGTGCCGGCTTGCGCAACGATTATCGATTGGAAACCTCCTTGTATTGCTTTGACACGGAACGCATTCCCCAACCCGTCACCATTTACGTGGGAGAAGACGATGCTGTCTTGCCGCCCGATATCTCTCGCCACATGCACGAACGGTTGACCCATTCTACACTGCACATTGTTCCCAAAGTGGGACACTTGTCCTTGTTGGGACGACAAGATGTGTTGAATGACTTTTATGAAACCATCTTGTCGTCCACTTCAGCGACTGTCCAGGACAAGCAAGATGAGGAAGAAGAGGGTCCTGTGGAACTTGCAGTGGTATCCCAACAGCAACAAGTAGAAGAAGATGGCATTACCGCCACGGATCATTCTTTGGTCTAATGCATGTTTGGCCGACGACAACGACGACGACGACAACATTATGACGGAAGAGAAGGACAATCCACAGAGGAACAGGCGCAACCACAAACAAGAAGAAAACCAGAACAAAACAAACAAAACACCCGTCTTGGATTCAGGAAGGAAATTGCCACATCGAACCCCCAACCAAACAATGCGCAGGCAAACGTCGAACCTCTCTGGACCAAGGCATAAAAAGAGCAACCGAACCACACACACACAAGAGAGAAGAAAACAAACTGAATGGAACACAAAACACGACGGGTCAATCACAAACGACGAGAGCCGTGGATGGAAGGAATTCGATGCAGGAGAAAAATCGCACAGTCCAACCTCTCCGACATCGAAAAGAAGAAGAGGAACCGAGACAGCAACATAAAAAGAGAGTTGCACAAGATGGGATCCTCATTCACAACACGGAACAAGAAGCTTGAACGAAGGATTGGATGAACGTGAAACGATTCCACATCTCTCTTGGAATGCACCGAAGGAAACCAACCATACAAACTACTAGCAATAGTAGCTAAATCTTCGTACTCAATTCAATCGATTCTAGTCGCAATGGTAGTACTATACACTTTTGTTGTGCTGTTGTATCTTCTTTTCTATCCAGGTGTTTTGCTTCGTGATTGAAGGTTCCATCTAATTCCCAAACTCGGCGGCAAGGACTCCTTCCGTGTCTGTAATGCTCGGAAGAGTTGTTGTACGGCCATACCAATACAGAAGATTGTTATTTTCTGGCGTTTCGATTGCGCTCGCCATCATCCCAGCCGGAATGAGAAGCAACTGTGTTTCCTTGGGTGGTCTTGTTTGTACTACACACACATATGACTAATACGCTCTCTTGTGTGTCTTTAGAATTTGGTCGACCAAGTCCATGGAACCACAGGAATCGCACCGGAATGGTACGTCCATATCATTCGTTATTCTTGACAGAGCACCAATCGTCCAACCTCACCACCGTTGTTCCATGTTTTGCGGTTTCTCCGTTCCTGCACACTTAGGAAAATTGTGGTTTCCGAAAGTCCCATTGGCTACCATGCTGCTACTACCAATGATTCTAATTCGGAAGAGTTGTTGTACGGCCATACCAATACAGAAGATTGTTATTTTTTGGCGTTTCGATTGCGCTCGCCATCATCCCAGCCGGAATGAGAAGCAATGCCAGAGATACATCGGGCAGCAGCAGTGTGATACTGCCTTATATCTATTGCATTCCACAACATTCATTGAGTAGGTAGTAGGTAATAATCAAAAGACCTTGTTAATAATCTGAAACATGAAACTCCTTCTATTGATATAGTTTGGAGAGAATGGCAACCTTTCATTCCCTCTCGTCGGACGCCACAAAAGATCTTTCTGTGAGTGGCAGACTTTATCTTTGTGGGAAGCTCCCCCTGCGCGCAAGGCGCTCTTTTCCCGCAAAAGCACTCGTGATCCCGCAAGACCAGATGGTGCCACGTGGAGAGAGTACACGGCACACGCGATGATTGGCCGCATCATTCTCACATCAATGAAGGAACAGATCATCCAGCGATACACTTTTTAGGGATATGTATCGTCCAACGTTGTTGTGTGTCATGACGAAGAAGTGGATGCTTTCCCTGTAAATTTGAAAGGTGCAATCGAGCCGAGAGAGGTCTTTTACTGGTTGTTTTTCTTGGAGGAACGAAAACACGAAAGCAGTTTCCACGACAAGCCACAGTTGTTGCTCTCGAGTTGCACAACACCAAAAAACGACGACGAATTCCAAACAACAACAACACTCACAGAATGAAGTGGTGGGGAGCCGTCCTGGGCCTTTGGTGGTCGTTGTGCGTGTCGGGGACGTGGGCCAGCCACACTCATCATGATGGTGGTCCTCCTCCTTCGTTGGCACAACCCGTGACAAGCAGGTTGCGTGGTGGTGGTGGTCGACCCTTGTCCAATACAAAGAAAAAGGGTCCTCCCACCCGCATCGCTGGATACCGTGGAACGCAACAGGATTGGGTCCTGGACCAGTATTATTATGACCAAGAGTCCTTGTTGCTGCGAGAACCACCACGAGACTCGACCACGAATGTCACCACCACAACGACAACGACAAGTCTGCCAGCCCCTTGGACGCTAGGGTATTCCTGGAATGTCAGCAAGGAGAGTCTGCAATGGAGGGTGTGTCACAACCACCCAAATAACGACCCATCCACAACCACAGCGAATACTAGTACTCCTACAACGAATACGACCGCACTGGTCTTGGCGTGGAATTCACAGGGACAGCCACTATTGCAACCCGTCACCGAACCAGTACAGCATTCTCTCCTTGGTCTCCCCATTTATGGCTTGTTTGGTGTCTATTCCGTCCCCTCGGGGCACGTTTGGGTTTGGATTGCGGGGGCTGAAGCCGTTTATTCGGCACCGAGTCCACATCACGACCATAACCAAAACAATGGCAATAGTGATGCTCTCGATTCCTGGTGGACCATTGCCAAGGTGACGCGATTGCAATTGGTCCATGTTCCCTTCTCTTCCTCCACGACTACTCCACCATCGTCCCAAGAAGCACGACAGGTGCGCTTGTTGCGACAAGCCTTGCAAGATCATGACTGGTATTATTGTCCGCGTCCTCGTCGTCGTTCTTCGTCGTCGTCCACCGACCAACCCCCAATGGTCATTCCCGACATGACACGGTCCTTACAAGACAATATAGCCCAACGTTCCAACCAACAACCACAACCAACCATTGGAGAGGACAAGAATGACAATGACGATGAGTCCTTGCTTTCCGCCTTGTCCTTTCCCGACGAGCGCTTTTTTTGGAATCAAGCCGTCTTGGAACCCGTCTGGCAGGCCTCCTTGTCGTCGTCTGGGTCGCACAGCAGGGACTGGATACGATCCGTCTTGGTTCCCGTCACATCGGCCTTTGTGGGTATTTCGACGTCACACGATGACACTGACAATAACAACGACAACACCAATACTGCTTCCTTGTCCTATCATCAACTCGTCGTGTCCCGTCGTTCCAAATGGCGGGCCGGAACGCGCTTTACCAAACGAGGGGCCAATGGCTTGGGCCAGGTGGCCAATTATGCCGAAACGGAACAAGTCGTCCTGGTACCAACAAGTACCAGCAAAATGGTGTGGTGTGCCAGTCATTTGCAGGTACGGGGCAGTATTCCCTTGCATTGGAGTAGTCCGTCCGATATCAAAACCTATCGCCCCAAGGTCCGGATTGGGACCAATCCCCTGGCGCAAGCACGGGCCCTCCGACACCATTTGCTTGATTTGGTACAACGACATGTCGTTGTCGTACCATCCGTGCGTCCTCGTCCCACCACCACTACGACAAGGAGTCCCAGCCTGGTCTTGCTCAATTTGGTCGATCAAAAACACGATCAAGGACGACTCGGACGGACCATGGATGCGGTTCTGCAGGCCGTTTTGAATGTCTATGAAACAAACCTACCATCCATCTCCAACAACAACAACAACAATAATACCATGACCACACCGGACGAGTGGACAACCAGAATGGGGGAAACGAAGAATGACAGCACTCTCGAGGCGTCCCTCGTGAACCAGAACGACCACAATATTGAAAAGGACCACAACGACCCGTTTCTCTTGTTGCAGCAATTGAATTCCCAAACGATTCATCACGAATGGTTTGATTTTCATGCCAAGGTCAAGGGTGGCAAATGGGATGTTGGTCTCGAGTCCTTGTGGCAAACCATGAAACCCATGGTACAAGACCATTCCTACTTTTGTGCCTCCTTGGACATGAACAACAACAATGACGAACAGGAGTGGCACGTGTACGATTGGCAAACGGGGATTGTGCGAACCAATTGTATGGATTGTTTGGATCGGACCAATGTCGTGCAAGGACTCTTTGCCAAACATGTCTTGGAGGAACAATTGGACCGAGTGGCGACCCAGTTTGGACCCAACGACTCGCCGTTGTGGACGGACGCGTCTCAAGTCGCCCATCGACTCTTGTGGGCCGACAATGCCGATGCCATGTCCCGGTTGTATGCCGGCACACCGGCTCTCAAGGGCGATTATACCCGGACCGGACAACGTACCAAAAAGGGTGCCTTGGACGATGGCGTCAATTCCGTCCAACGATATTATCTCAACAACTTTATGGATGCGGATCGACAAGAAGGCATTGACTTGCTCTTGGGTGATGTCAAACGGCCCTTTGGAGACACGGATGACGACGACGACGACATGGTGGACATGGAGCAGGACGACACCGACACTGGCACTCCCCTGGATTTTGTCCGAAGTCTCTTGACCGGAGCCTCGCCCTTTTCAGCCGCCCCATCGCCGTCTGTTTATGGTAATCATGGATCAGAAGTGAACCATCCGGGATTGAGCAGTAGCAGCAAGTTTTTATCCACCAATGGGGGTGCCCTGGCCTCCACAACCCATTCAAGTACAACGGCGACATTGCTACAATTACCATGGCTTCCCGGAGATTTGAGAGGACAAGTGCAAAATCTCGTGACACAGCATGCCTCGACACGAACGGAACAAGATTCCTTGCGGGCCATGGACCATCGTGCGGCCCGTGACCAACCTTGGTGGGTGGTGACCGAGGATGAAACGGACGAAGAAGAAGAACCACAGAAAACGACACTTGAACCTAATAGCGCCGAGACAACACAAGGCATGGATTCCTCCTTTTCCATGAGTCACAATCATCCTCATTTGTTGGGCGCGGTTTTGGCCGTGACATTTTTGTGGGATAGTTCCAAGGGTCCCTACCTATTGGCGGCCCTCGTCATGGGAATCTCGGGTTGGGCCTTGTTCGAATAGAAACAACGCACACGGACCAACGATTTGAGTGGACGCCATTCGTTTGATACCCTCTGTTGTATCCTTGAAAGCCCACCTACCAATTGGAATCCACATTGTCATGGTGTGGAAGGCAAACTTGTGTGTGCTCCGTCTTGAGGGAAGACAAGACCTGTAGGAGGGTCTGACAACTGAGCTAAGTTCTTCCTGATATTGATCAGGCATACATATACTATTAAAATATAGAGGTACATGCACTCCCGTAGTAGTGCACACTACTCCTATTTAAATTCTACTCCTTCTATGTAAGAAGAAAGAATACATGTCCCTCTGTTTCATGGTCAATAGCCACTACTCGTACCCAATTCTCGCGTCACACAATCACGCTCGACCAGAAGGTCGCTCTACTTGTACCATTGCTTATACAATGCGTATGCATGAACCACCCTCGTCTTTGGAAACAGAATGGGGAACGGAACTGAAGTGACCGCACCGAGCTAATATGAAAATGCTATTACCCCGTATAGCAAGCCAATAGAAATGTGAGACGAACAAGTTAGTCTGATATACAAAAGTCCGTAGATCACCGGCTGGCCGCAAGTACCTGGGTATAGCTCGCTTGTTTCCAAGGCAAACACTGAAGATGCTCGTTAACCGTCGCGTCTCGTTGCGGTTCCATCGATGGTCCATCATGTTCTCGGTTTGTGGTGGCGGGGACTGGTGATGGTCATCACCGTCTCCTCGTTCCTTCCATTGTTGGTTCTTGATGCCGCCGCAAAAAGTCTTGAACGGCGCCATGAAGTGCATCTCGTTGAGGATCAAAGGGTTGTTGCTCCTTTTTCATTTCCTCCAACACGTACTGAATCCATTGCACTTTGACCGATGGGTCGTATGCGTGGGAATTGTGAACAATGCAATGCAATACATGATTAAAGGTACAGATATTGGGCACCAACACCCTGTGATGAGGAGGTGGGGGGACACGGAATTCTTCGTCGTCTTGTGGCAAGGGCCTCTTGTCGTTGGATGGATCCGGCGGCACAGTATGGGATGGTCGTGGCTCTTGTCGCATGCGGTACCACAAGTTCCATACATGATCCATGGCATTGGCAGTAGTTTGAGGGGAATATGCCCAACATTCCAAAACAATATTGTAGGAAACCACATTGGGACACACGGATGGCAAGGCTCCCAATTGATTCAACCAGTCTTCGGCCTGTTGGGCCGCCGATCGAGACGGTTCGGACGACAATGACGCAGGGGCCGCATTCGTTGGATGTTCCAAGGATGGATTTCTTCCTCCCAAATCGGCCCAAACGGAATGAAGACAGGTCTTGAGACAAAAATTCAAGAGGGAATCATTGGGTTCCAATTCGGTATCTCCCTTTTGTTGACTGGCCGTCAAGACTTGGTTCAAGAGT
This sequence comes from Epithemia pelagica, assembly GCA_946965045.2. NCBI lineage: Eukaryota > Bacillariophyta > Bacillariophyceae > Surirellales > Surirellaceae > Epithemia > Epithemia pelagica. The sequence goes on from OX337237.1 coordinate 1,225,550, forward strand.
TCTTGTACCAGTGCCAGATTGGCAGTGCGTCCTACGGCACAAATCGTACGAGTATACAAATGCAACTTGGTGGGACCGTCTCCTGGATACGGTCCCAAACGGTCCGTGCCGTCATTTGTCGTTATCGTCATGGCTTGTTGCAAGGCTGTCACGGCTTGATTTGCCGCATGGGTATTCCAATCTTCGGACATGGATTGGATCATGGAGACAGGGTCTCGAATGGTCCGTTGACTGCGTTCCCATACATTGATTCGTGCCATGTACGAAAACCGGTTGGGTTGAAATAAGCATTGTCGGGCCGCAGTACGTGTGTCATTGTTGTTGTTGTCGTCGTCGTTCACAGTGTTGGAAGTTGGATTCTGCAACGGCCACATGTCCACGTGCTGTGGCAACCTTTCTTGGTATGGTGGTGGTTCTTCTTCTTGTGGTTGTGCTTGTGCGTCGGTCGTCGTTGTTGCCGCAATGGGACGGAAATGTTGCGGCGCCGTGGTAAATTCGTGCCAGAGCAATTCCAATTCTCGGGCAGCCACGGGCTGAGAAAAGGATTCGACCATGGCGGCTCGGGCCCAGGCATTGAGAATGACATTGTAATGGTGCATGGTCGGAAGAATCGTATCGTCGTCGTCGTCCAGTGTCATCATGTGACGCAAGGTATCGGTCGCCTTTTGTGGTTGATTGGCCTTGGACCAGGCATCCATGACAATCCCAAAGACGTGAGGACTTGGACGCAAATCCGTTTGGTCGGTATGGATATTGTTGTTGTTGTTGTTTATGTTGTTGGTGGTAGGGGTCGTTTCGGCAGTTTGTTTTTGTTGTTGATACAATTCCAAAAGCAAATGCAAGAGTTGTTCGCACACTTGTGCCGCAGCTTGATGGGGATCTTCTTCTGCTTCTTCTCCCGGAAGATGATGATGTTTTGTTGGAGACGGTCCGTGTGGTGATTGTGGTGGTTTTCGGGGACCCGCCCGCACCAATGGTTGTTTGGACAGGGCCGTCATGAGAGTCCCAAACGAGGTCACGTCGGGATGACAGTGTGGATTCCGACCAGACTTGTAATCATCAATCATGGTTTCAAACAAGGCTTGGACTTGATCCACCCGTCGTTTGTCGTGTCGCGCATGGGCATGCATGAGTTGATTGAACAACCGGGGTGTCAAGGAAAAGGGCACGACCGGTACACGACGAGACGACGAAGAAGCAGAAGAAGAGGATGTGGTTGGTGAGTGCTCCTGCGTTTGTTGTGCCGCCGTTGCCGCGGCGACTCGAGACCGCAAGTCATTGAGCACGTCATGCGCCCGATTCCAATACCCGGCACGGGTCAAACGAGTCAAAATCATGGAAACAGCCTGTTCCGTGGGTGCCAATCGGGCGGGTTGTCCCAATTGCTGATAGAGGGGCAACCAGATTGTTTGCAACAAGGCTTGCATTTGCAAGGGAGGTTGCTGCGCCGAATGGGGAGAAGAAGAGGGTGTCTGGGACCACGCCTCCAAGAGTTGCATCAAGAGGTTGGCCGTGGGAGGGACGGACAAATTGCCGTGTCGAAATAAGCGAACATAGTGATGCAAATAGGCGTGGGCATAGTGTGGTTTTCCAAAGTGACTGGCGTGTTCCATCAACATGGTCAAGATGCGATATTCGGGCGTCCATGGAATGGCTTGATGATGCGGATCCAAGGCCTGCATGACATTGGTATGCAACAAGGACCATTGTTCCTCATCCAAGGGTCGAAAGAGGCCAGTTGTTGTTGTTGTTGTTGGTGGTGGTGGTGTGGTAGTAGCTGCTGGACGGTCCGGATCATCCGTCGTCGTGTGTGGCGACGACACGAACAACAAGTTTTGAAAAAAGGCGTGCACGGCTTTGCATCGTGTCACATCTGTATCGGTGGCGGCAATCATGTGACAGGCGGCCATCCATCGTTCTCGACTCCACGCGGCGTCGTCCGACGACGAGGATAAATGAGCAAAATCCATGGCCGACCATATATGGGGTCGCATCGTTCGCCAAAAGACTTTGGGGCTCGCGTGTTGACTGTGACGACGCTTGTCGTTGTCGTCCTTCGTCTTGGTCGTTTTCGTCTGGTCACTTGTGTTGGTCTTGGGATTCCGAGTGTTGTGGGACCTGTCATGATTGTCGACTGGATTCCATGATTGGTTTTCTTGTTGCGGATTCGGTTCGACCAAAAGGGAGGAAGAGGAGGAGGCATGCACATCGGTGGATGCCGCTCGATGAAACGTCTTGTTATTGTGGTTGTTGCTTCTTGGTACTCGTACAACAGGGTAGGAATGGATGGACGACGACGACGACCACCTGGACAACAACAAACAGACATGTCGTTGTTGTTGTTGTCTTGGTGGGCTTTGAATCCAACAAGGCACCGAAAACGAAGAATTGGTCACACTACATCGACGAGTCCATGGTGGTGGTGGTCTGCTTCGAATCCCACCACGACCATGAAACCACATGATGATGATGATGCTCTGCTCTTCTCGTTCTTTCTAAAAGTATTAGTAGCGATGTGGTGAAGAGGGAACCAAACCAAGAAACCGCAGGAACGATCCAAAACTCGAATCCATCCGAAAGGAAGCACCACGTCCACTGGAACTTTTTGGAACGGACATGTACCAAACTATCGTTCGATCGTTCGTCCGTTAACGTTTCGTTTGTTGGTTGCCTTCTACCGATTGGATCTTTGTCTTTTGTGGTTCTCCTCTCATCAATATCCAGGATCCATTCTCTCGAATGTCGTGATTGATTTCCTTCTCTTCTTGGCGTCAACTCTATCAACGACATGTACCAAGAGAGAATGGGATCTTTGTTTGGTCTGCACGACGTCCGTAACCCATCGAACCGCCAGTCCGTTCATGGACCGGCGTTTGATCGGTGTCGCGCGCCGAGCCCCACTTTATGTTTCGCGGCGCACCTCGACACAACTTGACGTCGGTATCTTTTGTGGGTGTGTGTGGTTCGCATCGCATCGAGCGGTTGCTGGGGACTCTGGAACGTCGTCTGGAGATCCAACCATTCTATTAGTGTTAGTACTGCACCATTTTCCTTGAAAACGAGCGAATGACAAATAAATCATGAGACAACAATTCATGTCGATCAACGCGGGGGGTCGTCGACCTTGCGGAAGCATTAGGACAAGATTCGACCCAACGACAACGAGGTCCCATCCTGTATCCGGAATTGTCTTGGTGGTGTTCTTGTTGCTGGTGTCGAACGTGTCCTCTCTGAACCAACCACCACCACTGTCGCCGTTCCCACCAACAACACCACAACCTTCCAAATCACCAAAAAGTCAATGCCCCCACATCAATGCTCCAGAGGATCCTAGTAGTAGTACTACCACTACACGTCGGACATGGATGCGGCAATCGCTCGTGTGGGGACTGTTCACCACCACCACTACACTAGCCACCAAAGCCACTTCCGCGACAGCCGCCGCAGCAACACCACCAGATTCATCATTCTTGTCGTTGGACGAATTGGCCCGGCAATTGACGCACGATTTGACCGTGGGTGCGACCAACCAGGGATCGTACTTGTTGACGGGGGATTTGAATCCAGCCTTGTTTCAAGACGACTGTCAATTTATCGATCCCACGACCCGTGTCACGAGTGTCCAACGCTATCAACAAGCGGTCCGGCACTTGTTTGACGCCAAACGATCGACGGTGGAAGTGTTGACACCCCTCGTCGTCGACCCGGATTCCCACACCATTTCCACCACGTTCCGGTCTCGAGGAGTTTTGCAATTGCCGTGGAATCCCTATATCACGGCGTACGAATCCACCTTGGTCTATCGTGTTTCCGAAACGACGGGATTGATTGAGGAACAGCGACAAACCTGGACCAAATCCGTGGTCCAAGCCGTGCGGGAAACGGTGACACCCACCCTGTATACACCTCCTCCCAAATCCTCCGCACCCCCACCCACGAACGAACCCGCCATGGTCACACGCTTGTTTGACTTGTGCAATGGTCGACGTCCCACGGAATACAGTGCGCAAGAACGCACGGAAATTACCATGCTTCTCAATGCCCTGGAACAGGACGACCAAGCATCACCCAAAGTCGATTGGGATCCCTCCTTGACGCAAGGATCCTGGCAACTCGTCTTTTTGGAACCGGGTCCCAACGGCGGTGGCGTCGATCGACGGGTCCCCCTCTTTCCCGAATTGGGTTGGAATGATCAATATCAAATTTTTGGCGTGGACGAGACCGTCTACACCACCTTGCCGAATCCCGCACCAAATCGCCTGGTCAATATTGGACAAGTGTGGGGACCCAACTTGTACGTTCGTGTCTTGGGAACCTTTGCCGAGGTGGATCCCACGGCCACGGCCAGTCCCAAACGATTGCAAGCCGATATCACGTCGGGACAAGTGTGTTGGCAACAACCAGCCGCACAATCACGACGACAATCTTCCACTCCTCTGGTGGTGCGTTCGGAATCGTGTCTGGACTTGCCCATTCAAGGGATGGGCTTGTTTGATTCCTTGTATTTGGGACCTCGCTTGCGGACGTTGCGAAATATCAATGGTACCGGGGCACGGGGCATTCAAATTCGCATGACGCAATCCTGATAACAACAACAACAACGGCGGTGGTGACGACAGCGACGACAAGAGCAACCACCAGCGACAATCACAAGGAATCCATTTTAGTGTCATTTGATATACAAAACATCCATTCCCTAAATCAAGAATCACAACCCCGTTCCATCGGATGGACGGTGCAACTTGTTGTGTGTATGTCCTACTACATAGAATATATGCTTGTTTTACAAACATTCTACTTGTGACAGATCCATCCACTCCATCCTATTATACCAAGCCAACAAAGCAGTGTGAGTGAGTGAGTTCCATTCTTTGGGACATTCCTTCTCCTGCTTCTTATTTGGCATGGAGCATCTCATCGCAGACACGATCGGAGAGTATCGCATCGCAGACATGGACACACAAATCTCCTGATCTGCAACCCTTCGAATGACAACAAGGTTTGTGCCGTCAAAATAGTGTGTCTATTCAAAACATTTAAGGAAGGTACCACATTGTCATTTGAATGATCTTTCGTGATCACACCTGTGCACGTGTGTCTTGTCTGCCAAATGGTATTGGACAGCTTGCCACCTAGCCCAGTATTTCTTCGATCGAACCATATCCGGCACCAACACTTTGGGTGTCCTGGACGACTCAGTGTGATGGAGCCACTTGTTCTCAAACTCTGCAACAAATCAAACTACCTTGTGCGTGTTCCTTCACAATGTCGTTGTCCACAATAGTCGAGCTGGACAAAATCTTGTACCGTACATTACTCAAATGACCGTACGTTTCGCGTTCTGTCTCATTCCCAAAAGCACCACGGTCCAACCACAATCCTGGCGAATCCAACGAGACACGCAGAATGCTTCCTGTGTGTCAGTGTCACGGTGGAATATTCTATCCACTTCCTGGTAGTCTCTTAGGATTCACTCTTGTCCTGGCTATTCAAGGCCAACCCTCCACCACCAATCTTTTGGTGATAGACAGTTGCCGCAATTTCAACCTTGGCAATGTGTCGACCGGGCAGCATGGCTTGTTGCAATCGACGAATGACAGTCTTGGTGGTGGTATTGCTGCTCGTACTATCGTTGGTATAATCAGACGACGAAATGGACCGTCGTTCGACGCAATCGGCCAAAATAATATTCTTCCTGAAATAAATAAAATTCATGTCAGAGAGACATGATGAGAAGATCATCCCTTGCATCCCGGATCATCTCCAACCCGCAATGGATTGTCAGGACGACGACGACCAAAACGACGCAACGTACATTCGATCAATGCAGACAAATCGACCCGTGGCCGTTCGTCCATCGGACATGGTACAGTGAATGCGACAGCCGAGCAATTGGAAGACGACTTCCTTATTGTGCTTGGCCTCCGATTCAGACGATGGAGTGGTCGTTCCTGTTGGCGTAGCAGTCATTGTGCAACGACACCGGATTCGTCAAGAAACACAGAGGGGGTATCACGAACTCGATTCTCGAACGGCAGCAACACAACGGCGGCAACATAAAGGAAAACGTCGCGGTGAGTTGACTGACAGGAATATTGTCCGTAAAGGTTAAGAACTGTTTCGTCAGTAAAAAGACCTACATACAGTCTGGGGATTTTGGCGATCGCATCGACATGCAGTCGCGCTATCCATGGTACTGATTTCGGTATAGTAGTAGCTAGAAATTTCCCGATGCCTCTAAGTATCCGAATCGCGCGAGCCGCGGTCGCAGGTGGTGCGGACACACAAGTTGATGTTTTGATGGTTCTCTGATCTGTGGATGACGATGGTCTGTGAGACGATTTGATAGAGAGCAGACACTTTTCCTTCTGCAAGTTCTTGTGTTGGTTTGCTGATGTGATATGTTGGTGTTTTCCGGTAACGAGTTTACATGTAAATCACTACGAAGAAGAAGAAGAAGATCATATCCTCCACAAGACGCAGCAGCAGCGGTGCAGGAGGCTGGTCCGAATGGATCCTTTCTTGTTGTTGTTTGACACTGAACCCACTGACATGCCGCAGAAATCCGACAACATGCAGCAACAACAACAAGGTCGTTGCAACAAGAACAAGCCTCGTCACTTTTCCATTGTGGATGATCCAGAGTTTTGGGAAGTGTGGTTCGTTACGGCTCTGGAAAGTCTCGACAGTTGTCCACCTCCGCCCCTGACAGAACACGACGACGAGAAAACAGAGCCCTACGACTTGCAGCACACTGCAGAATGGTGGGCCGACCGTTTTGATAATGGGAACGGGAACGATCCTTCACGTATGATATCCCAGCATCCGTGGAGTACACGACAGAGACTGTCACTGAAACCACACTTGCAGCAGCAACAGCAGCAGCAGCAGCATCCACAACAAGCACAAGGACCATCACCCGATGAGCTTGGTTGGAAGCATCACAACAACCGGACCTTGGAGGATCGCGAGCATGGGAATTCTCGACCACCCCGAGCATTTGCCCTCTGGAACAAGAATCAAACCAAGGATTCCTTTCGCGGGGATAAGGACACTGCACAACAAACGCCAATTCGAAATCAAGCCGCTTCGCGTCCCCATCGTCGATACCCTCCAGTGTTTGCCAACCTACTGTTACCCTACAATGCGTCACCCCCATTGACAACAAACACAACCAATACCTCGGAAACGGGGATGAAAGAAACACTATCCGTCAGCACAACCAATACCACGGAAACGGGGATGAAAGAGACTCGATCCGTCACAGCCCCTCTCGACCTTCGGTTGTCTCCACCACAAGAAATGTGCCCCCTTCTCGGCGACGAGACTCTTCCACAACCCCCACTCGTGTTTCTTGGAAACTTGCGAGTCTTGTCCATGATGGTCTACCCCCTCTTGCTTCTCGTCGTCTTGTTTTTCTGTGACTTGATTCGCACGCGCAATCGCATTCGGTCCCTCGAACAACGGATGCATCGAGACATGGAACGACACGAAACCGTCTGGAAGCAGCAACAACAACAACAACAACAACCGCCCGCCGTGGATCCCCAACTCCAAGAGCAACATCAAGAGCAACTGGAATCCCTGCAGAAGCAAGTGGGGCGTCTGGAACAACAGGTGACTCACAATATCATGTTTGTCCTTCGAATCGTGTGTCCCGACGTGGTCGAATGGCCGGCTCAGGAATTGCAATCGGAATGGGAACCCTTTGTGTGTGGTCCACCACCATCATCATCACAAGGCAACAGCCACAGTCACACAACAAAGACGGACGAAACTACCGTGACGGTGCAAGTGCATTTCTTACTCGTCAACTTGTTGAATCGCTGGATTCGACAACGGGTCTTGATCCCCACCCAACGACGCAAGGCTGTCTATATGGTGGTCGGATCGGGTACCACGGCCGTCGAGCTCTTGCTGACGCACCGCGAGACGGTCACCCAGGTGGTGCACCAATTGCACGAGGTGGGAATTGGTCCCAAACTCGGCCTGGTCTATGCCTATCCGATTGACAATGATTTGGTAGGCATGCCTCCGGAACCAATACCAGAAAAAGCCGAGGGACCCGAAAACGAAGAGGGACTTCTCCTCGAAGAAACCATGACGACATCCTCGTCGTCTTCGGACGAAGACAAGAAACAACCTGCAATCGTACCACCATCCCTGCTGATTCCGGCCCAACCCAGTGCCCTACCGGGGCAACCAGCGAGTGCCCCCTCCTCAGCGGTCTTTGTCACGGAGCTCCCGCGACACACCGAAATGAGTGTCATGGACGGAGAGTATGTCCGCATCTCCAGCAGCGTGCTTTCCATGTCATGACGACTTCACTTGGGACATGCCGTAACAGCTGCAACAACGACAACAACATGACACAGTCTAGTCTCACGACAACTGGATCATGTCCATTCTGGATGGAATGCTGGACTCAACAAGTTCAAAGAGTATTCCCAAACTCCCAGACGGTCAATCCTTTTTCGGGTCACCAGTTTTTGCTACAAAATTATGCGACAAAAAGGATTGCAACTCTCCTCACAAAAGCGGAGGACTACGCGAAAGCCGCCAGGTTTCGATCCCCAGGCACTCGGACAAGCAAGACACACAACAGCCGTTTCGAACCGAGCCTGTTTTTACAATAGCTAGTTGTATCATTAGTTTGTTTAATTTGTTTTCGTTTTTTCCCAATTATATACACTGTACCTGCTATAAACAGTTTCATAATCGACTCTGTTCGCCCACATCGGGCTGGGCCGTCTTGGTGTCGGTCGTTTGTTTGGGGGGAGGTGTCTTGTTGTTGTTGTTGTTGTTGTTTTGGGATTGATCTCGGAGTGCCTTGGCGCGTTGATAGGCCGGACGACCATGACACCGATCGAGGTACGCCACGACATGAGTGGGATAGGTTTCGTGCCACCCATACACCTTGGCCCAATCCAAACAATGAACGTACAAAATGTCAGCTGCCGTAAACTGGTTGCCCAGGAGAAACCCTCCTTCGTCTGACGACTCGTCCTGATTTGTGGTGGTCGTCATGGCTTGTTTCAGCTGGTTGGACAGAACTTGATTCATTTGTTCAAAATGATTCCGACACGGCTGTTCCATTTCGGGGACATGGCCAAAATACCGGCCCAGGGCTGTATGTTTCCGATACACCCAAAGGGCTTGGGCATCCAATTCGGACATGAGAAACAAAATGGTTTGATCGTACAAGGCTCGTTCCTTGGTTCCCGCTGTAGGTACCAATGTACCACTGGAATACTTGTCTCCCAAATAATTGTTAATCGCCATGGATTCCGCCAGTATAAAGGGTGGGTCGTCGTCGTTGTTGCTGTCCTTGTCATCTGCCTTGAGTTGGTCCAAGGAAGGAGCACTGGTTTCAATCAGCACTGGTACTTTACCAGCAGGATTGTACTTTTTGACACCTCGCGTTTGCGGCAGAGTGGAATGAAGTTCGTACGGTACACCCAATTCTTCCATCATCCAAATGCATCGAAAGGCCCGTGACCATGCTGGACCCACGAGATGGTAATGCTCGGTGGGTGACAACATTTTTTTATGGTCTTGTGCCTGGGTTTCGGATTGCTGTCGACGAGGAATGGTGCAGGGCTATCCAAGACAGTCGTCTCTATCTTATGGTAGAATGACAGCACACTCGGACTCGGTGGGCACCAAGAGGATGGATCTGTTCCATAATGTTCCAGCCGACCAAAGAGTGGTGAGGTTCGGTCTTATGGGAGCGTGATATTTTCTCATATCATAATTTTTGCGCGCGTGTCCTGACATGGCAGCGTGACAAGATGATAAGGATGAATATCATGCGCAAATTTTTTACGCATGATATTCATCCTTATCATCCTATCACGCTGGAGAATGTCTTTCAGCGCGCAAAAATTATGATATGAGAAAATATCACGCTCCCATACCGTAAATGTTGGGTCTATTGCACCATTGCTTTATTGCACCAAACGTATGATTTAACTGCTAAAGGAGCCTGTCTGCCAGAAATTCGCCCGCCCTTCCCTCCAACAGAGCCCCACTTGCTCTAAGAGGTATATAAAGAAGAAATCATAGTTGTAGTGGAGAGCGTGGGGGGAGAGACCATGCCAAAAAATCCTTATCTTTCACGAACTGACTGCATACATTTCGACCTTATATAACATTAGAAGGGTAGGTCCGATCTTAATGAAACGCAGTGATTCGGAAAGCGCGTGACGAGCTCTTTAAAATGATGGTCTCACCATCGGTCAATTCAATAGTGTTCTTGAGTTACTCTTTCAAGCAATTTCTGGAATTATTCTATTATAGATTCAAAAAATTAACCACCAATCCGTTGAGGCCTACTACTTGGGCCTATAGTAAAAAGCATCCGGTCAATCAACGGATGGTGCAATAGACCCAACATTTACGGTAAGACCGAACCTGAGAAATGATGGTTGCAATTGCAATATCTGCAATGCGTGTCGACCGTCACCCCCTAGCGGGGGTGGCTAAGAGGGTTTAATTTCGTGTAGCCATCGGCAGGCATATCTCATTTTCACAACCACGATAACAACACGACAATCAAACTTTGTTGTTGCTGGTGACCTCCTATGATCACCCCATCATGATCCGACCATCGTGTGATTCATATTAGTACCATGGTAGTGCATTGTGAGCGGCACAGTGCATGAGGGTCACTCTAGGCAAGGATGAAAATAGTGGCCCAGCTTTATGGCACGACACGAGACCATGATGGCCCCCAAAACCCATGGGAATAGAGGTCCTGCTGTCGATACACTCCGTTACTACTGTTATGTATATTTAGTACCATTAGGTGTCGAAACAATGAATGAAAAGAGCCATGCATCCCTCTGAGATGCTTCGTTCGAAATGGTGAGGCGTTGCTTCCGTATGACCGTGCCACGAGGCATGGTGCCTGTGAACCAGCTCCACAATAGACTCAACCTTCATATTTTGGCCATGCAGATGTATCCTACGCTATTGGTTAGAGGCCTATGACTCGCCCGACAGGTACCAAGTGGTGCAACACCGAGGTCCGTGTTGTTATCGCGATGGATGGAATGAGATATGCCTGTCGACTACCTAGAAACAGGTTATTTTTCTACCAGAGAGATGGGGGTGTTTCAACGAAATTACAACCTCAAAAACACCCCCGCTAGGGGGTCGGGCGTCATCATCGCGGAGACACACCCCAGCGTCATCATCTCCATTCACGGATTCGCAGGACCGGGTTACCTCCCAGAGCGGACGGACTAGCCATGGCGGTAGCCATAGAGGGAAGTACTCCTACAAGGTCCCTTGTTACAAAACTTGTCTTTATTCATGGCGCTTACCGAGTAAACGATGCACATGACTGCTACTGATGTAGGAGTAATCACCAACCAACCGGTTGTCACCAAGCATTGCGGTAATCATCGCAGCAAGCCTTCCGTTGAAGCTTAACATCGGTAAACGGGCAAATCTCGCTTCAAGACACTGACTTTGCGTTCTGTTGGAATCCCCAACCAATTTGTCCTTCTGGAAATGAACTCCAGCAAAAATAGTTCTTCACGACAATGGAACGAGATCAAGGGAAGGATCAAGAAGGATACTGTCCCACGTCTCGTGGTTATTTGTCCCTCGCAAAAGAGCCCTGTACGACGGAATATTTCCATGCCTGATAAAACTCACGACCGGTATTGGGGTCCACCACAATATCCTTGTCCCGACCGGTCGTTTTCAAAATGTGTCGCCTCCGATACCGTAAAAACAAGCGTTCCCATCCCTTGGCAAAATCAGCCTTGACAAAGGCATCGCTCTGGATATAGTCGCGCATGGCTTCCAACAATTGTCGCTTGGACATTCTGTAAATGGCAGACATGTCTAATTCTAGAACGGGCAAGTTCTCAAACTGTTTGTGGGTCCCACCCGGTCGAGCAGGCACAATGGGAATGATACCCAAGATTAACCATTCGTAGGTTCGATAGCAATCCCATCCCGCACCCTTGGGACTTATTCCAAACAAATACTGGGATCCGGCTCGATAAATTTCCACATTAGACATTTGGCTGGAAGTACACGAAATAGAATCACGTCTTGGGTTGGCTGTGACAATGTCACACAAAAAATCCCAAAGCGGTCCTCGCCACAATTTGGCGTATTCATGAACGCCAAATTTGACAAAGAGAGTATCGTAAAATGCATTGTCAATGGCCGTCGAAGTGGCATTGGGATCATCCAACACCTTCCAAACACTTGCGTTGGTCCATCGTTCCATTTGGACCCCGGAAAAGGGATTGGCGTAGTTCCTCAATTCCAAGTATCGATTAAAGAGTCGACTTTGTTCAAACCACTTGGCGAGTCCCAATGGAAAACTCTCGAATTTGCTCACGGCAAGGTCGTAGTGTTCATTCTTGGGGATATTGGTCAGCAATGGTGATTGTCCATACCATTTGAGCAATTTCTGTTCCGTCCCCAATCGTTCGCCAAAGCTGAATGGCGAATCCGCATCGGATTCATTCGTAATAATCACAAAGGGGACAGTGATGTTGGGTAACAGTTGAGTAAAAAATTCCTCGAGTAAATTGCCATGATTATCAATTTGAAAAATAGTACCCGGTTGCAAGCAGGGAAATACCAAAGTGTCAAGACCCAGCTGTTGTTTGCCCTCTGTGGAAAAGAAACGAAGTCCATCGCGATTGTGATATTTTTCCAAACACAAATCGGCAATATCCAAACTATCGACAGTATTATCATCATTTGCATCGGGGATGGGCAAGTCCAAACACGGAAGGTTATCGTCTACTGTCATTTTCACTTCCAAATCTATCCAAGGTATGTATGACTCTCCTTACATCTTTCTGCATGATATTTTGCTTTTGGACCTTTGCATACATTCCTAGACCGAGAGCATAGCCAACATTGCAGCGACTGTCTCTTGACGATGGACATTCTACATGCAAGTACAAGCAGGAGGAGCAACGGGGTATCGTCAGGACTGGTTCATTCGATTTTGCTGTACGAATCGGGATGAATCGCACTGGTCCGGTAAAACAGACATCGGTAGACAGGCAAATCTCGCTTCAAGACGCTGACTTCGCGTTCTGTTGGAATCCTCAACCAATTGACGGACAAATACTCGGTCGGTGGTGCCGAATCGACAAAGTAGGTACTGGCATTGCCAAACACCTGTCGCATCGACTCCAAGACAACCAACACATCGGATTGGAGAAAGACAACTCCTGTTTCGGGTGGCATGTACCGTGCCAACGTGTCCACCAAGGCGTCTGTGACGACCCGTCGTTTGGCATGCTGTGTCTTGAAATGAGGGTCCGGAAATTGAATTGTGACGCGTTCCAGCAGTAGCCGATCTTGCAACGGTTGAGTATCTGCTGCGCCATTGACAACTATGTCGTCCGCGTTGTTGCTGGTGGTGGTGCTTGTTGTGAAGGATGCTTCGTGATACAATCGCAACAAGCGATCGAGATCGACATTGGCATTGCATCCCAAAAATTCGACAACACCCGTCAAGTTGTGTACCCCTACACGATCCTTGGCAAGCTGAGCAACAGGTGGTCGAACTTCCAATCCCAAATAATTGTAGGGAAAGTCGTCCGTAGTGGACGATAGTTGTGACTGAGAGGAATGTGTCTCGTCAATGTGCGCTTCCGAACGACCACCCTCGTGTGCTGCCAAGTCGAGCAAAAATCCTCCCTTTCCACAACCAATATCCAAATGAAGAGGTTTGCTCCCAGAGCAATCTTTAAAGACGTTTCGGGGCCATTGGTCCGACGATAAGAGAGTAGGGACTTGATACTTTCGTGCCAATGGATTCACGTGTTGTCGAAAACGAAGGTTGTTATTGCGTTTTTTCACCCTCAAGGTTTCCTTGACACTGGAGGAGTTCCACGTACACTCAGGCATCATTGTCGAAGATGGCATGGAGTGATTCTCATGAGCATCATCATTATTTTCCTTCTGTCCTTTGTCATCGGCAACATTGTTGGCGTCTAGGAGAACATTTTGTTCTGATGGATTGTCATTCAACGTACTGAAGCATGCGGAAGATGGCCGACTTTGAAAAACTCCTGAAGATCGAGACGGGGTGTTGACGGGTCTCGTACTTTGGTATTCGCTGGTCCTCGAATAATGGAACGCGTTGGAGAGTGCCGTGGGTGGATATCCTCGGCGTCGATTCGCCAATGCGGAGAAGCTTGATCTAAACATCGGTTTCATCAATTGGAAAGTACTTGATGAAGTTAGAACCATTGTAAGCAAGAGTATAAGCATCATGGTGAAGCGTAGATATACCGACATGGGATCTTTGTGAGAATTTGGATGGTAGAGATTGCACCGGGCGCGGGACGCTGGAGTGTGTACAATTCATTGGCTCGCTCCATAGCTAGGAGTAGCAGGACGAATATGGACGCCTCCAGCTAGATCATGATGGATACTCCTACTTCTACTTTTAGGAGTTGATCGTTTTGTCAACGCAATAGCACCTTCGTTTGATGAGCCTCGACTTTGGAGACCGTTCAAGTGCAAACTGGGGCTCAAGAGAGAACGGTCGAAGTTGAAATTGTCAAAATCGAGGCAACGCAGCTCGGTCAAACACCCTTCATGCCACAAGTGAGAAGCCAACGAGGCATTGGAACCCGGCAGAACAAGAAAGGCGAATGACTATCATGAAGTAAGTCTATTGATCTGATCATGGAAACGTCGCAAAGATAGCGAGAGAGTCCGGAAAGTCGAAAAAAGAAAAACTAGCGCTAGCAGAAACTCTCTAGAGGGTGGGTCGGAAGATCCATGTGTATTCATGGACTATGGACACCCTTCCATTTGCGTCGATTATCATGCCCGTCGAGTCAACCCATAACCGATAGACATCATCTATCATCTATCATCTCTCTGTTGTGTTGTCGTCGTCGATAGACATTCCCGGATCCCGGAATGACGCGCTCAAGGCCCAATGTTAAATCTTGTGATGACCCGGATGGATTGCTCCCCACGCGCTTTCCTCTCCTTCAACCTGGCAATTTGAGAAAATTCGAGAGACGTTATTTTGATGAACATGAGTACCGCATAAGAATACTCTATACGTTTTATGTACTATGTGAGCGACTCATCACTCATCACATCTGCGTAAGACACGTGCTGGCACGCCCGACACCCCACGACCGCTCTCCATCCATGAATGTCAAAGATACCTTTGACTCACAATTCGCGATCTTTCCATCACTCTCGCTTCAACACTCTCCCCGCGCAGTGGTCCATTTTCTCGCAACAATCAAACATCCATTACACACCAAGAAAAGAAGTCAAGAATACTAACTAACTTCTGATTCGAAAACGAATTCGGGGAGCTGGAAACAAGACTGTTGGCGCTTGGTGTCACCTTTCTCACTGACTTGACCGAAGCATCGCTCTTTGTTGGGTTTTCCCGTGATTGGAGTCCTTCGTACATATCTGGTTTGTACTTGGGGCGTGAGGGTTTTTCTCATGATTCAAAGCAGCCGGACCAACACGGTCACTTCGTCTCCGTTTGCGGTAGTTGTGGAACCAGCAGCAGCACTGCGTGGTCCTTGCAACAACGATAGCGGTGGTGGTCATATGGAAAAGTATCGGCTGGTGCAGGAGCACAAAGCGGAAGAGTCTGAGGATTTCCTGGGCACTCAGACCAGTGGCAACCTTCCGGAAGTGCGAATCACACAAAAAGGGAAACCGAGGAATTACATTTCCTATGCCATGAACCTGTTTGTACGTCCAAGTTGATGTTGAAGTGTCCTTTGCTTTGCGATTTTCTCAAAAGGAATTCATTTGTTTCCTTCCTTTCATATTTTCTGTTTTGGTGTCTCTTGGTGTTGCGCATGGTCTTCAGGAGTCTGGACAGGTCACGATTGTTCTCAAGGCCATGGGGCGTGCCATCAACAAGGCAGTTACAATTGCAGAAATATTAAAGCGGAAGATGCCTCTGCATCAATGGAATAATGTTTCGTCTGTGGAGATGATCGATGTCTATGAACCAGTGGAAGAAGGATTGGATGTGGTAACATCACGGAGATATGTCTCTTGTATGCAGATCACACTGTCTCTCACATTAGCCGAGTCCAATTCCACGCTTCATCCCGGGTACCAGGCTCCTCTTGTGGAGGAGGAAATGCATCAACAACAACAACAACATCATCACCACTCCGGTCCAGCGGTGGCTGCCCCCGTCTCATCCCAACATCCGCCTCATCCCCATGGGGGTGGTGGCGGTGGAGGTCCCCTGGGTGCTGGATTCATGATTGCATCGCCCTGAACCAACCAACCAACCTCTCTCACATGAAAATCACTTGAACAAATCGCTCCGTTTCTCTCTTTCATAAAAACACCCACCCACTCTTGGCATTTTGCGAAAGTCGCGTAGTTTTCTTCTCATCAACGATTGGTGGCATTGACACGAACTTTTGCGCCATCTGCTGCTGCTGTATACATGGAAAGACATGTTGTTTTGCTGCATCCGACCATTTCACCTTAGAGAGAAAGACTCTCTCTTTTACTCCGCAGTCACCAGGTAATTCTAGCGAAGCTTCATAATTTGTTGTACATCTACAAAAAGGAATCAGATGTTGCATCAATAGAGATTGTTCGCACAAGTTTGTGCGTTCCATTAGGTCAACGACAAGGTGATGTGGAACCAAATCACCTTTCCTTTCCGGATTTGTGAATGCAGCTTGTTTCTCCAGCAGCTGCGACAGGCACCAATCTACTCGCACTTTCATAGCCTGAACGGAATGACTTTTCTTCTACTCAACATCATCATCACCCATCCTGTGGAAGGACCAGCCAAAAGGATAAGCATTACCAACCCGCAGTTCTCTATCAACCGTCCGTAGAATGTGCCAATCAAGTCTCGGCACCAGAACCCATACATACAAGGATGTACTCTTATTACTCCCTTCTCCAGAAACCTTGACTCGATAGAAAGATGGGGCATTGTGTAGGATTCAGAATGAGAGTTTTTGTACAGCGCACACACATCCACGAGAGATTGTCACACCTGCACATGATGTCCTTGATCATTTGTGTGTTGGTCTACCTATTTCCCCCGTTCGATGTGTGTTTGACTGTGGAACGAGAGAGACATGGGGTATTCTTGATTGGCGAACCACATTTGGTTCGGAGGTGCGCGAGAATCAAACAAAAAGATCCAAACTCCCAACACCGCAAGAGTGGCGGAATCTCTCGAAACTCAAAGCCAGCTTTGCGGCCGTACCAGCTCATAGAGCACCAAGGACGATCCATGCGATCATTCGAGGCAGAGAGAACCCCGGTGAACCCATGTCTAGAAAGATCTTGGACGTATCCAAATTTCGTCGACTTGATGGACTTGGAAGCAGAGAATGCGACTGCTCGAAGCACATGCTTCCCATCGTGAAGATATCCATAAAGTTTCCATCGTCCAATATTGTCAAAAGATGGAACCCGCTCAAGTGTGCTAATGGGGGGCGGGACCGGGACGGTGCAATTTTGGCGCAGTCCGTCCTGTCGTCCAAAAAATGGACAAGGACACGGGCTGTAACGTGTCCTCCAAGTCGGAATTGGCGACGTCGACGACTCCACCCCTGTGCGATGTATCACTTCCTATCAGTATTTTAAGGAACAATTGAAGACAATTGTCGTTTACATTCGAGATATGGAACGATGGGGTGTATAATTTGTGACACGTGGTTCGTGTTTCAAACCAAAGCATTCTTATGGCACCGCCGTTGTCCTTGGTCTGGCTTTTCTTTGGCGGGAGATTACGAACGAGAAGAGTAGGAAGCAGCGCAAGGCTCTTGAGTGGAGAGGAAGAGTGGTGCAGAGAAGGGGCGCATCATCATGGGCAACCAAATCACCAAAGACCGTCGAATGGAAGCAAACCCTTCCAAAGAGGAAGTGGACCCCCTTGCCCCACCAGCAACTCCAAGAAGGGAGGACACAGAGGATGAGGTCGACGCAATAGCCAATGGTTCTCTTCTTGATGATGATGATGATGATGATGATGAGAAGGAAGAAGACGACGACGACGATGATGATTGGTATCTTACGACAGGCAGTAGTAGTATGGGCAACATTAGTAGCTCGTTTCCTCAAAGCAGTGTTTTGGCCGAACCTTCTCTGGTACAATCGACGATTGCCGAGAACAATCATGGCGTCTTGGCATTGAAGGAAGCCGCAGCGCGTCAACAACAACAAAAGGAGCAACGATGTTGGTCGACTTGGCTCAAGCCGCAACAACCTCCCCTTGTGTGGATGGCCGAACACGAACGAGAGACGTCTTCCTTTTTGGAAAAAGAAGACGAACGACAAGACACCAGCATGGATGCAGAGGATGAAAACGATGAACCAACCAACGCTCCAACAAAAGAAGGTCACCGCAATCGTCAAAGTGCCTCACACTGCCATTGGTTTGGCATGCCCTGCGATCCCAATCGGAAGAACAACCACAACAACATGAAACGAAAGAACCGAGACAGTCGTTCTGGAATGTTGTTGTGGACAACCAACTCCGCCTCCAATTGTTCCTTGACGGCAACGTCTGCTTCGACATCCTCCTCTTCATCGTCGTTGTCTTCGTCGTCGTGGTTTGCCAATGACGAAACGGAATTGGAATACACCAATTCCGAACGAGAATTGTCAGCCGTCGAACCAACACCGGCCTCGGAGTTGAGCAGTCCTCGTCATGTTTGGATTGTCACCACGGCTGCCTTGCCCTGGATGACAGGGACCGCCGTCAATCCACTGTTGCGGGCCGGATCTCTCTGGCAACACTACCAAGATCAAGTGGAAGCGCAACAACAAAGAAGGAGGGACGAATCTGCACCAACATCATCACAAGACTTTTCCATTACCTTGGTATTGCCCTGGCTGTGTCGAGCCAAGGATCGTGAGGGTTTGTATGGACCGCACTGGAAAGACAAGAGCGTCGAGGATCAAGAAGCCTATATTCGGTCGTGGTTGAGCGAACGTGCCAAATTGCCAAGAGCGGCGCAACACATTGCCATTCAATGGTATACAGCACATTATCATCCACACCTTTCTTCCATCTTTGCCGTCGACGATGTCTGCGATGCCTGTCTCAATGTTCCTTCCGACCATACGGCGGTCGTGGTCTTGGAGGAACCAGAACATTTGAATTGCTATCGAGGGCCCGGCAAGGCTACTTGGGGACAACGCTTTGGTCATGTGATTGGCATTGTCCATACCAATTATCGGGCCTATGCGCAAAGTCATGCCTCTGGTTTGGTCATGGGACCCTTGGTGGGAGCCATTTTTGCCTCCTTGGTACGAACCTATTGCGACAAGGTTATTAAACTGTCCGACGTCTTGCAATCCTATTCGCCCGAAAAACAAGTCACCTGCAATGTCCATGGAATTCGAGACGAATTTTTGCAAATGCCTCCTCCCACAGGCAATAAGGTGTACTTTATTGGCAAATTGTTGTGGGCCAAGGGATTGGACAAAATGTTAACCTTACAAGCACGGTACAAGAAAGCAACCGGAAGCTACTTTGCCTTGGATGTATATGGAAGTGGACCACAACAAGACGAAATCAAATTGGCCTTTCTAGGAAAACAACAACAACAACAAGCACGGCGATGGACGTCGAGTGCGAGTTCCGTCTCGCGAGAACCCGACGACGACAGCAGCAGCAAAGAAGAGGATCATGGCAAACAACCCTCTTCTCCCAAAATGCCGGTGGAATTCATGGGCCGCATGGACCATGCAGCCTTATCGAGCGAGTACAAGGTCTTTGTCAATCCGAGTATTACCGAAGTCCTGTGTACGACCACGGCCGAAGCCTTGGCCATGGGTCGCTTTGTGATTATTCCCCATCATGCGAGCAATCACTTTTTCTCGCAATTTCCCAATTGCTTGCAGTATCAGCCCCACAAGTATTATGAATTTTGCGTCTTGCTTCAATACGCACTGACACATACCCCGACACCCCTCAGTGCCGAACATACGCACTTGTTAACCTGGGAAGCCGCCACCGATCGGTTCATCAAGGCCAGTGCCGTATCCCTGCGAGACGCTGCCCGACGAGAACGATTGACGGCGCGACAAGGACGAGAAGAACGGTTTGCGCAGTTTCATGAAGACATGTGTAAAGGAACGTCCGGTGTCTTTGTGCGGACCCTGTTGCATGGCGATGATCCACACAAGACGACGACACTACCAACGACACCGCAACACTCCGCAAGTGCACCTCAAGAAGAGGACATGGAAGACGAAGAAGAAGAAGAAAAGAAGGAGTCGGAAGACGTGGAATCGACTACGTCTCTTGGGACGTTTTCGTCCTTTTCGTGGTTTCAAAGTAGCTTTTCATCGTTGCCTGTGCGGACTTGATGGACATTGTTGGCATTTTTGGTTGGACCATCTCCAGAGTGAATCGGCATTGGAGAACCAAAGACTATGTGGGTTGGTGGTACACAACGATTCTGCTGCCGGGGTTACACGATGAAACTCTGGTGGTCATCATCATCATCGACATGACTTTGGTTGGGAATGGACATGTGTGTGTGTTTATTTATATATAACTACGAATAGCTTGTTGTGAATGTATGATACCACTGAATTCTTGTGGACAACCACCCTGACCAGCTCTCGCACGTCCGAACCTAGTCTGAATCTAGAGAGGCCGGAGGGAATACGGGAGCTCAATGAAATCAACGAACGCAGCCCGAGATGAACCAAGACTAGAAAGAAGTACCCCTACAACACCGCGAAGGTTGACCATGAGAAACGGAAACCTCGCAGACTCTGCACAAACAATGACGCGATTGGGATGGGTCCAACAACCACAAATTCTCGTCGTACGTAAGAGAGCGAGTATCATTGCGTGTCTCGTACCACGGACAGCACTGTGTCCATCCTTCCGCTCGATGTTGTGTCCACATGAAGAATGAAAGACGTTTATACCCAATCGACGCTACACGACAACCAACGGCAGGAGCCATTCTTGTGTTCTTGGATCGTTCCAGTCCATCCTTTGAGTGACGCTTTCGTATGTTCTCAAGTCCCGGTGCATGATTCTCGGTTCCCGACGAACCATGATCTCGAAGAAGACCAACCGAGACCGAGAGGGAACCGGTGACATTTTGTTCTTCCAATGCGCAAAAAGTGAGAAGACCTTCCTCCTTTGCAATATACGCGGTTCGCGCGCTAGAAAGTCACAGG
Organism: Epithemia pelagica; assembly: GCA_946965045.2. NCBI lineage: Eukaryota > Bacillariophyta > Bacillariophyceae > Surirellales > Surirellaceae > Epithemia > Epithemia pelagica. The sequence goes on from OX337237.1 coordinate 1,246,727, forward strand.
GCCCGCGCAACGCTTAACTTTTTGGTACGCGTACACGTGCTCTGTCCAGCTTGATTTTAAATCTTGGAAAATTAGATAGACTTAAGATGCCGAGCATACGTGCTTGATGAGCGCGCCACGACAGACTGCACTTATTAAGAATACAAAGAATCGTTGGCAATGCTCAGCGGATCAAGAAGCGAAATTATTAGATGTCCGACCGACCAACCATTCAGAGTTTGGGGGGAATGGCTCCACACGCTCATCTTCCACCATCGTCGTCATCACAAGCCTCTTGGTTCTTTTCCTCTTGAGGTATACTAATTGGTCCATGAAAGATTGAGTTCCACCATCCTAGGTGTATACAGAAGTTGGCATACATTAGCTTACCACCAAGAAACAACATTGGTTTTGCGTTTGTGGATTGGACGGTGAACACCAAGACGAAGTAGAGTGCCCTGTTTCTTCCAGAGCTGCCACCAGCAGACTTTTACTCCACTTTGGGAAGATCTCCGTTTGACTTGTCTTCTGATTCTGCGATTGTGGAACAATTTTCAATCCACGTTGGATTGAAATTGCATGGTTCCAAAGATCTAATTGGTCTGAACGAGCATAGCGGGTCCATGTCCATTGTGCGTCCTTCTCCGATCCAAAACCATTTTTAGCTTGTTGTTGTTCTTGTTGCCGGGGCCATACCATGTCGTCGCCGTTGGCCCAAAAATTGGAAGAAGACAATCTCCGTTTGGTCTGTCAACGGTCGGTTGAAGAATTGCATCAATTGTTCGTGGCATGGTTTCAAGGATCGGAACCCCGCGAAAGCTTGACGTCGTCCTTGTTGGACTGTTTGGCACCCGATTTTAGTCATGTGGCTCCCAATGGACAATTTCTCCAAGGACGAAGCATTCTTATTGGACATTTGCAAGACAAGTTTGGCTGTTACAAAAATCGACTTTTTCAAATTGAAATTTACGATGTCCGATTGCTCTGGCATGATCCGGAGGGAAACAAGTGTTTGTGTACCTACGAAGAATGGCAATCTTGGTTGCCCGACAATGCCCAGGAAATTACCAACAACAGCAATAGCAACCACAACAATAACAGCAGTAACCACAGTGTAACGGAGGGCGAAGACTCTACCAATCTCACCAATGGACAACACAACAATACTGGCACTCTCAACGGACAGGGATTGAACCATGCGCAAAGAAACGGTGGTAATGGTGAGAATGTTCATCCAGAAGATACAAATGAGAATGACGGCGACGACGATGATGATAAAGAAGAAGAAGAAGTGCATCAATTCGGACGCCTCTCCACGTGTTTGCTCGAACGAAAAAACATTGATCCTCAGGCCAGTAGCAACGACCCTTCTTCCTCGACATCGGCCTATCGGTGGATTCATGTACACGAAACCTGGTTGGAAGCCGAAGCGCCTCAACACGAAAAACATGAGCAGCCACTACAACCACAAGAAGGATCCTATTTGGAAGAAGATACAATATTGACAGGACCCGTTGAATATCATCGCATGCTCGCCGATCGGAGTCCACCCAGTATGCTCTCCTCCCAACCACCACCCTCCACTAGCAACAATGACGCCAAGAATCCCATGTTTTTACCCGACACGTCCAGTGACGATGAGAATGACGACGAAGATATGGGTGTTGCTCTTCCACCTGGAGGCCTACCAACCACCTCTCGACAAGATGCGTCGGGAACGGACTCAGCCTCACTGGGGCAAACCAACGCACTGGAGGGAGCTTCAACCCCCGCCGTTGTGGCAAATGACGACGACGAAGAAGAGGAGGAAGAGGAGGAGGAAGAAGAAGAGGGCGATCGGCATTTGCTCATGCTAATGTCGACGCAATCCATATCGCGAGAACAAACGACACGGCAAAATACGGCACGAGATGCCTTGGAATCTTCGGGCATTGCCTTTTACGAATTGGATGGGGCGAATCCGAACGAACGAGACAATCGCAATTCACTCTTTCAATTATCAGGCAAGTGGGGGCAATATCCACAGTTCTTTTTGGTGGATACTGCTGGTACAACCACATTTTGGGGAACCTGGGAAGACTTTTTGCAAAGTCATTCGGGAGGTCAATTGGCTGATGATATTGCACAAGCCAGTGGTACGGGTAGTAGTAGCAACAACAACAACAACTCACACAGTCCGGGGACCCCGGCGACTGCCACGACCGCACCTACTGTCGTCCAGGCCGCTGCGAATGCCAGTCCACGGTCAGGGACGTCGGAAACGTCCCCCACGACCAGTCCACGGCAACCCTTGGGCTCCAATGGTGTGGCGGCAGGAGCCGTGGTAGTGGCTGGCACGGACGGGAGTGCGGACCCACCGCAACCTTTTCCTGCACGAGTTCCGACCAATTCACAATTGCTCGTTCTGATATCCTCCCAAACCCTGTCAGACGAACAGAAATCCAGACAAGATGAAGCAGAGCGAATTTTACAAGAGCACAATATATCCTTTGAAAGTATCGATGGTTCCGTCAAAACCAATCGAGAGCGACGAAACAAGCTGTTCCGGATTAGTACCTTTTGGGGTAAATATCCACAATTCTTTCATCAACCAGCTCCACAACCAGAATCGGCCGCCGTATCGGAGGAGGATATTGCGGCTCGTTCAGCAGCGACAACCTTTTGGGGACGATGGGAAGAATTCGAAACAAGCAGGAACAGGAATACATTGGATTTAGATTTGACTTTTGTTCGTCCATTGGCGGACAATCAGATCGACACTGCCAAGAGTGCGCCACCCGCGGAGGCTTTGAGGTCGCCTGGAGAAAGCAGCCAGAGTACTGCACCAACTTTGGCTGCTGCCTCACCATCCACATCACCACCACCACCAGCTGCAACAGCAGCAACAGAAAGGGAAGCGCGCATTATTCTGTTGGTATCACAACAATCGCTATCGCGCGACCAAGTGTCGCGACAAGAGATGGCACGAGAACATCTGAAAGAAGCCGCCATTAACTTTGAGGAATTAGATGGATCATCAAGAGACAGTCGACAAAAGCGCAACGAACTCTTCAAAATTTCAAAGCTGTGGGGAAGATACCCTCAAATATTTGTGGTTTTGAAGCGACCACCCATCATCAATGATCGTGGAAATGGAGAAGAGATTGTATTTTGGGGAGATTGGGAGAAAATTGAGCTCAGCCACTCGGATGGAACATTGGGCGAGGAGCTGTCAGCTCTCTTGGCGGAACCAAAGCTGCAAGCACCGGAGGACAAGGCGCGGCTTAAGCGGGAACTTGCCGTTGCCTTGGCTGCAGGTTCGGAGGTATCCTTAAAGTCAGCGGAAGACGAATTTCTGGAAAGGTCACAAGGAATACTTCAATTTGAAGAAGATGAGGAAGCGGCAAATTCCACGGCCTTGGTTCTCGCGAACAAAGAAGAGAAAAAACAAAACGGAGAGGAAAATATGAACGAAGAAAAATTCCAACAAATAGCTGCCGCTCTGTCTCCAATTCCTCAAGATGTTTCGAGCAAACGACACGTATCTTCCAAACTGCTGCAACATGCGAAACCATTGACGTGGGAGAATTCATTGGTTGGTCTATCGTTACATGGTTTTGACATTGGAACATCACAGGGGCCAATTGCCGACGAGACATGGTACAAGGAAGTTACGGAAGCACTGGAAGCGATTGCGCAATATAAAAAGGCCAATGGACCTCGAAGAAAGATTAATCTTCCTGAAATGGTTTTTCCAACAGCCCATGTTGCTCTGGAGGGCCACGGCTTTTGGTTAAGTTGGGATGTGTTGGATGCCATGGAGGATTGGGCCCGAGCACATTCTGAAATCCCCGTCAATTCGAGCGAATCCTTCAAAGGAGTCGGCGTTCTGAAATCAAAGGATGCCAAGCTATGGGAAAAGAAAAAGGCGGCTTTGAGCACTGATTCATCGCCCGCTTCGTCTGTCTTTCACTATGACTGGACATACAGCACCCCCTTTCTGGGGAAAGTGGAGGGTGGTGAATGGGTTGAGCTTGACGAATCTGGCATGCGAGTGGAATTGTTGACAGACACATCAATACCAATTTTATTTTTTGACGAAATCACTCTGTTCGAAGATGATTTGCACGACAATGGACAAGTTCAATTGAGTGTAAAAATCCGTGTCATGCCAACTTGTGCTTACGTTTTGGCTCGATTATGGCTCCGTGTGGATCATGTTGTTATTCGAGTGCGAGAAACAAGACTCCTTGTGGATTTCTTTGGCATGGAGCCTGCCGTCTACCGTGATGTTACCTGGCGAGAATGCTATTGGGATTCGTTCAAGGTGCACCAGTTGCCCACTGACGTGCGATCATGGCACTTTGATGGAAAGGAAACGGCTGCATGGCAAAGTCTTTTGCGGAAAATCCCAGAAGTGGATCCACCAGACGGGATTATGAGATTTGCGACTTTGGAACCTACCAATCCATCACGCAACATTGTCAAGCAATTGAATAGCAGTGTTGCCGAAGCCTTGAATTCCCAGAACAGTTTGGAGTACCTAGAAGGCTAGTGAGAAAAGCTACGGGAATGAACAACGGTAGTTTAAGAAAGCTTTCAGCGCTCGCTACTGCGCTAGATCACGTGTTACGTAGGAGTAGAAATGATTCTCCACTTTCCAAAACATGACGAATAATGCTCTCGGAAGTGTATCATCAACAAAACTGAGTTCAAAGGACAGATCTGTAGCTCCTAAGAAAGCAAATTCAAGAATGCATTAGAAATTAGAAGCGTTGCTCACGCAAACTGTCACTCATTCTACAGCTATTCCTAGGCTAAGAGCTAGAGAGGCAACGATGGGCAGAGCAACATAGTTCTACTTGCCCAAATCCACCCGTATCGGGGGCGGTTACGCTTAACGCCTACTCCGCTCCGAAACGCCCCCTCTATAAAGGGGGTGCCCCCTTATCTCAAATTTGTCCAGTGTGACAACCAAGATTTCGGGGAAGCAAGAGGCACGACCCAGTTTGGGGCTCGGCTCGCACGCGGACGCGCTCGGCGTCTGATTGTGAACGTCGATGTTGTCGTGTGAAAAGTGAACAAGAAAGACAAAATTTTCTCCCAATCGCGAATACTATTGCGACGGCATCTCCAACCTCGAAAACGGTCCTTCTTTTCATTCTCTCGTTTGATTGACGACTCCGAATAATAAACCTTGCTCCATTTCATCTTAGGGAAACCAAATCTAACTTTCACTTGACGCCTTAAGCAACATCCACTTTACCCTGGAAAACGAAGTGACTGTAAGTCGAAGACGCGGCATGACGCTTCCTGCAATGCTTCAATTTGACGGTGTTCTCTTCATGGTGCGCCCCATTCGCGAACCTGTCACAGTCACACATTGTTGTGTCAAACGAAGAACCCATCGATCGACTTCGATTGCCGGAGTTCCCTTTCTGATCAGGGCAAACATGAGTACTCCCCATAAAGATGATATCGCCTTGCTTGCTGTCATTGTTGGTTTCCGTCATCAATTTTGCTCACAAAACTGGTCCTCTTTGTGTCTATATGTAGGTATATTCACATTAACATCACTTTGCAGAGAAGACGATTGCATCCTGATCCTATCTTTCTAGAATTGAAAACTGGTCACAATTATGTCGACTGACTCTGAAATATTTGTGGACACCTCAGGTGAGGCGTTTCAGGCTAAGTTCGAGCCGGTGAGTGCTTGTGATTCATGACTTTGCGGTACCAACAGGAGGAGCGAAGTTCCCTGTTCCCATCTCACTTTTTTTCTTTCCTATTCAATTTCCATGTGATACTAAAACCAAACTGTGGTGTATAGGAACCCTCAATGGAACGATACGAAAAGTACATGATAAGGTTTGGGCACTCGGACAATCTGACCGCCCTATTCGAAGACGGCGTTGGTCAACAAGAGGCAGAAGACTATGTTATGGGTCTTATTTTCGTCGGGGCCATCATCCTGGGTTTCTTTGTTCTCTGGGGAATTTTCTTGATGATCTTTATGTGCATCGGGCATCGGGTCGGCTACTTGTCTGGTGCACCTTTTCTGAGGGCCAACGATGAATACCACAAAGATGTAGACTTAGATGAAGACCATCATGACTTACACCTCGATGAAGCCAACGGTTCTGTTGCCAATCCGTCTAGTCGATACAATGCCGACTATGGCATCGGTGCACCTGTGTCGATATATCCTACTGGGCCAACGCAAACTGGAGAACCTGAAGTTGTGCCTCTACGTAATGGAGACGGCTGGAAATCCAAACCTTCTATCTTTCGTATCATTTTCATCGTCTCTGGAGTTATATGCATTGCGTTTGGACTACTTCTTGTAACTCAGGGAGTTACCAATCTTCAAACAACCATCAATACTGTGGATGCTCGTGCAACCGATTTGAATCGATTGGCCAGCAGTACCGTAGTAGTAATTCGGCGTGGAATGCGTGATCTGACGGCGACAGCTCAAACACTTCGTACTATCATTGTGAATGACATGGGGGATGATGCCGACTTTTGTCCAGCGGATCCTGAACTCTCATTGACGGACACGGGACGTGAAGTAAAAGAAACCAAAGATGATGTAATCAATGTGTTGGAAAGCCTTGGCGACTTCCAAGACGCCCTCTTGGCTCAGCTGGAAGACGCCATGGACGTGATTGTCGATGGAACGGACGAGGTTCTTAATGAATCTGATCAGTTTGAGCTGAATGGCTGGGAATCACTGATTGTCGTTATCCCCTACACCGTTTTCCCATCCCTTATGATTGTTGCTGCACTTTTGGCTCTGTTCGATGTGTCATCAAACACATACAGCTGTGTCATTAATTGGTTTGTTCTACCAGTCTTTGTTCTCATGACCGTTGTGGCATTTGTTTTTGCTGGGTCGATGTCGATTGCCGCTGGTGTAAATACAGATTTTTGTCTTCCTGGCGGCCGCACTGACAGCTCTCCAGATTCATCTCTCTTATCGATTATGGAAGCACGGGATTTCAACCGAGATTCGATTGAATACAAAGTGGCGAACTTTTACATCTCCCAGTGCGCGAATGGAGTGGAAGATCCTTGGCTTGAAGTACGGGAATACGAGCCACAGTTGGTACGTCAACGAGCAACATGCGAACATAGAGGAACACGGAATCAGCACTGACTTCTTTTCTCGTGATGTGACACAGGGCGACACCTTTCGCTCCATGCAAAAGCTTATAGCAAATCTTACCGATGCCGAAGTGATTGATGAATTGGCCGTCTATTGCAATCGTGATTTCGATATTCTCGAGCCTCTCCTTCGTTCAATGATTGACACAGTAGAAATCCTGACCAATTCCCTCATCGTTTTACTAGATCTATCGAGATGTGGCCGACTCATCCCTCTCTACACGGATACCGTGTACAAGGCTGGGTGTAAGAATTGGACGCTAGATGTCTGATAAAAGTGCATGACCAATATTCTTCTAACGCATCTTCTTTTGTTTCTCGTTTTCTCAGGTGAATATTCTGCAAGGGCGGTGTTCTGGGTGTTTTCCTGCTGTTTGATCTTAGGATTTTTTGGAATGTTAATGATCACTCTGCGGTCGTCCATGAAAATGTCTGTAGTGGAGTCCAACTACATTGGACACTTCCTTCGGACCGAATCTCTGTCTATGCGACATCAACAAGACGAAGGTGACGATGACCCTAGTGAGATTAGAGAAGTGGATGCCCAGTCGACTTCCCGACATTCGGGTGTGATATCTACCAACTCGGGTGCGATATCTACTTCCAAGGAAAACCAGTTCCAGGATCATACATCGGTAACATCATTCTCCTACAGTGTCAACGAAGTGGGTGTGGCGAGATCGGGGGCTGACTGAAGTTGACGAGTACGCTGAAGCTTCGTCGTCCTTGTTGGACAAAGTTTGAGTCGACTAGTGAAGAAACTGATTCGTTTTACATAATGGCGATGAATTTGTTAATCTTTTGCCGTGTCTGTTTTGGTTTCATACAATAGGAGCAGTTCGTTCCGTGATGCGTGATAGAGGAGCAAGTCAACTACGTAGCTTTCTTATAATGAGAGGTAGCAAGGAGCTCCACTATCGAGCGATTCAATATTTCGAGAGAATAAAACTTTCAGTACAAAACTCTCTCGCCACGGGTCAGAAGGAGTCCGTTCTCTACCGACACGTGTCATTGACTGCTGACATCTTTGCCATAATTCGACGACAATGACCGAAGTGCCGAACACAACAGCCACCAATATGTTGCGATTCTTCCTCCTTCTAGTGTTGTTCTCTTGCGTCAAAGCTAAGCAAGGTGAGGCTCATGAATGAGGTATTTCGTTCGAGAATATTATGGGTGTTGTTTCCTCTCCATCTCGCAAGTCCAGTGTTTATAGTCATGTTCTCACAGTCCGTGATCATGCGATACGTAACTCTCAGACGATGATCACATGGCTATTACATGTGGATCGTCCATCAAAATCCAATCGAAGGACAATGGTTACTATCTCTCTTCGGAAGAGAAGCAACTGGGTGGTGGATCCGGTCAGCAAATTGTCACTTTTCAAAAGAACCCTGGCACTCAGGCCACCATGTGGGTAGTAAGACCAGCGAATCATAAAGACGAAATGGAATACCCCAAAGATGAAGCGTCATGTGGACTTGCCAAACCTATCCCGTGTAATACTGCAATTCGCCTAACACACATGCAAACCCGTAGAAACCTGCACAGTCATGGGGTCAAGAGTCCCATGTCAAAGCAACAAGAGGTTTCGGGCTACGGGCAAGGTGATGGCCGTGGTGACGGAGGTGATGATTGGATTGTGCGCTGCATTGCACCCAATGCCAAGTATTGGAAGCGGGATGAACCATTCCATTTGTTTCACCGGGACACGTCCAAATTCTTGGGTACAGCAAAGACTCTCGAATTTAACCAACAAACTTGCGGAAACAACTGCCCTATCATGGGTCATTTGGAAGCATTTGGCCGGGGAACCAATGACAAACATACAGTGATGACGGTGACTCAGGGGGTGCACATCACCCCGTCGTAAACGGTAGTACGTATGTCATACCAAAAAGATGATTTCCACCGGTCTTCCTACTCGCCTCACATTGTAGTATGATGGATGTAGGTTTTTTTGATTATTGAGGCCTGTTTTACCGTGTTCTCGATGTGATGATATGTTGCCTTCGGGCTGTATTTCATCCGATGGTCCTCTATGACTTCCACTGTGCTGCTTCTAAAGAGCTGACAATGTATTCCACAGCCATGTGAATCCACTCTTCCCATTCCTTGTCTGAGACTCAAGAACATATCTAGGTAGTCCATTCCTATGAAAGACCTTCGTAGTATCTCATTGCCCAAAGCACGTTTCCGTGCCTTATTCCAAGTAGGATCTGTCGAACTTGTTGTGTTCGTTTCCTTCCCCATCTGAGTAACCATTCATATGAACCATGGCTGCTTTCGGCACATTTTCAACAAGCTTTGTACCCCATCCCCGTGCTAGCGCCCAAAAAGGCGGCTCTCTACAAATTCCACCGTTGGGGACGATACAGCGAACATTGGAGAGTCTCTGATCATCAATCTCATCTTTACTAGCCCAGATATGTTCGAATACGCCTCTAACTGTGCCGCGTGAAGAGGCCAATCCCCTAACCGCCCCCTCTACTACCCTCTACCATTTGCCACAGACCACCCTCACTATGTGCATCTCATCTTTGGCCAATAGGAGTAGAAGTTAATTTGCCTCACAACAACCCTAAGGAATTTTTCAATTGCATACATGCATGTACATTCTAAGCATTCCACTGGACGGCAATCAAAAGTACCGTGCAGATTACAGCAGATTGCCTGTCCCCATTTCCAGTTGGGGTCTATAATGTCTTGTCTACCTACAACTAGAAAAGATCATTCTATTCGCACACCAACAAAAGGCAATGAGAATGAGAATGAGCCATATTCCACACCCAAGCACTTGGTTCGCCATTGCGCCCTACCGAAAACACCATATGAATATCCCATATCGTATTAGTTGTTCCAAGCTTCAAGCCCAAAGCTTGTCGTTGTCCGTCAGTCTCCTGTCTCCGTCTCCTGTCCCTGTTTTCTTTCCCCCTATTCTCTTTATTGTCTCCATAATATTACTCCTATCCCTATTCCCTATATCTACTCCTATATCCCGAATCCCGAACACTCATCCATACTCGTAGCTCGTAGTAGACTAGGTAGCGATTCCCAGTTCTCCGAGTATTTACTATTGCCTATTGCCTTTTTAGCCATTGGAAGTTGCGAGTTGCGCTTTCCCTTCGCGATTTGCGAATTATGAATCTCTACAGTCTGACCCGGTGGTCTCGAGTGTCTCGTGCGACCTTCGTACTATCTCCAATTACGGTCTTTCCTCTCTAATTATTAGGAGTAGTAGATTGTTTGTTATTGGTCGATTTTTCTGCATTATTTGGGGTTTCGCATTCCTCAAATCGAACCGATTCTGTTTCTGCTTTTTCCAAGGGACTCTAGTACTAGACTCTCTCTAGACAAGGATAGCTCGTAGGGAGTGAAGACTCCTAGGAGTAGCTAGAGACTAGAGAACCTTTCTACTTCCACTCCTCGTACATAAGGTAGTCGGACTAGCTAGAGGTAGAGACGATTTGCTATAGATAGAGAAAGAGGAGTGGACTGTGTCTCTCTAGAGAGAGCTAGCGAGCTAGTAGATAGCTACTCCTTGTAATAGCAGCTCTCTCTACTCTCTACTACTCCCACTCCTATCTCTCTGTCCTCGATCTCTTAGACACCTTGGGGAGCATGGAGTTCACCAAAGGTTAACTCTGAGGGTCTGAGGGTCATGTAACTTGCTAGATGTAGACCTAAGACTCTACTAGAGACTACTTGATAAGCGTGGATACATGCGGACCACAACACACTACTTTCTCTTGTTTCTTTCTGGTATTATTCTTATTTAACTCCAGTGACTACGAGATACGAGTGAGCTGTAGAGTGTAGAGTGTAGAGATGAGGAGGGAGTATGAGGTATGAGGTCTTTACTCTTTACCGACTTATTCTTATTCCTTTTCCCTTTTCCCCTCTCGGTCTCGGTCACTTACGTAGTTGACCTTGCGTTGAGCATCTCACATACATCTCACAGCTCACAGTGCACCTTCACAGTACCCGAGCGAGTAGGAGCGGCAGTGGCAGTACCTCAATCGTACTCGTACAACACAACAGGCAATGACAGTTGACATTTTATCTGGATGTCCGAAGTCTGAGGAGTGGGAAGTGGCCGTCATTTGAGCCAGTCATTTTCAATGTCGTCAAAGACTTAGCGTGCAGAAAGAAATATCATTGATCATTGTTGTGCGAAAATCAACGTAGACCTGATAGAGAGCAACGAAAGTGGGGAAGGTGACGAACAGCACCTAAGAACCTCGTCGTTGCACTGCTATGGGTCCCAACGCCGTGCTTTATACGTGAAATTTCAACCGCTACACAAGAGCGAAAGAGCACAACTCTTCAACTAATTCGACCATGGCGGACTTTTCTGGACGATTTTCATCTCTCCATTTCTATTAGATCGGTAGATCTAGGTTAGTCACTAGTGCTAGGGACTCGGTTCGCGCGATGGTGTTGTTTTGGTTGTTGCGCGCTCCTTGCGCTCTCGTTGCGCTTTTGTTGCGCTCTTTTCGCCATCTTTGTACAAATCCAAATATGCAATAGGGCGACTCTTTTGTCTTTCATGGCATCCACAAACTGGGTCCAACAGTCTTCTCCTTCATGGTCAAGATGGGCTTGACCATTAAACTACAGACTCCGCGATCATGCCGTGGAAGGAGACGTACCTTCACCTCCATGACGGACGACGCATCGGCACCCAAACACAAACTTGGCAAACTCAGCAAACACCATCCGAGTCACTCCATCTCCGGAACTCGCCACTATCTCCTCCAAAGGCACTAGCCGAGAACACTTTGCACTGTCCAAGGGATGCATGCTGGTTTCACCGCAGTGGTGGTGGTATTTGTGCGTGGTTTGATGCCGGCTGTCATGATGCGTTGGTTTCGTTTGGTTGGCTTCGAATTGCTCTAGACGATGGATCCAATACAACGCTCTACTATGGTTGGATTGGATTGGATGCAACTCGTTGCGTTTTCACTGGAACTTGACTTGCGCTTTTGGTTCACACTGCTATTGTGTCTCCCAAAAAATGAAGATTTCGTCCACTCCACCTCCACTTGCAGAAAGACAACGATGCTCTTCTCGAATGGGGGTGAAACCACAAAATCAAGAATTTGGACAAGAAAGTGAAGGATCAGCGAGATGCGTATTGACAGGACCACCATGACCATTCGTCCTCCCCTGTCTTGTCCTTGTCATGCGACCGACATTGGACCGAAGGGAACGGACTGCGAGAAAGAAATGCTTCGAATGGAACGCAAACTATTGGATCTTGACTCAGATCTCATTCGAGGGAGCGGCATGACATCCAGTTGGTTGTATAAATACAACCGAGGTTTTTGACCAACAAAGTGAGTAGCTCATTTTTTTCCAATCGGCCCTCTCTTGTCCTTTTCTCGCCTTCTCTCTCAGTTTGATTCAATATGAATAGTGGATTATCGTCCGACAGCTCCCAATGCCTTGGCAGTCCGTATGCAAGCCGTGAGCCCCTAGGCATTATCGTTGCACAATCCCCAGCCACGAATCTTGCCTTGGTGCTGAATCAGTTTCTCCATGGACATGCACAAATCTTCGAAGGATTTAGGTCCACCCATGTTGCTGTTCCAGTCGGCTTGGTGGAGCCCAAGTTAGCAGCTTCCTCGGCCTTGCGAACGTTGAAATCCAATGATTATCGATATTTTGTGGCAGGTGGTACCTGCGGTTTCTCCATGGACATGCACAAATCTTCGAAGGATTTAGGTCCACCCATGTTGCTGTTCCAGTCGGCTTGGTGGAGCCCAAGTTAGCAGCTTCCTCGGCCTTGCGAACGTTGAAATCCAATGATTATCGATATTTTGTGGCAGGTGGTACCTGCGGTGGACAATCTCCATACTTTTGCTCGTCATCATCCTCTCTCTCCGTTGCTGATTCACTAGAGGTTGAGCCAGGAGCAACAAGACAGAACAAGAGGAGAGTCGTTGCAGTCGCCAAGGATCAAAATAGTCATTTTCCATTGCTGATAGTGATTTGGGTGGTCGTCCAAGCCGTTGACGCTTTCTCTTTTCTGATCGTTCATGCTCTCGTTCACTTTCTTGGTTGTGGCTCTTGCTATTGTCATTCAATTGTGAATGCTTTTCATTCACTGCGCGTGGTATCAGGTTGGATTGATACAGTAAACCACAAATTTCATCAGCCACGGAATCAGAATCCAGTGGATCATCAAACCACTGTCCGAATGCCAGTTGAATGGCAGGAAACTCATGTTCTTGGAAAGCAAGGGAGGCTGAAGTTGATTTTTTTTCTGTCCAGTCTTTCCAACCTTCTTGCCGTCGCTGTATTGTTGAAGCGTCCTTTAAGCGAGCACCTTTTCCACCTTGAATGGCACACACGAGTTTGTTTTGAGATGCCATTGTCATCTTCCGTCCATCTGTAGTTGACTTGTCCCCAATAAGGAAGTAACGTGGCCGACTTTCAATTTCACCTCCATTTGATTCGAATGTTTGAACAGCACCATAGGCTTGCTGTTGATAATAGAAGGATGGATATCTTGTGGATGCATGACGTAGTACTGCTACCAGCTGATCTCGTCCTGTCCAGTTGTTGTGGTCTTCCAAGCCAATTTCATTGACCAGAGCGAGCTCATGCCACCACCATTTTGAGTTGATTGTATGTAGTCGATTTACCGCTGACTTTAGCGAAGCGGACGACGAAAATCCAGGCTGGGTAGGACGGGCATGGTGGACCTCTTCTCACGGTAAGAGCAATGACGAGGGACCTTTTACGATCAGGCTTTGTGACAGAAGGACAAGGAGTTTTTCTTATCCCTCGTAGCAATCAACCAAATGGAACAAATAGAATGGATATCTGCGAGGGATAAGAAAACAAAGATAGTTACGACCCAAAACAGATTGACGGAAGGTAGGCCATGGTGAAGCCACGATACACCGCGACAAACTTGATGCCGAACGTGACGTCATGTACTAGAAAAATTTACGTAGGCTCTACTGCGTTGGGACCCACAACTGCGCTCTCTTGGGACACTTGTGCATTCGTGCACCAAAATTTCCAAACTGGTACGCCCAACGACTCGCTCGCCTAAAAAAGTCTACAGTGCACTCGACTTTCTGGTATGCAAGTCATACGACACAGTGCCACATCGTGGCGCAACCTCAATCACACAACAAAGCCAAAGAGGAGACCTGCGTTTCATATACCATCGCTTCTTTCTTATCTTGGAAGAATTTAGAACTTGAGTTAAACAAAATGGTGGAAGCTATCGTACTACCGCGCTCTCAGAAGAGGAAGAGACTGAGTGTACCCTCAGACTGCTGCGTCAAACGGAGAAGCGGTAGACCTGAAAAGACAGTCCGATTCAATCCAGATATCACGAAATGGAACGTCGGTAGCTTATTTGACGGTATGGACCCCGCAGAAGAAAGAGAACTACGATCCGATCTCTGGTATACGGTAAGTCATTTCATGATGATGTGCTTCTACGACGTGGAATCAGTGGAAAGGTCTCATATTCGCCATCCGTTGGATTTACAGCTTTATGATTTCGATCGCTTTACGGAAGACCGGGTGCGAACGATGCGTGTATGGCATGCAGTAGGGGGAGATATTCACTATATGGAACCAACTTACTGTTTACGGGGGCTGGAAAACTTGCAACCTTCATCCATCACTGGTGATATACAAGTTCTGCGTTCACAGCACCAGCGTGCTGTTCTTAGCGAACAGGAACGGCAAAGGGCTTCCTCCTCGAGTACCATGCAACCTGTCGACAGTGACTATTTGGCGCAGGTCTCACTACATCACTCTTCTTGGTCGGCAGATCGCGCTGTAAGGTTTGCCGTGAAGGATTCTGTGGATGTGGCCGCTTTTGCGATGGATCCAACCTCGGAGTTTGCTGATGTCAGGAATCACCTTTCAATGACACGGCCAGGGATAAAGATGCGTTGCTATCCATCGCTGTACTCCAAGTTCTCGCCTCCAATGAATCCATGTCACCCGTCCCTATCTTTGAAACAATTGATGCCCAAACTCTCTTCTTCACATGCGTCTTCTGCTGCCTCTAGAGAATCTCTGGCCAAGTTTCAAACAGGCCTTGCGCATCCAATGAGAAATAGCTGTGAACGAAATTCTGTGGATGTCCCAATGTTGAAGCAACTCAACAAGCAGTTCCTTCGCGGCTTTGTTCACACGGGGGGTCCTTCATTTACTGGTGGATCACAATCTTTTGGATCATATCCGTCATCTTCGTTGGGGACTCTTGACTTGCTCAATGAAGCGTTGAACGCGACTGCAGACGATGTCCCCGCGTAGAGGTAGAGTAATGGATCCACCTGGTCTCTGATGACAGGAAGTAGCTACCGTGACAGAAATAACAGTATATTACATTTGTACTTAGTTCGCTAAACCATGAGATTCAATCAATCAGGTCGATTAGGAAGAGATGTAGAACGACGTACGAGCATCAGATCGTTGTAGCAGGAAAGATAGAAGCGGTAAGATTGTACTTGGATTGGAAACGCCTTGGTTGTACAGTCGTCATGGATGAGTCAAGATAAGAAGTTAGTAAGGAAGCCTGAGAGAATCAATCATCGTTTGATTCGAAACTAGATTCTCATGGACATCATTGATACTCCTAGGAGTAGTTTGAAGGTCTACGTGACCAAAGCTAGCGTTTCTGGTAGTACTGGTAAGACTCACTATGACTGTGATTGTTATGGGTAGTCTTGACATTTCTCTACGACAAACTGGGGAAAGCATCCGAGACATTTTGAGGTCTCAATTCTATAACGACTGCGGGCAACCGTCCGATCCGAACCACCGAAGTAATGTGTCTCAAGTCTCAAGACTCAAGAGCAAAAGAAATAATGATTTCGAATCTATCCGGGTCACTGCCGTCCGGTCATTGACTGGTCGGGCAGGGCACAACGTTTCATGTCCTATGAGTTTCGTGTCAACCGAAAAGAGACAATGCTTTCATGTGAGCCTTGACAACCCCTGGTATGATCCATGATGATTTCAAGAGTACCGGAAAAATTCCATGAGTTCATGATCGAGGATTTCCTTGGCTGCCGACACGTCCTCTGCTGACCAGGTGCCATTCGCGAGGACATCGTGCCAGGGGGAATGGCTGTACTTGATCCATGCCTCTACTAGGCCAGTACTGGTATCGTGGCCAGGAGAATCGCCCTTGGCAGATGTCACGGTATACTCGAGAGGTTGATGATTTGGATGTTCCACTAGACGTCCGCCGGCGCAGTGACAGACTTGCTCTATTGTTTCTTGAGTGTGGAAAATCAGATCTAAACAAAAGCCTCATGTTGGATATTCCATGCAACGTCGAACAACACACAATCATTTGTCCATGTACATACCTTCCATTCGAATCATGATCCACGGATAGGATGCATGCTTGGTGTATCCATTGTACCAATCATTAAACAAATGAGCCAACGATTTGTATGTTTGTGTTCCAGCTGCGTAAGTTACTGTAACGGGGTTCCACCGATTTCCACTATTGGCATGATCATCGTTCTTGGCATCGTCTATATTGAGTCCTGGGTCGTTGACCTTTTCCTGACCTTGTTCATGATACAATGGATGCAATTGCGGACAGTGGTGCTTGTTGTGTGTCCATTTTGTAGTATAGGGATTTTTACACATGGATTGCATCCACGATATGGGATGGCGAATAGTAATGACAGGCAAGATATCATCTTTCGAAATCGCCTTGGCGTGCGTCGCAGCGTGTTGGTTCCTGTATTGTGGTTGAGTATGCTTCCCCCACGGCACTTGCCATCGAATACCATGTAGTTCACGGCTCGCATTGACACCATACAAGGCTACTCGTTCAGGGATTTTACAGTTCTTTTTGAGCAAGGTTGTCAATAAATTTGTTCCCGTACTAAACATCCCCGCTGAACCCAGCATGCGACGTTCGGGAGGTACTTGAAACTGATATAGTTCACATGTTTGTTTCTGACTGTAACGAAACACTGGATGTTCTCCATAGAGTTGAACTACTTGATCCCAAGACGGCAGTCGGTGTTTCATTTCAGGAGTCACAGTTGCACCTGCTGATTGTAGGACTTCCACAACTCGTTGAACACCGCTGTTGCTATCAGACTCTGTCGTCTCCTGCTGCTTGTTGCCCTCTCTCCGTGGTGCATCGTGATTGCTCTTTCCTTTCGACCAACGTGAAGAAGAAAATATTCTCACGGGAAGTCCTGAAGATTGCTTCACTACATGATTCTCTTTATCTTGAAGTAAAAAAATCAGGTTGACAATCAGAGAGACACTGGCTAATATTGCCATTGCACATGTCACGAGTTTTCGCCGGAATCGGAATGAGGTCGTTCTGGATCTCACCGTTGTCAAGGAGGACGGAGGAAGGTTTTTGCTCCTGCGACTGGTAACAGAGTGAGAGCCTCGTATCAGTTTGAATGGACGATGATTTCGTTTTGTCCCTGATTCAGGGTGCATCTTGTCCAACCGGCGGCGGTCCTCCCGCCATCGTCGACTCTGAGGTTAAACAGTTAAACCGCAGATAAGCGCGTCTAAAGAGCGATGGAGTGTAGTATTGGGGATTGGCGGGACTAATTCACCACTCCCTAGCGGCGGAGGCTGCGAGGGTGTAATTGCGTGAAGCAAATTTACCCTCAAAACTGCCCCCGCTAGGGGTGCCACTCCCCCGGCTACTATGTCGTGCTCAATTCATGTAGGCGAGACTCCATGCAAGGTGTTCCGAGATAGGAGTACAAAAGGACCTCATCGGGAGATATGAAGTGCTCCTATTCGTAGAAATCTCGGGACATTATAGTCAAGGACCGCGGACTAGAGAGCCGAGAACCATAGTAGAATCGTATCCTTGTTGACACGCTAACTGCCGTGAACTATGATGAGATTTCGGAGCAAGGTTTGCAACAACACAGGTAGGTACTCCTAGAAAACGATCGAGCTACTTGTAAAGCGATTTCCGAAAGCCGTCTCCCCATGGTTGCTTTGTCAACTTGCTCAAATGCTCTCGAAGCCGTGGGGACCATGACTAGGTAGGTGGTGCTCTTGTTTCTACCGACACCTGGATCCAAACTACGACCGCCATTCTTCCATTTTCCGATTTCCAATCCACGTGGTAGGTTGTGCTTCGGTCTCATCCGTTCCCATGATTGTATGGTTTGCCTTCTTGTTAAAGTTTGCGATCCCGCGTATAATCGTGCACAATGACGTGGCAGTCCTGGCTACATCACCGTCACTGATGCACATGAGGGATTGGAAGGAGGCATATCTCGTCGAGGTTATCTCAAATGTAGTTGAGTCACATACCCATCCTATAGTCATTACTCTGGTTGAATCATCACGCAGACCTTGATCACGTTCTATTACATTGCAGATGTCCCATGCAATGACAAGGACACCTTCTGCAATGCTAGTCTAGTAGAAGTGTTGTATGGCGCATGGGAAATGGGACAACCTAGAAACCTCCTCAACATTCAAAAATACACACGATCAACTTGTGAGAAATGGAGGGAAAGGTATATTCTATATCTTCTGTTGTATAATCTAAACTAAAAATTGATGGTACAAGTTGCCGGATCGCACAGCACAGTTGAAACAAACAACACATGTGTGGATGTTTGTGTATTTTTAGGCGACGGGAGCTGGTCTGAATTCTTGTGATTCATTGCAGAGTAGATTGACGGAAAATGTAGCAAGAGCTTGCGATACCGTCTCGTTGGTCTCGCTTGGTTCATTTCCACGATGCTCGTCCAGTGTTTGTACCAGTGGTCGCATCTGTTCTAAACATTCTTGTGTCAACCGTCGGTCCACAAAATAGCTATGTGAACAGGCAGAATTGTTGAGAAGGGCCAATCGCAACACTAGTTGTATCAACGAGCCCTTGTTCCCTGCGTCCAACAGATGCAAAGCCGTATCATAGGAGAGGAGCGATTCATTCAGTTGCTCTTCCGAGCCACTTGACAGACCTCCCAATTGGAGTCGTAATGCATGGTTGTAGAGAAGAATGGCACATTGAAGTTTCGACTCCACCTCACGTTTCGTGGAAAGATGACTGGGAACGGCCAGCAGTTTGTCAAAGAGACCAAAAGAAGCGTGCTGCTCTTTGATTGCGGCAATCTCTTGCTGCATATTCTTATCATTTGAAGAATCCACCAGAAATTCTTTCAACTGAACTACTGATTCGAACGTATTGGAGTTGTCTTCGCCTTGAAAAAGTCCACACCCCACGCACAAACCATATAGATACAGGAAGCGACCCAAAAACAGAAACAGTCCACCAAGAATGGGAGTGTTGGCCAAGTAGGTCCCGGAAAGCATGCTGCAAAGGGCTCCCGCAGCATAAGAAAAAACAATGGTCGGGATATTGGAATGTCTGAACATGGATGTCATGTTTTCTTGAACAGAATCGTTCGATGGAGTGGTCTTGACCTTGTTGCTGTACAGACGACACTGCCGATCGTGGGACGTCGTAAGGCCTTTCGAGAGGAGATCTGCCGCAGCCTTGTAGTCTGTGGCATGAATCAAGACAATGGCTTGTTCACTTAGAGGCGAAACGTTGCGTGTTCGAATCATGCTCGTTTTGTGTGTTGAATTCACAATCGCTCTCCCTCTAGAGTGGCGCGTTCTTCCTTTTCTCGGGTCGAATTTTGTGTGCCGTGTGCAATCTTAGTGTGTGTCGTGTCAAACTCTTGTCTTCGGCGCGGGGCAATGACGCGAGAGTTGGAGCGGAAAGCGGCATAGGCTTATCTAACTATATCGATGTAGTGTACATCCGCATACCTCATTCTCACAACTGCCCTAGTTCTACTGTATTGGATAGTGTGAAATCATCCGAAGAACCCTATGTACACTTTTTTCAGACGCTTACTTTTGATTTCACTACACAATCAGCTATAGTGAATAAATTCCCCGAGTATAGCTATCAAACTTAGGTACTCAGATTTCTAGTGTAGTTTCTAAAGAAGTTTCGGTGAAACTTAGGTTTTGAAGTTTAGGTAGTTTAGGTAGCTATGAAATACGGCTCCTTCCCTCATTTTTTCGTAAGACGTAATAAAGACCAACAACACAACAGGTCCTCGTCTATATCAAAGGTAAACCATTGATTGACTTACACAGATCCAAAGAGATCACAATCAAGGTATTGCTCATGGGTTGCTTGGCGGATAGTTGACCGCACGTTCAGCAGATACCGTAGGTTGAGCCCAACCCTGAGGCAAACCTCAGCCTTGTCCTTGCCAAGCGATGCACGAAGTTTGTTCCAAATATTGTTCTTGAGAGGTTTTGCAACTCTCTCTACACAAATTGACCCTGTTGCCCTGACAGATAGGAGTGGTTCAATCAGCAATGGAAACACCTTTGTAGATGGTGCTATGCTGAAGAACTCCATCCGTCCTTGATACCATCCCGTGTCTTCGAGCCATTTGGTAACCATTTCAATGGTCAGCTTACGCTCTTCTGCATTCTTGTCCATAGATGGCCGTGCCTTTTCTTTGTGGAACAGGTCAATCCAGTCTCCAGAACGACCTAGGTACGACCGAAGCTCCCTGTCGACAACAGTCTTGTTGCTCTGTGGTGGTTCCAATTCTCGCTCAATTTCACGGATTGCTCGTTGGACCTCAGCAATATCTTCATCCCCATAGTCATAGTTTGGGTTGTATTGAGGTGGACCTGGAGCTGGAGGAGGAGTTGCTGAGTTTGTTGGAGTTGCTGAGTCATCCTCGTGGACAAAGAAGTCGATTGCTTCTTGGACAGAACGAGCAAGGGAGGGAAGCAACGGACGGAATGGGATCATTGGGCGGAATGACCACATGACCGAGGGAGCTCTCCAGTTCGTACAAGCTCGTGCCGGATGCCATCGATGTTGTCTGTTGTGGAAAACTCCATGAGTAAGTGAGCATTGGTCAGGACTGACTCAATGCATGGAACCTTTGCCAGATCTTTGGCCACAAGATCAATGCAGCGTGCACAGTCTCGGTTATGGAGAATACTTGGTTCAGATTTGTTGCGTTCTCTGTACTTCTCACATGATCCTTTCACGATATTGTTGCCTGCGTTGTCACAAGCAACACAAACCACTGATGTATCAAAGTCGCGACGTGCTGTCTCCATAAAATCAACCATGTCCTCCACCTCTGCATCAGCCACATGTGCTTCGTTTCGAAGTCTCGTGGCTCTACAAAACATAGTGACTGGGCCCTTGGAGACTGTGTACAGAATGGTACTTGTACCATTTGCTGTCACACCATCAGCAGCAATGGTAAGTCCACCCTGAATCTTGTGCAACATTTGCTTCAGCTCCTCACGACAGCTTCTATCAATGGGGAGAACAAATTGCTTGTACACAGTATCATGATGGTTGGGAAGGTATCGAAGAATAGCCTTTCCCCAACGTGACACCATCTCGTCCTGGAAGAATGGATCACTAACCCTGTTGAGTGGCTCGAAACGTGCCAGCATCGTTTCGACAGACTTGGTGATTGCCTTGTTTGCAGTCACTTCGTTGACAATGTGGCCAAACTGCAGCATGGAAGATTGCTGTGGCGAAGACTGTTTCTTGGTGGTGGTGATGGTGGATGGAGCCCTACGGGAACTACTACCATTGCTGACAACATTCTCACCACTGCTGCTGCTGTTGGTGACAGAAGCCGACGACTCTTGACTCAATGGACCACCAACAATCAACCCGCGTTGTTTCTTCGCCCGCTTCGAAGCTTGTGTCGCGTCTTCACAACTGTCCTTGACGTTTGCAGGGACTTTACGACACTTGTGGACAATGTGGTTGGAGGCTAGAGTCGCGTTGAATGTTTTCCAGGATCGGAACTCTTTACAGTGCACGCATACAACGGCCAGATACCCCTGTCGGTTGGGGTCTGGCCCGATCTTGAATTGATCTCGGAGAAGTTGATTGGCCTTCTTTTTGGGAGGATTGGCCTTTCGCTTCGCTCCCACCAGCACTTGCACTTCTGCCACTTCTTCGACATCCTCTGCAACCACCTCGTCGACATCGTTTTGGTTCGTCTGGGCCTCCAACGTCTGCTGTTGGTCCTCTGTCAATGGAGATATATTGGCAAATGATGGGGAGGTACCACCAACGTCCTGCTGCACAACCTCTGTAAGGTTGTCCATGGTTATCAATGCTCGTCAGTGATCACCACAGCAGCAATCACGACTTTTGTTTGGTAGTTGGATGAAGATGGAGGCGGGTACATGGTACATGGTTCCTGTCGATTCGAGACGGCAGATCATGTTTGGTCGGCAGAATGGACATCCACACGAAAGACCACTCGGAAGATATGGACGTTGACACCAACGTTCACAGACAGGATTCAATACATAGGCTAAATTTTTATAGGGCCACCCGAAACTTCGGTAGGGCAAAAGCAGCGTCATGAAACTTCGGAGAAACTTAGGTACCGAAGTTTCGGCGGAGAAACTTCGGCGATGAAACTTGATACCTATAGAGTTGGAGCGGAAAGCGGCATAGGCTTATCTAACTATATCGATGTAGTGTACATCCGCATACCTCATTCTCACAACTGCCCTAGTTCTACTGTATTGGATAGTGTGAAATCATCCGAAGAACCCTATGTTCCCTTTTTTCAGACGCTTACTATTGATTTCACTACACAATCAGCTATAGTGAATAAATTCCCCGAGTACACTACGACCAGTGTACGACCAAGTGTACGATCACCTACGCGAGTCGCGGCATTTTGCATGCGCGCAGATGCGCGCTCACGCTCACCGAGCCTCATGGAGCGCGCCTTGGACGCTTCTGGAACGTTCTTTGGACGCTTCTGGAACGCGCTTTTCTGGATGTCTCGTCGTTCGTCAGACATCAACATGTGCCGCCTCCAACAGCTGCAGCAACAACCCCATCAACGAGACATCACCATCATCGACCCATTGGCATCATCATCAGCGTCAACGAAGAGCAGTTCCTCGCTAAAGCCTCTGTGAAAGTCAAGAGCACAAGTTGAGACCGCAAAGAGCATTGTTATCGATATGGGTTGTCATATGCACCAGATTCATCCGTGGCCGAAATCTCTAGGCCGAGTGGCTCTTTTGCTTCTTTTCATGGCTCGAGATTCCTTTGGATTCCTGTCCATTGATGCAGCGACCAAAACAATCGACTATTCTCAGAGCTGCCTCCACTCCTCAACGCAATCATCGTCAAAGTCAGACTCTTCTTCGATTGAAGGGGAATCCGCTCCCAATCCCTTTTTGCTCAACACTTTTCTCACGTCATCGCCGGCGTCCAGTGTCATGTCCCTGTCTTCCAGGATGACCACCACGGAATGCGATGACATGAATCTTCCCCCCTCTCTCAATATCTTGTTGCGAACGTTGCATCAGCTAACGCGTGCCGTATCTTCCACGGACATTCGTGGTCGATTTGTCGATCACAAACGAGTGGGATCGGTGGCATCGGTGGCTCATGAAATTGGTCGAAAGCCTGCCAGTCCTCATGCCTCCTTGACACCCTTTGCCGCACATTGCTTGGGTTATGGCTTTGCTCGGCTCGTGTTGGATCGACAGCTTCAACAACAACAACAAGTTGTCACATCCATTAGTCCCTGTCCACAATCATCACCCAAACAACAACCCATTACCATTTTGATCGGTCAAGATCCTCGGTCTCATGGTATGCGAATTGCCGATGCCTTTGCACGTGGTGCTGAAGATGCTGGTCGACCAGCAGCAACGACAGTACCACACGTCGTTTCCGAATCGGAGGATCCTCCACCCGTACCATTGGTGCAGGTTCTGTACACGGGCATTGCCACGACACCGGCTTGTGCTGCCTTGAGTGGGTTCTTGAGCAAGGCGGATGCTTCTGTCATGGTCACCGCCTCGCATTTACCAGCCGATCGCAATGGACTCAAACTCTTTTATCAAGGCAGGTGTCTCAGTCAAGGACAAATTCGTACATTGGGAGACCACGCATCGAAGTATGCCATGGAATGGTACACTCAAAATAGCTTGTTGCCGCCGGCTTCGGGAGATGGAGCTGTCATGTGTTCTTCCTGGGTCGATTACATGCCGCATTATGCCTCGTCGTTGAAACAAGCCATTCAACGGCAAGTTTTGCACGGCGGAACACAAGAGGCACCCGAGACGGCGGGTGCGACCTCGAGCAAGAACGACGACGAAACCAAGTGTTTGGAAGGTCTCACATTGGTGGTCAATGCCGGACATGGATCGGGTGGATTCTTTCAAAAGGTACTGCAAGATTTGGGAGCCAATGTCGTTGGATCGATTGGGATTGAACCCAACGCAGAGTTTTCTTTGGGCATTCCCAATCCGGAATACAAACCCATGATTGATGCAACCATCCAAGCCTGTCAACAAGTAAAGGCTGATTTGGGAATCATGTTGGATACGGATTCGGATCGATGTGGATTCGTCGTGCCCAGCAAAACAACTACCGAGGACTCGGCTACGGTACCCTATGAACCCTTGAACCGCAACCGATTGATTGCCATGATGGGTGTCATTTTATCGCAAACAGTTCCAGGAGGAAAATGTGGTATTGTGACGGATTCGGTCACATCGGAAGGACTATCAACCTTTCTACAAGACAAACTGGGACTCACACATGTTCGATACCTCAAGGGCTACCAGAATGTGATTGACAAGGCGAAGGAACTCACTGAAACAGGGGTACTCAACGCCGAACTAGCAATGGAAACATCTGGTCATGGAGCCATGAAGGAAAACAATTACCTGGACGATGGTACCTACACTGCAGTTAAAGTTGTCAGCCTTTTGGCCCGACAACGACGTGAACATGGACCTAACACTAGTCTTTTGGATTTGATTGCGGACATGGAAGAATTGAGTGTCATTCGAGAACTCCGTTTTAATGTTTTGGATGATTCCCTGGATACCATGCGTCAAGTCTTTGACGTGTGTGCGTTGGAAATCGAAAATTTGTGTCTCAACCACGCCGATGGGGCGGTCATTGACGATAGCGAGGAGAATGAGGCACGGGTTCATTCGTATTGGTCCATTGATACCGACAACTTGGAGGGAATTCGAGTTCGTGTTGGTGGTGGCCAATTCTTTCTGTTGCGCAAGAGTTTGCATGACCCCATCATCAGTTTACAGCTGGAAGCGGTCAGTGATGAGGAGGCCCGTCGGCTCGTGATTGACCCGATTTTGGAGTTGTTTGAGTCGGAAGAGGGTATTCACAGCCAATTGGATCTCTCAGTGTTGCGAAACTTTTGATCGCACAACTGAAGGCACTCCCTTTTGGTTGTTGACAGACGCCTAGCCACGAAACATTAGAAATAGATGCTGGTCAGCACAATATCATCTTGTCTTCTCCTGATAGTTTTTGCATGACATCATCTTTCCATCTTCCGGAGTATTCAAAGGCTCGTTGCTCGGAGCAATGGCAAAAAGGATACACATGATTGTTGATTGTCCATCGCTGGAACTCAGGCTTCTGAATAGCTTCAAGCTTCTTCGACCAAAGCATTCGTTGAAGAATGCAACAAGCAACAACGTCTTCTTTGAAGCTTTCGATGCTTCTGTTCTCTCCTCCGGCGGCGAAATCACTGAAAGCGAACTTCTTTGGTCCGTTCTCCCGAAAAGCGAAGCTGTTATTCGCGACCCAAACGCTATTGAGATCGCGCGTTTTCTTCGGTTTCCCGCGTGACTCACAGAGTCTGTCCTTCGCCCCAGAGATCCCATCGCGAGATGCGCAACGCCACTATCAAAACGTGCCCAAACCTGTGACGGTCACCATCACCACTGCGCAAGTGTGTAGATTACGCTGCATCCCTCTTTTTGCTGAAGCAACCGCTGAATCTCATTGTCATTTGTACCAAAAAGCAACAGAGTAACCATGGGTGGTCCAAAGGTGTGTATATGTAAATTGGGTTCGAGGAGAAGGCTTTGGGGATGACACAAAGACCTTGGCGTTGCCTCATTGGTTTGAACAATCCGATGCAACGCAAAACACCGATACCCCCCTGTGGCATGAGATTTCGAATGGACCCTGTCCTCACTCATGTTTGTTTGTTATCATTGATTTCTTCATTGGATTCTCCTTTGATTCTCAGTTTGATGTCACAACCGATAAAGGACTTTCGGGTTTCAATGGCTTTATGGCCGCCAAATCCTACGTTGAGGGCTGGACCTTTAGCCCCGCCGATACGGAAATGTTTGGCAAATTCAGCAGTGCTCCGGATGCTACCAAAACCCCACATGCGTACCGTTGGTACATTCATATTGCCGCGCTTCAAGGAATGAGTGCTGGCTTTGCAGCACCGCCAGTGGCTGCCGCTCCTGCGGCACCGGCCAAGGCCGAAAAGAAGAGCGGCGGCGATGGCGATGACGACGACTTTGATGTCTTTGGAGACGATGATGAGGAAGAAGAAGGACCCAAGGAATCACGGGCGGAAATGATGGCACGTTTGAAAAAGGAAGCTGAGGAACGTACCGCACGAAAGGAAGCGAAACAGCGAACGCTGGTGGCCATTGAGGTCAAGCCGTGGGATGTGGAACAGGATTTGATGGCCTTGTGGAAGAAGATTACAGAAACTATCACACAAGACGGTTTGAAGTGGGGTGAATCCTGCACTTTGGCCGATGTTGCGTTTGGTATCAAAAAGATTCAGACCACTTTTGTGATGGGAGTAAACAACAGTTCGGACGATGTCATTGACAAGATTTTGGAAATGGAGGACGAGGTCCAATCTGCCGAAGTTACTTCGATGAATGTGCTTTAATGAATTACAATTTACTGACATATTAGAGTCGTAGTTGTTCTTACCCATGGAACATGACCACATGTGAATTTCCGTCAGTGATGAATCCTATCCAAGAATCGATGATAAGATTCATAGACGACTTGATGGATCAGGCCCAGCATTCTGTTAGTTCAGCAATAGTTCTTTGTTCTGGGTTTCCTGTGGTATCCTTTGGCTTTTCCCGTGAAGTTTCAATGGTCATGGTCGAGATTTCGAGACACTTGACAAATGTCGTAGCGAAAAATCTTTGCTACTCCCTAGCGTGTATGCGTTAACTGAAGAGACGCACACGCACAAGCGCACCAAACGCGCTTCGGACCATCCACGTGGAAGATTAGTCGGTCGCGATCGGGATGCGCGGACGGTCGCCATGGCGGAAGCTACCTCTCCTTCATCCATTCTGTGGCGTGATCTTTCCCCGACCACATCAGTCTGGGTCTGCACTTCCGTCAACGAAGGGAAGTGTTCACACGTTCTTGAAAGACAAAAGAGTTTCTACTTTTCTGTGTCATAACATATATCACATCAAAGAAGAAATCATGACGGAAACCAATGGAAGCAACGGCAGTAATGGCAATGGCGCCAGTGTGGGAACCGACCGTGTCAAACATGGCCTGGCCCAGATGCTCAAAGGTGGAGTAATTGTACGTCGATTGGCGAGTTGGAGTGTAAAGCAGTCTGAACCTCGACCTCGCGCTGTTGGTTTGCGGGGAGAGGTATTGCATCTTGACTCCTGTGGACTGGATCATAAATACTGTTTGCTTCAATCTGATGGCATGCCGATGTTGGCTCACGCCGATCCCTGCTTTTCTGTGTCGTATCTTTTCTATCTTTTCAACTTTTTGAAACAGATGGATGTGATGAACGTGGAACAGGCAAAGATTGCCGAAGCAGCCGGTGCAGTGGCGATCATGGCGTTGGAACGCATTCCAGCCGATATTCGTCGTGATGGAGGTGTCGCACGCATGTCGGATCCAACTTTGATCAAGGAAATTAAGAACGCTGTCACAATTCCTGTCATGGCCAAAGCTCGTATTGGACATTTCGTGGAGGCGCAAATCTTGGAAGCTTGTGAAATCGACTACATTGACGAAAGTGAAGTCTTGACCATGGCCGATGAAGTGCATCACATTGACAAAACTCAATTTCGTGTTCCCTTTGTGTGTGGATGCCGCAATATTGGCGAAGCCTTACGTCGAGTGGCCGAAGGTGCCTCCATGCTTCGCACCAAGGGTGAAGCTGGGACAGGGAACATTGTTGAGGCTGTTCGTCATGCTCGCACTGTCATGGCCGACATTCGTCGGTTGAAATCCTTGAGTAAGGATGAATTGTTTGTTGCCGCCAAGGAATTGCGTGCACCCTACGAGTTGGTCAAGGAAGTGGCCGAGAAGGGCAAATTGCCTGTCGTGAACTTTGCCGCCGGTGGAGTGGCAACACCGGCCGATGCTGCCATGATGATGCAACTGGGTATGGATGGTGTCTTTGTTGGCTCGGGTATTTTCAAGAGCAACAACCCCGAGGCTCGAGCAAGGGCCATTGTACAAGCCGTGACGCACTACAACGATCCTAAGGTAATCATGGATGTATCGACTGGATTGGGTCCAGCCATGGTGGGCATATCCGATATCAAGGGCGATCCAGTCAATTTCCGAGATCGTGAAGGTGGTGAATTCTCCTACGATGGCAAGGTTCCACCCAAGAAACAAACGCATGGACATACAGAAACACAAATGTATGGATCGTCCTGGAACTAAGTTGCCATGTCTTGTGATTCCACGATGACATGATGCTGAGTGATGTAAATCGATATTATTTTGAACAACCGAATTGTGTATCTCTGTAGCGACGACATCAATTCGTTCCGAACGTGCAGTGTCGGGCGTGCGTTGCTCCATATCAAGTACACTGCAAGATAAGCGTCTGCTTTTGCGTTAAAGCTATGACTTAGAATCTTAGAATTCGGCATTTCCAGGAAATCGCGGAAAGGCAATTGCCTCTCGAATATTGTCAATGCCACAGACGTACACGACCAATCGTTCAAAGCCTAGGCCATATCCTGCATGTGGCACGGATCCAAATCGTCGCAAATCCAGATACCACCAATAGTCATCTGGATTCAAGGGTGGTTCTTGTTCGGCCATTTTGCGTTCCAAGACCTCCAATCGTTCTTCTCGTTGACTGCCTCCCACGAGTTCTCCCACACCAGGGACTAGCAAATCCATGGCGTTGACCGTTTCTCCATTGTCATCGTCATTGTCGCGCATGTAAAAGGCTTTGATTGACTTTGGATAATTGTAGACAAAGACGGCCGACTGGAATTTTGTTTCCGCCAACCATCGTTCGTGTTCCGTGGCCAAATCAGTGCCGAATTCTACTTCCGGAAATTGCCATTTGGACGGATCTTTGGCAATCTCTTCTTGCAGGAACTCAATGGCATCACGATACGAGACTCGAGCAAATGGTTTTTCAACCAATTTCTTCAATCTTTCCTTGAGTTCCTTGTCAAAAAACCGTTGGAAAAAGTTCAAATCTTCGTCGCAATTATCCAGAATGCGTTGAACCGCAAATTTGAGGAGGCCTTCTGCATTCTCCATGGCGCTTTCCAAATCGGCAAAGGCCATTTCCGGCTCTACCATGTGGAATTCTGCCAAATGACGAGCTGTCTGACTATTTTCGGCCCGAAAGGTAGGTCCAAAGGTATAGACATCTCCAAGTGCGCAAGCATGTGTTTCGGCACCTAATTGTCCTGATACAGTCAAAAAGGCTGGCTTTCCAAAAAAGTCCTCATTGTAATCAACACCGGCTTGCTCTTTTCCTTCGTCATCTTTTAGCTTTGGTAATTGATCGACTTGATCCAAATCCAAGGTGGTGACACGAAACATTTCCCCTGCACCTTCACAATCCGACGCCGTGATGAGTGGTGTTTGGACATAGACAAAGCCTGCGGATTGAAAGAATTCGTGAATGGCTCCGGCCAATTGACTCCGAACCCTGGCCACAGCGGCGACCGTGTTGGTCCGAGGACGCAAATGGGCCAAGGACCGCAAATATTCCAGTGAATGTCGTTTCTTGGCCAATGGATAGGTATCCGCTGGACATTTTCCCACAACTCGCAAGGTTTCCGTTGCCACTTCGACCGCCTGTTTGCCTCCTTGACTTTTGACCAAGGGACCCGTCACCTCCACGGCACATCCAGTCGTAACCAACTCCAATTGTGCCAAGGTTTCTTCCGAAACACCATCCTCTCCCAAACTCAAGACACATTGAAGGCCCGATAGATTGCTCCCGTCGTTGACTTCCAGAAAGGCTGTAGTTTTTTGTTTTCGAACTGTTTTGACCCATCCCTTGATGACAATGGGTTCTTCCGTCGGTTCTGTCGCATGAACGGTTTTGATTCGTCGCGGTACGCTGGTCGCAGCTGCCGTGGTTGTGGAGAACAAACAGGAAGATCGAGTGGTTGAGACAGCAGCCCGTCCTTGGTGTTGTTGTTGGTGATGTTGTCCCAGGAACGAATGTGATGCCGATGCAATGGTCCGCACCGCTGTTGTGGGTCGAGCCACAAAAGCCATGGTACGGCCTGCCAGATTGCGACCGAAAGCCAACCACATGATGAATGCGGATGATCGAAGGAACAAATTCCGTGATACCAACATAAGAGATCACAGACTAAAGACGACAAGATAAAAGGCACACAACCAGAGTCTCCAGCAAAAGCGATACTATCCGACAAAACGTTTGGCCAATCCCTCTTGTGGTGCGATTGTCTTCTTTGGATCTTTTTTTTTCCCGGCTTCCGTCGCCATCACACAAAAATCCGCTCCCATCCAATTCGGAATGACGTCAGAAAATCGTCTCAGCCTATTTGGTAGCTTCTTAATCGCATGTTTATCTTATATTAAGGACAAAGTTTACCTCTCCTCGTCTTACTTAAACCTCAACTACCTAGTCTTCTATAATCCCTTCTTCCACCCTTTATTGGACTACATCCACTTTGTCATCATGAAGACCCCGGAATCTGTATTGAAGAAAGAAGCGACTCAGGCTAAAATCGCGGAAGCCAAGGCCGCTGAGGAGAAAGCTGCTGCCGAGAAGGCGGTTGCCGACGTTGCCAAGTTCAAGGCGAACGCCGAAAAGTACGACAAGGAATACGAAGAGGAAGTCAAGAGTGCGATTGATAACCGCCGTGAGGCCAAGGCCAAGGGTGGTTTCTACGTGCCTCCGGAACCCAAGTTGGCCTTGGTCATTCGTATTCGTGGTACCATTGGTGTGTCCCCCAAGGCCAAGAAGGTGATGCAGCTCTTTCGTTTGCGGCAATTGCACAATGCCACCTTTGTCAAGTTGAACGAAGCTACCATTCGTATGTTGCGTTTGATCGAACCTTATGTCACATATGGATACCCCACTCGAGCGACTGTCCAAAAGTTGATTTACAAGCGAGGATTTGGAAAGCTCAACAAGCAACGTATTCCCATTGCGGAGAATTCTATTATCGAAAAGGGATTGGGAGAACACGGCATTTGCTGTGCGGCCGATTTGGTGCACGAAATTTACACCGTTGGACCCAAGTTCAAGCAAGCCAACAACTTTTTGTGGCCCTTCAAGTTGTCCTCCCCCAAGGGTGGTTTCTCCCGCAAGACCAAGTTGTTGCATTACTTGGAAGGTGGAGAAGCTGGTGCTCGTGCAGAAGAAATCAACAAGTTGGTGAAGCGCATGTTGTAGATCATGAAGAGACTCCTGTCTTGTTTCTCGGAAAACCTCCGATCTATGCGAGCG
Source organism: Epithemia pelagica (assembly GCA_946965045.2). Taxonomy (NCBI): domain Eukaryota; phylum Bacillariophyta; class Bacillariophyceae; order Surirellales; family Surirellaceae; genus Epithemia; species Epithemia pelagica. The sequence continues at coordinate 1,278,379 of OX337237.1, forward strand.
CGAACCTTTTTTGTAGAGGTTAAAGAAAGCTGGAGATGCAACACTGTTGCTCTCTTTTCAAGCACGACTTTACTCGTAACATTTGAAAAGGTTCCGATCCCCGTCACACCATCTCGGTGCTGCTTGAGGGGACGGTCATTCTTAAATTGCACTTTATTACGTAGGAGTAGGTATGGAGCATAGAATTGTGTTGAAGCTATCTGCATTTGACAGGTTTGGAAGCCGATCTTCAAGGTAGCAACAGTCATCTTCACTTGACTGCTTTGAAAGCCGACTGTTTGGATAAAGATCCACAATCAAACGTGCATATGATTTTGAATCATGCCTCAAATACGCATTTCAGAATTTAGCCGGCGAACTAGATGTCCCAAGTATAGACCATCAAACAAAATTATAAATCCCTGCCATGTTAACTTAACTGTATTCAGGCATTGGCGTTGCCTCTTGCCAAATCTTGTGGAACAAGTCATACAATGTGTTTGACAGGCAAACTTTGAACGGCTTGGGATCCTTCAATCGCAAATGATCGGACGAAAACAATCCCAGAGCCTCCGATACCGCTAGTTTGGCTTGCATCAAATCCCGATTGGCATTGGGTGTTACCACGCCGTCTTTGAATACAAGGTGATGCAAAGGCTCGACACGATTGGGAATCACCCGTACTCGATCTCGATCCAAAAAGGGATTTCGACAAATCACGGCCATACCAGGTTGTGGAACCGAATCCTTGTCCGTTAGCATCAAATCCAGAATAGGTTTGCCGTCTTTGCCATACAGTCGATACGCCTTTTTCAAATGAGGTATTTGTACCTTGGCCAGTTCTTGACTCAATTTGATTCTGGGTTGTCCTCGCAGCTGCACTAGTTTGTATACGCATCCGAGAGCTGGTTGTTTCTGGCAAGTAACCAAATGGGTTCCAATGCCAAAAATGTTAATGGCATGCTTTTCTTCACCCAATTCATAAAGTTTTTCTTCGTTAATGTCGTTGCTTGCCACAATCACAAGGGTATGCACAAATTCACGGTCAATGCTTTGAAAGAGTTTGAAGCACTTTTTGGACAATTCAGCCAAATCTCCCGAATCAAGCCGTACACCCGTGGGTCGATATCCCATATCATCCAGCACCAATGCCACCAACAAAAAATTCAACACTCCGGACTTTAATGTGTCATAGGTATCAATGAGACACAAAAAATTGTGCGGAAAGGCCGCCGCATAGGCAATAAATGCCGCCAGTTCTCCGTCATTGGTTGTGGCAAAGGCCGGATCATGTGTGGCTGCCATGGCTTGACGATATTCCTTTACTTGAGGAAGCAACCGGACGGTATCTCCTTCATTGATACCGACAATCGATCCACTTGTTTTCGAAGGCACTTGCAAATGTTTGACTTCCGACAAATCCGTATAGGTTTGAACAAAGGCGTGCGCTTGGGTACCCGAAACGGACAAACCCACTAGTTTTCCAGCCTGCACATTGGAAGTCCCGACAAAGCCTCCCATAAACGTATACTTGCTCGCCGACAAGCCACCGTCTGGTCCTTGAGCTCGTCGCAATCCGAATTCCACACACATGGGTTCCCCAGGAACCGAGGAAAGCAAGTGACTTAATTGGGCCGCTCGAACCATACGAGCAGCGTTGGTTGCCACCAAACTGGGGTAGTTGATGAGAGTTAAGAGGGTCGTTTCCAGCAATTGGCCCACAGCCAAAGGCGCTTCAATGATGAGCAGAGGGACGCGAGGGAAGCAAATGGTGCCATCTTGAATAGCATGGACAGTGATGCTTTTGGCGTCGAGTTTTCGTAGCCATTCAAAGAAACCCTTTTCGCAATGTTGCAAGTTCGGAACAGTTTGAAGGTATCCCACATCCTCATCGGTGAACTTGAAATTTGCCAAATGTTTGAGGCATTCATCCAAGCCAGCAAATATTGTGTACTCGCCCTCAAACGGATTTTTGCGAAAAAATAGTTCGAAGACGGCAGGATCTTGGTGTCGTTTGTTTACCCAATGAGCATAGGCCATGGTAATCTGATACATGTCCGTCAGCATGGCCGTGACCAAGGGATTGGTTGGCTTACTCGTCGTAGACGACGACATGATGAATCTTGGTTCACTTCCTCCAATCGACTTTCTGTTCTCCAAACTTGCACTCGTTCCTGCTTGATGATTGAAATGCAACACTAGCGAGGATAAGAATGGATAGTCTCGTGAGTTGGTACAATGCCAAGGACAAGAAAGAATACCACTTTATTAATGGGACGACGATCGACCTGGTGGGAGACATTCTGATTCTTGAGGGGTCATGGAATGCATATGAAATTAAACGCTGATGAGACGTGGATGAAACGCTGATATGGGTATGTAGCTAGGTAGCTACCTTAGTATGATACTCGTACATGTATAGCTAGTTGGAGACGCAAAGAACAAGCTGCTCCCTACGAGCACTGTTGCCCCTTCGGATTTTGGATCAGGGTTCTGGGATCTGTAATCGACCTTATTTCGCCTAGAGTACTAGTATCGAGTACAGCCCTAATGTGAGAGTACGAGTATCGACTACCTACTTCTGTACTCATACATGTTCGAGTACGAGTACCCAGCCACTCCTGACTGTACGAGTACGAGTATCAATGATTACTCGTCCATCGAATGTATAGAGAGTACGAGTATCGAGTATATACTCGCAAGTATTCCACTAAACTCGAGTATTACTTGCACGAATCCCGCTATGGTAGTCACGAGTCGTACTTCGTGCTAGGCCGGCTAGTTTTTCATTTTATCCGTGCCGATTTGTCCCCACTTTTCCTGCTCTTTCCTTCACATGCAATTCGTCCCCACTTTTCTCGCTCTCTGCTTCATCCTATTTTGTCCTCACTTTTCCTGCTCTTTCCTTCACATGCACTTCGTCCCCACTTTTCTTTCTATCCTTTTCATCGCCATTTGTCCCCACCTAGCCTACTCCTTTTGTCACTCAGGGATCAGGGAATCCAGATACTGCTAAGTACAAGCCACTTTTCACAACTAAACATCTACTTAAAATCCAAGTATATCGTCTCCTTCTTACAACATGATCCACCTCCTCTCATTTACAGCTAGGTTTACGTCCTCTTCATTGTTTAGGGTCTTGGGAGAAACCAGAGTGTTACAGGGCATAGCAATGTTCAATACATTGTTGCGACGAGGTCATGTGGACGTGAGTCTTTATTGACAATCCATGTCAAATGTCAAGGCAAGTTCTTCCATGGAAGAGGTGGAGAGATCTTGGATGGGGTATCGCAACTAAGTTTCCACTCAAGTTTGATTCCGCTGAAGAACCATCAAGGCCACCATTTTGTGGGTCCATCAAAGGAGCCACCGATGTGCTTGGTGCTTTACTACTGGGAACTGGGTGTCGGGACCGGTAAGAGTGTCCTGCATGGTATCAGTGAATGGTGTTGGTTGGTCAGGTCTACAGTTGTTTTTGTTGGTCACCTTTTGTGGGTCCATCGAAGGAGCCGCCGAAGTGCTTGTTGTACCACTTGGTACACAGGTACTCGTGTTGAGCGTGTCCTGCATGGTATCAGTGAATAATGGAGGAGTGCAGTGTTGGTTGGTCTACAGTTGCTTCTCTTGGCCACCTTCTGTGGGTGCATCAATGGAGCCGCCAATGTGCTTGGTGTACCACTGCTGATGCACCATCCATATCGTCTACAGCTAGATCGATCTCCTCTTCATCTTCGCTAATAGTACTCTTCGGGTTCTGCTCATCTGCCGAGTCTAGCGAAGATGAAGAGGAGATCAATCTAGCTGTAGACGATATGGATGGTGCATCAATGGAGCCGCCAATGTGCTTGGTGTACCACTGCTGATGCACCATCCATATCGTCTACAGCTAGATCGATCTCCTCTTCATCTTCGCTAATAGTACTCTTCGGGTTCTGCTCATCTGCCGAGTCTAGAGTCCATGGTTGGGCCGGCATCATCTTCAGTTTCTGCCACTTTATATTTGGCATCAAAGGGTGTCTACTGGGCAAGATATCACATGATCGTCGTTTCTGGGTGGGCTGTCAGTACTGGCGAGGCCGCAGCGCGCAATGTGGCCACCACAAAGGCGAGCGTATGTGACACGACAGTCACCGAAGGCCACACTAGCTACACCATGGACGATGAGACTGTTGTTGTTGTCTCATTGGAATCCACACCAACAAACGGTGTGTACAAGCACAGTGCCAATGCCAGGAACAGGGCGAGTGTCATACTCAAGAAGGATCCCCACACATGACTACGGGTCAATCCACCTCATCCAGTCTGGGGTTGTTGGTATTGTTGGTATTGTTTGTGTGGATGGCATGGAGGAGGTGGTTGTTGTCGCATTCGTTGTTGGTGGCGGCAAGCCATGAGGCTTTAAGTGATGATGAGCACGATTGGTGTGATTGGAAGTGTTGTGGCGTGAAGGTGAAAAGCGAGACGAAGCAGGACCACCAGCACCACCATTGGTATGATGATTGTGATGAGTGGTGGAACAGTTGGAGGATCCATCGTGTGGTGGCAAAACATGATTGGGAGATTGGTGCGCGGATGGTGGCGGCACTCGTTCCGGATTTTCAGTTTCAGGATGAGGAGGAGCGGTTCCAACGGTCCAACAACAATATTCCCGTCGTCCGGCTGGGACTTGTTCCAGAACCAAACTGGTCCAGGGGACCACACATCCAAGAAGGCCATGGCCGCCACTGCGAGCCACGGAATGCCCAAGGGACGACGCCACCAGTACAATAACTAGGAGGATGCTGTTGCCGTGGCAGTAGTGCCAGCGCCAAAGCGAGACGTCGTGGCGGGTACCATTCAGTCTCCTCCACCTCAAACGAAGAACCCAGGGGTCGTTGTTGTGTGGCAGTATTGTTTGTGGAGGAATCGTCGTCGAAGCCCAGACCCCAGAGGGGACGACGACGACGACGACGACGAGGCCCAGGGAGGAGGACTGCTATCCAGATAGTCCTTGCTGGTACATGCCAGTTGTCCGTCTGCTTGTTGATGACAAGCTGCCGCAAACTAGGGATGAACCACTGGAGCAGATCCTCCCACGGCTCCTTGACCAAAGAAACTCATAGAAAAGGTTGTTGTAGTTGTCGAAAACCAAAACTCATTTTCAAACCACAAGGACATTTGCTCCCATAGTAATGACGGAGGAGAATGAGGCATTGATTGTCTTGCCATTCTTGTGAGTGGCCCAATACCGGATTGTCCGAAATCTTGAATCCTTTTGTGACTGCTGAGACAAGACCATTGAGCCATGGGTTTGGACAATCCCACACAGTCAGCGAGTTGACAAATGATGGTAAATGGAGTAGAGCGATGCATCAAATCTTCAGTCCTCATGACCATATAGTCAAAAATGGAATTGGTTGGCCTGGCCAGCAATTGACCTTGGGCCCACTCATGAAACTTGGTGATTCAATGAACAGAAATTGGGCAAGAGTTTGCAAATCACCACAGGTTGAAATTGAATCCATTCCAGGGATCGTAAGTGTGTTGTTCTTCATTGAATCGGCTGGAACAGACGACTCTGTCCGACAAACAGAAAGGCTATGGATGATGGACGAGGTAGGATAGACGATGGTCGATGATCGATGGTTGATGGTTGATGGTTGATGGTTGATAGTCGAGGGTTCATGAGTGATGATACAAAAGAAATAGGTGCAAATGGGGGGACAAACCATGCGCATAGAAAATACTCGAGTACGATGAAGTAACACTCGAGTATTACTCGGGTATTGGATGTAGCTCGAGTACGAGTAGAGAGTATGTACTTGCCGAACTACGAATCCATGAGTACGAGTACACGAGTAATACTCGACAAGAAAGTAAGAGTATCGAGTAATTATTTGTATGTCAAAATTGGAGGAAGTACGAGTATTTTAGCACCAATACTCGAGTATTACTCGAGTATTATGCTCGGCACTTTTCTCTTCGACGCTTCTCTTCCTCGACATCGACATGACTTCGACTTTACCTGGCACGAGTCAATAGGTAGGAAGGACCATGGAGATTCAGCACATATGCTTGCTATGTACTGTTACTTAGGTAAGGGGAACTCCATCCTTTTGGAGTGTGACTCAGGCACATCAAGGTGTACCTAGTCACTGGAATCGACGCGATTCAGCTAACTGTCAAAGCTGGATCACTCTTACCTCCCGCAGAAGACTTTCAGTCACGAGTCACGAAGCCGGTAGTCCTCGGTCATAAGATTCCGAGTTGGCGCGCGGGGCGAACCTCCGCAAGAGCCATTCGTTCTGCAACCACTTGCCAGAGTGAAAGCATCCTGAAACTCCATAACTCCATGCCTTTCTGTCCACCGACAGTAGGCTCGCAAACGACAGAGTGCAAGCACTCTTCCCCCCCCCCCCTGTTTCGTCCGACAAATATTTCTTCTTCAACATCTTTCTGCTCACAACGCGGATGAGTACTGCAGTAACGTTTCCAGCGCTGCAACAACGTCAGTGTACAGATCAATCATATCCGCTTGGGCGAATCGGCCTCGAGCGTGTTCCTGGGACCGCCACCGATTATTCAAAACAATTACATCCTTTGGCACCCGTTTATTGCGTGCCTGAGTTGTTGATCCTCTTCGCAAGGAACGTCTGAAACTGTAAGTTCCAAGCGATTCCAATTCGTTGCCCAGCAAATCCTCTCGTTTCTTTTGGCACTGGACCAGTAGTTCGTGAAGCCACAAATCGAGTTGTTGGATTGTGGATGGACGCTCTCCTGTTGGTTTCATCCGGAATAGCGGGCCGTGGGTGATTTGCCTTCTCTCGTATGCTCTCATCAACCGAACTAACCATTTCCGATTTTGTATTCCAGATTTTGTTCTCTCGGCCAAAGGGATCTTGTGTTTTTGTCTTGCTATCATTCCCTTAAACCTTCCTTCGAGGGCAATTAAGACATGCGGACGGGTGGGATGGATGTGCCCTCGATTTGAAAGCTCACGCGTTTCGAACAGCCGTGCGTGTCCCAATTCCTCCCCACGCAAAGCACTAGAGAACCCAATCATCAATGCCGCACCGACGTTGGCTATATCGAATACTTGTTTTTCGTCTTGACACTGTTCAGCTTCTTGATAGCGTCGTTCCAAAACTTCTCCAAGTGCCATGAGTACATCGACAGACATTGCCGCATCCTGTATTTTGACATCGCCCATTCTTTCATGGGATCCGTCCATGAAACGCTTGAACCAAAGGGTGTTGGAGACGCTGTCTGTTACCCTGGTCGATTTTCTGCCGTCACTTAACACCGCTCCATTCGATCCTGATGGAGTCGAGTGCACAAAGTTGGAGAAGGCTGACCGTATGCCTCTCATCGTGTCCCACTGGATAGTCCTGGAGTTTTTCCCTTTGTCTAACGAGCGTTGAAGGGAAACCATAGCTGGGATCATTCCGAGAGTGTCTTCGAGTGGGTACGGTCCTCTTCGATGCTTTGGAGCTGGTGATGAAATCCGGAGACCAGCCAGTATTGTCATTGCCTTAGTCATCTCTCTCATATTTCCTTGCACCGTGCTTGACCTCCGAGCCCAAAAGGCATCCAGGTAAGCTCTTATCATGCACTTTAACGCCCAAGCGTCGTGCTCATCCTTCACATCTGGATCTCTCTTGTAAATATTCCTAAAATGACATAGCTCACACTGAAACGGCGTCATAAGATGGTCTCCGGCTCTTGCAGTAGTGAACCATGCCTTGAGATCTCGCTTTTCTGTTTCTGTAGTCTCCCATCCCGGCTCCTCGAGTACGTGATTGCCAAACTCGTCCTCCTCCAGTTGTAGGGGTTGGAGATCTCTAGGGAAGGGGTCTATCGTTCCTGGCACCACATAGCAGTGAGGATGATACGCCCCCCGGCATGGTTTCCAATGCCCGCGAGCGTATCCAAAATTGGCACAGATAATCCCGTGCGTGTGCGATAGACTTCCGGTGCATCTGACGCAGCACATCTCCCTCATACTTGAGAATGTCCGAGAATTTAACTCGCCAAGGATTTCTGTTCAGCAAAGGAAAAGCGAACGCTATAGTTAGAGGTTCATGTTCCGTATCTTTTGGCCAAAACTCATCACTGAACGGAAGAACACAAAACATGTCCACTGCTTTGCTCAACATTCTTCTCCATCGTCCACTCAACAACGATGGGGTGAGAATCACATGTGTGTTCCAAGGGCGAACATGCCACGCCTCTGCCATCAAGAAGACAGCAACATCGGCCAAGCAGGGCGGTGGGATCCACACAAAGATTCCGTCTTGTTCTTGTGGTACGGTGAACCAATCCGTAGTGTTCAAGATCTTTATTTCATCCGTATTGTTGACAACTTGTCGAAGGAGCGCTGTCAAGACTCGGGGTTGCCTTTCTACGGCCGACTTGTGGAGCGGAACGAATCCCAACATGTCAGCCCCTCGCATAACTCCGTTTGTGAGGTCAGAGCGAGACAAGCCGTCGGTTCCTTGGGCGATCATCCTCTTGCCCGATACCCAAACAACATGCACAAAGGCTTTGCCAACCATAAGTATTTTGTGGAGACAAAACATAAGTCGTAAGACTTCTGGCGACTCGGCGGTGCCTCTGTAAAATGCGGATTCAGCATGCATGTTGTCCGTAAAAATGAAGACTTCGGCCAGAGAGTTGAGTCTTCCCTCACTCGCCATTTGTTCTACCTTCATCACAATATTCGCCAGTTTGCGAAAGTTGGATGATGACCCTTTCATTTTGTCCGGTTGCCAAGCCCCGAAATCGACTTCGACCTTCTCATCTCCTGGCGTCCATCCTGACATTCCGAAGCCAGCTCCCGAGGCGTCTCCGAAGAAATATCTGACTTTGGCACCTTGCTTGTCTGGTCGTAGGGTTCGATGAGGAGGTTCTTCACTTTCGGTAAGTTGCTCCAACGCTTCTACGTCAAATTCCATTCGTGATACCATTCTGACTCTTTCCGGTGCTTGGTCAGACGCTTCGCTCACTTCATTCAGCGTTTCTGATCCCACTTTCCAGCCGTCCTCATCTCGGTCCGGCCGCCAGCTGTTCATGCTGGCGTATACTCCGTTTAGGTAAATTCGTATAACCAAGTAAGCTCTGCCAACATGGTTGAGGAAACCTGCCACCTGTTCAAGTGTTTTGCGACTGATCGTCCCTTTTGGTTTGGCTTGGTTTCTGTCATCAATCTCTTTTCGAAGACGAGCGATTTCTCGTTTAGTCTTGTCCCACTTTTCCTGTGACACAGCCATAAACGGTCTTCTAGGTGATGTACCACAGACTACTCCAGCCCAGGCTCCAGGACTCTGTGTTTGTTCTCGTCTCTTGCGAGCGGCATCTTGTACACCATGATAAGCCGCGGTTTTTGCGATCTTAGAACTAACTTGCCATGCGTCTTCCGCTGTTGGTCCCGTCCCTCGTAGATCATCTACATAGTCGTGTGCATCGGCCGCCAGTTCGCCTGAGGACCTATATTTAGCTATCCACGGAATTCCTGGTTGATAGGTCCGTGTTCCGGGTAGGTTTGTTATCACACGACTCCATCGAAACACGTTTTCAGGGTCATCGGGTTTTCCCAGCATAACGCGCTTTAGTCGCCGCGTTTGTTGTACAGTGTTGAAGGGTGAAGGACTTTGTCCCATGGGACATCGTGCCCATCCTTCCACAAATAATTCCCCCGAATCCGTTTTACCATAGATCGGGGTCAGATCCATCCCACTGAAAGCTTGAAGATCCGGATGGATCCAGAAATTTAAAAACATTTCCCCGTAATCGTTGTCGACGCACCAGTAAGCGTCGTCCAACGTTCTTGTGAGAACATCCGCATCGGGCAGAGGAAACCATGGTGCATGAAGACATGAATTCAATCCACTCTTGGTTCCATTGTAAACCATCCGAATGTCGGTCTCCCCCTTTGGTACGGCAAAGTAGTTCATTGTCGCCTTCCATTCGCCTGGTCCGACGTATTGCTTGATTCTCACATCTTCTATCTTTTCCTTGATCTTGGAGATTGTTTCTTCGTCGCCTAAGCCTTGTTGCCGCTCGATAAGAGGACGGGGGATGTTTGTCCAAAGGGGAGGCACTCCAATGGCCAAATCTCGCATATATTCTTCGGGCCATCGCCAGAAAAAGACTCCTGAGCCCATCGGCCATCCCCAAAACGTCGCCTTCATCGCCTGCTGACACGCCTGAATGCCTCGATCGTACACAAGACGCCACCAGCGAGGTTCATTAATTTTTATTACAGATTCATATTTAACCCACCAATCAAACCATGATCGGCAAACATTTCGCTTCCAGCGAGTTAACATGACGGTACGCATCAGTGCAAATGCTCGTCGATGAGAGTCTTCTAACTGTTCACAATTCAACAAGAATCTCACTCGATCGTCCCACAATTCGACAGGTACCGCTGCCTTGTCATGTTTTACAGCTTTCTCCGTGTTGGTGTCCACTGCCGATTGCTTGTTGCGCTCATATCCCTTCATGCGCTTGAGTCCAGAATTGCCGTGGTCCTCTCTTTCCTTTTCGACCGTTCCCGTGTCGGTCTTACAACTTTTCCTCATGCCCGACGGTTCTTCACTGTCGAGTTTTTGGATTTCCTCGGCCTTTCGTTTATGAGTTGATCTCGTCCATTCGGCCAGACACGTTCCGATCGTTGCTGCAGCCTTGATGGGGGCTGTCAATTCACGGACCATGACTTCCTTGGTGGATTCATTCCAACCTTTTGATAGAGTCGCCGGTATATCCAAGCAAGCGACCACTTCTGACACTGTTAAGGATCGGTACGTGAACGCTCTTGGGCCATACACTGTTGGAAGAGTCCACAGTTTTCTTCGTTTCATTCGAACTTCGTTCCAACTGACTTGTTGTTGTCCTTCTGCTTTCGCTTCTTCACGCGCACAGCGGCTGCGCTTTCCTGTCTTGGTTTTATCCAACAAATCATGAAAGGAGCTGTCGGCTCCCTGCAAAAGATCATCGATCCAAAATTCGCCCGTCGTAAACTTCTTGGAGTCGATTCTTGTCCAAGCATGCACTCGGCCCTTCCAGTCAGTCACGCCCCCCAATTCCTTGTGATCCAACACTCGACTTGAAACTTTCCACCCTTGAGGAGGCTTCCCTCGTGGTGAACGGTTCGATAGCACTACTTGCAAATCCTCGTGCCAGAACAGAGGGTCTGATCTGGGTGGTCGGAATGGTCCTTCAAACACAACAACATGACTCCTTGGGTAAAGGCTCCAATCGAAATTGTTTACGGCTTCCGACGTAATTGAGTCCTCGAGAGGGGGCATCCAATACACTTCAGTGTGTGGGCCGACCAGGTTCTCCCAATGACTTTGATTCTTCGGCAGCAACAGCCAATCCAGTGTACAATTCGATAAGTTGCTGGTCAACGTTAACCACGCAGGTATTCCGTTCGACACTATACCCATTTTCAATTCGCCGTCTTGAAGAGGAACAGTTCGTCGAAACCAAGACGAATACGATTCGGTGACAGGAGTTGCTATTTCAAATTTTTCTACAATCGTTGGGGATTTCTCGAGATCCCTTGCCTCGTCCTCTTTTCCCTGTCTTTCCGACCCACCAATCAATCATTCTTCCTTGGGGGTATTGTTGCTCTTGGCTTTCTTGGACGGAAGGCGGGCTTGAATGTTTTTGACCTGGCTCTCCACCGCGTCGACCTTTCTCTTCGCTTGCTGTGCGTCGGACAGAGCTTTCTTTACATCATCCACGATGGGGTTCACGTCGTCGTGAAAACTAACAACATCCAACAAAAAATGTGTCAGCATGGGGCCGACCTTGGGATGATTTTTGAACTGGTGTTCAACAAACTCCTTCTGCAAGCGATGCGCTTGCAAGGTCGCCCACAACAAATCTGGGGCACGTTCTCGCGTCGTTGCCTGGTTGATGGTTATCTCGCTGCAAGCGCGTCGGGGCATACTGATGACCTCGAAAACGATGCGCGTAATATTTTGCACGAGATCCCAACGTCTTGTTTCGGAAAGGTTTGTATCAGAACCATAATCCTCCACTTGGTCCTTCATGTAGATGAAGAGTGTGTCAAGGAAACTCTTCGCGTCCGAAAGCAAGTATCGAGCTATCACCTTGGCATCTCGGGACATTGACGAAGTCTCGATCTCGGACATGAGGGCCGGGTATTTGTCAGCAATCATTTTCCTGATGGCGTTCGCTGTTCCAGAATCTCTTGACCCAGAGCCTTTGAATTTTTCGTAAGTTTCTACCTAGCTGAGTTTCCTTGGGCTCGCTCTCGCTTGGTCAGGAGTCCCAGCTAGAGCTGTGGGAGCAACCAACTGAAACGAGTACACTGCCTTCTGATCGCTCGCTCGCTCCATATTGGAGCGTTGACCGCGATAGTGTACATCCACATTCTCTGAAAAACTTTGGGATGCAGTCGTACACATTTCCATGAGGGCCATGGCGTCAACGAATTTCAACGCCTCCGTCGTCACGCCGTTGGATGAAACAAACGCTGAAACATGCGACAGAGAGGTGAACTTGAAGCCTTCCACTTCAACTGTTTGACTTTCCGTCCTAGCTTCCAGGTCCTGAATGCGCAAACGGTTCTTCTGCGACTCCTCTTCCAACTTGCTAACCAATTTACGGATCTCAATCACCTCGTCCTGAGAGAGATTGAAAAGAGACGTCTGGCCACCCATGCTTCCCGCAGCTTGAGCTGCCGCGGCCGTTGTACTTCTGATGTGGTGTTCAAAGTCCGTCAGGCCGCCCTTGAGGAAAAACTTTTCCGCGACCTTGAGTGTTGGAGACGCTTTCGACAACTCAGCCCAAATGGCTTTGTTGACCTGTTCGGTAATCAACGCGACAAATTCCTTCCGCGACAAATGTAATGCTTCGTTCTTCATCGAATGGAGATGTGTCTTCAAGGCATCGATTGATGCATACATTCCCTTGAAACTTTCTCCGTGGAGGGCTTGGGTTTCCTGAACGGCTTGAAGGAGAGCCGGATGAATCTTTTTCTCCTCCTGTGCCTGTCGCCACTCACCGATTGCTTGCCACACTGTTGTAGCATCCAAATCGTCGGGCGGGGCACCCAACAATCCACTGAGTACATTCACCTTGTCTACGAGCACGTTGATGAGCTGATTCTGTTCAACTTGACGGATACGCATCGCCGACAACTCTGCCGCCGTGGCTCGATGGACCTGCGCCGTGGCGACCGTATTCTGAGTTACCTTCTGTTTGAATGTCACATCATCCAGCTCCTCCCCCAGATCTTCCAATTCGCTTTCTTCGATGGGAGACGGCACTTCTACTGCTTCCAACTCAAGCCGCTTCGCAGGAGTAAAGGCCAGGAGTAAAGGCCGTAAACGTGGCGTCCTGCTGGATCTCGTCGAGCGTCTTATGCTTCAACGGTGTTGCGGGACCAGAACTCAACAACGTGGTGTCTTGGCCTTGGGTGTCACCGCTCAGCATGGCGGACATTGATGACCAAAGCCAAACCGGTTTGAGAGCGCGGGTCATCTCCTGAAGCTTCGACTTGGGGAGCTTGGTGGCATCCAAGAAGGGATCTTGGAACGCCAACACAGGAGCGGAGGAAGTAGCGCCAGTTTTAGGAGTGGGCACGCGAATGAACACACACTGTTGAAGCCCTTGCTCGCGCAGGCCACCAGTGAAAGAGACAGCTTTACGATGGGACTTGATGCTGCATCGTCCTTTTGTCTGAATACAAAACTTTCCAGCCACCCCAACGACCGCACCGCAGACCGACTCGTTCACCAAATCCAACACAACAAGAGACACAGAATTCTGTAAATCGTTAGTAACACTATTAGATGGCTCACCATTGGTAGTAGAAGATTTCGCATCTTCTTGAAACTTCACGCGTCCACTTGCTGACGGAGCATCATACTCCACGAACTGAGAAGTGTCGCGAGCGACCGGTTCATGTGTATCCAAAATGGCAGGCTTGAACACACGTGCCTCGGGCTTGGACCAATCGCGACGCGAAGCGACATTACCACTTGTTGTTTCCGCAGCAAACGCAGACTGCGAGCGAGACTCGGCATTCAACGTGGCAGTCATGAGATCGGACTCGGTGAGGCCATCGAGCGAAAAGGATTCGCGAACGGCCGTGGGATCGGTGTTCGTGTCCGCGAGGAACTGATCACCAAACGAACGCACGGACGGCACCAGGAACCGCGGCGAAGCCGCAAGCGATAACACCAGGATCCCGCGAGGCCGAAACACCCACCCCCAAGCCGAAATCCGAGAACGCCGAAGCTAAGTCAGGAGGACCAGCAGGCGGAGCGGGAGGCGGACCAGACACCGGAGAGTCACGCGAACGAGACGAGACGCGAGGATCGCGATAAAGCGAGGCACGAGCGGAAAAACCAGAAGACGACATGGGGGCGATGGCAGGGTGTAACAGCAAAAACAAAACAGATGATCGTCAGACAAGAGATACAATACCTGCAAGGTAAAGCACCTTTGATCAACAATCAACCTGAAAGACAGTGACTCGATCGATCTCACTCCCAACCACAACTCTAGATCTTCATCATTCATTACTTCAAGATGACCAGAATCGCGTTGGGCGTGATATTCTTCTTTTCATTATACGTCAGTCGATGCGTGCGTCATTTCATTTTCTTCATATCAATCGCCATATTAGCTGGGGCACATGTAGGTACTCGTACTCGATTACAGATCCCAGTCAGGGTTACTCGGTATTTTGTCCATAATAGTGTGAAATAGATCCCTGGGCAATAGTAGGTGTCCAACTAAGTTTTGGTCTTGGACATCCGTTGTCCTCCTATGTAGATTTCATCTCTTATTAAGTGATACACTCGGACATGATCCACAATAGCCCTGTATGTATTCATCATGTGTCACATAATGTACTGCCCTTTTATGATTATTAAACTGACTTATGTGTCACAACACTCACAATAGCATGATAAGTACTTCCTCCACAGACACTGTGTGCCATTGGTCCGTTGGAGATCTCAATAGACTCTCTAGCGCTCTCACTCTCTTAAAGTTTGCAGTATTGTAAATGAGGAGAGCATAGAGAACGCTAGCAACTAGAATACAACTGACCATTGAATCGGACAACGGACAATAGGACACGGACAACGAGCAATAGGACACGGACAACGAACAATAGGACACGGACATGGGACAATAGGACACGGACATGGGACAATAGGACACGGACAAGGGACAATTAGGACACGGACAAGGGACAATAGGACATGGACCATGGACTTGGGCCGGCACTACTAACCACCAAAGTCAACCACCACGATGATGTTGACACTAATGAGGTGCAAAACAACAATCAAACTTTCCCACCCATGCGTGTGGAATTGTTTAAGACAGGGATGAAGTCATTTGGACAATGAATCGGACAATCGGACAACCAATCGGACACTCAGACAGCCTCCATATGAAACAACATCACTCACCAGGAAAGCCAGACAACAATCAAACATCGAGTGGGTGAATGCAACAATGAATCTGTTTTGTTCAATGGGTGGATGGGGCTTCACCAGACAATATCTTTGCTCATGGCTGGTCATGCAATGAACTCAAATTTTTGTCAACTTCGCTCGTTTTCCCCCTTCCGAAGTCGAACTCAAATCATATCATCATATGGTAACAGAACAAACACACCTATATAATCTCTTCTAATAATATGATAGTTGTCTGATTTTTGCTCGTCAATAATCTTGTTGTACAGTGCTTGGTTTGCATGATCCGACTGTGATTGTCTGTATTCCACTTGTCCGATTCAATGTCCACTTCTTTTTCTGACTGTCCTATTCACCAACCTACTCGTGCCCAAACCCTCCCCATCCCCCCATAATACAATATAGTTGGATTGTTACATTCACCCACTCGATGTTTGATTGTCGTCTGGCTTTCTTGGTGAGTCATGTGGAGGTTGTCCGATTGTCCGATTGTCCGATTCGTTGTCCGATTGTCCGATTCATTTTCCTATTGTCTTCTTCCCTGTCTTAAACAATTCCACACGCATGGGTGGGAAAGTTTGATTGTTGTTTTGCGCCCCATTAGTGTCAACACCATCGTGGTGGTTGACTTTGGTGGTTAGTAGTGCCGGCCCAAGTCCATGGTCCATGTCCTGTTGTCCCTTGTCCATGTCCTATTGTCCCTTGTCCGTGTCCTAATTGTCCCTTGTCCGTGTCCTATTGTCCCATGTCCGTGTCCTATTGTCCCATGTCCGTGTCATGTTCGAGTCAACTCCTCTGGATGATTGCATAAATCCATAATGGTATCATTCTTCATTTCGGCACACTGCGACTTACGGATGGTGGGGTTCGCGCCGTTCTCGGCTTGGTTTGCGAATTTATTTTCCTTCCATGCTTTCAACACTTTAACATTGTTTCTGCTATAAGAGTTTTCAAAAGGATCACTTCGAAACACGAATAAATTCCAGGGTTTTCATGTTCGAGTCAACCTCTCTGGATGATTACATCAATCCACAATTAACGTTTATGTCGTGCTATTTTATAAACCCTCGGTATAGGTGACCACCTATTAGTCGTATGTACGTCGTCCGCAAACTGTCCCCCCAATGGAGATTTTTTTCTCGATTCATATCCTATTTTCCATAAAAAATCAGAAAGGACACGCCGGCATTTCCTTGTCACATTTCAAATCAGTTTGAACGGCCCAGCGTGCATGACGGTTGCCGTTGGTGGTTGGTGTTGGTGCACGACACTCATAAAACAAACAAACCTCCAGTACAGCGGCCATGTCCATGGCAATTCTTTCAATGGCATGATTTTTCAGCTTCCATGCTACCCAGGTACGTCAAGAAAGACAGTGCTGCGATTGGGCTAAGAACAAGCATCTCAATAGTCCCTCCCTGTTGTTTTTGTTCGCATACACCCCTTGAGCCCCATTTTCTGGACTCGTTGCGACGTCTCACTTTTCACCAGTCCAATTTTGCTTGTAGTCTTTATGATTGATTCATTTGTAGCCCTTATACTCTGATACTAGTCTAGGTAGAATTCCTGTTCTATATTTTATCATAGGGGTAAATATGAAGGTCAATGGTGGTGTCCTGCTCGACCAGGGATTCTCTTGTCTTTATTCTTCTCCTTCTCCTCGTCTTCACCTTGAAGAAGATACAGCAAACACTAAGAATTTGTCTCAGCGACCATTAGCCTAGAAAGAAAGTGGTGACAATCAGCCTCATGATGTAGTACTACTCCTACTCGTAAGAGTAAGAAGAAGAAACCAAATCGTCCCCAACCAAGAAGACAACTCGAACCATGGATGTGACAAGCCCTACAATCAGAATATGGGCGAAAACACTACCAATCTATAAATCCTAAGAAGAAACAGAAGGCACAAACAACAACTGAAGGAAAGACGCGCTCTGTCTACAGTCTATAATGATTCGTCCGTGGTTCATGTGCCATGGCCGATGGTCTTACCGGTACCGTGAAAGGGCCCTTCAGATTTTGCTCGCATGGTTTTTATGAGCTGTCGCTCGCGAGCGTCTGGAATTTGAATCGTCGCCCGCCAACCTTCAACTGTCACTTGCACGCCGGCCATTCTACATGACGATTTGCTTTTGGGAGATTTTATGGGGGAGAAGGACAGAGTTCTGTGCGGACGACGTACGTACGGTTTATAGGTGGTCACCGATACAGAGCCTTTACTTCTTTTTTAGGGGAATTTGATTAGCCACTTCTACAGGGGACTCAATTATGGGAATCAGGGGCCAAAGCGTCCTGTTTTCCGAAGACAGGTTTTTTTTTTCAATTTTATTGCGACGTTTTCACTTCATTCAGGGGACGGTCATGGAGAAAGCCTTTGGTTTCATTGATGCTGCAAGTATGAATAATGCAGATGCAATCAGCGTCTTATTTTTTGGATATGTGGTCGGCACGTTTTTATATCCGACTCTTGCAAAACGGGAAATCAGAATACCAACTACTTACAAATTCGCTCTTGGTTCAGGACTTGGAGCAATCGCTATTGGGTGGGCTTTATTTATGGAATATAAGATACGGGCTACTTTCGAGGCCACTGGAGAAAAAGTTAATATACTATGGCAGTCCGTTTCATATATTTTCATTGGTTGTGGCGAAATTTTTGCTGTATCTGCCGCATATGAAGTAGCCTTTACTGCATCACCGCCAGAAGCAAAGGTGCTTGCCAGCGCTGTAAATCTCTTTGTATTGGAGGAATTCCCAACGTTTTGTGTATCTTTCTATATCAAGCTTCAAAAGGCTGGTTTCGTAGCATTTCGGGAAGTACAAGTATTTATCGCCTTGAGGAATATGTGACAGCTCGAATAGAGAACTATTTTTTTGTTCTTTTGTTGATTGCGTTACTTGGGGTTGCCGTCAATCTTCTTCCGTGTGTTCGGGACTTTGTGGCATCTATTGAAGAAAGGGCTAGTGATATGGTGAAGACGCCGGTAATGCGAAAGTCACCAAGATATCGAAGAAATCTGTCTCGTGACAACACTTCTGAGGATGAGGAATCACCATTGCTGAGAGTTAAGCGGCACCAGGCATATCTCAAGTATGGTAGTGAGCCTGTGTTGTACAAACACGGCTCAATGCGAGCAGGACCTTCTTTAGGACAGACATCGATGAATCAAAAACACTTGAAAAAGAATATAATAGGGAAACTCTACAAAACTGGGGAAATTCCAAGAGTCGTTGTGAGCTCTGATGACCGCGGGTTATGTCTACAAAAGAAAAGATAGTATCTAGTAATGATAATGTCTATAAGCCATTAGAATTGAAAGAGAGATGTCAAGATGGTGGAAGGCGACTTGAGTAGAAGGCCGTGTTGGTTCTCGTACACGAAAAGCTCATTTCGTTTTTCCATCTCACGAATACGTTGGATATCTGCTTCAAGAACCTCTTGTTCATGATGCATCAAAATGACGCTTCCAATTCCAGTAAATAAATCAATAGTATAATCCACCTTAGAGCCAGGCTTGACTCCCGTTTCCAAATAGACAAAGGATTGAAGATTCTTTATTTCCTCAAACCCAGGAGTCGCTTTCACAACACCTCGTGAGTATGAGACTAAAATTATTTCTTGCCCGTGAGCTTTGAATGGACTCGCAGGAACTTCAGGCAGTCTTTCAAATTCTCGCTTGTCCAAAAATGCATCAACAGTTGCCTACTCCATCGCTACCACTCCAAACAGTTCAACATGCTCCAACCGGGGTTGCGGAGGCGGCTGAAGCTGCGGTGGCATCGACGAGCGTCGAAGTAGAGGAAATGATTGTAGAAGAAGAGGATGCAACACCTTTCACGCACCCGCCGATTCGATTTGATTCGATTTTTTACATTTTTAGAGCAGTGCGCAGATCTAGAGCTGTAAAAATAAGTACACCCTTCTTTTTTATGAATATAGATCCTCCCAAGCATAGGGGATCCCCCTAAGCCAACACAGCCACACATAGTTCTGCCAGTCCTCAGCCCCGGTTCGACGGGTGGCTCCACGGCAGGTCTTGTAGGCAAGAAATGTCATTTAGGGTTCGGGCTTTGACATCAATACTCCATTCTTTGGATAAACTCCTTGTCGTTCTGCAATCATGCTTCCCACAGAAACCCCTCACCTTGTCTGCAGCCACTGTTGTCGGACTGAGGTACCACATTTCAATCGAATCAAAGTAGTCATCCAATTTTGCTCCTCTGCACAAGCCTTCAAATGAATCAACAGTATTTTCATGATCGCTCACATGAACCTGTACACCAATTAGACGGGTTGTTCCCATGTACCACAAAATGTCAACAGCCGGGAAGTTGGGATCAGTTGGGACCATTACCCCACCCAATCCAACGAACTTGGAAGAGCCAGGAAGTGTCTTCCCTGAAAACCGTTTCGCATTGGAAGGGATTGTCGCTTGTTGAACCGATTCATCATCATTCACAGGGACATCAAACTGCCCCTTCATGCAACGTCGGATGACAATCAACTCGAAGTGACGGCCCCGAGACCCTTGGTCAACATCGGGGTTCTTGCAAACTTGCAGAAGTTCTTCCTCGTGTTTTTCGATGTGGGCCATGACATCATCCCAGAATTTTTCCATGTACACTTCCTCTACTAATGGGAACAACGGCTTGTAGCAGTGTTTACGACCAACTGGATTGTCCACAAAGTACTTCCTGTCGAAGATGGGTGTGGTAGTTGGGCTCTTCAAGAGAGTTTGGATGATTCCTGCAAGGAAATCAGGATAATGCCCGTCTTGTAGTTGTTCCATAAGTTTTTCTGCAGAGTTTACAATTGAATCGAACTGGGCCCGCATGTAGTGGTCTTCATTACTTTTGGCTTCCACAATTAGTCGATACATCTGCAAAGGAATTGCACCAGTCTCCTCCAGGGCCTTTGCCATCTCTCTCTGCGGAAAATGGGGGAACAATATCGTGGCTTCATCCACCTCCAATCTGATTTTGTGGTGAAAGTCTCTAAAGCCTTCATGGCCCTCCCGGTGGGAGATTTCGTTATTTGCTGAGGCACATATGATGGACATGATGCGTTTGGGCGTCATTAAACGGCCCATGAGGTTGTATGGGAAAGGTAGCTTGTGAACATCCTTGATTTGGTTGTAGTCTGGCCGCCCAAATATAGCATTTACTTCATCGAAAATGAAAATCCATTTGATGTTCCGTTTTTGGAGCATCTGATCAACAATACCAAGAAGACGAAGAGTCCAGGCTTCAGTGGTCATTGCATTGGCAATCTGAATTTGATCCGCCAGGTCCAGGGTGATACCGAACGAGGCAAAAACCACTTCCACGAAATCATCAATGCTTCCCCAGTCGTTGCAGTCTGGGAAGAACGTCACATGGTATTTGGGGCAGCTTTGAAGAAGCATGCAGAGGTTGACCAACGTGTGAGACTTCCCAATCCCTTGCGGTCCCTTCACCATGATCCCTGGTTTAAATGGTTTGCCAAAACAACTCTCAATGTCGTTTAGAAGTGTGCGGGTGATAACGGGGCGATACAACAAGCCCTTATCACTATCACTGAACCTCTCTGTGCGGAGCGAACGAGCCCAGTATGGCCGAGAGTGATCATTGGGAATGCGATAGATTCTGGCTTGTTCCGGATTATCAGTAGCCGCGCCAGTATCGGCTTCACTCATAGTTGCATCGACCCCATCGTCCCCAGGTGATGGCGTCGGGTAGAGAGCTTCTACAGCCGCTGGCAGTCTGGCTTGGATGATTGCGGCTGCAGCGATTACAGGGTCCTCCATTTCCGAGAACTAGAGGGGTTTGCTACAAATAGTACTGTTGCGGCTCCGTCGCGGCACATGCGTTCTCGACTCGAGACAGTAATACCTGTGTCGTTGGCTGGTTTCTTGATGGAATCGGACTATTGATTCTCTTTGTTGCTTGTAGCGGTTGTGTGTGATGTAGTGAGGAATTCGTACAGGGGTGTTAGTTTCAAAAGGCAGCAATATGATTGGGTTAGAAATGTCGTTTCATAAAAAATCACTTAGGAAACAAATGTCGTTACAAGTGTCTTACCGTGTCCCGGGAACCCATCGAATCACGGACAAAAAACATGGAGGGAAGATTCCATCAGCCGATCCGGTCGGTCCTTCACGGTCGCCCATGGCATGGCCAAGTCGACCATTGCGACAAGTCCTCTTCTGACCATCTCATGACCCTTTTGAGCATGGTCAGAAGCCTGGAAAAGAGGATACACTTCAATAAGTTAGAATAACAAATAGAGATCATGAGTTCTGCAGCACAATTCACAGCGGCCAAGGCCATGGGGCCACAGTCGCAACGATACGGAAATCAGTACTCTCGTTGGCCAAAGAAGAGTTGGAAGAAGCGTTCAGGTTGGAGAAAGATGGACCTTTCGGTCATCTTTGAGTCCGACATTGACTGCCCCATCTGCAGGGCCAAGGCAAGAGGAATGGCCATCCCTCATCGCCCTCACCACCCCAGATGCAGCAAAAACACAACAACAAGGGGCAAGGGAATGAACGATGGAAGAGGAGCAGAGGTAGTGGCCTCAGAAAAGGCCCAGGCTGCCCATGCCAAAGCAATCCGCAAGCAACTTACCAGTGCAGAGAGATTGTCCGCCTCCAATGTCACACAGGAGGCACTCAACACTTTCATGGAGCATCGTCCAAATTGCTCGTCGAAAAAAGCAACGACAAGAGACGCTGAAAATGAAAAAACACAATCAACTACGGAGACTACGGCAACGGAAAGTTCTACCGTTGGTGGCGAGGAAGGCGTGTATGTTCCAACAGCCGAAGATTTCAAGTTTGAGGTAATTATGCGTGTGACAGCAGTACCTACGGAGGTGCATGTCCCACGTGCTGTGCATGCGTTGGCGAGTTATGTGACCGACACGTGCCTTGGTTCTAAGCGTTGTGTTGAGAATTTGAAACCTTTCTTCACTAATATTACCGTTACTGTACCCCCCATTGCCGACAACACGAGTGCTTTGTACGACTCGATTGTGGGACAGGAACTCCTGGTTGTTGATTGGGAGCTGTTTTTCCCCAGTCACCACTTGCGTTGTCCTCGTTGCCGGGGTAATCTCCAGCGTACGCGATCGAACTTTTAAAAAACAAGTCCCTTTTCCCCATTTTCGCCATGTCTGGTCCCCCAAAGTATGCAATACTTATGGGATAC
Organism: Epithemia pelagica; assembly: GCA_946965045.2. NCBI lineage: Eukaryota > Bacillariophyta > Bacillariophyceae > Surirellales > Surirellaceae > Epithemia > Epithemia pelagica. The sequence goes on from OX337237.1 coordinate 1,300,995, forward strand.
AAGTGTGCCGGGTGCTCGGCTGCCTTCTATGCGAATGATGGAGAATTGCTCGCACGACTGCCTCCCTACATGGCTATGTGTTACCCAGTGGAATCCAAGTATGCTAGAGGAACATCGCATCTAGCTAAAGATGCTACGAGGATTATGGAAGCATCAATGGTAACCTATGGCAATGGGGATTACATCAGTCGGATGCTATATGAAGGAATCAACACCTACTATGAAGACAAGACAATGAGATACTATTCTTATTGTGCTGCTACAGGAAAAGAATCAGAAGACTACGTGCAAAAGGATGGTGAGTTTCTGGTTCGCTACCCACCTTTAGGCGAGACAATCCGCCAGCTATATGATGATGGAGCTAGCTCCGAATGGCAACCCTGGATGGTGTCGGACAATGAGAGAAACACAAGAGAGATTCAAGGGGTTAGATGCCAGCACATGTTTGCTCACGACCACACCCACCAGGTAGTGAAAAATTATCCAAGACGCCTCAATGCAGCTGCAATGTGGACCATGGCAACAGAGGCAGGAGAAATTGCTTGTGCAGTGTTAGTGCACGACACATCAGCACTCGAGTTTGCACATGCTGCGGAACAAGTGCTGAGACGTACCGGGTTTTGCCCCAAGGTCATGTACTCTGACACATGGCCTTGTGGCAAGGATTTTTGGTTGTTGTTGGTTGATGACTTGGAGGGCCGTCTTGGCCTTTTCCATTTCATACAGAGGATCACCAAGACGCTCAGACAACGGCACATTGACTTTGGGATAGCCATGAAGGATTTGTTGGATGCAATCTACGAGTACCATCCTGAAGACTTGGAGAAACTTGTTGGTTCTTTGAAAAATGGAACCATGTCAAGCTCCAAGAAACAATACACAGACGAAGAGATCAGTGAAATGATGGGAACAAAGACCTTTCGACAGAGGTACTCAAAGAACTTACGGAAGATTATTCGGGGTGGCGATACCATTGTCCTCAAGTTGGAGGAGTGGAAGTGCAAATACAAGTGCACTTCCACTCCTGGCAAGCCACCAGCACAAGGCCGATTGGATCCACACTCCAATCAACCTCTTTTTACGGCCGAAACACATCAAGCACTGGAAAACTGTAAAGAGAAGGCAAAGTTCCTTGCTGATCCCTTGCCCGTGGAGAAAATGTATCGTGAGATACCTCCATCACCAAGATCAAGCAACCAGCTGGTGGAGTACGTACCTTTGAGAGGAGAGAGTAAGCTCGAGAGCTTTCATGACAATTTGACGCATTTTGCCAACTGTGGCATGCGAGAAACTCTCGCAGATGCTTTGAATTTGGCAGGCACGGCCCAGTATAACAGGGCAATTCGTCACAAGATGAGAATCATGACGAAGTCTCAAGAAGAACGTTCAGTGGTGCCTGCAGGATGGGAAATGGTGGTGAGTTTTGGTAACGCATGCAAAACAAACATGATCAATATACTTGCCTCGATGTCTGGAGCTTCTCGTCCTCCCTTTCCAGAGGTTGAGAAGCTTCCAGAAGATACGGGAGAACGGTTTTTCTCCGAGTACCTGGAAACGAGAAAAGAAATCACGCAACAAGTTCCAAAGCATCCACTCAACGATCGATGCCAGTGCCGAAAATGTGCGAGCAACAAGAAGAGGTTGCCGCATGACACGTCCATTCCATTGTTGGGTTTGGCAGAGGAGGAGTCAGAGGTCGAAGATGAAATCCAACAACAGGACAGCGAGGAGAATCCAGCCAAAATACAACAACCACAGACACAGCCAGAAACACAACAACAGACACGGCAAGAAACACAACAACAGACACAACAACAAGAAACAGCACAAGCACAGGCAATCAGTAGCAATAAGAGAAAGGAAAGAGAGGGAGAAGAAAAAGAGAGCGACGATTTGGATGAGAACAACACCAGCAACAAAAAGCAAAAGGTTACAAACAACAGCGAAGCCTTACCAACAACAACGATGGCAGCAACAAATCAATCAGCAGCGACAGTGCAGGATCAACAACAACAACACAAAGAGCCTCAAAATGCAGCAAACAGCACACCTGCAATGGCAACAACAGCAAATGGGTTGGTGGTACTGCAATTGACAACAACAACAACGACAACAAGACAGAAAAACCAACCTGTCAACCCGTACAAGCAAAATCAGCAACGGCCAACAACACTCCCCGATCAACAGCAATACCCCTTTGCATTCAACAGCAATCCCCATGGCTGGGGTGGTCTTCAATCCGTCCCGAGATGCATGCCCACCTTTCCTCCATTCGGACCACCACCTCGTGTCCAAACCCAGTTCTGTTGCGTCAAGTACATGAAGTACTGCGTAGAACGAGGGAAAGGACGTCCACCCCATGACCGACGCTGCCTCAAACGAGCCTTGAACAAGGCACCATCTTCATTCTCTTGATTGACCTGAATACCTGCATGACAAACAACAAAAAGAAAAATTCGTAGTGAGTAACATCGTAGCAAAAAGAATTATGACAAGATCTTGTGCGAGGTGCAAGCAGTTCCGATTGTGATGCGAAGCACAGACTGGATACGCCTCATCACATGCTACGTAGAACCACGTGAAAGGTCATCGGATGGTCGGGAGGATTGTACCAGTGTAGAATGTCGTTTCAATAACAAAAAGGTGCTGAAACGACATGAAGGGCTTAATAGTTTTGGAGGGGAAGTGCCTTCTCCCCTCTGAGGGAAGCTTGGAGCTTCCTAGAACATTTCATACGTCAGAGGAAACAAACGTGAGACTGCGAGCAATACGCGGATCGATTTCATGAAGGAATCTGACTTACGGAATCTCCTTCTTCTCTCCTTCTCTCTCCCCCTCCTCTCCCCCTCTCCTCTGCCTTCTCCCCCCCTATTTTCTCCCAAGGCTGGGAGGAACTGGACGGCAAGCGGACGTGCCGACGATGGACGGACGTTTCGAGTGACGTCGACCAGCACTGAGCCAAGAAGTGGTGGCTGAAAAGAAAGCAAATCCAAGCAGGGTTGTGAAGTAACTATATATGACATAGTGAATGGACTTAGCTACTTTCAAGTACTATTTAAATTTATAGACGACTTTACTTAGTGATTAGCAAGTCACTGTAACACTTCCAGTGAATTTACTTAATGACTAGTAAGTCTACTACCCGTTGCTATAGAATTTACTTAGAATTAATTCGTCAAGTCAATTCCCCCCGTCTCCCTCATTCGACTTAATAACATTACAGGCACGATGGAATTTGACTTTGACTTTAATACTAAATTCTTCATAATTCCCTGTTAATTCTCTGACTTAAACCGTTTAAGTCAAAGTGACTTAAGTCACATAATGCAAGACACAACTGTGCACTAATGGTTAAGGAATCGCTGTGCTTCTGCACTCTGCACTCTGTACTGTGTCTGCGCCAACTCTTCTGCACTCTGCACCTCTGCACCTCTGCACCTCTGCAAATTTGCAATGTACAGAATGGCTTGTGTAAGCACGAACAAGAACAACATTGTATTCGAATCTCGATGTCGAGTTCGATACATAATTCACTGTCCCTATACTCTAATCAGATTCCTAGAAGAGGAACTTGAAGGGCATCCTTCATCTGTATCTGAACCCGAGGAAATGGTTGACGAAGACAACGTCTTAGTGGATGCTATTTCCAATATACTTCTAAGATGGCTAATGCGTTCGAACAAGACAATTACAATCAAGCAAGTGAATACTTTCACGTCAAGGACACACATCTGCCAAGTCAACAGCATCCCTTCCAACGAGGTCATAAAATAATTTTCCCTCGGTATTCTCGAAGCCACAGCTTCAGACAGTTCGCCATATACCATCAACTATGAAGTCCCAGAAGGAGCCAATCCATACATGGAGATATTTTGTTTGCCTACATTCCACCGACAAGACTGTTCGACCTTCCTTACCACACTCTGTGCCGAATATACCCTGGACCAAAGAGATACTTGCTCAATCTCACCACTCACCCACATAATGTCTTGGATGATTCGATCCGACACGCGATTCGTTGTGCAAACTCCAATCACGGTTGGCCAGGAAGGTCCCCTATTCAGATTTGTTCCCGATACCATTTTCCCTTTCATCGATATGTTCGAAAAGGAAGTTCTGTCCATAATCCAAGAACATGACAATCAAATCACTTCCCCTGGTGGGTCTCCGACCACCAAACCAAATAATTCATCCTCTCCATCCTCTTCCACACGCAAAACCACAACGAATACATCCTTGTTCCACCCATACTCTACCCGGAAACGAACGAGACTAATTTCACAACTGATTCAATCCGCCTCCCGATCCAAAATAAAAATTCAATACAACAAACTAGGTTATGATTCGACGGAGAAGCGCCACATGCCTGGTGAACCACCGAAACTACTACCCCTCCGAAATGTATATCTGGCTCCTATTCCACCATTGGCTCCACAAATAAAGGAAAAACAACTCAATCTTCTTTCCGGTCTTCTTGATTTTCGGCAACACCTTCTCGATAAGAACATCATTTCCCCACGAGACAATTGGGAACGATGGATGGACGATTATCTCCACAACCAATCGAACTCTGACGACATATCCCAACAACCAGACCGAGCTTTCATGTGCCTGATCATCATCATCATGAGTTCGAGTACGTCAGATGCACAACTCAGCAAAATTATCCCACGCCTTTTCTCCATTGGCCTCACATCTGCAACGGCTTGTTATGACATCGCATCCCGTTATGGCATGAATGCATTCTGTTCCATAATTTCTGATGCTGGTCGCTACTACAACAATGCCGAAAGAATAGTCAACTCAGCTGACTATTTCATACAGCGCCACGATGGGATCATTCCGTCCAATATTTGCGCTCGCCAATTTGAACAGCTGATTGGGATTGGCCACAAAACTGTCATGATTGTTCTATCTTTGGCGTTTTCCCAAGATGAAGGAATACCCTGTGATATTCATGTTTTCCGATGGTGTTTTCATTTGGAATGGACCCATGGCTACAAAATGGAGAGCGACTCTTTAAGATGTTCGCACCTTCTCACCTCATGGATTCCACGAAACATATGGAAACAGATCAATCCCCTCTTTGGTTCCTTGGGCCAGCTCCTTCAATCCAATGAGACCCGACCCACTGTTTTATCAGCACTCGATTCCTATAACGACACACATTCCGGTAATAATTTGAAGACACTGATTCCTATGATGGCAAACATTTATCAAAGATCTTAGTAAAACTTAACGGTTAATCATGCAAACATGCAACTTCATTGCCTCATTGTTAGTGAATCATAAATGGAATAAGTGTATCACGGCAGTGATTTAAGTGTGGTGTTGGAGCGGGTACGTTTGCTCGATGGACTATGGGTTTTCTTGCTACTCGTATCCTTCCTTTTCCCATCTTGTTTCTTGCTCGTGCTTGCAATTTGTTTTTCACTTGCTTCAGGAGTTGAGAAATCAGCGGCAACAGCCAGAGGAGTCGTGATGACGGGAGCATCCTTGGAAGTTCCCTCTATGGGTAAGTTGGCGTCGTCCTTCAACAGACCAACAGCCGTAGGACTGATCGCAATGCCGGTAGATTCTACCTTTACTTCTTCCATTTGTTCCTTCAAGGCTTTCAACAATCCACAATCACCGTCATCTCCATCGTCTCCCTCATCCTGGTCTTTGTCTTGCTCGTCGATAGGAATTTGAACGACCACAATGTCGTCTGCTTCTAGAGGAGGAGCAAGATCATCATCATTGTCTGTATCAGCGTAGAACTTCATCAATGTTGTTGTTTCTTCGGCTGTCGTGCTGTTTCCGGCTACTTCTGGATCGACCGGAACAGGTCTTGTTGTTGTCGTACTCTCCGCCACTGAGACCGAATCTTGCCTGTCATTGTATTGGCTTGTTCCTTCATCCATAACCTTCTTCTTACCGAACTCTTGTAGTTCCATAGCGGCCTTCTGAATGGCCATTGCCATTTGTAACTGTCGACCTTGCATCTGCCGCCCATGTTGGTCCAGGTCCACTGGTGTCGTCTTATTCTTCTCTTGAAACGGCAATTTCCCATCTTGTTCCGTGCTGGATAGCTGGTCTGTGGCCCCAGTGCTAATGTCTTGTGCTGGTGTAGTTTCCGCTGTTATATTGATCGGTTCACTTGATGTTCCGCTTCCTGTTCCACTACTTGTTCTTTGTCGCAACGGTGTTTCGGTAGTGCTTTCAGAAGCCACTGGTTGACTGGCTACTGCAACTGCAACACTTGCAGTGGCTTGGACTTGGCTGCTTGTGCCGTCTCCCTTTGTGCCACTCTCGTCTATCGCAGTCATGTCGATCACTTCCTTTTTCTCTGTTTCTTCTTTCTCTATTTCGGCTTCTCTCTGAAGAATCAATTTGCGCAACGGCCTAGTCAACTTTTCCAAAGTTCGCATCTCGTTGTGTTTCTCATACATATTGCCCATTAATTTGTTCTGGTGATACCAAGTGCTTGCAGAGAACACTCGTTCTTGAAAGGCATTAGTCGGAGGTTTGGTAAGCCAAATGAGAGCTGAAGGGAGCATGAAAGGATATTCCGAACCATGAACCTTCCACCATTTCATGACGTCGAAATATCGTGCTATGCCAAGGTAGTAGTTGTCACGGCAGTGTTCATTGAACTCGTCCCATTCCAAACGCCCCCATTTCTGAGATTCCTCCTTGAATTCATCTGTCAAATACTTCTTGATCACCACCTCCCATCTATGATCAATCATAAGGTCACACAGTTTCTTGAAATCGGTCCAACATTGTTTGCATGCCTCGCGGAGGTCCGCAACAAGTTTTGCCTCTGCGCCAGCGTTACTGGCCTTGCCAGACAGTCCAAGCAAGTCCTGTTGTTTTTTCTCTCGTGCTTCTCTGATCTTGGCAAAGGCACTTGCCACCTTCGATTTTTTCTTAGGTTTTGCACTCGAGTTCGTAGTAGGTGTGGAGTCTGTTGTTCCCCCACTGTTGCCAGTCTGTTTTGCAAACACTGTACCAAGGCGCGAAACTCGTTTGTTCGAAAACTTGGCAACCATATCCTCCACAAACATCGTCTTAACACGGGAGATATCGTCGTCGTCATAGGCATCCAAATCTTTGAAGAGTCCTTCAAAAATATTGGCCAGGAGTGGGTTGCAGCACATGGCTTTCTCTGCATCTTCGTCTTTTTCTTCGAGAACGTACGTCTTGTACTCTTTGATAATCCGACGGATGAGTTTCCGACTAGTCGAATGCAAGTCCTCAAAGGCAATTGGGTTGCGTTGTTCGTCCAGGTCATCCATGTTCTTTGTGGCATCCCACTTCTTGATTGGGTTGTCCAAATTTTCTTTCATGGGCAAGCATTCGATGTCCTCAATTTCCATCAACTTGGCAACATGACGGGCACTGTACAACTCCAATAAGGACGCAGATGAAGAACCGGGAGCATCGACTTGGAGCGATAGAGACACTGCCTTTAGAGGGGATAGAATGGCTTCAAATTGGGAAAGAACTTCCCATACATCCGGATTGGGATAGCGGCGTTTGAAGCCTAGGTCTCCATTTATAGTACTTGCAGCGTATTCATCCATAATCCATTTGTTGCGAAGGAGGCCAATGATGAGTAGGATGCATCCAGATACCCTTGTTTCATTGGGGAGTGGAATCATGATGATCACAGCTCCCATTTTGTTTGCGAAATCTTTGAAATTCTCCCATCGTTGTGGTGCTCGACTGCTCATGAGCCATGCAGCAAACTTCTTTGCAATACCATAGGCTTCAACAAATTCTGGATTGGCGTCGATGATAATCTTGTTTCTGCTTCGTTGTACCAAGCCGGTGGCATGTTTCAGAATCAGTTCGGCCTTGTGCATGTCACACTTGCCTTTACTGCCACTGCCACTCCCATGACGTGGAATGCCGAGAATGTACTTGCCTGCAAGCACGGCTGATGCCGTGTTGTCGTTTACAGAGGCGCATAAGTCACTCTGAGAAAATCCGACTTGATTTAGTAGAGCGTGTGTCAACTTGGCGACATCGGCAGCCGAGTGACCTTGTATTTCAGCCAGGCCAATGGGAATTCTATAAACTTCACAGTTTCTGGGATCTGTGAACATTATAGTGACACCCAGAATGTCGCCCCTGGGGCCGTTCCATATGTCGTGGCATAAGGTCCCAAAAGGTACGTTCTGCTTGCATAGCTTGTGATAAGCATTGCGAACGTTATTGCCAAGTTCTGACACGACGAAGAGGAACTCTTCATAAGAATTCAAGCGCATTTTGGTGATCTCCCTTCGACTCATATTTTCAGCCTTGGAATCTTTGAGCTGGAGGCCATGGGAGGTTGCGAACTGAAGTAGTGACCGAAATTCTGGCTTCTCTACTGTCGATGCTGGTAGGCAGCAATCATTCACGAACTCATATATGAGTCGTCGGAATTCCTTGCGAATACCTGATCGTGTTACAATTTGATTCGTTGCATATTGGCCAAGAGTAGCCTGTGTGTCCGGTTTCTCGTCGTCAAACGTCAAATCTTGGTGACTCCCAGTTCGGTGCTGGGAGATATTGGAAGTTTTGCCAGAGCAACCGATGATGGATTTGGCCAAGGTTGTATCCGGATCGTGGAAGCAAACAGGGCATATGATGCAGAACCGACAGACATCTTGGTACTTGGCTAGCTTCTTCGATACAACCGGTTTCTTCCTGCCTTGTTGAGAAGGTTTTTTCTTCGGCCATAATTTCTTGATTACAACATGTTTGTAGGATTGGAATAAGCTGGTGACTCCCTTGTACATTGAGAAGTCTCGTTTCTCGTCAATGGATTCTTCGTGAAACTTGTCGAACTTTTCCCAATCGATGTGGATCCCCCATTTCCATAGAGGAGTAGGATTCTGAGTGAAAAATTCGGGAAGTGGGGAGGAAAGAATGGGAATGAGCTCCTTCTCCTGTTTGTATAGAGATTGGCGAGCCTTGATCTTGTTCGCCGTTGCAGTATCCAATGGTGGATCATCAGTCGAGCTTTTCTTGCTCGATGTTCGGCTCAACGACTTCCTCTTTGGAGCCATGGTTGGGCGCAAGAGGTGCAGGGTGCAAAGTGACAAAAGGGGGACGGTGGTGAAAGGATGCTGGCTGCTTGTCGTTCTAACTGTGAGGAGTGAGAAGTGAGGACACGACAAAACAAGGCCAAGAGTCAAGGGTCATTCTGATAGGTGTTGGGGAAGAAGGTATGTGTAGGTCATCAGTTGATTGTTGTTTGTTTTGTCAGTTTCGAGGTGCTTTGTATGAAGAATACACGGTACACGGTGATTATCGGTGTGTCTGTACTTTAGGAGAATGGAATAACTGACTTAGGGAATTTTGGTAGAATGGAATAACTGACTTAGGGAGTTTGGGTAAATGACTTACTATAATGACTTCAAGTAGGGAACTTTGGGCCTAATGGAAGAAGACTTGGGAATGACAAGTCGTCCGGTCATAGTGAATGAGATTGACTTGGGGAATGAAAGTCATGTAAATAACGAAGGAGACTTGACTTGAACAGAGTAAGTACTGGTGGTATAGAGTATAGAATAGAATAAGGAATTGTCATTCCGTATTCTACGGCATGAGGAATGGAATGGGACATGGGACTTGCAAAAAAGTGGCAAAATCAAGTCAAATTTGGTGTTGACTTTGGAATTAGTGACTTATGACTTCACAACCCTGAATCCAAGGAATGATAGTTTATCGTGGGCGATGCAGTGATGCAAATAATCTGGTTTGAAGTTGTTACTCGTACTCTCGCAGGCCTCGATAAGTCTTCACTGCCCTGATGTCACTCAGAACAGGCTAAAGCAGACGGGCATACAATACATAAATTCTCCATCCCACACCGAACACTAATGGTAAAGTAAATGGATGCCGACTAGGCTCTTGTAGGATTTTAAGGCCAATCTTGTCCCATCAAGAAAGGCGACTGATATTAAGCGAATTTTGGGCGAGTAGCTAACCCATGAGGGACGCGTAGCTTAGAGCTCACTAATTTCAGTTTTTCACTTAGACGCATGATCGTAATTTGGTTTATCAGACCCAATGCAATAACTAATGAGATGCTATACCCACCATGGCCTGGGAAGGTCGCGAAATATCTAGATCATTCGCTTGGAAGAATGACTGCCCAAGGTTGGACACCTGTACTCCCGTTCATCTCACTAATATCTCGCCTGCAACGGGGCTCGAGATGGATGAATGTGGTGTGTGGTCCGCGTATGCGCACACACCGGGCAATGGCGGACGCGCCGAACATCCTGCCGTTGGGGATGAAGCTATACGGACATGTTCATTACTTAAATGACGTGCGCCGTCCTAGCACACCATGCAAGCTCTCCAACTCCGATTCTACCGCACGCTCGCAAGTAGAACTGAGACCATGACGTGTAAATTCCCCAAAGAAGAAGAAAACCTCACTTCGCTGGAAAGTCTGAACGAGTCCGAAAAAGACAAAGAATCCTCGCAACCATGGCAGCCGCCAATCCCATGCAACTGCTCAACGTCTACATGGACGTTGTATTGGGGATTACTGATCCAGCAGTTCGTACTGCAATCAACGGGCAAGGTCTAACCTCCGTCTATGATTTTGAGGCTCTTAGCGAAGCAGATGTCGCTGAAATTTGTACCAATGCCCGTAAACCAGGTGGCCTCATCCCGAACCCAGATCCAGCTGGTGTGCCAGCAATGATTGCTAATCCAGGAGTGCTCATTGGACACCTGGTCGAGAAGAAACTGAAGATGCTTCGTTATTATATCGTGCATATCGGGAAAATAAACCGCACCTTCGCTGCGGTTCCGCCAACGATGAACGACCTGACTCTACTCTATCGATTCAAGGAAGCTGAAGACGAATACGATAATGATGTCGAACTACCTGGGAAACTCACCAGTGTAGACAATATTCGAGTTGTCCTAGAGGATTTGGACAATTACTTCGAACGCAAACGTGGAGTGAGTGGCATTCCACTTGCCGCATATGTACGAGCAAATCCTGTTGTCGAACCAGAAGCAACTGATCCGAATGGCTTTGGAACACCAACTATTCTCTCCGAGATGATTCGTCGAGCTTCACATGAAGGCCCAACAGCTACAACGGACATGGTTGCTGTATGGGAGACGATCCGCCATGTTACACATGATGGCCCTGGCTGGGGTTGGGTGATGTCTTTTGCACGCACCCGCAATGGACGAGCCGCTTATTTAGCTCTCAAATCCCACTATCTCGGTGATGCCTTTCAGTCACGTCTTCGGGCTAAGGCTGATCAAATCCTTGAGAGCACCTATTATGATGGGTCCAAGCGTAACTACACCTACGAGCGTTACATCGAAACTCTCCAACGAGCATTTACGGATCTCGAATCAACAGGAGAGACCGTAAGCGAAGAGCGAAAGGTGAGAATCCTGATGACAGGAACTTCTGACTCTCGCCTTGAGAGTGCCAAGAATCAAATCCTGGCAACACCATTTCTGCGCTCTACCTTTGAGAATGCGTCAAATTTCCTTGCGGAAGTCCTTGATAGCAAGGTTTCCTATAGCGCAGCAAGTCGGAAACAAGCAAGAATCTCTGGTGTATCTACTTCCACGCCCAACAAAGGTGGTGGAAAGAATAATAAGAAAAATGAAAACAAGAAAGAGAAAGAAATAACAGACCGCTATTATAAACCCAACGAATGGGCTAAGCTCAGTGGCGAGGAACGTCAACGAGTACGCGACGCCAGAGAAAAGCGTGATAAACGAAGAGGAGTTGGGGCTATTTCCAGCAAGCCCAACAAGAAGCCTCGTCAAAATGACGGAGACGAAACACCCGACATTACGGATGAATCGTCTGAGAGCCACGATAACGACACAAAGGGTGTCGGCGCTATCATGAGCCAACGTAAAAGGAGAAGCGTTTGACACAGTGTGATGTCTGCGACAACTTCTCGTGAGATCTCAGTTCCCCTAATCAGGTGTGAGCTCGACAGTCATGCGGATACATGCTGTCTGGGATCTGAATGCTATGTTCTGTATCAAACAGATACGGCTGATGTCAGTGGTTTTGTTGAGAGTCTTGGCAAGATTAAAGAGGCCGGTGTAATTACTGGTGTATTAGCATATGACGACCAGGAAACAGGCCAAACGTTCCTTCTTTATTTTCATCAAGCTCTACATCTACCACAATTAAAAGACAAATGCCTCCTTAATCCGAATCAAATGAGGGAGGCCGGTATTGAAGTCAACGATGTGCCGTTGAAATACTTGAAAGCAGGGGACCGAACCCAACGATCCCACAGTATCATTGCAAGGGACAACGAACTGGGCGAATTGCGCATTCCACTCGATCTTGTTGGCGTTCTAAGCCAATTCTGTACGCGCAAGCCCACGAAAGAAGAGATTGAAACAATAGATCCTTCTTGCCGAATCGACATGACAAATGAAAGACCCGAGTGGCAGCCGAATGACTCAACACCTGACGTTGATGAAAGGGCACTCCGGGATTCAGTACAAGTGAACGCCTCAGAAGAAAAGCGTGAGCGGACGATCAACCTTGCAATGACAAAGACACTACGAGTGAATAATCGCGCCATTCATGTCCACGTATCAGATATTGGACATAGGCGAAAGGGGACAATACGTCCAGATGAATTGGCACAACGATGGAGTATTGGACTTCCTAGCGCTGAGCGGACATTCCAGCAGACGACACAGTTGGGTGTCCGAGAGTTTACTGATCAAGGGGGGAGTCGCCGTTTGAAACATACGGCATACCAACTGCGGCATCGCCGACTGAGGGCAGATGTGTATACCGATACACTGTTTTCTGAGACGAAATCACTGGATCAACATACATGCGGGCAGATTTTTGCCACCGACTTTGGCTGGGTCCATTTCGTCCCTATGCGAAAGAAAAGCGACGCTCCGACAACGTTACCATCTGTCTTCGACAGTTACGGCATTTTCAATCATATCATCCCTGACAACGCGCCAGAATTAACCTCGCAAGAATTTCGGAAGGTAGCTCACAAATACGGATGCCGCATTAAACCTGTGGAAGCCTGGACTCCAAACCAAAACCTGGCTGAGGCCAATATCAGAGAATTGAAGCGCCTCTACCGACGAGAAATGAGGCGTAGTAACGCACCAGCTGTATTGTGGGACCATTGTCTCATGCTAATGGCGGAACGACGCTCCCACACGAGTTTTGGAAGCAATGTGAATGGGCCGCCCATTCAACAACTCACTGGCGATACGCCAGATATTTCCCACCTCGTTGAACATCGATGGTTCGATTTTGTTTGGTATAGTAACCCTGGCTTTGAGGGTCGCAAATTGGGCCGCTGGCTGGGACCGAGTCATACCGTCGGTCAGGCAATGTGCGCCAAAGTCTTAACTGACAAAGGAAAGATAGTTCATCGAACCTCCGTATGGCCAATCCACCGAGAATCACAAATGGACGACGCTCACAAAGCTCAGCAGGCTTTATATATGGAAAACCTGAAAGCTGCCCTTGGGAATAGAATGGCCGGTATCCCCATTGCTGATGAAGATGATAATGAGGCTGACACGCCTACTTTTGAGGCCTACGAAGATGACGAACAACCAGATGTTCGGATGCCAGAAGCCGATGCCTATGCACCCGATGCATACGATAAACTCATTTCTGCTAAAGTTATGCTGCCTCTTGGCGACGATCAACGAAAGGGGACGGTTAGAAGAAGGAAACGAGACGCAGAGGGTCGGGTCGTCGGACATGCCTCAACGAATCCCTATCTGGATACGACCCTCTATGAAGTTGAATTCGACGATGGGCATGTACAGTCATATGCGGCAAATCTTATTGCCGAAAATATTTACGAGCAACTCGATGATGAGGGCAATTTGTATCGTATGGTGGAGGAAATCACCGATCACAAAGCTGACAAGACAGCTGTGTCCTATTGTCCCATGTCCGTGTCATGTTCGAGTCAACTCCTCTGGATGATTGCATAAATCCATAATGGTATCATTCTTCATTTCGGCACACTGCGACTTACGGATGGTGGGGTTCGCGCCGTTCTCGGCTTGGTTTGCGAATTTATTTTCCTTCCATGCTTTCAACACTTTAACATTGTTTCTGCTATAAGAGTTTTCAAAAGGATCACTTCGAAACACGAATAAATTCCAGGGTTTTCATGTTCGAGTCAACCTCTCTGGATGATTACATCAATCCACAATTAACGTTTATGTCGTGCTATTTTATAAACCCTCGGTATAGGTGACCACCTATTAGTCGTATGTACGTCGTCCGCAAACTGTCCCCCCAATGGAGATTTTTTTCTCGATTCATATCCTATTTTCCATAAAAAATCAGAAAGGACACGCCGGCATTTCCTTGTCACATTTCAAATCAGTTTGAACGGCCCAGCGTGCATGACGGTTGCCGTTGGTGGTTGGTGTTGGTGCACGACACTCATAAAACAAACAAACCTCCAGTACAGCGGCCATGTCCATGGCAATTCTTTCAATGGCATGATTTTTCAGCTTCCATGCTACCCAGGTACGTCAAGAAAGACAGTGCTGCGATTGGGCTAAGAACAAGCATCTCAATAGTCCCTCCCTGTTGTTTTTGTTCGCATACACCCCTTGAGCCCCATTTTCTGGACTCGTTGCGACGTCTCACTTTTCACCAGTCCAATTTTGCTTGTAGTCTTTATGATTGATTCATTTGTAGCCCTTATACTCTGATACTAGTCTAGGTAGAATTCCTGTTCTATATTTTATCATAGGGGTAAATATGAAGGTCAATGGTGGTGTCCTGCTCGACCAGGGATTCTCTTGTCTTTATTCTTCTCCTTCTCCTCGTCTTCACCTTGAAGAAGATACAGCAAACACTAAGAATTTGTCTCAGCGACCATTAGCCTAGAAAGAAAGTGGTGACAATCAGCCTCATGATGTAGTACTACTCCTACTCGTAAGAGTAAGAAGAAGAAACCAAATCGTCCCCAACCAAGAAGACAACTCGAACCATGGATGTGACAAGCCCTACAATCAGAATATGGGCGAAAACACTACCAATCTATAAATCCTAAGAAGAAACAGAAGGCACAAACAACAACTGAAGGAAAGACGCGCTCTGTCTACAGTCTATAATGATTCGTCCGTGGTTCATGTGCCATGGCCGATGGTCTTACCGGTACCGTGAAAGGGCCCTTCAGATTTTGCTCGCATGGTTTTTATGAGCTGTCGCTCGCGAGCGTCTGGAATTTGAATCGTCGCCCGCCAACCTTCAACTGTCACTTGCACGCCGGCCATTCTACATGACGATTTGCTTTTGGGAGATTTTATGGGGGAGAAGGACAGAGTTCTGTGCGGACGACGTACGTACGGTTTATAGGTGGTCACCGATACAGAGCCTTTACTTCTTTTTTAGGGGAATTTGATTAGCCACTTCTACAGGGGACTCAATTATGGGAATCAGGGGCCAAAGCGTCCTGTTTTCCGAAGACAGGTTTTTTTTTTCAATTTTATTGCGACGTTTTCACTTCATTCAGGGGACGGTCATGGAGAAAGCCTTTGGTTTCATTGATGCTGCAAGTATGAATAATGCAGATGCAATCAGCGTCTTATTTTTTGGATATGTGGTCGGCACGTTTTTATATCCGACTCTTGCAAAACGGGAAATCAGAATACCAACTACTTACAAATTCGCTCTTGGTTCAGGACTTGGAGCAATCGCTATTGGGTGGGCTTTATTTATGGAATATAAGATACGGGCTACTTTCGAGGCCACTGGAGAAAAAGTTAATATACTATGGCAGTCCGTTTCATATATTTTCATTGGTTGTGGCGAAATTTTTGCTGTATCTGCCGCATATGAAGTAGCCTTTACTGCATCACCGCCAGAAGCAAAGGTGCTTGCCAGCGCTGTAAATCTCTTTGTATTGGAGGAATTCCCAACGTTTTGTGTATCTTTCTATATCAAGCTTCAAAAGGCTGGTTTCGTAGCATTTCGGGAAGTACAAGTATTTATCGCCTTGAGGAATATGTGACAGCTCGAATAGAGAACTATTTTTTTGTTCTTTTGTTGATTGCGTTACTTGGGGTTGCCGTCAATCTTCTTCCGTGTGTTCGGGACTTTGTGGCATCTATTGAAGAAAGGGCTAGTGATATGGTGAAGACGCCGGTAATGCGAAAGTCACCAAGATATCGAAGAAATCTGTCTCGTGACAACACTTCTGAGGATGAGGAATCACCATTGCTGAGAGTTAAGCGGCACCAGGCATATCTCAAGTATGGTAGTGAGCCTGTGTTGTACAAACACGGCTCAATGCGAGCAGGACCTTCTTTAGGACAGACATCGATGAATCAAAAACACTTGAAAAAGAATATAATAGGGAAACTCTACAAAACTGGGGAAATTCCAAGAGTCGTTGTGAGCTCTGATGACCGCGGGTTATGTCTACAAAAGAAAAGATAGTATCTAGTAATGATAATGTCTATAAGCCATTAGAATTGAAAGAGAGATGTCAAGATGGTGGAAGGCGACTTGAGTAGAAGGCCGTGTTGGTTCTCGTACACGAAAAGCTCATTTCGTTTTTCCATCTCACGAATACGTTGGATATCTGCTTCAAGAACCTCTTGTTCATGATGCATCAAAATGACGCTTCCAATTCCAGTAAATAAATCAATAGTATAATCCACCTTAGAGCCAGGCTTGACTCCCGTTTCCAAATAGACAAAGGATTGAAGATTCTTTATTTCCTCAAACCCAGGAGTCGCTTTCACAACACCTCGTGAGTATGAGACTAAAATTATTTCTTGCCCGTGAGCTTTGAATGGACTCGCAGGAACTTCAGGCAGTCTTTCAAATTCTCGCTTGTCCAAAAATGCATCAACAGTTGCCTACTCCATCGCTACCACTCCAAACAGTTCAACATGCTCCAACCGGGGTTGCGGAGGCGGCTGAAGCTGCGGTGGCATCGACGAGCGTCGAAGTAGAGGAAATGATTGTAGAAGAAGAGGATGCAACACCTTTCACGCACCCGCCGATTCGATTTGATTCGATTTTTTACATTTTTAGAGCAGTGCGCAGATCTAGAGCTGTAAAAATAAGTACACCCTTCTTTTTTATGAATATAGATCCTCCCAAGCATAGGGGATCCCCCTAAGCCAACACAGCCACACATAGTTCTGCCAGTCCTCAGCCCCGGTTCGACGGGTGGCTCCACGGCAGGTCTTGTAGGCAAGAAATGTCATTTAGGGTTCGGGCTTTGACATCAATACTCCATTCTTTGGATAAACTCCTTGTCGTTCTGCAATCATGCTTCCCACAGAAACCCCTCACCTTGTCTGCAGCCACTGTTGTCGGACTGAGGTACCACATTTCAATCGAATCAAAGTAGTCATCCAATTTTGCTCCTCTGCACAAGCCTTCAAATGAATCAACAGTATTTTCATGATCGCTCACATGAACCTGTACACCAATTAGACGGGTTGTTCCCATGTACCACAAAATGTCAACAGCCGGGAAGTTGGGATCAGTTGGGACCATTACCCCACCCAATCCAACGAACTTGGAAGAGCCAGGAAGTGTCTTCCCTGAAAACCGTTTCGCATTGGAAGGGATTGTCGCTTGTTGAACCGATTCATCATCATTCACAGGGACATCAAACTGCCCCTTCATGCAACGTCGGATGACAATCAACTCGAAGTGACGGCCCCGAGACCCTTGGTCAACATCGGGGTTCTTGCAAACTTGCAGAAGTTCTTCCTCGTGTTTTTCGATGTGGGCCATGACATCATCCCAGAATTTTTCCATGTACACTTCCTCTACTAATGGGAACAACGGCTTGTAGCAGTGTTTACGACCAACTGGATTGTCCACAAAGTACTTCCTGTCGAAGATGGGTGTGGTAGTTGGGCTCTTCAAGAGAGTTTGGATGATTCCTGCAAGGAAATCAGGATAATGCCCGTCTTGTAGTTGTTCCATAAGTTTTTCTGCAGAGTTTACAATTGAATCGAACTGGGCCCGCATGTAGTGGTCTTCATTACTTTTGGCTTCCACAATTAGTCGATACATCTGCAAAGGAATTGCACCAGTCTCCTCCAGGGCCTTTGCCATCTCTCTCTGCGGAAAATGGGGGAACAATATCGTGGCTTCATCCACCTCCAATCTGATTTTGTGGTGAAAGTCTCTAAAGCCTTCATGGCCCTCCCGGTGGGAGATTTCGTTATTTGCTGAGGCACATATGATGGACATGATGCGTTTGGGCGTCATTAAACGGCCCATGAGGTTGTATGGGAAAGGTAGCTTGTGAACATCCTTGATTTGGTTGTAGTCTGGCCGCCCAAATATAGCATTTACTTCATCGAAAATGAAAATCCATTTGATGTTCCGTTTTTGGAGCATCTGATCAACAATACCAAGAAGACGAAGAGTCCAGGCTTCAGTGGTCATTGCATTGGCAATCTGAATTTGATCCGCCAGGTCCAGGGTGATACCGAACGAGGCAAAAACCACTTCCACGAAATCATCAATGCTTCCCCAGTCGTTGCAGTCTGGGAAGAACGTCACATGGTATTTGGGGCAGCTTTGAAGAAGCATGCAGAGGTTGACCAACGTGTGAGACTTCCCAATCCCTTGCGGTCCCTTCACCATGATCCCTGGTTTAAATGGTTTGCCAAAACAACTCTCAATGTCGTTTAGAAGTGTGCGGGTGATAACGGGGCGATACAACAAGCCCTTATCACTATCACTGAACCTCTCTGTGCGGAGCGAACGAGCCCAGTATGGCCGAGAGTGATCATTGGGAATGCGATAGATTCTGGCTTGTTCCGGATTATCAGTAGCCGCGCCAGTATCGGCTTCACTCATAGTTGCATCGACCCCATCGTCCCCAGGTGATGGCGTCGGGTAGAGAGCTTCTACAGCCGCTGGCAGTCTGGCTTGGATGATTGCGGCTGCAGCGATTACAGGGTCCTCCATTTCCGAGAACTAGAGGGGTTTGCTACAAATAGTACTGTTGCGGCTCCGTCGCGGCACATGCGTTCTCGACTCGAGACAGTAATACCTGTGTCGTTGGCTGGTTTCTTGATGGAATCGGACTATTGATTCTCTTTGTTGCTTGTAGCGGTTGTGTGTGATGTAGTGAGGAATTCGTACAGGGGTGTTAGTTTCAAAAGGCAGCAATATGATTGGGTTAGAAATGTCGTTTCATAAAAAATCACTTAGGAAACAAATGTCGTTACAAGTGTCTTACCGTGTCCCGGGAACCCATCGAATCACGGACAAAAAACATGGAGGGAAGATTCCATCAGCCGATCCGGTCGGTCCTTCACGGTCGCCCATGGCATGGCCAAGTCGACCATTGCGACAAGTCCTCTTCTGACCATCTCATGACCCTTTTGAGCATGGTCAGAAGCCTGGAAAAGAGGATACACTTCAATAAGTTAGAATAACAAATAGAGATCATGAGTTCTGCAGCACAATTCACAGCGGCCAAGGCCATGGGGCCACAGTCGCAACGATACGGAAATCAGTACTCTCGTTGGCCAAAGAAGAGTTGGAAGAAGCGTTCAGGTTGGAGAAAGATGGACCTTTCGGTCATCTTTGAGTCCGACATTGACTGCCCCATCTGCAGGGCCAAGGCAAGAGGAATGGCCATCCCTCATCGCCCTCACCACCCCAGATGCAGCAAAAACACAACAACAAGGGGCAAGGGAATGAACGATGGAAGAGGAGCAGAGGTAGTGGCCTCAGAAAAGGCCCAGGCTGCCCATGCCAAAGCAATCCGCAAGCAACTTACCAGTGCAGAGAGATTGTCCGCCTCCAATGTCACACAGGAGGCACTCAACACTTTCATGGAGCATCGTCCAAATTGCTCGTCGAAAAAAGCAACGACAAGAGACGCTGAAAATGAAAAAACACAATCAACTACGGAGACTACGGCAACGGAAAGTTCTACCGTTGGTGGCGAGGAAGGCGTGTATGTTCCAACAGCCGAAGATTTCAAGTTTGAGGTAATTATGCGTGTGACAGCAGTACCTACGGAGGTGCATGTCCCACGTGCTGTGCATGCGTTGGCGAGTTATGTGACCGACACGTGCCTTGGTTCTAAGCGTTGTGTTGAGAATTTGAAACCTTTCTTCACTAATATTACCGTTACTGTACCCCCCATTGCCGACAACACGAGTGCTTTGTACGACTCGATTGTGGGACAGGAACTCCTGGTTGTTGATTGGGAGCTGTTTTTCCCCAGTCACCACTTGCGTTGTCCTCGTTGCCGGGGTAATCTCCAGCGTACGCGATCGAACTTTTAAAAAACAAGTCCCTTTTCCCCATTTTCGCCATGTCTGGTCCCCCAAAGTATGCAATACTTATGGGATACAAGTGTGCCGGGTGCTCGGCTGCCTTCTATGCGAATGATGGAGAATTGCTCGCACGACTGCCTCCCTACATGGCTATGTGTTACCCAGTGGAATCCAAGTATGCTAGAGGAACATCGCATCTAGCTAAAGATGCTACGAGGATTATGGAAGCATCAATGGTAACCTATGGCAATGGGGATTACATCAGTCGGATGCTATATGAAGGAATCAACACCTACTATGAAGACAAGACAATGAGATACTATTCTTATTGTGCTGCTACAGGAAAAGAATCAGAAGACTACGTGCAAAAGGATGGTGAGTTTCTGGTTCGCTACCCACCTTTAGGCGAGACAATCCGCCAGCTATATGATGATGGAGCTAGCTCCGAATGGCAACCCTGGATGGTGTCGGACAATGAGAGAAACACAAGAGAGATTCAAGGGGTTAGATGCCAGCACATGTTTGCTCACGACCACACCCACCAGGTAGTGAAAAATTATCCAAGACGCCTCAATGCAGCTGCAATGTGGACCATGGCAACAGAGGCAGGAGAAATTGCTTGTGCAGTGTTAGTGCACGACACATCAGCACTCGAGTTTGCACATGCTGCGGAACAAGTGCTGAGACGTACCGGGTTTTGCCCCAAGGTCATGTACTCTGACACATGGCCTTGTGGCAAGGATTTTTGGTTGTTGTTGGTTGATGACTTGGAGGGCCGTCTTGGCCTTTTCCATTTCATACAGAGGATCACCAAGACGCTCAGACAACGGCACATTGACTTTGGGATAGCCATGAAGGATTTGTTGGATGCAATCTACGAGTACCATCCTGAAGACTTGGAGAAACTTGTTGGTTCTTTGAAAAATGGAACCATGTCAAGCTCCAAGAAACAATACACAGACGAAGAGATCAGTGAAATGATGGGAACAAAGACCTTTCGACAGAGGTACTCAAAGAACTTACGGAAGATTATTCGGGGTGGCGATACCATTGTCCTCAAGTTGGAGGAGTGGAAGTGCAAATACAAGTGCACTTCCACTCCTGGCAAGCCACCAGCACAAGGCCGATTGGATCCACACTCCAATCAACCTCTTTTTACGGCCGAAACACATCAAGCACTGGAAAACTGTAAAGAGAAGGCAAAGTTCCTTGCTGATCCCTTGCCCGTGGAGAAAATGTATCGTGAGATACCTCCATCACCAAGATCAAGCAACCAGCTGGTGGAGTACGTACCTTTGAGAGGAGAGAGTAAGCTCGAGAGCTTTCATGACAATTTGACGCATTTTGCCAACTGTGGCATGCGAGAAACTCTCGCAGATGCTTTGAATTTGGCAGGCACGGCCCAGTATAACAGGGCAATTCGTCACAAGATGAGAATCATGACGAAGTCTCAAGAAGAACGTTCAGTGGTGCCTGCAGGATGGGAAATGGTGGTGAGTTTTGGTAACGCATGCAAAACAAACATGATCAATATACTTGCCTCGATGTCTGGAGCTTCTCGTCCTCCCTTTCCAGAGGTTGAGAAGCTTCCAGAAGATACGGGAGAACGGTTTTTCTCCGAGTACCTGGAAACGAGAAAAGAAATCACGCAACAAGTTCCAAAGCATCCACTCAACGATCGATGCCAGTGCCGAAAATGTGCGAGCAACAAGAAGAGGTTGCCGCATGACACGTCCATTCCATTGTTGGGTTTGGCAGAGGAGGAGTCAGAGGTCGAAGATGAAATCCAACAACAGGACAGCGAGGAGAATCCAGCCAAAATACAACAACCACAGACACAGCCAGAAACACAACAACAGACACGGCAAGAAACACAACAACAGACACAACAACAAGAAACAGCACAAGCACAGGCAATCAGTAGCAATAAGAGAAAGGAAAGAGAGGGAGAAGAAAAAGAGAGCGACGATTTGGATGAGAACAACACCAGCAACAAAAAGCAAAAGGTTACAAACAACAGCGAAGCCTTACCAACAACAACGATGGCAGCAACAAATCAATCAGCAGCGACAGTGCAGGATCAACAACAACAACACAAAGAGCCTCAAAATGCAGCAAACAGCACACCTGCAATGGCAACAACAGCAAATGGGTTGGTGGTACTGCAATTGACAACAACAACAACGACAACAAGACAGAAAAACCAACCTGTCAACCCGTACAAGCAAAATCAGCAACGGCCAACAACACTCCCCGATCAACAGCAATACCCCTTTGCATTCAACAGCAATCCCCATGGCTGGGGTGGTCTTCAATCCGTCCCGAGATGCATGCCCACCTTTCCTCCATTCGGACCACCACCTCGTGTCCAAACCCAGTTCTGTTGCGTCAAGTACATGAAGTACTGCGTAGAACGAGGGAAAGGACGTCCACCCCATGACCGACGCTGCCTCAAACGAGCCTTGAACAAGGCACCATCTTCATTCTCTTGATTGACCTGAATACCTGCATGACAAACAACAAAAAGAAAAATTCGTAGTGAGTAACATCGTAGCAAAAAGAATTATGACAAGATCTTGTGCGAGGTGCAAGCAGTTCCGATTGTGATGCGAAGCACAGACTGGATACGCCTCATCACATGCTACGTAGAACCACGTGAAAGGTCATCGGATGGTCGGGAGGATTGTACCAGTGTAGAATGTCGTTTCAATAACAAAAAGGTGCTGAAACGACATGAAGGGCTTAATAGTTTTGGAGGGGAAGTGCCTTCTCCCCTCTGAGGGAAGCTTGGAGCTTCCTAGAACATTTCATACGTCAGAGGAAACAAACGTGAGACTGCGAGCAATACGCGGATCGATTTCATGAAGGAATCTGACTTACGGAATCTCCTTCTTCTCTCCTTCTCTCTCCCCCTCCTCTCCCCCTCTCCTCTGCCTTCTCCCCCCCTATTTTCTCCCAAGGCTGGGAGGAACTGGACGGCAAGCGGACGTGCCGACGATGGACGGACGTTTCGAGTGACGTCGACCAGCACTGAGCCAAGAAGTGGTGGCTGAAAAGAAAGCAAATCCAAGCAGGGTTGTGAAGTAACTATATATGACATAGTGAATGGACTTAGCTACTTTCAAGTACTATTTAAATTTATAGACGACTTTACTTAGTGATTAGCAAGTCACTGTAACACTTCCAGTGAATTTACTTAATGACTAGTAAGTCTACTACCCGTTGCTATAGAATTTACTTAGAATTAATTCGTCAAGTCAATTCCCCCCGTCTCCCTCATTCGACTTAATAACATTACAGGCACGATGGAATTTGACTTTGACTTTAATACTAAATTCTTCATAATTCCCTGTTAATTCTCTGACTTAAACCGTTTAAGTCAAAGTGACTTAAGTCACATAATGCAAGACACAACTGTGCACTAATGGTTAAGGAATCGCTGTGCTTCTGCACTCTGCACTCTGTACTGTGTCTGCGCCAACTCTTCTGCACTCTGCACCTCTGCACCTCTGCACCTCTGCAAATTTGCAATGTACAGAATGGCTTGTGTAAGCACGAACAAGAACAACATTGTATTCGAATCTCGATGTCGAGTTCGATACATAATTCACTGTCCCTATACTCTAATCAGATTCCTAGAAGAGGAACTTGAAGGGCATCCTTCATCTGTATCTGAACCCGAGGAAATGGTTGACGAAGACAACGTCTTAGTGGATGCTATTTCCAATATACTTCTAAGATGGCTAATGCGTTCGAACAAGACAATTACAATCAAGCAAGTGAATACTTTCATGTCAAGGACACACATCTGCCAAGTCAACAGCATCCCTTCCAACGAGGTCATAAAATAATTTTCCCTCGGTATTCTCGAAGCCACAGCTTCAGACAGTTCGCCATATACCATCAACTATGAAGTCCCAGAAGGAGCCAATCCATACATGGAGATATTTTGTTTGCCTACATTCCACCGACAAGACTGTTCGACCTTCCTTACCACACTCTGTGCCGAATATACCCTGGACCAAAGAGATACTTGCTCAATCTCACCACTCACCCACATAATGTCTTGGATGATTCGATCCGACACGCGATTCGTTGTGCAAACTCCAATCACGGTTGGCCAGGAAGGTCCCCTATTCAGATTTGTTCCCGATACCATTTTCCCTTTCATCGATATGTTCGAAAAGGAAGTTCTGTCCATAATCCAAGAACATGACAATCAAATCACTTCCCCTGGTGGGTCTCCGACCACCAAACCAAATAATTCATCCTCTCCATCCTCTTCCACACGCAAAACCACAACGAATACATCCTTGTTCCACCCATACTCTACCCGGAAACGAACGAGACTAATTTCACAACTGATTCAATCCGCCTCCCGATCCAAAATAAAAATTCAATACAACAAACTAGGTTATGATTCGACGGAGAAGCGCCACATGCCTGGTGAACCACCGAAACTACTACCCCTCCGAAATGTATATCTGGCTCCTATTCCACCATTGGCTCCACAAATAAAGGAAAAACAACTCAATCTTCTTTCCGGTCTTCTTGATTTTCGGCAACACCTTCTCGATAAGAACATCATTTCCCCACGAGACAATTGGGAACGATGGATGGACGATTATCTCCACAACCAATCGAACTCTGACGACATATCCCAACAACCAGACCGAGCTTTCATGTGCCTGATCATCATCATCATGAGTTCGAGTACGTCAGATGCACAACTCAGCAAAATTATCCCACGCCTTTTCTCCATTGGCCTCACATCTGCAACGGCTTGTTATGACATCGCATCCCGTTATGGCATGAATGCATTCTGTTCCATAATTTCTGATGCTGGTCGCTACTACAACAATGCCGAAAGAATAGTCAACTCAGCTGACTATTTCATACAGCGCCACGATGGGATCATTCCGTCCAATATTTGCGCTCGCCAATTTGAACAGCTGATTGGGATTGGCCACAAAACTGTCATGATTGTTCTATCTTTGGCGTTTTCCCAAGATGAAGGAATACCCTGTGATATTCATGTTTTCCGAT
Source organism: Epithemia pelagica (assembly GCA_946965045.2). NCBI lineage: Eukaryota > Bacillariophyta > Bacillariophyceae > Surirellales > Surirellaceae > Epithemia > Epithemia pelagica. Next base: position 1,326,315 of record OX337237.1, read on the forward strand.
GGTGTTTTCATTTGGAATGGACCCATGGCTACAAAATGGAGAGCGACTCTTTAAGATGTTCGCACCTTCTCACCTCATGGATTCCACGAAACATATGGAAACAGATCAATCCCCTCTTTGGTTCCTTGGGCCAGCTCCTTCAATCCAATGAGACCCGACCCACTGTTTTATCAGCACTCGATTCCTATAACGACACACATTCCGGTAATAATTTGAAGACACTGATTCCTATGATGGCAAACATTTATCAAAGATCTTAGTAAAACTTAACGGTTAATCATGCAAACATGCAACTTCATTGCCTCATTGTTAGTGAATCATAAATGGAATAAGTGTATCACGGCAGTGATTTAAGTGTGGTGTTGGAGCGGGTACGTTTGCTCGATGGACTATGGGTTTTCTTGCTACTCGTATCCTTCCTTTTCCCATCTTGTTTCTTGCTCGTGCTTGCAATTTGTTTTTCACTTGCTTCAGGAGTTGAGAAATCAGCGGCAACAGCCAGAGGAGTCGTGATGACGGGAGCATCCTTGGAAGTTCCCTCTATGGGTAAGTTGGCGTCGTCCTTCAACAGACCAACAGCCGTAGGACTGATCGCAATGCCGGTAGATTCTACCTTTACTTCTTCCATTTGTTCCTTCAAGGCTTTCAACAATCCACAATCACCGTCATCTCCATCGTCTCCCTCATCCTGGTCTTTGTCTTGCTCGTCGATAGGAATTTGAACGACCACAATGTCGTCTGCTTCTAGAGGAGGAGCAAGATCATCATCATTGTCTGTATCAGCGTAGAACTTCATCAATGTTGTTGTTTCTTCGGCTGTCGTGCTGTTTCCGGCTACTTCTGGATCGACCGGAACAGGTCTTGTTGTTGTCGTACTCTCCGCCACTGAGACCGAATCTTGCCTGTCATTGTATTGGCTTGTTCCTTCATCCATAACCTTCTTCTTACCGAACTCTTGTAGTTCCATAGCGGCCTTCTGAATGGCCATTGCCATTTGTAACTGTCGACCTTGCATCTGCCGCCCATGTTGGTCCAGGTCCACTGGTGTCGTCTTATTCTTCTCTTGAAACGGCAATTTCCCATCTTGTTCCGTGCTGGATAGCTGGTCTGTGGCCCCAGTGCTAATGTCTTGTGCTGGTGTAGTTTCCGCTGTTATATTGATCGGTTCACTTGATGTTCCGCTTCCTGTTCCACTACTTGTTCTTTGTCGCAACGGTGTTTCGGTAGTGCTTTCAGAAGCCACTGGTTGACTGGCTACTGCAACTGCAACACTTGCAGTGGCTTGGACTTGGCTGCTTGTGCCGTCTCCCTTTGTGCCACTCTCGTCTATCGCAGTCATGTCGATCACTTCCTTTTTCTCTGTTTCTTCTTTCTCTATTTCGGCTTCTCTCTGAAGAATCAATTTGCGCAACGGCCTAGTCAACTTTTCCAAAGTTCGCATCTCGTTGTGTTTCTCATACATATTGCCCATTAATTTGTTCTGGTGATACCAAGTGCTTGCAGAGAACACTCGTTCTTGAAAGGCATTAGTCGGAGGTTTGGTAAGCCAAATGAGAGCTGAAGGGAGCATGAAAGGATATTCCGAACCATGAACCTTCCACCATTTCATGACGTCGAAATATCGTGCTATGCCAAGGTAGTAGTTGTCACGGCAGTGTTCATTGAACTCGTCCCATTCCAAACGCCCCCATTTCTGAGATTCCTCCTTGAATTCATCTGTCAAATACTTCTTGATCACCACCTCCCATCTATGATCAATCATAAGGTCACACAGTTTCTTGAAATCGGTCCAACATTGTTTGCATGCCTCGCGGAGGTCCGCAACAAGTTTTGCCTCTGCGCCAGCGTTACTGGCCTTGCCAGACAGTCCAAGCAAGTCCTGTTGTTTTTTCTCTCGTGCTTCTCTGATCTTGGCAAAGGCACTTGCCACCTTCGATTTTTTCTTAGGTTTTGCACTCGAGTTCGTAGTAGGTGTGGAGTCTGTTGTTCCCCCACTGTTGCCAGTCTGTTTTGCAAACACTGTACCAAGGCGCGAAACTCGTTTGTTCGAAAACTTGGCAACCATATCCTCCACAAACATCGTCTTAACACGGGAGATATCGTCGTCGTCATAGGCATCCAAATCTTTGAAGAGTCCTTCAAAAATATTGGCCAGGAGTGGGTTGCAGCACATGGCTTTCTCTGCATCTTCGTCTTTTTCTTCGAGAACGTACGTCTTGTACTCTTTGATAATCCGACGGATGAGTTTCCGACTAGTCGAATGCAAGTCCTCAAAGGCAATTGGGTTGCGTTGTTCGTCCAGGTCATCCATGTTCTTTGTGGCATCCCACTTCTTGATTGGGTTGTCCAAATTTTCTTTCATGGGCAAGCATTCGATGTCCTCAATTTCCATCAACTTGGCAACATGACGGGCACTGTACAACTCCAATAAGGACGCAGATGAAGAACCGGGAGCATCGACTTGGAGCGATAGAGACACTGCCTTTAGAGGGGATAGAATGGCTTCAAATTGGGAAAGAACTTCCCATACATCCGGATTGGGATAGCGGCGTTTGAAGCCTAGGTCTCCATTTATAGTACTTGCAGCGTATTCATCCATAATCCATTTGTTGCGAAGGAGGCCAATGATGAGTAGGATGCATCCAGATACCCTTGTTTCATTGGGGAGTGGAATCATGATGATCACAGCTCCCATTTTGTTTGCGAAATCTTTGAAATTCTCCCATCGTTGTGGTGCTCGACTGCTCATGAGCCATGCAGCAAACTTCTTTGCAATACCATAGGCTTCAACAAATTCTGGATTGGCGTCGATGATAATCTTGTTTCTGCTTCGTTGTACCAAGCCGGTGGCATGTTTCAGAATCAGTTCGGCCTTGTGCATGTCACACTTGCCTTTACTGCCACTGCCACTCCCATGACGTGGAATGCCGAGAATGTACTTGCCTGCAAGCACGGCTGATGCCGTGTTGTCGTTTACAGAGGCGCATAAGTCACTCTGAGAAAATCCGACTTGATTTAGTAGAGCGTGTGTCAACTTGGCGACATCGGCAGCCGAGTGACCTTGTATTTCAGCCAGGCCAATGGGAATTCTATAAACTTCACAGTTTCTGGGATCTGTGAACATTATAGTGACACCCAGAATGTCGCCCCTGGGGCCGTTCCATATGTCGTGGCATAAGGTCCCAAAAGGTACGTTCTGCTTGCATAGCTTGTGATAAGCATTGCGAACGTTATTGCCAAGTTCTGACACGACGAAGAGGAACTCTTCATAAGAATTCAAGCGCATTTTGGTGATCTCCCTTCGACTCATATTTTCAGCCTTGGAATCTTTGAGCTGGAGGCCATGGGAGGTTGCGAACTGAAGTAGTGACCGAAATTCTGGCTTCTCTACTGTCGATGCTGGTAGGCAGCAATCATTCACGAACTCATATATGAGTCGTCGGAATTCCTTGCGAATACCTGATCGTGTTACAATTTGATTCGTTGCATATTGGCCAAGAGTAGCCTGTGTGTCCGGTTTCTCGTCGTCAAACGTCAAATCTTGGTGACTCCCAGTTCGGTGCTGGGAGATATTGGAAGTTTTGCCAGAGCAACCGATGATGGATTTGGCCAAGGTTGTATCCGGATCGTGGAAGCAAACAGGGCATATGATGCAGAACCGACAGACATCTTGGTACTTGGCTAGCTTCTTCGATACAACCGGTTTCTTCCTGCCTTGTTGAGAAGGTTTTTTCTTCGGCCATAATTTCTTGATTACAACATGTTTGTAGGATTGGAATAAGCTGGTGACTCCCTTGTACATTGAGAAGTCTCGTTTCTCGTCAATGGATTCTTCGTGAAACTTGTCGAACTTTTCCCAATCGATGTGGATCCCCCATTTCCATAGAGGAGTAGGATTCTGAGTGAAAAATTCGGGAAGTGGGGAGGAAAGAATGGGAATGAGCTCCTTCTCCTGTTTGTATAGAGATTGGCGAGCCTTGATCTTGTTCGCCGTTGCAGTATCCAATGGTGGATCATCAGTCGAGCTTTTCTTGCTCGATGTTCGGCTCAACGACTTCCTCTTTGGAGCCATGGTTGGGCGCAAGAGGTGCAGGGTGCAAAGTGACAAAAGGGGGACGGTGGTGAAAGGATGCTGGCTGCTTGTCGTTCTAACTGTGAGGAGTGAGAAGTGAGGACACGACAAAACAAGGCCAAGAGTCAAGGGTCATTCTGATAGGTGTTGGGGAAGAAGGTATGTGTAGGTCATCAGTTGATTGTTGTTTGTTTTGTCAGTTTCGAGGTGCTTTGTATGAAGAATACACGGTACACGGTGATTATCGGTGTGTCTGTACTTTAGGAGAATGGAATAACTGACTTAGGGAATTTTGGTAGAATGGAATAACTGACTTAGGGAGTTTGGGTAAATGACTTACTATAATGACTTCAAGTAGGGAACTTTGGGCCTAATGGAAGAAGACTTGGGAATGACAAGTCGTCCGGTCATAGTGAATGAGATTGACTTGGGGAATGAAAGTCATGTAAATAACGAAGGAGACTTGACTTGAACAGAGTAAGTACTGGTGGTATAGAGTATAGAATAGAATAAGGAATTGTCATTCCGTATTCTACGGCATGAGGAATGGAATGGGACATGGGACTTGCAAAAAAGTGGCAAAATCAAGTCAAATTTGGTGTTGACTTTGGAATTAGTGACTTATGACTTCACAACCCTGAATCCAAGGAATGATAGTTTATCGTGGGCGATGCAGTGATGCAAATAATCTGGTTTGAAGTTGTTACTCGTACTCTCGCAGGCCTCGATAAGTCTTCACTGCCCTGATGTCACTCAGAACAGGCTAAAGCAGACGGGCATACAATACATAAATTCTCCATCCCACACCGAACACTAATGGTAAAGTAAATGGATGCCGACTAGGCTCTTGTAGGATTTTAAGGCCAATCTTGTCCCATCAAGAAAGGCGACTGATATTAAGCGAATTTTGGGCGAGTAGCTAACCCATGAGGGACGCGTAGCTTAGAGCTCACTAATTTCAGTTTTTCACTTAGACGCATGATCGTAATTTGGTTTATCAGACCCAATGCAATAACTAATGAGATGCTATACCCACCATGGCCTGGGAAGGTCGCGAAATATCTAGATCATTCGCTTGGAAGAATGACTGCCCAAGGTTGGACACCTGTACTCCCGTTCATCTCACTAATATCTCGCCTGCAACGGGGCTCGAGATGGATGAATGTGGTGTGTGGTCCGCGTATGCGCACACACCGGGCAATGGCGGACGCGCCGAACATCCTGCCGTTGGGGATGAAGCTATACGGACATGTTCATTACTTAAATGACGTGCGCCGTCCTAGCACACCATGCAAGCTCTCCAACTCCGATTCTACCGCACGCTCGCAAGTAGAACTGAGACCATGACGTGTAAATTCCCCAAAGAAGAAGAAAACCTCACTTCGCTGGAAAGTCTGAACGAGTCCGAAAAAGACAAAGAATCCTCGCAACCATGGCAGCCGCCAATCCCATGCAACTGCTCAACGTCTACATGGACGTTGTATTGGGGATTACTGATCCAGCAGTTCGTACTGCAATCAACGGGCAAGGTCTAACCTCCGTCTATGATTTTGAGGCTCTTAGCGAAGCAGATGTCGCTGAAATTTGTACCAATGCCCGTAAACCAGGTGGCCTCATCCCGAACCCAGATCCAGCTGGTGTGCCAGCAATGATTGCTAATCCAGGAGTGCTCATTGGACACCTGGTCGAGAAGAAACTGAAGATGCTTCGTTATTATATCGTGCATATCGGGAAAATAAACCGCACCTTCGCTGCGGTTCCGCCAACGATGAACGACCTGACTCTACTCTATCGATTCAAGGAAGCTGAAGACGAATACGATAATGATGTCGAACTACCTGGGAAACTCACCAGTGTAGACAATATTCGAGTTGTCCTAGAGGATTTGGACAATTACTTCGAACGCAAACGTGGAGTGAGTGGCATTCCACTTGCCGCATATGTACGAGCAAATCCTGTTGTCGAACCAGAAGCAACTGATCCGAATGGCTTTGGAACACCAACTATTCTCTCCGAGATGATTCGTCGAGCTTCACATGAAGGCCCAACAGCTACAACGGACATGGTTGCTGTATGGGAGACGATCCGCCATGTTACACATGATGGCCCTGGCTGGGGTTGGGTGATGTCTTTTGCACGCACCCGCAATGGACGAGCCGCTTATTTAGCTCTCAAATCCCACTATCTCGGTGATGCCTTTCAGTCACGTCTTCGGGCTAAGGCTGATCAAATCCTTGAGAGCACCTATTATGATGGGTCCAAGCGTAACTACACCTACGAGCGTTACATCGAAACTCTCCAACGAGCATTTACGGATCTCGAATCAACAGGAGAGACCGTAAGCGAAGAGCGAAAGGTGAGAATCCTGATGACAGGAACTTCTGACTCTCGCCTTGAGAGTGCCAAGAATCAAATCCTGGCAACACCATTTCTGCGCTCTACCTTTGAGAATGCGTCAAATTTCCTTGCGGAAGTCCTTGATAGCAAGGTTTCCTATAGCGCAGCAAGTCGGAAACAAGCAAGAATCTCTGGTGTATCTACTTCCACGCCCAACAAAGGTGGTGGAAAGAATAATAAGAAAAATGAAAACAAGAAAGAGAAAGAAATAACAGACCGCTATTATAAACCCAACGAATGGGCTAAGCTCAGTGGCGAGGAACGTCAACGAGTACGCGACGCCAGAGAAAAGCGTGATAAACGAAGAGGAGTTGGGGCTATTTCCAGCAAGCCCAACAAGAAGCCTCGTCAAAATGACGGAGACGAAACACCCGACATTACGGATGAATCGTCTGAGAGCCACGATAACGACACAAAGGGTGTCGGCGCTATCATGAGCCAACGTAAAAGGAGAAGCGTTTGACACAGTGTGATGTCTGCGACAACTTCTCGTGAGATCTCAGTTCCCCTAATCAGGTGTGAGCTCGACAGTCATGCGGATACATGCTGTCTGGGATCTGAATGCTATGTTCTGTATCAAACAGATACGGCTGATGTCAGTGGTTTTGTTGAGAGTCTTGGCAAGATTAAAGAGGCCGGTGTAATTACTGGTGTATTAGCATATGACGACCAGGAAACAGGCCAAACGTTCCTTCTTTATTTTCATCAAGCTCTACATCTACCACAATTAAAAGACAAATGCCTCCTTAATCCGAATCAAATGAGGGAGGCCGGTATTGAAGTCAACGATGTGCCGTTGAAATACTTGAAAGCAGGGGACCGAACCCAACGATCCCACAGTATCATTGCAAGGGACAACGAACTGGGCGAATTGCGCATTCCACTCGATCTTGTTGGCGTTCTAAGCCAATTCTGTACGCGCAAGCCCACGAAAGAAGAGATTGAAACAATAGATCCTTCTTGCCGAATCGACATGACAAATGAAAGACCCGAGTGGCAGCCGAATGACTCAACACCTGACGTTGATGAAAGGGCACTCCGGGATTCAGTACAAGTGAACGCCTCAGAAGAAAAGCGTGAGCGGACGATCAACCTTGCAATGACAAAGACACTACGAGTGAATAATCGCGCCATTCATGTCCACGTATCAGATATTGGACATAGGCGAAAGGGGACAATACGTCCAGATGAATTGGCACAACGATGGAGTATTGGACTTCCTAGCGCTGAGCGGACATTCCAGCAGACGACACAGTTGGGTGTCCGAGAGTTTACTGATCAAGGGGGGAGTCGCCGTTTGAAACATACGGCATACCAACTGCGGCATCGCCGACTGAGGGCAGATGTGTATACCGATACACTGTTTTCTGAGACGAAATCACTGGATCAACATACATGCGGGCAGATTTTTGCCACCGACTTTGGCTGGGTCCATTTCGTCCCTATGCGAAAGAAAAGCGACGCTCCGACAACGTTACCATCTGTCTTCGACAGTTACGGCATTTTCAATCATATCATCCCTGACAACGCGCCAGAATTAACCTCGCAAGAATTTCGGAAGGTAGCTCACAAATACGGATGCCGCATTAAACCTGTGGAAGCCTGGACTCCAAACCAAAACCTGGCTGAGGCCAATATCAGAGAATTGAAGCGCCTCTACCGACGAGAAATGAGGCGTAGTAACGCACCAGCTGTATTGTGGGACCATTGTCTCATGCTAATGGCGGAACGACGCTCCCACACGAGTTTTGGAAGCAATGTGAATGGGCCGCCCATTCAACAACTCACTGGCGATACGCCAGATATTTCCCACCTCGTTGAACATCGATGGTTCGATTTTGTTTGGTATAGTAACCCTGGCTTTGAGGGTCGCAAATTGGGCCGCTGGCTGGGACCAAGTCATACCGTCGGTCAGGCAATGTGCGCCAAAGTCTTAACTGACAAAGGAAAGATAGTTCATCGAACCTCCGTATGGCCAATCCACCGAGAATCACAAATGGACGACGCTCACAAAGCTCAGCAGGCTTTATATATGGAAAACCTGAAAGCTGCCCTTGGGAATAGAATGGCCGGTATCCCCATTGCTGATGAAGATGATAATGAGGCTGACACGCCTACTTTTGAGGCCTACGAAGATGACGAACAACCAGATGTTCGGATGCCAGAAGCCGATGCCTATGCACCCGATGCATACGATAAACTCATTTCTGCTAAAGTTATGCTGCCTCTTGGCGACGATCAACGAAAGGGGACGGTTAGAAGAAGGAAACGAGACGCAGAGGGTCGGGTCGTCGGACATGCCTCAACGAATCCCTATCTGGATACGACCCTCTATGAAGTTGAATTCGACGATGGGCATGTACAGTCATATGCGGCAAATCTTATTGCCGAAAATATTTACGAGCAACTCGATGATGAGGGCAATTTGTATCGTATGGTGGAGGAAATCACCGATCACAAAGCTGACAAGACAGCTGTGCCCATATCGGATGGCGAATTCGAATTGAATGGACGAAAACACAAGAAGAAAACGACGAGAGGCTGGTTCTTATGTATTAAATGGAAGGACGGTTCCTCAAGTTGGGAGGCCCTAAAGGACCTCAAAGAATCCTATCCTATCGAAGTCGCTGAGTATGCTGTTGCGAACAAACTAGAGAAAGAACCCGCGTTTGCATGGTGGGTCCCATTCACCCTACGAAGAAGAACGAGGCTGATCAAAGCAGCAAAGACTACAAGGTACATGCGGCAATCTCAAAAATACGGCATTGAGGTGCCCAAAACAGTGGAACGAGCTCTCCAGATTGATCGTGAAACTGGTACGGATTATTGGCGTAAAGCCCTGAAACTGGAGATGTCCAAGATTTTCCCAGCCGTCAAAATCCTGGACGACGGTGTCAAAGAACCAGTGGGCTATCAGGTAATCCCTTGTCACATCGTTTTTGATGTCAAGATGGATTTCACCCGAAAAGCCAGATATGTGGCTGGAGGCCATAGAACGGAAGAGCCCGAAGCACCAACATACGCAAGTGTCGTCAGTCGTGAGAGTGTCCGAATTGGATTCATGCTGGCCGCTCTTAATGGATTAGAGATTCAAGCAGCTGATATTGCCGGAGCTTATCTGAACGCTCCATGCCTTGAAAAGGTCTGCACAAGATGCGGTTTAGAATTTGGCACCGAGTACCAAGGCCGGATTGCGATCATCACAAAAGCCCTGTATGGGTTAAAGACCAGTGCTTATGCCTGGCGCGATCTCCTGTCCACTACCCTGCAAGAGGACTTGGGCTATTTCCCATGTCGAGCAGATCCAGACTGTTATTTACGTCAAGCTACAAAGGGAAATGGTGAACGCTACTACGAAATGCTGTTCGTCTATACAGACGACATATTGGTCATCTCGCACAAGCCGATGGAATCTTTGACAATGCTTGACCACCACTACCTACTTAAACCAGATTCGATTGGTATTCCAAAATATTATCTGGGATCACAAGTACAAACGTTCGATATCAATAATGACGTGTCTCAACGATGCTGGGCGTTGAGTTCAGAGAAATATGCAAAGGCAGCCATACGGAACGTAGTCTCATGGCTTGAAAATCAAGACCGCAAACTCAAAACCAGAGCACCAAGTGTGTTGCCCAGTGGGTATCGTCCTGAATTGGACACAACACCATATTGTGATCCACAGCTAATGAACTTTTATCAACAGCAAATGGGTGTGCTTCGCTGGCTCGTCGAATTGGGAAGAATTGACATCGCTGCAGAAGTATCAATGTTGGCTGGATTTTTGGCAGGGCCCAGAGAGGGGCATGTGGAGGCAATGCTTCATCTGTTTGCTTATCTCAACCTACACGATCGTTCACGGCTCATCATGGATCCATCATATATTGAGCTTGGTGATGAACCAACGAGTGACTGGACAGGTTTCTATCCTGGAGCCATTGAAGAAATTCCTCCAGATGCACCCGAACCATTAGGCAAAGCGGTCCAAATGACAGTCTTCGTCGATTCAGACCATGCTGGAGATCTCTTGACGCGACGTTCCAGAACAGGTGTGCTCATTTACTTGAATCGAGCCCCCATCTCGTGGTATAGCAAGAAACAAACGAGCGTTGAGACTTCTACGTTTGGGTCTGAATTTATGGCCCTCAAGGTGGGGGTGGAGATGCTGAAAGGCTTACGATACAAGATGAGGATGATGGGAATTCCATTGGACGGACATGCACATGTGCGTGTAGACAACATGTCTGTGGTCTACAACAGTTCCTTACCGGAATCGACACTACGCAAGAAATCGAATTCAGTTGCGTATCATTTTGTACGCGAAAACGTGGCAAACGGTACATGCAAGATTGCCTTTGAACCGTCTAAGACAAATTTAGCGGACCTGCTTACGAAGATTCAAACTGGTCCGGAGCGGACAAGACTGGCACAGATGATTTTATTCTGAGGAAAGCCATTGGACAATGAGTACGTTTCCCGCCCGACTGAGGGGACTGGGTACGTCCTGCACGCCATAAAAAGTGGGGCGCTCTAAAGCAGGTGTGGAGGAAATGAAGAAGATGAATGTTGATGAATTCCATGTGTTATAGAGTATGAAGATGGCAAAATGTGACTATATCAAGAGGGTCCGTCATAGCAATTTTGAGGGGACCAAGAAAGGCGACTGATATTAAGCGAATTTTGGGCGAGTAGCTAACCCATGAGGGACGCGTAGCTTAGAGCTCACTAATTTCAGTTTTTCACTTAGACGCATGATCGTAATTTGCCATTGCTCGTTGTCCGTGTCCTATTGTTCGTTGTCCGATTCAATTGTCAGTTGTATTCCAGTTGCTAGCGTTCTCTATGCTTTCCTCATTTACAATACTGCAAACTTTAAGAGAGTGAGAGCGCTAGAGAGTCTATTGAGATCTCCAACGGACCAATGGCAGACAGTGTTTGTGGAGGAAGTACTTATCATGCAATTGTGAGTGATGTGACACATAAGTCAGTTTAATAATCATAAAAGGGCAGTACATTATGTGACACATGATGAATACATACAGGGCTATTGTGGATCATGTCCGAGTGTATCACTTAATAAGAGATGAAATCTACATAGGAGGACAACGGATGTCCAAGACCAAAACTTAGTTGGACACCTACTATTGCCCAGGTATCTATTTCACACTATTATGGACATAATACCGGGTAACCCAGCACTTCCAGAATCTGGGAACAGCTTGGAAGTGTCAACGGCCCCAGAAGATCAGAAGGCTTTATCAGAAATCTCATCAGAATACGAGTATCTTCAATGATTGATGATTGGGTTGTGGAGAGTATGGAAGGTGGAATGCGAACACGAACCTGCTGAACACAAACACTCAACGAACAAAGAATATTGCACAGAGCACTGGATTGATTATGTCACGGTCACGTGTCACGTGTCATAGTCACTGGTCACTGGTCACTGGTCACTGGTCACTAACTGGGAATTGACACGCCGGTTCATTGGTCATTACGAATAATATGATCAATGATCAATGATCCTACCTCCGACGGAATACGAGTATCGACCCCGTTGGCTATCCATCTTGCCATGATGCCACCAAATGATGAGAAAGGATTTGATTCGAGGGTCTAACTTGATCTCAGCTTTAGATCATGAATCAATGTTTTGAATTATAAAGGTATGTGTTTTATCATCTTATAGCTAGAGTGGTGTAAAGTAGTGTATATCATAAGTTCTTTCGTCTGTACCATCCTATTGGCCTCTCCTTCTGCCATCATGTGGCCGCCCCAGGAAGACGAGGCACTTCAGGTTTGCAGCTCGAAAGACTCTGGTCATTGCTGTCTCAACATTCATGGCTCCCCCTGAGGAAACCAGAAACCTGATCATGTTTATTGCTCCTGTGAGAAACCTCGCCTTTCCCTGTTCATCCTCATGGAATGCCTTGTCTTGTTCAAATTGGCCCTGGCATGACGGTGTGGAACCATTCTCAGCGATGAACCCGGGAGATTATGAGGACCGAACGAGTTCGATTCACCACCGTTTGGTCTACTCCCACCAAGCACTTGACCTTCTTCTTCGTCAGCACTCATAGCACTGATTGCAAGGGCAGAATCAAGGATATTCAATAAAGAGTCTCCGGGATGACTGTTCTCCGAGAACATTGAACTGCCGATATGAGACGATTCACAACAGGGATCTTCTCGTTGGTACTGGCGATCAATACCAGCATCATTTTCTTGTCCCATGAGACGCAAAAGAAGACTTAGCAGGCTCATGTGATCTTGCTCTGGAAAAGGCCTTAGGTTGTTAGTCATTGTTTTCGAATCCGCCATTGAGTTTCAATTCTTCTAGAGAGCTGTATCGCAAACAAGCAAAGACTTTTTCTCTTTGTCAAGGTGGTCAAAAATGCTTCGATCTTCACTGATTTAGTTTTATGAGATAGATATAGGTTTCAAATTTCATCGTCGAAGTTTCTCCGCCTAAACTTCGGCACCTAAGTTTCTCCGAAGTTTCATGACGCTGCTTTGGCCTTACCGAAGTTTCGGGTGGCCCTTTAAATATTTAGCCTATGTATTGAATCCTGTCTGTGAACGTTGGTGTCAACGTCCATATCTTCCGAGTGATCTTTCGTGTAGATGTCCATTCTGCCGACCAAACATGATCTGCCATCTTGAATCGACAGGAACCATGTACCATGTACCCGCCTCCATCGTCATCCAACAACCAAACAAAAGTCGTGATTGCTGCTGTGGTGAAGCATTAATAACAATGGACAACCTTACAGCGGTTGAGCAAGACGTTGGTACCTCCCCGGCATTTGCCAACATATCTCCATTGACAGAGGACCAGCAGCAGATGTTGGAGGCCCAGACGAACCAGAACGATGTCGACGAGGTGGTTGCGGAGGATGTCGAAGAAGTGGCAGAAGGGCAAGTGCTGGTGAGAACAAAGCGAAAGGCCAATCCTCCAAAGAAGAAGGCTAACGAATTCATCCGAGAGCAGTTCAACATTGGACCAGATCCCAACCAACAGGGATATCTGGCCATTGTTTGCGTCCACTGCAAAGAGTTCCGATCCTGGAAAACATTCAACGCGAGTGAAGCCTCCAACCACATTATCCACAAGTGTCAGAAAGTTCCTGCAACTATCAAGAACATTTGTGAAGACTCGACACGGGCTTCAAAGCGGGCCAAGAAACAACTCGGGCTGATTGTTGGTGGTCCATTGAGTCAAGAGTCGTCGGCTTCTGTCAGCAACAGCAGCAGCAGTGGTGACAATCTTGTCAGCAGTGGTAGTAGTTCCCGTAAGGCTCCATCCACCATCACCACCAAGAAGCAGTCTTCGTCCCAATCCTCGATGCTACAGTTTGGGCACATTGTCAACGAGGTGACTGCCAACACGGCAATCACCAAGTCCGTCGAAACGATGCTTGCACGGTTTGAACCACTCAACAGGGTCAGTGACCCCTTCTTCCAGGACGAGATGGTGTCGCGTTGGGGAAAGGCTATTCTACGATACCTTCCCAACCATCAAGATACTGTATACAAGCGATTTGTTGTCCCCATTGATAGAAACTGTCGTACGGAGCTGAAGCAAATGTTGGACAAGATTCAGGGTGGACTTACCATTGCTGCTGATGGTGTGACAGCAAATGGTACAAGTACCATCCTGTACACAGTCTCCAAGGGCCCAGTCACTATGTTCTGTAGAGCCACAAGACTTCGTAACGAAGCACATGTTACTGGTGCAGAGGTGGAGGACATGGTGGATTTTATGGAGGAAGCACGTCGCAACTTTGATACATCAGTGGTTTGTATTGCTTGTGACAATGCTGCGAACAATATTGTGAAAGGAGCATGTGAGAACTACAGAGAACGCAACAAATCAGAACCAAGTATTCTCCACAACCGAGACTGTGCACACTGCATTGATCTTGTGGCCAAAGATCTGGCACAAGTTCCATGCATTGAGTCAGTCCTTACCGATGCTCAGCTACTCATGGAGTTCTCGACAACAGACAACATTGATGGCATCCGGCACGAGCTTGTGCGAACTGGAGAGCTCCGCCGGTCATGTGGTCATGTGACAAATTACTCCGACACCAGATTCAACAAAGTCGGCATGACACTCATGTCCATAAAGGAGTTCTACGAGTGGTGCTGTAACAATCCACCTATGTTCATGCAGTACTATAATACGCGGAACAAGAAGCGTCAGGAGAAGCTTGATGCTGCTCTCCGATTGGTCAATCGCGATTTCTGGGCCAAGCTTCATGTCCTGATTCAACTTTTCCAAGTCATTGAACATGGAACAAAGCTGGTATCAAGTGAAAAATTCCCACTGTCAGCATACTACCCACTGGTTGTGGCAATGAGGAAAGAGATTCACCAAGTCATGAAGAACAGTAGTGGAGCACAATCTTTTGATTCTCTGTTTGCAGTGCCTGGGGCATCGGAATCTGTTTTTGACAGTATTGACGTCCGCTTCAACTTCACTGGTGTCCAACCCAATGGAAGGAAAGTTGGGCTACTTGACAAGTACCATGTGTGGGCCTACATTGTTGACCCATTCTGCCCAATGATCCCATTCCGTCCGTTGCTTCCCTCCCTTGCTCGTTCTGTCCGAGAAGCAATCGACTTCTTTGTCCACAAGGATGACTCAGCAACTCCAACAAACTCAGCAACTCCACCTCCAGCTCCAGGTCCATCTCACTACAACCCTAACTATGACTATGGAGATGAAGATATTGCTGAAGTTCAACAAGCAATCCGTGAAATTGAGCAAGAATTGGAACCACCACAGAGCAACAAGACCGTTGTCGACAGGGAGCTTCGGTCGTACCTAGGTCATTCAGGAGACTGGATTGACCTGTTCCAAAAAGAAAAGGTGCGGCCATCTATGGACCAGAATGCAGAAGAGCGTAAGCTTACCATTTCCATGGTTACCAAATGGCTCGAAGACACGGGATGGTATCAAGGACGGATGGAGTTCTTCAGCATAGCACCATCTACAAAGGTGTTTCCATTGCTGATTGAACCACTCCTATCTGTCAGGGCAACAGGGTCAATTTGCGTAGAGAGAGTTGCTAAACCTCTCAAAAATAATATTTGGAATAAACTTCGTGCATCGCTGGGCCAGGACAAGGCTGAGGTTTGCCTCAGGGTTGGGCTCAACCTACGGTATCTGCTGAACGTGCGGTCAACCATCCGCCAAGCAACCCATGAGCAATACCTTGATTGTGATCTCTTTGGATCTGTGTAAGTCAATCAATGGTTTGCCTTTGATAACGACAAGGACCTGTTGTGTTGTTGGTCTTTATTACGTCTTACAAAAAAATGAGGGCGAAGGAGCCATTTTTCATAGCTACCTAAACTACCTTAACTTCAAAACCTAAGTTTCACCTAAATTTCTTTAGAAACTACAGAAAAAACCTGAGTACCTAAGTTTGATAGCTATAGAGATAGATCGAAAATCGAAACGAACGCATATAATCCAAGGAGGATCGAGGATCGCATACTAGCCTTATTAAAAAGGGAAACACAGAACACTGAATGAGAAGAGAATGCAGTCTTGATGTTCTCTATCCGTGGCTGAACAAGGCTCAAAGCTCAAAGCTCCCGATAGATTTATTTATTGCATAATAGATTATCTATTGCGCTTATCGAGTCCCGAGTCCCGAACGACTGGAAACTGGAGACTCAAGACTCAACACTCATGACTCATGACGTCCATAATGAGAAATGAGACTCAAGACTCAAGACTCACTCATTCTCGTAATAATAGTAGTATAAGACTATTGTGTACTGTGTAGATAGTACATAGTAGACTGTACGAGCAGCTTATTCGCGCTCATAACTCCCAATACGATTCCTGCTTCCTCCAATAAAAAATACGAGAGTGACAGACTCCTCTACCAACTTTTGCGATACGAGCGACTGGCAAGGGAGGGGCTCGCCCAAATTCCACTTCGATATTTTTTGTTTCCCTCACAATTCCTTTGTTCACTGCCTCAATGCTTCTACATTCCAAGTCTTTTGTCTTTTAGCCTTGAACTCTCTCATTATACCTGATCAGCGCCAACTTGTTCACAATAGACTCCCCAAAATGAGGTGACAATTCATCAGCTCCAGCCAACTGTCAAACAAAGTACTTGTAGTATGTTTACTTTTACGGCTAGGAACGAGAAGGGCTAAGGATGACAAGAAGGGCAAAAGTGATGAGATGGATGTGAACAGCGTAAATACGTCCACCAAGGTAGACCTTTTGCAGTCCACAACAAGAAGAGATTTACCCAATGAGAAGTTCTACTTAGGAAGAATTATTTCTAGGCTTATCAACCAGGACAAAGGCAACAGATCACATTCCAACCTTCATCCTTCAATACTCTGGTGGTTCTGTTTGTCTCCTTGCATTCACCAGTTGATCTTTGTTTTGTGGTTCCACTTCAGGTGTGCATCCACCAGTCTTATTTCATACTACCACAAACTGTTGGTTCCGCACCAAGTGTACATCCACCGTCCATACTTCTCCTGGTGGTTCACAGCAGGTATACATCCACCAATCAAACTCCATCATAATGTTTGCGGGTTACCCAATCAAATGGGCTAAATCCACGCCTCTTTGTATCTTTTATGGAAAACCGCAAGGAAAAACCCTTTCACCATCTCTGTGGTTCTGCAAAACACATTGTTGCACACTCCACAGCTCCATGGCAACAATCAATCAACCCCATTTTGGAGCAACATTCACAGCGATTAGGGGCAAAAAGTCCTCTTTTGACCTTCTATTTGTAGACAAACTGTGCTCATGTAAACCTAGAGGTAGGAGTAAGAGGATGGGTTCTCGACTAGCGAGAAAGCTAGGTAGGCTTGCTAGAGGAGTACTTGCTACGGGCGGAATGGATACGGTTGTTGGTTAGACGCCCTAGCTAGCGTCCGACCGTCCGGACCCGCCCAAACAGCTTGTGAGTCACACTATAATGCGCGCCGGCAGGGACGAGGCATAGATCAAAAAGACCCATGACCGATCCGTTCTGGATTTTCCTAGTACTAAATTTTGTAGGGGAATATTATTATTTAGAGTTTCCAGTAAGAGAGAGAGACGCTCCTTGGTTGGCAGTTGGCATGGCCACAAAAAGCCAAAACGCGGACTTGTGCTGTCCAAAACCAGCATCAGATTCGTACGATGATGGTGTTCCCTTTGCTCCAACAACCCAGAAAACCAAAGAGACGGACAATGGTGACACGACGACGACTATCCGTCTCATGTGTGATCCTCGTGATGCTGCTGGGCAATCCTTTCGATTCTGGCATTGTAAAGGCGGAGGCGATGCCATCGATCGAAACAACAAGGACAACCAACAGAAAACGAAGAAACACTTCTCACTCTAGCCCATCACCGCAGTCAATGCTCTTACGACAAGGACGACAAGGATCACGAAACCAGTACCTTGGCCTTAAAATGAAGGAAGAGGAAGAAAAGGAGAACAAAATGTTTCTCGCAACCACCACCTCAGCAAATCAAACCCAACAACAACGCAAGCTATTACAGACTTCTAGTGGACCAGAAGATTCCCACTGCTGGTCCTTCATTAGTTGGGATACTGCGAGCAACGCGAATGAGGACTCTTCCTCTTCCTCCATTGGACGGGCGACCACGTCGGCCATGAAATTTGACATTGGATCCAAAGTGCAACCCGTGCATTGGCAAACCTTGGAATTGTCCGTGGAGGCTGACAGCACAATGACAATGACAAAGGACGATTGGCGCATCCAAGTCTACTTGTCGAATGCTACATATATTCAAGAAAAGAGGAACCAGCAAAATGTGAAGGATGATGATGATGATTCTTCCTGGTTTACCAAAATTGTTGATACAACAGCTTTGGTACATCCCAACGGCAACCGAATCTTGATTCCGATGCATGCATTTGGCGCCGCCAGCAATGGTGAAGCAACAACGGCAGGAGGCATCTCGTTGAACCGCTTGGACCGACGAATGGTGTACATTCGAGCGGCCGGCCCCTGGCTTTCCTATACCACAAAGGCCCTTCAACAATTTCAGGATCAAGCTGCCTCCAACCTTTATTGGACGCTGTTTGTTGGCAATCCCATACTCTCCGCGTTGGAACCAGACACCAACAATGACTGGGAAGAGAATAACAACAATTGGATCAGTGCCATTTTGAACCCTGACAGTGCAATGTCGTCGACTGGTTCCGTGTGGGATACCAGTCAATCTCTCACCTTTTCGGGAATAGTTCACTACCAATACCAACGCAGTGCGTGTTCCTCTGAGAACAACAAACAAGACGGAGACGGAGATTTGTCACCGTTCACTCGACTGACGTCATTACCTGTGGAATATCTCTTTGTGGTCAATCAAACCTTGGCAGCGACCGACTATCAACGCCTGGGACAAGCCGTCGATGGCTGGATCGATGAACGGTTGGCCAGAGAAAACGAACAAAAGGAAAAAGATTCCACACTCCTTCAGCAATACGTCCAATTGCATCAATTGAAACGCTCCTCACGGTCCAAAGCCTTGAAACGAAATCTGGCTGGACAGCAGTGTCAGGTACCCGGTTGGACCGCCTGTCATGTCATGGTCGTCCGGATGCAAGTCGAATACCATGACAATGAAGCGACGGACATCGAGGACGGTACGGATACAAACCATTCCATTTCACAAGAACGGGTTGCGGCAGCTTTGTATGAGCGTGATATTGTCACAGACATGTCCAATCAAGCCATTGTTCCCAGTTTGTCCACCGTGGGTGTCCTGTACATGGGCCTCACCACAGTTCAAGTTCGCATTCATTTCACCTTGCACGGTGTACCGGCTGGCACCAACAAATTGGATGACACGCAAGTCCACTTTTTTACGAATCAAGTGTTACTGCATGCCAATGTCCACTTAGATTCCATGGTGGCAAGAGTGCTTGACGTACATGTGGACAAGCAACTGGCCGTGGCGGCCCAAGAAACGTCTACAACTCATAACAGTTTTCAACTCTCGGGTGTCTTGACAGCGGGTCATTCGGTCTTGTACAATGTCACCGACCTGGCCGACCGAATGCATCAAGCATTTTCTTCTGAACAACAGGACGAAACGACAATGTCTCTCGGGACGCGATTTGTCTCATTCGTCACATACAATGCCCATTTGCAGGCACCCATGGCCGAGCATCGTCGGTTTGACGCATTTTCCCACTTGGAGTCGATGGATTTATTTGTGGAGGACCGTCGCATTGACAAAAATGCTAACGACAAGAATAATGATTCAGTATCGTTCTCCCAAGAAGATAATCGATTGGATGACGTGACCGACTCTGTTGACTGGTGGATTTTTGTCCTGGCTGGAGTAGGTGGCTTGCTGGTGGTCGCAGGGACCTGGTGGGTCGTCCAATCGTGTTGGTTTCGTGCTCCTGGCAAGCGAACAGCGGCTACTTCTTCTACACCGAGACAAAAGGAATCCTCTTCACCCAAACACGAGGACTGGACGAGGAGTGCTGTGCCAGTGCAACAGCACAGCAATGATTTGGATCGGTTGATCCAGTACCGAAACGAATCGAACGACAACAACCAAAAGGCACCACCTTTGCGCGCAAGTTCCACCGCTGGAGCGACGACATCGTCGGGAACGAGTGGTAGTAGTTTTCATGGCTTCAACTACAATGACAACTCCGTGGAAGAACGACAACAGCTACAAGAACAGCCTTTGAACAACCGACCTACATCCCGAAAAGAAACGTCTCGTCCTCAAAGTGTCCCACGGAATACGAAAGGAAGACCACAACAGCAGCAACCGCAGCCCAACCGTAGCATTGGAGGGGGGACCATTCTTGCTGCCCCCTCACGACCTCGGTATTTGCAGGCGGAGCAACAGACGGAGGGTCGGTATTCCCGTGGTGATCATGGTCGCGCTCGTCGCAGTAGTCCTTATAATTATGGTCGTCCATAAAGCTTCTCTTCATGATTCGACTTTGTATGTAGAATAGTAGTTTCATGAGACCACGTACTGCTTTTCTGCGTTCCCAGTAGAACTCTCGTCTTGGTGGATCAAGTCGTGAGCATTTTAGGTTCACCCTGAGATATACTATAGCTCTTTTAGACTAGCTCCTCGCAAAGCAGGAGCATAGCATCAGTCTGTCCGTCAGCTCGCCCCCCGAGTCGTCGCCTCACATTCCCAATCAACATAATGAGGATAGATGAGGAAGGATGTCGAGCGATGATACAAACCAAGAAGCAGAACCAAGCAGTATCCAGCTGGACAATTTGAGCTTGGAGCAGCTTCAGCAACTGCGACAGCAAGAAGAGGCACGGCTGCAAGGGTTGACTCAACGATATGCGCAACTAAGAGCCGCCGCGGCTCGTCTTTCGGCATCGGAGATGGCAGTGACAGAGCTGGAGCAAGCTACAGAAGACAGCCATGTCTTGGTACCCCTCACCGACTCGTTGTACGTTCCTGGCAAACTCAAACCACAAGGCAAGCTGCTGGTAGAATTGGGAACAGGCTACTACGCTGAAAAGTCATGCAGTGATACGAAAGAATTCATTGATCGCAAGGCCAAAATCGTACAAGCCAACAGTGATAATTTGACCAAGGCTATCCAAGCAACACAACAAAATGTACAATCCATTGTGGCGGCTATGCAAGGAAAGCTTCTAGAGATTCGGGCTAGGCAAGAGGGGATGCGCCATAAACAATCTACGCTCGAAGCAGTTGCAGAGTAGACAACTGAAAGTTGACAATTCATACAGATGTTACCATCATAATTGAGATGTAGTTTCCTTCTGATGGCAAACATATATGCGTCCAATACCGTCGCATCCCACCAAAAGGAGGCCCGGTAGCTACTCAACTCTTTTAAGCTTAGAGAGAGATTAAATCTGGTATCCACTCGCCGATCACATAACACCAATGACTATTATAATGCGACAAGAGTAGATGATACTTCACCAACCATTTCCTCCCTCAATGCTTTAGCTCTCGTTGAACACCGAGAAGCAAAAAAGATAACGTCACGATCCCGTCCTTTTGTTTGTTCGTCGTGCAACTGCCGTCCCACACACTCCACCACATTTGATAGGTCCTCTGAACCGAGGACATGCAATACCGATTCCAGGATTCTTCCTACGTTCAACCGTACGTTCGCAATGCGGTCGTCGCAAAGTGACAGCGCAGTCGCAACCAACTCACTTGTCGGCGATGCCGACGACATGGTCCCGCCATCATTTTGTGGTTTCCACTTGGTAGGACATGCGCCATTCAGTAGGAGGATCTCTATCATCTTTAGACTCAACAGCCGTTGTTTTGAATTGGGATGAGTGGCACATCGCCTGATGGCAGGGATGACGATTCTGTGGAACCACTCTGCGCTTGCATCTTCACCATGGCTTCCCAGACTACTACCGCCCATACACAAACATTCTGCCGCAGTTTTTCTAACCTCATCAACCTTGTCACTCATCAAACGTACACACAAATGAGAGATCTCAGTTCTGGTTTCCAACTTTTGAGTACATCCGAGGAGAGCCGGGACAATCTCTACGGCACTCTGACGAACACGCCATTGCTTACTGTCCGCGAGCTCCGACAGCGTCGGCAAAAGCCTCAACACCTGCACTTCTGACAACACCGGAAGGAAAACTGGCTGCCTGTTTTCTCTACTTGCATGAGAGTGCATCGAGGTAACCGATGCAGAGTCGTCGTCAACGGAGGCAACCGATTGGTGGCGATGCCTTTGTGAGCTGGGAATGGTGGTCGATCGCCGACTTGCATTGGTGACCGCGCGAAGAGCAGCACTGGTAACTTCTGGGTCTTGGTCGTTCAGTAGTTTTTGGACCAATGGAACTAACCTTTCGTCAACTTGCTTCTTGTATCGTCTATACACTTCGGGTAAGGGACTAGACGGATCAGGTGATGGTGACAATCCCTCTTCAACTCTTCCTTGTAAAGCAACCAACAAGGTAAGCAACTCACCAGCTGCCGATGCTAGTGCTACCCGAACCACAGCGACTGTGTCATTCTGAAGTCTTATCGAAGCTGGCACTAATGCCTCAAGAATGCTGACTTCGCTAACACTTGCACCTGGTGGACTTGATAATAAAACTATTCCAGCTAGCCGAGGAACACACATAACAGCCTCGCAACGAACGCGTTCGTCGGGATCAGACAGCAGTCCCAGCAAGACGTCAATAACAACAGACGACCAGTGGTCGCCCAATGCATCACAGAGCCGATCACATTGTGCTGCGACTGCCAAGCGCACAGATGGTGAGCGATCTTCCGCCAACCTCGTGGCCACTGGTAACAACTTGCATTGAAGCAAGTACACGTCCGCAAATATCGGATCATTCCTATCCGGCAATCTCCGTAGATACCGGCTTCCTTGACTCGCATCCCCCACAAATGTATTTGGCAAATGCTCAGCCAAATGCCACGTTAACGTCATGGCTGCTGAGCGCATTTGTGGTTCCGGATCAGTCATGGAGCGTTCACACATAAGTACCAGCCACGGAACGCATCGAGCGTCAAACACTAATTCGGCAATTTCATGAAGGACGTTAGCGGTCGCCTTCCGCACCAAGACTTCGACGTCGTGCAATGCGCGGGTAATGACACCACGCAATTGCAGTTGATGAGGAAAGTTCAAGTGCCCCCATATAACAGGACCCAACGAACATGCTGTAATCCGAGCACTCATGCTCCGACTCGCAGCCAGTCGATGCACCACCGCCAAAAATCGATTACCTGCATGGAGACGATGGAGTTCCTGGCTAGTGTAAAAGTCTTTCTTTCCAAGTTTACGTCTCAGTTCTTCCGCAAATTCCGGATCCATAGTTTCCACTCTGCCAGAGATTTCTTCACAAATCGGACTCCTCATAATTGGACAATTCAATACAATCAGCTTCAACAAACTCCCTGCACTTCCCAAGTCGTTAATTGGACCGGCCTGAGGTCCCGATGTGGCTGATATCGAGTCTTCTTCACTCATTTCCATTTCCGTATCGACATCAAGTATATCACAAAGAAGAGCGATTACCTCACCACGAAGAAGCGCCGCGGGAGGCGAGGTGGTGTCGGCAAGGAAGGTACGTGTGCGTTGGAGAACATCTCCGATTTGAAGCAAGGGTTTTTCATGTGCAATATTAGAATCCTCTAAGTTTGCGCGGCCTTTCCCGCGACGCAAGCCACCACGACCAGGCAAAGGAGGTGGTGGGGGTGGGTGACCCCCTTTCCGTCGACGAGGCTGTTCCACAGGGGCATCGGATGGGTTGCTACTGTTTCCTCCTTTGTTTGGGGAGCTATTCGTTCGCTTCCTTGTGAAATCAAGCAGAACCTTGGCGGCACTTTTGGCGGCGTCTGTGTATTCTTTCAGCGTATGCTGATACAAATGACTTCCGTGTTGGTGTTGAGATTGTTGCCCACTGTTGCGTGTCGTGGTATCCTCAGGGAGAATGTGAATTTCCCGCTCCAAGCCGAAAACAAAAAGAGTAAGAATCCAAATCAATTTATCTGCAGCTCGCGCGACACCTTCTTCTTTCTTATTGTGATTGTGGTTGGCCGAAACCAATCTTCGTCGAATGTAAGTTGTAAAGGCATCTAACCGCAAATCTGCTGCAATCAAAGGTCGGACGACGTCGCCTGTTGGCCCTGCATCCTGAGAAGTACTATTTTCAGCCGACATGCGATTGTGCGGGGTTTGCTGAGTGTTTCCATCAACGGTGGTGCCAAAACCAGGTCCACGAACCAAAACGGTACCGAACCCTGCTCCTCGGATCAAGCGTCCCATTTCTTCTCGAGCCGACCGTAACGACTCTTCTGACAACTGCTTGAGCACAAGCATCAAAGGTCGTTGCGATTGCCGTAGTTCATCAATCGTTTCAAAGTGAGTCAGATTTTTTGTCTCAATGTTTCCCACCTTGACAATTAAGGATCCAACTTTCGCACCCGCTTTTTTCGCCGGTCCTCCTGCAAGGACCGTTCTCACCACCGTACGTTCCAAAACATTTTCCACTGTCAAACCAAGCATTTCGCGTTCGATTTTCACAAGATATTCTCCCGGTCGGAGACCCATACTGTCTTTATTTTTGTTGGAAGTTGTTGTCGATTCCGATGCAACAGTGGTATCATCTTCGTCGACGCCACCATTTTTTGTTTTGCCTCGAAAACTGGCCATGATGGTAGATGATGATTTCTTGGACGAATCCGTCATCCCAAATGTTGTGGTGGAAGCACGTCGAAACATACCAAACATGGAAGAGACAGCTGCTCGTCCAGGAGATGACATACTGGACATGGTGGTCGACATGCTCCTTTTTTGCGCTTTGGTTTGTTCGGTATCCTCCTCTGCGCTCAAGTCAACAGAGGCTACAGCGGCCGCCGCAGCGGCGGCCATATCCATAGGATCGTTTGCCGTTGGGGGCGTCTCGGCTTCACGAATACAGCAAGCGCGAAAAAAGGCCAATGTCGCGTCGCCTTTGACCGACGTACAAGGAGGTAATAAATCGGGAACCACCACTGACGTTTCTGTTTCGTAGTCCTCCTTCACCTGATCGTTTCTACCAGGGCTACCAACGGATGATTCCGTGTCGGCGTCCAAGGCAGTCTCCGTGGTTCGATCCCCTTCACCGGATGCGGTGGAAGTGGTAGAAGTTTTGCGATGACGAGGTAACATGTTCAACAACGACTCGTACGCTCCTTCTACTTTCTTCAACACGGACAGAATACGTTCCGCTGCCAATATGGATAGTTCTTCTTCATTTTTTGCCTTTTCGTTATCTTTTGCCTCTGGTGGATCATCACCACGGATCGGTTGTTTGGCAGCGCCACTAGAATCAGACCCACTGCTATTGTTGCCATTTCCATCTTCCTCTTCCTCAATACATTGGAAATACTCCAACAAAAGTAAGTGCTGTAGAAAACAAGTATTGTCTCCTCTTGTCAAATGATCTACAAAACTCGAGAGAGCCGAAGAGGACGACGACGAGGTTTCTTGAGTTGTGGCTCGTGCCTGCAAGTGACGTTGTAAATCTTTGAAGCGAACGCGCTTCCATTGGGGTGTATCCGGTGGATCATTTTGATTGGCCGGATCCTCATTTCCAGAGCTACCCAAAAAGGTTTGCGCCACCGCCCGAGCTTGCGCTGCGGCTTCGGCGGGTGATTTGTGGTTGGCGGTGGCTGCCGCAGCTACGGCTGCCAAAGCAACAGCGGCTTTACTCGTCACATCGTCGTCATCGTCAGCACTGCCCGGGGAAACATTTCCAGAAAGCGTACCGCCAGAGGATGACAAAGTGCCCCCAGGAGAACCAGAAGGTGATTGGATTGGATTGTCAAGTTTTTCTTCGGGAGGGTCCTTCTGAGGGGACGAGGGTAGTTTGACGATATGTGGTTGTGGCGTTCGCGAATCTTGTGCAGCATTGTTGTTACTCGACTGTTGCGCAAGAGACTGATCATTATTGGAAGCACCTGAAGTGCTGTATCGGTTCACCAAAGCAGCTGTAATTCCTCCATCGTTTGAAAGACCTCCTGGTTGAATTTCTGTCGCATGTGGTGTAGGAGGTGGTGGCGGTGGCGGCGGAGGAGGAACAGCGACGGAGGCATTTGGCAATGAATTCATCTCCTCCTTATTCAACTGCACCTGTTCTGTCAGAGACGGATCTTGTAAGTTGCTAGGAAGGTCGCTCAGTGTTCCATTCAGGCCAGATTTTGCTTTGACACCATCAGTTGTATCCGAGATATGAGCGACGGTGGAAGAGGAAGCATCTTCTTGCGATGACCCGCTTCCTTCACCCTGTAAAGGGTCAGCAGCTTCTGAAGCCATCAAGTCACTACGTCGTTTCTTTCAATGGGGATGACCAATGCCTAGTTCACGATAAAAAGACCATAACCATTCGCATTGCAGTATCAGCAACGCAAGACATGCTATTCCGAAAGGAGACGTTGGATGGCAGAGATGGACGGAATATCCACGACACATAAACTATGATGACAATAGCAAATAAGGGCTGGGTAAGCCGATCCATGTTCGGCTAGGTAGGCTCAGTACAAAACCTACGTAGAGTACACAAAATCTCATAGTTGACGTCACGCCGGAAATGGTCGGAATTTCAAAAAAATGCAAAAACGCTCGACAATGATGGCGAGATCCGGTGACCCCGTATGCATTCATCCATGCATCGCATAAACATCCAACCACCGTAAGTCCTTTGCCTTTACCTTTGAAATTGTTGTCTGAAATTACAGAAGATTTGCCAAGTTGGCTGAAAAGGTACGCTGATTTTTCTGCAGTGATGAAATCGAACGACTGCCCTAACTCACTCATTTTTCAATGCTGACTCGACCGAATTGAAACCATAGTTGAACTAGTAGTAAAGAGTCTTATTCTAAAAGCGGTTTAGGTGAGCTCTATTATTGAGGAAGTTATGGCCATGGGGGTGATGGCTTCCACCATTGTCGAGCGATTTGCATTGTTTCTCGTGGCAGCAAGTTTTCAGTTTGCGACTCGGTGTGACCATCCGCCCCACTTCTTACACAGACGAAAATAGTACTACGTAGGTTAATGTACTGAGCCTACTTAGCCGAACATGGATCGGCTTACCCAGCCCTTACTATTTTGATCTTGGCTTTTACTTATTCTTATATATTGCATCTCAGTATATGTCTAACACTGGAAATGACTGTCACTTCGGAGTAGCTCACACTTCGCATGCCAGTGGATGTGCTCACGCGATTCGATTCTATATACTGTACTATAGATCCGTTACGCGCAATAATTGCGAATCGCCGAGCGAGCTATCATCCATTGACAGAATTGTCACGCTCACTTTTTCTGGACGCAGAACTCGCCCTATTCTTGGCGAGGTCTCCAATTTGTAGACTGCAGTCACTCTCGCGGTGGACAACATGGCAGAACGAAGTACACCCATCCAAAGATCCTAAGCAATCGGATAAAGCAACAACCATGCCGTACTTTTATGAGGAGAGAACCTGTCGTAGCAGCGATATTCATCTCTGTATCCAATGCGACGAGGAAGTGACCAAACACTCCATGAAGGAATGTGGGCAATGTCAAGATATTCTTTGCATGACATGCACTCATCAGCTCGATTGCCACATGTGTTTGGAAAAAGAAGCCAATCCATCCACTCAAGGGACCAAGCTCAAGACCCAGAGCGACTGCCTACCACCCCTTCCAGTCGTTCCCACATGCTGTCAAGCCTGTCTCCACCACTGCGAACATTGTCATCGCAACTTTCACAGTTTATGCTATGAACACCACATCCAACACTGCCAGGCTGCTGTCAACAAATCCACTGCCGACTCGATACAACATTCCGAAGAAGAAAAGAAAACTGACGATGATGATGTAGAAGTAGACGACGACGATGATGATGATCATGACGATGAAAGGAGTATTTCCACGAAGCAACAAGATGAATTGGCAAGAGCAGACTCTGTCATTCGTTCCAAGCAAAGAGTTGTTAAGAAACTGAGAGCGAAGCTAGAAAAGATCGAAGACTATCTTCAGGATGCCGAAGAAGAGTTAGCAGATGCCAAGGCCGAAAAGGTCATTCTGGAAGGCAACCTGCTCAAGGCCCAACGGCAAAGGAGACGACAAGAACGAGAGAAGAGCCGAAAACAGGGGTTCAGAAATGGACAGAAGTATCCGAATGGAAATGGTAAGAGAAATCAAGGTCGGGTTTTGCAAGAAATGTCGGAACCCAATATACCACAACCAAATCTGGATTTCTCAGGTGAAAAGATCATCAATCAACATCAAGTCCGTGTCGCATCCTGCAAAATGTATCATCGTCCAAAGGACTTTGCTGATATTCATCAATGAGCTGGCGGCTAGCATAAACGAGGCATTAGAAGTTGGAGCATCAACTTTAGCAACAAAGGGAAAATACAGTTTTTTCTTTAATTCATAATCTTAGATCCATTTTGGCCAACGACTCTCATTGGCGCATTCCTAGGGAGTAAGCCCACACAACAGGATATCTGCTGTTCCGAGCATCTGAAGACTCTTTCAATGACACTTTGCGGTCGGGTGAGTGCAGCTATCAAACGATGCCCTCTGGCTAACGGGTTTTCCCTTCCATGAAGGAAACCATGCACACGAGAACACCAGAAATGCAACTATCGGCATGATCAACTCGAAGGCGATGCCGATTCCCATCATCGCCACGAACCAACATGGCAGATCTCGTGTTTGCTTCAACAAGAAAAAGAGATTTGTCTGTATAGTGACCATGTAACTACGTCATGGTGAACCTGTTCCGTTCGAAACGGCGTTGTTCTCGTCACGGCACACGTTGTCTTGATCATTGGTATCGTTTGGAGGAGAAGCAAGTGATACTGACCTTGTCGTGTCATTTTGGTCCGCGTGATCAAACTTTGCTGGGCGAAAAAGTAAGTAGGTCGCAAACACACCGGCTATTACCCAAGCAATAATCACTCGTTGACAAAGACACGTTCGTCACAAAACTGCTGTCGTTCGGCAAACGTTCTGTCATCACAGACTTCGATGCCCATAATGGTATTGCTTGGCACACTCCGTTCTCGTTGTAACACAATTTCAGATGCGTAAATGAGCATTTGAATGGTATATACAGCCAACAACACACTGGCCGCCAAGAACAAAAAGATTTTGGTTCCATTCACGACGCGCACCGTCGTACTCCAGTGTTTCCAATTAGTTTCTAACAAGAGGTAGAGAGATCCACCAATAGCAACCACAAACAATAAGCCCAGAATGGCCAGGGAGAGTGCACTCAACGTCACATTGACGTCGTCCAAAATATCCAGAACGGGCGGAGGAAAGGCCACAACCATCCATTGAGAATACACCACCAAGGATGGATAGTCCTCCAATAGAAAAATGGAGGCTTCCGAAAAAACAAGACAATACAAGACTGCAAAGACCCTTTGATTCTTGAGACTGAAGGACGACGGACGAGGTTTGATCCAAAATGGGTGCCAGTTGATACCATCTCAAAACAAGAGAGTGGTGCCGCGAAAATCTACCAAACGACCCAGAATCAAACCAACCTGTCGTTGTTTGTTTGTGTTCAAAATGCGTACAGAAGAACGCAAGAATAGAACTTTCTGTCAGGCCATATGCCGTTTCACAACATGGTCACAGGGATTGCACGTTCTATCGCGATACGCACCAACAGTAAGATAGCGTAGTAAATTGCATCAGCTTCCGCAAAGAGTCGACTGACAAGAACGATATCGACAACTGCGTTGACCAAATCCAAAGCATCGAACAGAATGGAAATGTAAATGATGGTAAAGACTGCATCAGGTGCATTGGGGTCAACGGAGAAGGACCGCGCAGTCATTCGACGCCACAAGCGTGGTTGAGAAGGGGCGGAAGAGAGGGCGTTGGTTCGAGAAGATGACGCCCTGGCTTCTTCCGGCAACAAATCTGCATTGCAAGTTAATAGTGTCAAGAAATGTAACACGATGCGTCGCATCAATTTGGTCAAGTATCCCATCCTTTATCGTTGCCTTCGGCGCTGTGAATTGATCTCTATGATGAAAATGAATAAGCCCCGATTGTTGACCTCTCGTGACGTCTTGCTCTCCAGGTTCTCGAAGATCCAGTTTTGCCGTATTACTTATTTCCAATTTAGAAAAATACAAGATTGTGCCATCTCTGTTGAGCACCACAGCTGCTGATGCGCATTGGAGAGAGTTGGAAATTGGAACGAATCGCTGATCCGGAACAAAAGCAAAAGAGATCTGGTGGAGTCTTGCTGGTAGCTGGGGTTTGCGCTGTCGCTCACGGCAAAAGTCAAATCGCGCAAAGCTGCAAGCTGTAACGCACGACGGGCGCGCAGACGACCCCAAAACCCAGAGGGCAGCAGCTCAAGCACCATTTTTTTCTCCAACGAAAGCGTGACAATTGACCATGACGATGGTGATGCGCCGGTCGTTTTGTCGCTTGATGGCGATTGTGGCCATTTTCATCATGGGTATTGGAATTCACATGGTGAATGGTGATTCCAGTGGACAATCCACTTCATTCTCGAGTTCTTGGAAGGATCGGCTTGAAAAGGAACAAGACAAACGGTATCGTGGAAGGACGGACGCCGATACCAAAGGGCCTCGTGGGAAGGACTGGGGAGATGCTTACTTCGAACAAGAGATGTACGAAGAAGCCTCCAATAACTACTGGGCAGCTGTCTTGTTTCATACGCAAACTCCGATGGACTTGACGTATGATGTGCAGGAAGTATTTGGCAAGTTTTTGCAATGCTACAACTTACAAGGCAAACCGGTCGATGGCTTGGCGTTTGTGAGCATGGAATCATTTCGTCGAGGCCAAAAAGAAATGGGAAAATCATTTCTGGAACAAGCTCTTGAAATGGATCCCAACAACGCGAAAGCGCTTGCTGTAAAGCGAGAATTTGTCTACAAGATTCAGCAAAGTAATGCTGGTCCGACTGCTCCGGCTCGATCCTCCGCTAAAACAGGATCGGCTAATCAAGCACAACAATCGAACCTCAAAACACAGAAGACCACAAACAAAAAGTCGGATCCCCTGAGTGGCAAAACTCCGGAACAATTATACGAAGTTGCCAGCAAGCATTTCTCGAACAAGGAATACGAAAAATGCGCCGATACATTCGAACGTTCCTGTCAAGAATCAGGTGAAACACTCGGACCATCTTGTGCCAATGCTGTGTACTGCCGAAACATGATTGTGGATTGGGGCTTCAACGGAACCCAATTTGACGACGACATGGAACGCATCGCTTTGATCACCGAGCAAGAAGCCTTGCTTTTTCGATACGATACAATCACAATGCAGAATCGTTTTCTAGATGTGGTGGAGACACAATCGGATGGAGATTTAGAGGGAACATTTAATGATACCTCTGTTCGAAGTTTTGGTTGGCAGCGAGCCACGTCGGTCCATCCGCACATGATGCTGGGCTATCCCTTGGATAATTCCTTGTTGAAACGATATGTCGCCGAATCCGTCGCCTACCTTGACGAAATGATGGCCCGAGCAGCTTCTAGTGGTGTGGACCAAAGTAGTCAACTGCCTCCCTTACCCGAAGGCTTGCCCTATCCGACTGATCCTGAACCGTGGGTACAAGAGAAGGCACAAGCGGATCCATCGTCTTACCGAATCCGTGTGGGTTTTGTTGGATCCGGCTTTAACTCCAAAGCTGTCATGTATTTGTCTCATGATATGTTTCGCTTCTTTGATAAGGATCGGTTCGAAATCCATGTATTCTCATTTGGGCTTCCGGACAGTCCCTATTTTATCAAGTTTGGAATGCGCGGTGTGGATTGGAGGAAACGTGTACAATCCAATGTAGAACACTTCCACGATTTGCGACATTTGGTTCACGATCATGTTCAAGCAGCTCAGTATATTCGAGACCAAGGCATTCACATGCTAATTGAGTGGGATGGTTATGCCCGACAAGGAGAACGTGCTCAAGGGTTATTTGCGTTACGCCCTGCACCCATTCAAATGTTGCATCAAGAATACTTGGGAACCAGTGGTGCTCTGTATGTCGACTACCACTTTACCGATGCTATCACTTCTCCTATGAAGGAGACGGAACAGTTCTTTACCGAGAAGCTCATTTATATGCCGAATCATTTCTTTAGCAAGGGGCATGCTATGCAAGCTGAAGTGCATGCTCCTAGCTATGAGTACGCTCCACGTGAAGAAGGAAGTGATAGGGATGGCGACGATGAGCCAGACTATAAACTTGGAACAGGATCTCCTCAGGAGAATCGATGTTTATCACCCCGTCACGTTGGACCGAGTGAGGTTTCTTTTGTCTTTTGCAACTTTAACAAACTGTTAAAGAACAACCCCGAAACCGTTCGTAGCTGGATCCGAATCTTACGCGAGGTACCAGATTCCATTCTTTGTTTGTTGGAAAATCCATCGACTGGAACAGATTACTTTAGCAAGTTCGTCCATGAAGCTGCGGGAACCTCAAAGAAACAATCGAATTCCGCCCAAAATCCTTGGGAGAACTTTGTGCCAGGTGATGGTGACGAGTTGAATAGTCGCATCCATTTCCTTCCATGGGAGAAGAATCCTTTTGATTACCAAAGGCGAAATTTTGATCTCTGCAATATAATGCTGGATTCCTTTCCCTACAATGGACACACGGTCGCACAGGATGCCTTGTATGCTGGAGTGCCTATTGTGACTCGCAGTGATGGTTTGGAGATGAGTTCCCGGGTCAGTACATCAGCCAATGTTGTGTTGGGATTGGATAAGGTCTTGAATGCCTATGGTGGTCCCGTACAATACGAGGACATGGCGATTGCGATTGCAACAGATAGCTCCTTGTTCCAAACGACACGAAAAAGTTTGATTGATACGTGTTTGCAGCGCAATCCAATGCATCCATATTGGGATGTACCTCGGTATGTCAAGAGCTTTGAAGCAGCACTAGATATAGCCTGGAAAAGGTTCCTGCGAGGCGAGAAACCACAGCACATTGTTCTGCAAGAACCGGAAGAAACCAAAAGAGGGACGTTCGACGAAGAGATCCTAGCTCATCCTCCAGTGGGACCCCACCTTGTTGAGATGGAGGAGTGAACTGGCTTATGGTGGGTTGCTAAGGCCTCTCCTTCGGCGATATGTTTCCTGTCTCATGCACGAACTTCTAATTTTGAGGGGTTTTAGGGGATAGAGACTATTGGAGTTATTGGTATTATTTGTGGAGACGAGATGTGGAGCTTCTCCTATTGCCCTACACGAGAAACCCTTTTTGCAGCCTTACGTTGTATGAACGCATGCTCACCTACAGCGCAATGACAGAAACTCAGTGGATTATATTGGTCAATCATGCCTTTAAAATCAGTTTTTCTTGGCAACTTCAAGTCGAGAAGGTGCCTTTTTCATTTGTAAGCTTAAAGCAGTCGTACGTGCTGCGCGAGCTTCTTCCAGTCTTCCGGCTTCCTCCAGGATCCCGGCCAAGTTTGTGTTGATTTCAGCATACTTCAACGACGTGGGTGACATGGAAAGTTCCAATGCCTGTGCTTTCTTGAGAAAGTCAATCGCTTTGTCTAAATCTCGTGTGTTGCCATCTTTGGCGTATCCGAGGGCTAAGCATTGATAAACGTCAACGTTGAGTGTTTTACGTGGCGGGCTGAGCAGGTCAGCAATGTCTCTGGCTTTTCGAGCAAACTGGAGATGGGTGTGAGATTGACAGTAATTTCCATACATGACATAGCTCCGGGCTAGCGATTCTGAATATGGTGCCTTTGCTTGTTTGATTTTAATGGCTTTGAGCATATGATACATCATTTCTTCCTGTTGTTGTGGAGACCGTTCCAAAACAATAGCAATATTGTGGTGAGTAAAGGCCACACTCAGAGAGTCAGGTTCATTTATTTGCTTTAGTTTCAGCGCGTTTTCCAACAGAACCAGCGCCTCTTCGTTCTGATACCGTCCTGCAAAAATACAACCCATATTCTGCATGGTAGTGGACATTAGAGGAGAGTCGGGATCCTTTTCTTCAAGCATTGCCATGGATCGCTTAAAGTATACCAATGCTTGGTCCAAGTCACCTTGGCGCCAGCATACTTCGCCGAGTGTGTTCCACGTTTTGGCTAATTCGAGAGATTCTGGGTCAGTTTGTAGCAAGATCGTTTCGGCGTTCTGTGCGCTCTTGGTAGCTTGAACAAAGTCTCCCTTCCTATAATAGTGGATGGCATTCTGGTAGTGCTTTTCTACAGATGTAGATGTTTGATTGCCCATGGTTGATAACTTGTTTTATTCTGCAGAGAAGGACATTCCCAGTTCCCAGCTTCCGGATTCCGGAATCATGAAAATCAAAAATCATCGATCTTCGTTCCATTTTTTTGGACCGTGGAACGTGTGGTCAGTGTTAAATAGTCGCGGTGCCGCGGTATATATGGAGTCGCGTCATTCACAATTCCAAACTCCCAAGTCAACGTCCCAATTCCACAATACAAGACATATACTGGAAAGTCTTGAGGTCGTAACTGTCACGCCATATCTGACCAGAACTCCCTTTCACTGGGCTATATCGCAGCTCTTGTCTCGCTTTGATTTGTGGGAATGTCTTACACGCCGCCAACTGCCGAAATCAGCGTACTTAGCAGCAATAAAAGACTCGGCGAAGCACAACGTCCTTCATCATTATCCTTGGTCCATCGAAAGAGCGATGAGAGCTTCACCATTGACAAGCTGCAGTTCGATAAATGCGACTTCTTGGGCCGTGAACAAGAACTCAAAGTACTGCAAGAAAAATATCAGCAAGCGCAAAAACTTCCCAGCAAGCAAATTGTGTTGATTGGTGGAGAACCGGGCGTTGGTAAATCGGCGTTGGCGCAAGAAGTCCGAAAATCGGTTGCAGCTACTGCTGGTTTTTTCATATGTGGCAAGTTCAAGTACGACTACAATCAACCCTACGGAGCAATCATCGAGGCGTGCGATTTGCTTTGCGAGATACTCGCCGATCCTCCGAAAAGATATTCGTTTTCAACCAGAGACGTACAAAAACAGTTTAGTACGAGCTTGACGAAGGAAAGTCTGGAATTGCTGGAAATTGTCCTGCCAAAGATTCAAGAATTACAGCACAATGCAAAGGCTTCGGAACAACCAATCACAAATACGAATGAAATACCAAACCATATAATCAACTATGCACAGCTCACTAAAGCATTTCACGAAGCGTTCTCCCAGTTCTTCAAAACTGTGTCCTCGTTTGGAACAATCGCAATGATAATTGATGATGTACAATGGGCAGAACTAGCCTCAATCGATATGCTTCAAGCCTTGATGCAGGATCCCAAGCTAGATTCATTCTTGCTTGTGGCAACGTACCGATCCGACGAAATGGATGATAGTCATGAATTTAGACAGGCTCTTGAACGAGTACAACAAATGAATGGTGCAAGCCATGCGTTCATCACAGAACTGAAGATACGAAATGTAGTACAAGAAGTCGTGACAGATTTCCTTGCATCTCTCATTTCCTCTACTGATGAAGATATTGTTGCTCTTGCGAAGCTGGTTCATTTCAAAACTGGCGGAAATATGTTTTATGTTAAGCAGTTCCTTACCATGCTGACTGCCAGCAAGCGCGTGGTCTTTGAACTGGGCTCGCTGAAATGGAAGTGGGATTTGGAATTAATTCAATCAGAGGCAATGGCAACGGAGAACGTAGTATCAATGTTGTTGGCGCGTCTGCAAGAGTTTCCAGAAGAACTTCGAACCTTGCTTCCACGAGCTGCTTGTTTGGGTACAATCTTTAGTTCGGCGAGCCTGGAGATTGTGATCCGTCACTACTGCAATGACATGGGTGTCTTGAATCTCATGTATGAGAAGTATCAAGGTTAAGTCGGGAATGAGGCGTATACAACAGATGGAAGCTCTGTCTTGACAATAACAGGGATTCTTGAACACGAACGGCTGTTGAGAACACTAAGGAATGGGGTCTATCAATGGGAACATGACAAGATAAGGGAGGCATTGTTTCAATTGGTAGACCAAAGTGAGCTCGATGATATTCAATTTGAAGTCGGAACTCTCCTATTGGAACAGCTTTCTCGGAGCGAGTTGAGTCGACATTTGTTCTCTGTTGTTCATCTCTTGAATACAAGGGCTGATAGGCTTGGTATGGAAGATAAATTGCGCTTGGAAATCGCTGGCCTCAATCTTCGAGCAGGAAACACAGCTCTTGCGTCATCCGCATTCAAGTTGTCGACGGAATATTTGGCCAAGGGACTTGCCTTATTGCCGGAAGATTCGCTGAAGACTAATGAAAAGCTGGTACTTGAGTTGTACTCGTCAATGGCAGAAGGGTCCTTTTGCATTGGTGAACATGAGACAGTGAACGAAATCTACGTTCTGCTTGTGCAAGAAAAGCACATCACCTTACTGGACAAACGACGTGTATCAAATGCTCATCTTGATTCGCTGAGTGCTCAAGGCCGCACTGCTGAGGCAAAAGACTTGACGCTGCATTTGTTAGAACAGCTTGGATGCAGCTTCCCGAAACACCAACGTTTTTTATTCACATTGGCAGGAGTACTTCGTACAATGGCAGGCGTGGATCGATCAATTTCTAAGATTAAGCAGCTTGGTCCGATATCAGATCCCTCCAAAGCATGGGTTGTGTACTTGATTGATCGATTGGCCACCTTTGCATTTCAATGTGATCCAAAATTGATGCCCCTTGCATTTCTCAAGGGTCTTCGGTGGACACTCAACAACGGCATTGCGGAAATGACGGCTCCCCTATTGGCTCTCATTGGGATTTTGCTTGTTTCTGTTGGAGATTATGCGTCAGCAAAGAAATACGCAGATCTGTCTTTGACTTTTACGTCTCGTCAGAATGAGTCTCGCACTTTATTTCTTTGCTACCAGTTCATCATGCACATGCAGGCACCGCTAGAAACTTGTAAGAAGCCACTTCTCCGTGCGTACGACATTTGTCTGGCGACAGGTGACCTCGAATCCGCATTTTGGTCGATTTTCTCCTTAATGGAGTGCAGCATTTTCACTGGAACGAAACTATCGCTTATCCTGGAGGACTTTGGCAAATACGTTGCTCAAATGGAGAGCTTGAAGCTCTCTAAACATGTGCTTTGCTCAAAAGCATCATGGCAGCTTGTGCTCAACCTTGCACAGGGTGATGGCAAACATATACTCGGAGGTGAAGTGTTGGATATAAATGCAGTAACTGCCCAAGTTACGGGAAACCTGAAATACGAGCTTGACTTTCGACACCTTCTTCGAACAAGATTAGCATGTGCCTTTTGGTTCGATGATTTTCAGCAAGTGTGCTCTTTAATGGAGCTTACTGGGTATGACGCATTTCGTGCAGAGAAAGAAAAACCAGGTCTTACACACCACGGACAAATGTACATATATTGCGCTCTTTCTTGCATCTCAGTAGCTCGTTCCTTACTGGGGGAAAGAAGAAGAGACGAGAGCTCGCAGGCAAGTTCTTGTCAAGATTGAAATCATGGTCGTCGCGAGGTAACATTGCAGTGCAACATGCGGAATCGCTTATAGAGGCAGAATTGGCCTCATTAGATGGCAATCTAGCAGAAGCCAAGAAAGATTATGAAGTTGCGATTTTGCTGGCGGGAAGAAACGGCTTTACCAATTATCAGGGTCTAGCACATGAACGAGTTGCAGCGCATGCGCTTCGAATGGGAGACAACAATGAAGCAAGATACCATTATCGTCTCGCGTTGGACTTGTATACTGAATGGGGTGCTTTGGGGAAAGTGTCTCACTTGGAGCCCCTCATTAGCAATCTCATGGCTGAGGAGAGCGAGATGTTTCACTGCGGAAGTTCCAGCCCGCTTGATCTTCCATATAGAAATAGCTGAACTCAGCAGGGACTGTTTCTACCGTGATTTCTGGTGTCTATTGACGTTTAAAGTTGAACTCTCAAGCTTTGCTCGATCCGAAGATCTTTCGCGTCTCGGACCAAAATGTTTCTTGACGGCATGACGACATAATGGTACCAGCCTCGTTGGTGGCAGAGCAACGATTGGACCAATCTCAGCAAGGACGGTATGCTTCCCAGCTGTCCATCCCTGGATTAATGAAGACAGAAAGGATAGATGGATCGCCAGCAGCAACACCTTCGCCTTAACGCACTTCCAGACCAGAGGGCTCCTCCGCCAGGTGCCATAGAGGTTTCTGAAGAGTTTGTATAGGTTCAGTTCCCCAAAGGTGACCAGAAATATCCAGGTGATATTCGTGGCAGTGAGGTATCATTTTGCCCAGGTCCACAACGCTCATGGTGTAAAACAAGTCATTGGAATCAATGGATTGGAAAAATATGTCCGAATTGTGGTGGATGAATAGGGCCCACTTTGGTTCCTTTTGTTCTCCATCACCATCATCTACAGGTTTTGTGGACTTCTGCGTTCGATGGCTGGACCAACGATTCTCTACTACCAGAGCCAACAACTTTTCTATGGACTTATCCGTACTAGAAGGTTGGAGCAGGAGCGCTTGCTCTGTTAGTACAAGGTTCTGTCTTGTTCCAAAAGAAACGAGACATGCCGAATCAATGACCTGTTCCTCATGCTAATCTGTCTGTTATCGCCTTGGAGGCTGAGTATCAACTGTCACAATGGAAACATGTCTCTCATGAATGGAGAACGATGAGCGCAACTGGTACCTTAGTAAGCTTCGTGCCACGGAAGTTGGTCCTTTTTCTGGGGTTCAAGCCGTGAAGGCGCCTTTTGCACTTCTAAGCTTAATGCAGTCGTGCGAGCCTCACGAGCTTCCTCCAATCGTCCATATTCCTCCAAGTATATGGCCAAGTTAGCGTTGATCGAGGCATATTTCAACGACGTTGGTGAAATGTTTCGTTCCAGAGCCTTTGCCTTTTCCAGCAGTTCGATTGCCTTGCCTAAATCTCTGGTTTTGCCCTCTTTGGCGTAGGCCAGACCCATGCTTTCATGTATGTTCACCATGAGAACTTTGCTGGGCCGAGAAAGCTTTCGAGCAATATCGTGAGCCTTCTGTACCAATTCTAAATGTCTTGCGGAATTGCAGACACTTCCGAATGTGAGATAGGTGCCTGCAAGCGACTCGGTATTCGGTGCTTTACCTCTTTGATCTTGACCGCTTCTGAGAAGTGGTCTAGCATATTTTGTCGGTGTTGCGGAAACCGCGCCAGGACAATGGCGATGTTATGGTGCGTGTGAGCCACGGTCAACGAGTCCGGCTCGTGGCATTGCTTTATTTTCAATGCAGCTTGCAACACAAGCAGAGCCTCGCTATCTTTATGCTGTTCCAGAAACACACAACCCATGTTCTGGAGTACTGTACCCATGACAGAAGAATGGGTATCCTTTTCTATGAGAACATCCATGCATCGCTTGTAGTAGTGCAGCGCTTGGTCCAAATCGCCTTGACGCCAGCGTATCCCACCGAGTAGACTCCAGGTGTACGTTAAGTTCAGATACAGTGTTTCTTCTGGATCTGTGGTCTGCAGTAGGAGTGTTTCGGCCTTTTGAGCGCTCTTGATGGCTTGAATAAAGTTTCCCTGACGATATTGCTCTTTGGCATTTTGTGTGTTCTTGATGGCTTTGACAAGATCTGGCCGACGACAACGCCTACTGCCATTCTTGCCATACATTTGGTCATGCACAGATGAGCTATTTCCCATGGTTGATTTGTTCTTACCGTTTGCCAAAGTCCACGACCACAGAATGACAGTTTGTTTCTTTATTGTTTTCCAAGTTCCAAATTATGAAACTGTTGTATTCCATCTCCCATCGTTGATCCCATGGGAGTCATCATTCTCCTCCATTCGGAAGTTGATATCCCATACCAGGTAGAGGTCGCAGGTCGTGGTTTTCATGTGACCGCCTTCGCGAATCTGCGGTGAAACAATTTTGCAAACTTCGACGATGGCTTTTCAGTCACCCTGATTGGGTGACTAGGAACGGCCATTATCTCATGATGCCCTTTCCAGCACCATGTGCGGGACCAAATATTGTAAGATGCAAGTCATGATAAAAAGCGACCTATGTGAGATCAATAAGAAGAGGCGCTCAGTCCCGTCTCAGTCGTGAGCTCTCCATGACTAATGCAGTTCCTGGATCCTTGAATGGCGTAGCCAAGTTGCAGTCTCTCATTACCATAAAGTGTCCGGGAAAGCCTGCAAAATGTCAGATGATGAGTAATTTCTTGTCGTATTTTGGGTTTCCTGGTTGCCACCAGATCGAGCTTTGACTTCTTGTCCCGATGTTGTTCCTTGGACTCACAGAACAATCTTGGACCAATCCGGTTTGGCGGCGGGTTATCTGGCCATGTCTTTCTCACGTAGATTTGGAGGGGAAATGTAGGCTTGTGTAGGAATGATTTGCATGTTGCATAGTTTTCGGATTCTTGTCGATTTCGTGTTGGTCTATGGTCAGTCGAATGCCTTGCGTCAGTAGCCAGTATATTCCTTTTTGGTTTTTGGTCAACGTGGTGAGGTCTGCCACGTGGGTGGACCGCCTTTGCTCTTCGAACAAAGAACGACACGACTATTTTGTATCTTCTATCGTACAATGGGGCATCGGTATCGCAACAAGGGGTTGGGTTTGGGTTTGGGTTTGGGAGGGTGTGTGTTGAGCGAAGAGACTCCGCCAGCGTGAGCGCAAGGCGAGGCGGCGCATTCGCGGCCCACGGTGCAAGCGTCGACCGGACGGGACAGGAGAGGTCTCACACTTTCCTTCTTGGTTCCAAAGGAAGAAACACTTCGGGAGAGCGAAAATGTTACGATTTTCCCCAGAGGCGCACGGCATTGCGAAACGTTCCGTGTTCTTGCTGTTGCGTTGGATATATGGTAGGGCTGGCACCACGCCACGACTGGAGCACATCTGTATCCCGCACCTTTTCTTCGTGTTGCTGGAAACGGCTCTTTGAAATAAAACGGATCCCAAACGAACCTTTGCCTCTACAGTGATGAGTTTCACATCGTGACAAATGTGTGTGTTGTCTGTCTCAATCGAACGGGAATCATTTTCTTGAACGAGCCGCGAATGTAAGTGCTCTTTTTGGACAGCGTGGGATTCATCGGTTGCCGCCATTGCGATGAGATCGTGGATGTCTACGATGATGGTCGTGGACAAGGACTGTTCACCGTGGAAGATATGGACCCTTTGCGCGCTTCCACACATGATTGAACTCGACAAAGAGGAGCTTTGTCTCTTTGTGTTTGTCACTTTGCATCGCACAAGAGGTGGCCATACCTATTGCAATTCCTATCAGTTGTTCTCTGCTCACACCTCTGCTGATTGTTTGTAGATGAATGAAGCAATGAAGAATAATCCTGGATACCATCTCAACCAAGCTGTGAAAACTGCTGAGATGGATAAGATCTTCAAGCTCTGTAGAAAGGACGAATGGGATTTGATCTATCAGCATGTTGTGTCAAATCCCGCAGTGGGAGCGGCAGTAATGACCATGGACAATCACATTACCACCACTGTCACTCATCAAGCCATCACAAGCAAAGGGGATGTCGTCAAGCGAGCCAAGGTGGTCGAACACATCCTGTCCGTGAACCCCAAGGCAGCTGAGATCAAGAATGGATACGGATCGCTCCCTCTCCACGTTATCTGCCAGCGCAACACCAAAATGACGTCCAAAGTGAAGGAACGGTTGATCTTTCAGCTGATTGAAGCATATCCAGATGCTTTGGTCGAGGAGGGCGGAACCGGCAAGCGTACTCCTCTCCATATCATTTTTACAGGTACGCACACGGAATCTCATGGAGAAGCAACCAGACTCTTCTTGCCACTAAACGTTTTTCTTCACTCGAGTTTAGACTACATCAATCCTCGCTTGGTAGACATGATGATTGACCGAGGATCGCATGCTTGCTTTATGCGAGACAAGAAGGGCTGGCT
Source organism: Epithemia pelagica (assembly GCA_946965045.2). Taxonomy (NCBI): domain Eukaryota; phylum Bacillariophyta; class Bacillariophyceae; order Surirellales; family Surirellaceae; genus Epithemia; species Epithemia pelagica. Next base: position 1,368,179 of record OX337237.1, read on the forward strand.
TCCCGCTCATGTCGCGTGCAGTCGCCATTGCTCTCCTGACAAACTGCGAATGCTCCTTCGTGTTCATCCTGGGGCCTTAGAAGAACGGACTAACGACGGAAAGTCTCTGCTGGACCTGGCATCTGCAAGCGCGACGCAGAGTCATCCAAACTTCGCGTTGATTGAAGAAATCAATCGGCAGCTAAAGGAGGCCGCTCGCACACGCACCACTATGCACTCGTATCGTCCGGTTCAACCGCGACAAAATACCCTTCATGCCCATACGTCCGCACCACCAACCGCGTACGCACCACCTGGGCATTATTATAGCCATCATTATGCAGCTCGCACTCTCTGTCATCAAGGTCCCGTACCGGCAGCTCCCGTACCGGCAGCTCGAGATCGTCATCAATTAATCGGGTCAACAGTTTCAACGAGCTCGGCTGTGACATCAGAAGAATCCTCGTCCACGGATGGTCGTTGGGTTTCAGGAACGGGTGGTGACGGTCCTTCCAGACTCGTTTCTCCAACTTCAAACCGCAAGCGGAAGTCCAGTAGTATCGATGGCGTGGCTACGGCCTACTCTCTTTTGATGCTTTCACGAGATCATATTCCCACTCATCGACCCCAAGTCAGCATGTTGCCTGAAGAAGCCGTTGAGGCAAGTACGTTTCCTCAAGACGTTATTTCGCAACCTACCACTCAAGAACCACCCCGCGGCCGCAGCACATCCATTGTGGATGACACGCCCATTCAAATCGTCAAGATTTAATTCCAACATGATGTCCATTCCAATCGTTGGAATTCCAAAGTCTTCATTGCCATCATCCAATATTTAATTCCAAGGGGTGAAAAGCATCCATTCCAATCTTCAAAAATTTATTCAAAAGGATGCCCAATTGTTATATAGAGGGGGTGATAATCAAACGAATTAGTAGTACACAGATCGATAATCGTTATTCATCAATCCTGAAAAGCTGCTACAGATTCATCCGAAAACACACTGCACCAGAAAGTTTAGCATTTCGGAAGAAGCGAGCCAGTTTGAATGATGTTAGCCCCCAGAGGAACGAAACCAAACGTCAGCTGATGTGATATTCCATTTATCCATCTTGCTGCTGCTGCTGCATTTCTTGTTGTTCCATTTGTTCTTCCAACAGCTTATCCACATTTTTGGTGGGCGGTGGTGGTCCACAGGGTTGCATCATTTTGTGTAACATGCGTTGTCGTATCCGTCCAAGGGATTCGTTCTCCGCCGTGGCATAATACAGCAGTTGATCCGTATGACCGACAATGCTGGCATACAAGTCACGATGCTGATTGCTCATGAATTCGTACTTGCTCAAATCGGCATGACCCGTACCCACATAGCGGGCCTTGAGTTGCTCCGTCGTCATACCGGCACCTCCTGGATTGCTCATAATACTACTGGACAACTGAAAATAAGTGAGTTACTTGGTGGAAGAATGTGTTGAAGCAAAGGAGTCTTGATCGCACCGTCGTCTTCTTCTCGGGACAATCATGCCATTAGATTTGTGGAGACGACTTCCGAAAACCCGGATATTCAGATTATGCTATGCCACCTCTTTGATGATGGATGCATCACGAAGAAGAGAATACGACACAGAATACAGAAACCACAAACGATCAGCTGCCAGATTCATCGACTCTTCAAGTCCTTTATATAAAGGGTATCGGCAGAGTTGGAAGCCTCAGCAGATGGTAAACATCAACCGGAGACAGATTCACCCTTGCATCTCCATGCCGGGACAGTGCCGAATGCCATGACACAAAAATACAAAATACACCATGTTGTCACAAACAATATGAGAAGAGAAACTCATCGGGATCGGGAATGGACTCTTGCAAGAAGCGATCATACCATCTAACGAACAGAAGATAGACTTTTTGTAACACGTTATCTTCTAGAGAGAGACCAAGTGCTCTTGTATTCGTAGCCGCTAGTCGATACTCCTCCTACCTGAAAGGAGAAGAATGAGGTCTGCGACATTTTCTATTATGATATGCTAATCTATGATTTATATCCATCGGTATTGATAGCGTGTCATTGAACCATTGTCGTTGCAAGACTGTCGGAGGGCAGGTTCCTGGGCAGAGTGACCTTCTTTTTGGAAATGTCCAGTCGCGTCGGTGCCTTTTGCAGTTGCACATGGAGGGCCGTCGTACGAGCGGCCCTTGCTTCTTCCAATTGTCCATTGGATTCCAATAGTTTGGCTAAGTGCGTATTGATTTCGGCAAATTTCAGAGATTGTGGCGATAGTTTCAATTCCAATTGTTTGGCCTTTCGAACCAACTCAATGGCCTTGGTCATGTCTTGTGTGACTCCCTCCTTGGAGTAACCAACCCCCAAACACAAGTGAATGTCTACTTGCAGCGCGGTATGTCGAGGCGGCCCCAATTTTTGCGCAATGCGTTGCGCCTTTTGGGCAAACTGAATATTGGTAGCGGCGTCGCAGTGACTCGCCACGGTCAAGTAGGTGCGAGCCAGTGATTCGGAAAGAGGCGACTTGGCTTGCTTTATCTTGATGGCCTTTAGGTAGTGTTGGAGCATTTGTTTGTGAAATTCGGGAGTGCGTCCCAAAACAATGGCAATGTTGTGATGCGTATGCGCAACGCCCATGGAATGGGGGTCTATTCTTTGTTTAATTTCCAAGGCATGTTGCAACAACACCAAAGCCTGGTCGTCTTGGTATCGTTCGGCAAAGACACAGGCCATATTCTGCAAGGTTGTGGCCAAGGCGACCGAGTCGGGATTGTGTTCTTGATGAACGGCCATGGCACGTTTCAAATACAACAAGGCTTCTTCCAAATCTCCTTGTCGCCAATATATTTCTCCCAATAAGTTCCAGACGTCGGGCAACAAGAGGGACACGTCTGCCGTTGTTGTCGTCTTGTCCGACTTGGACAAATCTTGAGGAGGTCGGCTTCCGCTCGGGTCACTGGTGGCGCCCGTTGTCGCCATTAACAATGTCTCCGCTTGTTGTGCACAATGAATCGCTTGCGCAAACTGACCTTGGACATAATATCTCTTGGCTTGATCGTAATGGCTTTTCGCCTTGACGACGACGGAGGAAGATGTCGAGTTGCCCATTGTGTGTGTGTGTAGTATCTTCTTGAATCGAATTGGAACGGCAGCTGCCAAACTGCAAGATTCTCGCTTCAACGACAACCAAAGACGACAGCGAGAGAGATTTTTGAGTGGTGGTGATGGGGAGAATGTGATGGGATGGTGTCTCGAGAAGAATGATTATTTGGTCCTTGTCTCTCTCTGTGTTGGATTGACGTGATGTACAAATTCGAACTCTGAAGCGCTTCGAAGGCGGATTCGTGTGAGAAATGAGAACTTGATGTCGCGGTGCACTACTGCCGCTCGTTGGATGGTTGATGGACTTCCGAATATTCTTGTGTTCCGGTCGCGCGATCTCACCTCACCAAGTCACAATGCTTAGCGTTACATCATGGAAACGTTTTAATATAATTTCCATAGAAAAGTATCTGTCAGCGCTGGAACGTACTGACGCATGATGTCCACGATCTTTCCCATGTTGTTCTCTGTTCTCGCAGAACCGACGAATTGGAATCTCCCCATGGGGTGTTTGCGAAGCCAAAAGCCAACCCAATGGTCCGGTGCCACATACAGCCCCAGAGCGCTCAGATCCGGATTTGCCGAAAACCACCTTATGGTTTTGTCCTCCATAGTCTCTTTCACACCTCTGGGGCGTATTATGCCACAAGATTCTATCGTATCTGGATTCGTGACCGAATCCCTCCCGAGACATGACACAAAACACAAACAAAAGTTCCATCCGACAGGATTGTCTGAAGTCGGAATATGACAGGAGTAGACGTCGATCCAGGCCAAACGATCCCAAGGTTCGTCTTCAAGACCATACACAAGATGAAATGTTAGAGATGAAATGTCGTTTTCGTTTCAAGTATGGACATGGTTGTCGGAGCGGCTCGAACGACGGTCTTGGATGGCGTGATCGTCAAGGTGACTTTCTTCTCACAACGACGACGACGACTTGATGATTCTTGGTTCAGAAGCTCTTTTCCAGTTCCAGCAAGATCTCCCGCCAACGTTTGTTTCACAATCACCCGTGCAAGTCACCTATCCGCGCCACTCACTTGCAAGATCATGAACCAAACAAGGTAGTTTGGCATTTCCAAAACAAGGACGACGACTTGTCCTTCACAAAAGTATACAGCCAGTAATGGATGCTTCTATTCCAAATTCAATACCCAAAGACGGTGACACTGGCTGTTTTTGATACAGTCCACGGAAACAAGCATTGATGATTGTCCTTGTCAGGGTATCGTCGAAATTTGGTTCTCGCAACACAATGGACAAACAAGCATAACAGAGGCAACGACGACCAGAGGAGAGACTTGCTGGTATAAGACGACGGCATTGGAAAGCTCTTTTGTACGAATCAGTCGTTTTTGGGACAAGCAAAACGAGAAAGATTTGCTGTGGACTTGGTAATGTTGGTGAGCAAAGCCCGTCGGATCGAAAGAGAGATGTCGGCGTCACCAAACAGACGAGTTCGTATTCTGAGAAAACGGGAATATCGAGATAAAAAGGAAAGCCTTTCCTCGAAAAATCCTTTATGGGTCATTGTCGAAATTTGGGAGAGGGAGATGGGGCCAAGTAAAGAGTCATGTCTTGAAAATGGACGAGCACGGATGACGCATGGTGCGTGGAGCGTTTCAGGGATTCTTCCAAGGATGTCTGTCTGCTAAGGAATCCATTTTTGCAGACTAGTTACACATTCCATAGACTATATCGCCATCAACAGCCATTTCCGTTGCATCCTTTGCCTTTACGGGTACTCTCGTACTCCTACTAGACAGAATCTCTATTGAATCCATACGAGTACCGGGGTAGCATGTGTAGAAATAGTAGCGAAACTGTGACGGGACTCGTCGTTCTTCTCATGACTCGTGACTGAACTTAGCTTGCCACTCTTTACTCTTTATAATTTATAATTTATAATACTCGTACTGTCTGTATGATCATTTATAAAATTAAGCCTGTCATCATGGTTAAGCAAAGGCTTAAGCTTTAGAATCCTGTAGGACATGATTTTTACTTAAATTATAATGCATATAATATTCCCTCTGATGGGCAATATTGTGAGGCAATTCAAAGGAACTTCACAGAGAGTAAAGGGCATACATTTTATTATAGTCGCCATATTCGCGGAAAATGAGCGCCAGTCCCACACAACTGTTGACCAGTACTCTATTACTATTACAGCTTCCATGCGCCGCATTCCATATCGACTGCGTGAGTTGACCACGAATCACAAGTGGTCAAGGCAATGGAACTGATTCCGATGCGTTGTGTTTGTGTATGATGTATGGACGGTCCTGTTAGATTTCGGGAACCACATGTATGTACGAGTACCTTATGCATGCGGAAAGCAAACAAGGACGACCAATTGAATTCGGAGACGTGCATCGTTTTCTGGTTCCGCATTCCTGTTTCACTCTATACCATCAAGCTGCATAACGATTGTGGACGTTCATTGTTTGGAAGCTTGCCACAATCTCCTTCTTTTTGTTAGAATCCACAGACGTCGTTGTTTTATCACGGCTGACGGTTCCTACCAAGCTTCCATCCATTGGGAATCTCGCAGTTCTGAAAAAATCACAATGGGATTGTTGACTCGACTTGCTCGCACCTTTTTCTTGAGCGGTTTGTCGGTGTTGACGTGCAGTGAATTGGAGATTCAACAGGAATCAGACAAGGACGGCAATGACAACAACAACAACCAAGATGCCACTCCGAATAATGCTGCTACTGGACAATTGGCCGAACGGGGCTCTCTCAGTCGCTGGGTGCAACTGGTGAGCGTCGTATTTGATTTGTTGGATCTTTTTAATTTTGTCTTCGATATGATTTTTGCGATTCGGTTATTTCAATTACCCGATTCCATCGCCTACGCGGCTCTCTTGTTGGCTGGAGCTCTCTTGGGTCGATTGGTCGTCTTTCGCGCCACAACCGTCATGTTTCGGGGAGGCATTGATTGGGCACCTCTTGGATTGCAATTCCCTACCAATCCAACAAAAACAAGCAAGCGTTTGCGCTCTTGTATTGCTTGCTCTTTAGTGAGACGGCAGTCTTTTTGTTGGAAGATTATCCTTCCTTGGTCGTCTATGCTCATTGGCCCGTCATCAACTTCCCACCCGCTCCCTTGGATACATTGGACAATTACAATGTGGCCCTGAGTGCCGCCTCTCTCATTATCTTGATGGCTCTCTTTCTAGTGGCCATTGTCGCGTCCCTGTTCTTACTACAATGGAAGGAATGGACCCTACGTGAGTATTGCATCAATGGGCTCAAAATTACCCTGTTTCTTGCAGGATGTGCCTTTTTGGCTCGCTACGTGATTGAAATGGTCATTGGAGCGGTGGAATTCACCTTTCGAGATGAACGATCCGTCCCCTCCAATGAGATTTTGTTTATTGAATTGTGTGATGGTCAAACCTTGGAAACGCGGTACGAATTATGTAACGAACGCATCTTTGTGGTCAAGGTGGTGATTGCGTGGTTCACCGCGGCAATCTTTGTGGCCTATCTGTTTTTCAAACCCGCCACCTATGCGGTCGAAGAAAGCTTTTATACACGACACAAATCACGGGTCCACACCTTTTTGACCAGTGTCCGTACTTCCACGTTGCGGCAAAGTGAGGCCGCCGCAGCGGCCGACGACCCCGACCACCGCAGTTCCGGCCGGGCCACCCACACACCGACATCCTCCCAACTCGGGTCGACGCGACGAGACGACCCGAAACGAATCACCTTCCAGGAGAAATTTGAAGATGAAGAGAATCAGGGGGAAACTCCTACCAAACAGGATACTACTAGAACGTCGTCCCAATCCGAGGTTCGACAAGTTTCCGTGTCAATGGGCCATACCGAAGAAGACACGAACGAAAACATCAAGTCAGAAAAGAAGGCCAAGAAAAAGAAGAAAAAGAAAGGATCTTCACAAAAGACGAGGACCTCGTCGACTCCAAAAGAGCGAGTCGGCGAAGAGGAACAGGACGAACGTCGTAAGAAGAAAACAAGCATGTCGTTGCAGCAAAGCTAGACACGACATATCTACCAATTGCCACATCGAGTTGATCAAACAAGGACAAACTTGGTCTTTCCTCTGAGATTGTTATGGACGAGAACGAGGAATATACTCGTAGTCCCTGCTGAAGTTTGTGCCTGCTGTCTACTTGATCCTATCGGTGACATATGGTTTACTTGAATATGACGTTCGGTGGGTGAAATTAAAGTATGGACTTGATCGAATGGAAGAATGCGTTCTTTCTGAGACGCATCCTTTCTCTTGCCATGAATTCGCTCGCGGAGAGGCGGCTTCTTGCTAGTTTCTAGGTGCCTGCATGTGCATGAAGCTTATCAATAGAAGGTAAAATAGTGTAGAAATGCAAATTATTATAGAGGAAAGCGGTCTCAATTGTTCCAGAAAGGGTTCCGGAAGCGGATATCCAAACTGGACGCACTTCTTACTGGATTTTCGTTTCGTGCTTCCACTAACTGTCTAGAAAGCAGCCTCCCCATGATCTCTTGACAAGTGGGCTTCTAGATGTTGATAATGTTGGTTCAGGTACGTCTCCTTGTCCTCGTCACTGCTCCCTTTATCAAACGATTCTATATCCGCCAGATCGAACAGGAAGATTTTCTCATGTAACGTTCCCACATGGCGCCAGGCACGGTCCGTGTGCTTAAACATGAGATTCTTGGCAGTAAAGCGCTGCTTCAAATGTTCTCGTACTTTACGCGCATGTTCAGTAGTGCGATGTTGAATGTGTTGAAAAAACGGATGGACGACGCAAAAGAGATCGTTTTTGAGTTTGCACCAAAAACCGTTGTTCTGAAGTTCAGGATATACGATATGGAAGTTTCTCACTTCCCTTTTCACGAATTCTTTGGCCATGTTCTGGAATTCCTTTGTTGGAATCAGTTGGTGGTTGTCGTTGTATCGCCGAACAAAGGATTTCACAACGCATTCGTCACCATTTTCGGTGACTGCTCTGAATGCCTTTGAAGTCAAACCGGAACCCAAAAACTCGGTTAGGAAAAAGGTATGACTTTCTCCAGCCAACCTTCCAGCCAACGAGGGTGCTTGAGCTGGATTTCCACTACAAGTGATATTGAGCATTCCAGGTACCAAAGTTTTCCCATCCATTCTGATGACTCGTTTGTTCAGCAAATAGCCTTTTTTGAGTTCAACGAGCGCGGCCTTTGTTTTGTGAAATCCCACCAGGGCACAAAGTATGCCGTTGACAAAGGCAGGGATCATTTCGTGCATCTTCAGGGCCTGCGACATGGCCAGACTGCGAGAGCTTTCGTCAAATGTGTATCCAGCGTTGCTTGTGACTCGTTGTGACCTGCGGAAGGTGCTCTGAGTTGGCGAAATGCCTTGAACTGCACCAACCAAATCTTCCAAACCGCCTCGATGTTGACACAGAACTCTTCTCGTGTGATCATTCTCAATCCAGACAATTCTCGTTTCATTAAAGGTAGTGATTGCCCCAAAAGGATTCGGATGGCCAAACGCAGTCATAGCGGAAAGCTGGGTGTGAACTTGGCCTTTCACGACTCCGAGGGAGTTGTCATTCAGAAGCTCTTTTACCGGTTTTTTCGTTTCTAATTCGAAAATCGGAAGGCCAGACATTACTTCGTACACGACGGCATGATCCAAAAGATTGGAGTCCAAATGCGATTCACGTCGCAGGTGAAGCTCTATGGATCCGTCTGTGGAACCAAGCGTGGAGAGTAGTGTGTTACAAATGGTAACTGCATCCCCCAAGGCAGCGTGAGTCCAGCCTTGTACATCGTACTCATTTATGTAGGAAAAATCGCATGATTCAATCTTGGCCATGAGTTGCGACGCTCTCGTATTTGCTTCAGTGAATGGAACTTGATGGATATGAAACTGACGATCGTCGCTCGGTACAAACGTATGCGAGCCCCGGTGAGACGTGTCGTTCACGTGGCAAACAAGCTGGCACTTGTCAGAATAGACTGTGTCCAGACGCAAAGCTCCACAGATCGTTTTCTTCGCCAACTCCTCCTTAATCTTCGCCAGGGCCTCCGTCTTCTTCGCCAACTCCTCCTTAATCTTCGCCAGGGCCTCCGTCTTCTTCGCCAGGGCCTCCGTTTTCTTCGCCAAGGCCTCCTTCAATACCAACGTACGGTCACAGAGAGAGACTAATTGCTCCTCCGGCACGTTCGCCCCCTGCCAGATCTCCACATATTTCCCTATCGTCGAATGGATTTCCCTGTCGGACACGTGGCGGTATTTGGCTCTTTTCTGCGGCGATCCTACGATTTTGGCATAGATGGATTCTAAGCATAGTCTTCGTTGCTGGTTCCATCGAAAATGGGGGGCGAGAAGGGTGCCTATATCCATCCGTGCGCGGTAGTCTAGGTAGGTCTACCTACCTAGTCTAGATGAACATCTAATCAATGGACTATATACTCTAGCTGAAAGCTGAACATCTACTGGACAAAAAGAGATATTCGGTTATTCAATGGACTTGATCGAATGGAAGAATCCGTTCTCTTTCAGGACGCATCCTTTCTCTTGCCATGAATTCGCTACTCTCGTGGTGATTTCCTTCTCCTTAGTTTTGTCATATAGAAGCTTCAAGACCCGCTTATTTTAGTATGCTCCCATCCGAATTCCCATCTTCAACGTAATATCTACAAACAAGTGTAGAGACTGATAGTGCTTGATCATCCAGGGATTGGAGGCGGTCGATGAGCTTGCCCTTCTTCTAAAAAGAAATGCTCCTTCTCCCAGGTCGGACTGGAGATAAAATAGGGGGTAGGGTTGACTTTCGAGGGTCAAGCGTCGCTCTTGGATCGCTGCCTTTTGGAGCCTTCCGTTGTATGACGACGGGAAGGGGCCAAAATCCTTCCGTAGCCTCATAGTACCATACATACTCCCATCATTAATTTATAGCCAAGGTAATACAGGTAATAATGACTCGTGAACCGTGAATGTGAAGGTCTGAGGTCGGTTCCGGACGCTGAGCCTGTTCTGGAATGCCGATCCGTCTCTTATTCAGATATAGTCTCTTTCATAGGGTTTCTTTTGTATCAGCGTATTCTATACATAGAGCTCCGTATGCGAGAACTGAGTAGATTGAACGAGTGGCTTGTGTTTCCGCTGATTCTTGAAAGGAACATTCCAAAGTATCGGGGAACTTTTTAAAGACGACGACAAAGCCAGGCTGAACGACTCAACAGCGAAATGAGATAATCATGGAGCAGCGTATAGTTGATTATACATACCATTCGTCGAAAATCCCATGCTAGCTGTTGGGCTTTCTGAAGTGTAGTCGAGAAAACAATGACAAAAACACAGTTTCCACCGGGACAGCATCAGTTCTTTCAAGGGAGCCAACTTTTATGAACGGTCTAACTGTGTTCTTGCTTGGAGTCTGCGGTAAACTCAAATGAACTTTCGCATATAACGTGAAAGACATCGGTTTCCTCCGCCATGAGATTGCATATGAGGGGCTCCAAATGAGAAACCTTCCCCAAAGCACCCCATTCAGAATACAAGTCCAACGCACGACGATAATGGTATCTTGCTTCATTGTTGTCTCCTATTCGAAAAGCATGAGCGGCACATCGTTCATGTGCTAGACCCTGGTAATTGGTAAAGCCGTTTCTTCCTGCCAGCAAAATCGCTACTTCATAATCTTTCTTGGCTTCCGCCAGGTTGCCATCCAACGAGGCCAGTTCTGCCTGAATGAGCGACTCCGCATATTGCACTGCAATGTTACCTCGCGAAGACCATGATTTCAACCGTGACAAAAACTTGCCTGCTAGCTCTTGTCTCTTCCTCTTTCCCCCAGAGTCTTGTAAGGAACGAGCTACTGAGATGCAAGAAAGAGCGCAATATATGTACATTTGTCCGTGGTGTGCAAGACCTGGTTTTTCTTTCTCTGCGCGGAATGCGTCGTACCCAGCAAGCTCCATCAAAGAGCCCACTTGCTGAAAATCATCGAACCAAAAGGCACATGCTAATCTTGTGCGACAAAGATGTCGGAATTCAACCTCGTATCGAATGTTTCCAGTGACAAGAGAAATAACTGCATTTATATCCAACACTTCACCTCCGAGTATATGTTTGCCATCACGCTGTGCAAGGTTAAGAACAAGCTGCCATGATATTTTTGAGCAAAGCACATGTTTAGAGAGCTTCAAGCTCTCCATTTGAGCAACGTACTTGCTGAAGTCCTCCAGGATAAGCGGCAGTTTCGTTCCGGTAAAAATGCTGAATTCCGTTAGAAAGAAAATCGACCAAAATGCGGAATAGAGGTCCCCAGTTGCCAGACCAATATTGTACGCGCGCAGAAGCGGTTTCTTGCACGTTTCTAGCGGTGCTTGCATGCGCATAACAAACTGGTAGCAGAGGAACAAAGTGCGAGATTCGTTTTGACGAGACGTAAACGTCAAAGACAGATCCGCGTATTTCTTAGCCGAGGCATAGTCTCCAACAGAAACAAGCAAAATCCCAATACGAGCCAAAAGGGGAGCTGTCATATCTGCAATGCCGTTGTTCAGCGTCCACCGAAGCCCCTTGAGAAATGCGAGCGGCATCAATTTCGGATCACATTGATACGCGACAGTCCCCAATCGATCAATCAAGTAGACAACCCATACTTTGGAGGGATCTGATATCGGACCAAGCTGCTTAATCCTAGCGATTGATCGATCCATGCCCGCCGATGTACGAAGTACTCCTGCCATTGTGAATAAAAAACGTTGGTGTTTCGGGAAGCTGCATCCAAGCTGTTCTAACAAATGCAGCGTCAAGTCTTTTGCCTCAGCAGTGCGGCCTTGAGCACTCAGCGAATCAAGATGAGCAATCGACACACGTCGCTTGTCTAGAAGAGTAATGGTTTTTTGTTTCGCAAGCAGAACATAGATTTCGTTCACTTTCTCATGCTGTCCAATACAAAAGCACCCTTCTGCCAATGAAGAGTAGAAGTCTAGAGCCAGCTTTTCATTAGTCTTCAGCGAATCTTCCGGCAATAAAGCAAGTCCCTTGGCCAAATATTCCGTCGACAACTTGAATGCAGATGACGCAAGAGCTGTGTTTCCTGCTCGAAGATTGAGGCCAGCTATTTCCAAGCGCAATTTATCTTCCATACCAAGCCTATCAGCCCTTGTATTCAAGAGATGAACGACAGAAAACAAGTGTTCACTTAACTCATCGCAAGAAAGCTCTTCAAATAAGAGAGATCCGACTTCGAATTGAATATCATCGAGCTCACTTTGGTCTACCAATTGAAACAATGCCTCCCTTATCTTGTCATGTTCCCAATGATAGACTCCAGCCTTTAGTGTTCTCAACAACCGTTCGTGTTCAAGAATCCCTGTTATTGTCAAGACAGAGCTTCCATCTGTGGTAGTCGCCTCATTCCCAATTTTACCTTGATACTTCTCATACATGAGATTCAAGTCACCAATATTATTGCAGTAGTGACGGATCACAATCTCCAAGCTTGCCGAACTAAAGATTGTACCCAAACAAGCAGCTCGTGGGAGTAAGGTTTGAAGTTCTTCTGGAAACTCTTGAAGACGCGCCAACAACATTGATACTACGTTCTCCGTTGCCATAGCATCTGATTGAATACTTGCCAAGTTCCACTTCCATTTGAACGAACCCAGGTCGAAGACCATGTGCTTACTGGCAGTAAGCATGGTAAGGAACTGCTTGACATAAAACATATTCCCGCCAGTTTTGAAATGAACGAGCTTCGCAAGAGCAACAATATCTTCGTCAGTAGAGGAAATGAGAGATGCAAGGAAATCTTCCACCACAGCTTGTATTACATTCTGCAATTTCAGTTCTGTGATAGCCGCAGATATTGCACCAGTCCTTTGCTTTACTCGTTCAACTACTTGTCTGAATTCATGACTATCGCCCATTTCGTCCGATCGGTACGTTGTCACGAGAAACAAGGAATCGAGCTTCGGATCCTTCATCAAGGCCTCAAGCATATCTAGTGAGGCTTGGTCTGCCCATTGCACATCATCAATTACCAGTGCGATTGTTCCAAACAAGGATGCTGTTTTGAAGAACTGGGAAAAAGCTTCGTGAAATGCTGGGCCGAGTTGCGCGTAATTTACTACGTGAGTTGGCGTTTCAGTTCGTTCGTCCGAAGCCTTTATGTTGTGCTGCAATTGTTGAATCTTTGGTAGGACAATTTCCAGCAATTCAAGACTTTCCTTCGTCAAGCTCGTACAGAACTGCTTTTGTACGTCTCTGTTTGAAAACGAATAGCGTTTCGGAGGATCGGAAAGTATCTCACAAAGCAAATCGCATGCCTCGATGATTGCTCCGTAGGGTTGATTGTAGTCATATTTGAACTTGCCGCATATGAAAAAACCAGCAGAAGTTGCAACCGTTTTTCGGACTTCTTGTGCCAACGCCGATTTACCAACACCCGGTTCTCCACCGATCAACACAATTTGCTTACTGGGAACTTTTTGCGCTTGCTGATATTTTTCTTGTAGTACTTTGAGTTCCTGTTCACGGCCCAAGAAGTCGCATTTATCGAACTGCAGCTTGTCAATGGTGAAGCTCTCATCGCTCTTTCGATGGGCCAAGGATAATGATGAAGGACGTTGTGATTCGTCGAGTCTTTGATTGCTGCCAAGTAAGCTGATTTCGGCAGTTGGCGGCGTGTAAGACATTCACATTTCGAAGCAAGACAAGAGATGCGATATGGATATCTTTCGCCGTTCAGGTCCGCCTTGGTGTGTACGGATACATACGAATATGACACAAGAAATAAAGAAAGTTGACTCCGGTGGGAAGGAAAACAAACTGTGACTGACTGTCATGGCCAAAAGCCAAAAGCCAAAACACCATTCCTAATTCCTACTCCCTACCTCTAGCTAGCCGTCGCCGTCGCGCTTTGCCAAAGGTCTTATAGTAGTCTTAGGGATAGAGTTAAATAATTCATTTGTCGCTCCTTAGTCGATTGAGGTCGCACTTCCGACTGGATAAAGAGGTCAACGTCAACAGACATCGGATGAGATGTGATTACAATGGTGTTGGTGTGGATGCGAATGAACAGGCCTTTCTCTCCCCAACATGATTCGATTCCGAGGTCATCACACTGAAATCGTGGAGGGTGATGAAATGGCGTCTGCAGAATCAGGGATGAATTCCCCACCAAAGGCACAACAACAAACAGCCACCGCACACGCAGTTGGTAGTAGCCAAGAGTTGTTGACACCTTGTCGACCTGAACTTCGACGGAAACGGCGTCCAGTATCGATCGATCGGCACCGGGCTGTTGTCGTCTTGTGTCATCGCATCAGGGATGTTATTCGACGGTTTGTAGATCCCTCGTCCGTGTCCGGTGGTGATAGTTCTGTGGCCGTTGGTGGCAGAGTCTTTCGATGGATGGCACTGCTCTTTGCTATACTGGTCGTTGGTACACTATTGGCATTTGTTATATTCTTTTTGGTATGGACATTCAAACATTCCCAATGTTACACGAGAGAAGCCGGTGTGGAATGGGAAGAAGGGCCATCGCATGATATGATTCGTCCCTGTCCAGCGGTGATGTACGAGACCCTCCAACAACGACAACAAGGTGATGGTGACTCACCACACATTTGTATCACAACCTTGACCGATGAAAAATCTCCCAGTTGGTGGCAACGGTCGATGAGATGTCGAGATTTTGATAAGGTGGGCCGTTTGACGTGGCCTATTCGACAAGCCTATGCCGACAAACATGGATATACGCTGGTTGATTTCAGCAGTCACATTGATAGCAGCCGTCCACCAGCATGGAGCAAAATCAAGGCTGTCCAAAGTCTCCTTCCACCAAAAGATGGCAAAAGTAGCATACGCTCTCCACGGAAGGATTCGGCAAACTCAATCGATGATCATCGTTCTTGTGATTGGATTTTCTGGATGGATGCGGATACGATCATTATGAATTCCTCCATTCGCATCGAGTCCTTTCTTCCCAAAACGGATGACACTTTAATCGATTTGATTGTCACAATGGACCGACGATTCACGGCCAATTCAGGTGCCTGGTTGCTCCGAGCTAACTCGACATGGTCTCGCGAATTCTTGGAACAATGGTGGAACATGGAGAGCTGGGTTCGCCCGTCGGGACTAAGTTTGTCAGGAGACAACGCCGCTTTTGGAGAATTAGTCAACAACAAAATGAAAATGACCGAGAAGGAACAAGAACTAGAGGTAACCGAAACGAAAGGATCCGTCTCCTCCCACATTCAAATGGTTCCTCGCTGCACCTTCAATTCGTTTGGTGTGTATCTTCAAGCGGCCAAGGCAAAACAGTTGCGCAAAGCTTCGTCAACGCAAAACGACGCATGGGCTGTGGAAGAATGGTATCAGTCTCCAAACTTTTATTATAAGGGCGACTTTGTTGCGCACGCATCCGGTATTGATCAAAAAGCGGCGGGCATTGAAATGCTTTTGAAACGAGCGCAATAGCGCCCACTGACATGTTACTCTCAAAATCATTTCGCTTGTGACGGCACTACGTCTCTATGCCATATTCTTGCTAAGGCCGTGAAGTTTTATGAATATTATGGAGCGGTGGGCTACTTTCTTCTCTCTTCTTCCATTTCATCATTGCCCACACCCTAATAAAACTTTGAAAACTATACTTGACGCACAACAATCCTTTCGGAAACGAGAAAGAGGAACCAATGGTTGATATTCTCCAGAGCTCAACGAGAACTACGACGTTGGCACTTCACGGTCGGACTGAAGAATTTTCACGCGTCGGATCTTCTCCTCAAAGTGAGCATATTTCTCTGTAGCTGTGGTTTTCTCCTCAAGATGCTCATGCTTGTCTGTCGATTTGGAACGAGTGGCGACAGGCGTGACGAAATCTTGATCTTCTGCCTTTTTGGTGCGGACTCCTCCGTAGGTCTCGCTGACAAAGTTCATTTGATGCTTTTTGTGGCCCGTAACTGCCGCCAACATGAAATTGGACACTTGATATTGATGAATCAGATTGGCCAACTGGGGAGACCCACAAAACGCAAGAAGGGTATTCGAAGTGCGACTTTCGTCAATCACTTCGAGCGTTTGATTCTCGATTATTTCATTAAACTCCGGCCTTGCAAAGTGGACAAATCCCTGTTGATAGAGCGACATTGTGGACAAATCAGAACGAAGTTGGTTCACTGAAAACTCCACTTTATCCGTACAGTAAATCGAGAATCGACAAACTTTGAGAGCGTCGTCAATTCCCCATTTCTCAACAACCGAATCCCACAGTGCGTTGATATCTGGCATGATTTCTCCAATCAAAGAAGCTGAGCGCGCTACCCAAACCACTTCTAAACGCTTCATTCCTCTAGCTTGTTTCCATTGCGAGTGCTGGTGACAGACAACCCTGAACCAAAGGCGTGCAATCATGTAGCCCGTTAGAAGAGAAATCAACGCAATGTCGGCGCCATCGAGTACACCGTTTTTCTTGTACTTTTGAAACCAATGATAGTCCGACGGAATGGATATCAAGCATACTCCAAAGTCAATAAAAGAAAAGAAATTGTTTCCGTCCCAAATAAACAAGACGGGGATGGCAAAGCAGATCTGGAAAATGACAGTCAAGACCTTCAGACTTTCCCTCATTCCATCGTAGATCTCTATTGGGATGGTGTTCCATGAAATTGTCAAACAGAAAATGGCTGCACCAAGAGTGACAAAGAATACCAGAACTAGAACACCGTAAAGTGACTGTGTAGCGCGAGATGCTTCACGACGAAGGTTCCTTGAGTCGAATCTGTCCGGAGATACAGAGGTTTGGAGATTTCCCATACTCGAGCGTATACTGCGCTGCATCATGTCTGATTTGGTAATCCCCTCGACACCTGGATCTGTTTTCCTCCTCCAAAACGCTGTGAAACGCCTAGCAAACGAACCCTTTTGTCCGTCGCGAGCCACCTGGTAGTCCATCTCAAGTTTATTGTTTGTAGCAGTGGTTTTGAAGTATTCCGTTGGTGAAAGGCGAATGACGTTTCCGACGTGTTGCTTGAACATACTGAGAACGGGAACAATACCTGTGATTCGTAGCGAGAAAGTTAGAGAGAGAACAAACATTAAGCAGACAGATCATAGTGATTGTTCGTTACCTGTGCCAGCTCCTATTGCCAGTCCGTGCGAGAAATTTTCCGTTTTACCCAGGCTTGTTCCGCAGGGGCCCATCACTCCCATTTCAATGCGACTGTCATTGAACACATCGTTTTTCTCTTTCTTCAACAGGTCCCACAGCTTTCCCGTCCATGTGTCTTCGCCGAAGACCTCAATGTAGAATTCAAGGTACCGGGATGACGGATCTGATGCAATCGAGAAAGGGTGCCAATACGCGTCAATTTTCGAGTATTTTAGGAAAGCGTACTGACCAGGCTTGAATTGAAACAGTACAGGCCTTCGAAGTTTTAACAACAGCATTCTTGACCCATCACTTCCACGGACTGCAGAAGCGGACATAACTCTCGACTTGTATGTTTGGTTGAGCCGCATTGCCATACGGTCACATATATACCTTTGAGACAACACTTGAGTGAGTCGTGCTGTGACCAATCAATCTCCCGTATGTCAAGTGAACTTACCAGAGTAATGTGGAGGAGAACCATTTAAATGTCTGGCTTCTGTTTCTTTCATTGTTCCGCTGAACGGAGTCAACGGTATGGATGATCGTGACCAAGTACATGAGGAAAACCTATGGGAAAAGTTGAACGGACACAAGGGTTAGATCTGAACAACAGGTATTGTCGTGATTTGTTCCTATACGAGAAGGCTTACCAAGTGGTGAATTACTTTATAAACACACCATACAAGCCACAACCGGATAAGTGTTAGATCGTGAATATGACAGAAGAAAAGAGCGCGTCAGGTGAGGTCAGACTTACCATAGAACACTTCATATGGAATTTTGTGTCGTAGGTATGAAGTACTCCCGATGATGATCAGGAACGAGATAATAAGGTACCCAGTAATCATGATTTCTTGGGTGAACTTGTCACAAAAGTCCTCTTCACCACCTGAGCATAAAATGCCAAAGAACATGAAGAAAAATATGGTCGCAACACAAACAACCGTGACCTGGGGGTTTTATACCTGTGAGCTCGGATATTCCGCTGTCACTGCAAAACTATGATAGACGCACTCACCATCACGTATCCAAGATGTACATGCATTCGAACAGCTCGATTGAGCGGTACGAAATCATTGAGAACTGTTTCGGACAAAGCAGCAATGGAGTACCGTGACATTGTCAGCGGTAGCAAAGCCATTTGAAAAAGAATTGCATGCATCCTGAACACAGGTAAAACACACTGGAGAGTCAGAAAATCGACCAAATCCGTACCATGTCAAGAGAATCAATTGACCTACGTTCCGAATTCTAGTGACGGAGCAATGCGCTTCCACCAGTAGAAAGGCGCTCCCTCGCCAACTCCCGCCTTTTGCTCTTCAAACTTGATGAGGAAGAAGTGGAACCAGATTGTCATTGTTGCGACAAAGTGAAGCCAAAAGAAGACCAGGAGTTTCCGTTCCCCATACAGGTAAATGATGAATCGGAACAACGGTCCAGGATTGATATAGCGACGGGCTGAAGCGAAAAGTGATTTGTTGTATTCAATGTTCTTGTTGTCGTGCCTGGTTCCATCATTCTCACTGCTAAAAAAGTCCGTGTCCGATTCAGTGCCATCAGAATCGACACGAACCAAGTCAAAGCCCTCGGAACTGTCTTCGGGCCACCATCGTGCTTCTGGGATGTCTTTATCCATATCGTCTTTGGTTCCCTCGCGCCATTGAGGACTTGGAGGAAGACTACGCTTTTTTACGAACAATGATACCCAATCCATGGATCTGTTTCGCCGAAGCGAAGGAGTGATGAATCACTTTGACCGAGAAAGAAAAAGAGTGGCTGTTCAGTCCGGCATTCAGTTCCGGGCGATTTACGACTGCTTGTACGATCGAACCCACTCACACTTTTCTTTGTGAGGAAAGAGTAGCCCCCGTGCTTGAGCTCGTCCTTCAATGGCGAAGTATTGTACAAAAGAAGCTCCACGTCAGGTAGTGGGCAATAATAATGAGAAATCCTCGTGATTTGGCGACTGATATCAAGAATACATAGAGGCGTGAATGTCGTTCGGTGCGCGCGGCGGTGTTCCCTTAGTTATTGTATCTCTCATAATTTCTTTTGCTCTCGGCGCACAGAACATTGTGGGGCTAGCAAAGAGCTAAGTTAGGCCGTTCCTTGATATTCTGCAAAAACAAAAGTTGGAGGGTGACACGTCACAAAAAACCCGGAAATATGGCGTCAAATCCGGGTTCGACGCTGTTTCAGCTTTTGAGGCTGCAAAAGTTGGGTCCAACTTTTGCAGGCCGGCAAAAGCTGAACAGACATTAGGGATAGTGCTTTCTTTTTGCTAGTGTACATTGGGCCTACAGAAACAAAAATGACGGTTTAGGATTTTTTGAACGGCGCGCGTTCGACTCCAACGGTCCCCCTAACCTCAATGAAGAGGAAGACGGAACGTCCTCCTAATGTCTTACTTTGATAATTGTAGTATTCAAATCATCAAAGTGAATATGGGGACTATTGGGGGCCTTGGGGGAAAAAGTGCGGTTATAGGTTTTGGTTTTGTAAATGCCAAAGGACGGCGTGTCGCGCAATTGTCTACAAAAAGGTGATGTCATGTGTCGATTTTTGTTTTTGCAGAATATCAAGGAACGGCCTTACTCCTACTCCCAACTCCTAAATGGAGTAGGAGTGTACTCCTATTATTATTTCTTGCATATGATGTAGACTTACTTCGATCTTTCCATGAGCATTTCACAGCGAGAGAGAAGATCTCAACGAGCAAGCAGGCAAAATGAGTTTTCTTGGAATACCAGTATACAGCTTAGAATTTAGAATATACTTAGGTCTGCCAATTACAGGCGAACATCTTCCATTGGACCTGGTTCATACGGAGCACTGTCTTCCGAATAGGAAAACTCGTCTTCATGTTCTTCTTCCATGACATCCTCCAGCATGGACGCTGTCCAGTTGGGAGGAGACGGCGGTCTCCCAGCGGACAATGCTTCGTGCATGTTGTCCCATTCTTGTGGGGACATGCCTGGTTCATCTTGTTGATGATTGAGATTCCTTTGAAAGCTATCCCAGTTGGATGCTCCAACGGAAGAAGACTCGCTTCCTGAACTTGGCAGGGATTGCCGGTAAAGGCCACCTGGATGGGTATGATCTTGTGGTTGTTGGTTGTGGTGATCCTCGCCGGTAATGGATGATCCATGAGTCTCTCCCGCAAATGTTTCCCCCGCCACCGTCACATGACCATCCACCTCATCAATGAACTTGCCCATGGACTCATGGTCTCCTCTTTGAGATCGACGTCGGATGAGGAGCCCGCCAACCAAAACGGCAAAAACACCTGCACCGACGGCTCCCGCCAGGATGCCGGTTTGGGTCGAATTACCGGTGGATTCTTGAGAATACTGTTCCTGGCTACCATCATTGCCCTCGGATGATTGCGATGCAGGCGAAGCGACAGGTGGCTCCGTTGGTGGAGAGGTCTCGGCAGAAAGAATGGGCTCGTCCACATAGCGAAAGATTACCTCTTTGGTAGACTTGAATGGATTGTCCCCGGTAATAAGCGTATTAGTTATCATTCCGATGTAGTCTGCCTTGTCAGTAGGGTTTGAAAAGGCAAATTTGACTGCTTCACGCATGTCGTCTTGATCTGGTAAAGGCACTGGAAAAACCCTGTTTTTAAAGGTGACACTGGTATTGAAAATACGAGTGGTAGAGGTCCCACCGCGTTGAACCGTTGCTGAGCTATCAAAGACAAACATGTTTTGCTCAACTCGAAAGTTGAAGGCGAAAAAGTCCGTCAGAAAGGTCTGTGTAACCGCTGTTAGTGCCGTAAAATCGTTGTCGACAGCTGACGCTGAACCACTATACTCGTATGTCAATGCATATTGCTCCGAATAAATCGTGGCGAAATACTCGGTTTCTGCGTCTTGAGGTGATGCTGTAACACAACGAAAACTGCCATGAGATTTTATGTATGACATGGGGATTGATTCTTACAACAAACAAACAAACAAACAAAACAAGCAACGTACAAGAGTTTCCTCCTGGTATCACAATCAAATCATCGTTTGGTGTATCCATCATGGTTGGAGATTCGGTGGTAGGAGCCGTTTGAGGAGCAATGGAGGCATAGGTGGGAGCTGGCATGCCCTTGCCTTTGGATCCTTTGCCTTTTCCCTTGGACCAATAGTCGTCCGATGACTTTTTCTTTCCTCCCTTCCCCTTGGAAGAATACGACCCCTTGCCTTTGGATTCATGTCCCTTGCTTCCTTTGCTCCCCTTACTTCCCTTGGCGACGGTCGGGGCGATCGGCACATGTATTGGTGGTGGTGTTGTGCCTTTTCCCTTGCCCTTTCCCTTGGTTGGCATGCTGAGAGAAGGGTCATGGGTATGGAAATACTTTTGCATTTCTTTTTCATATTCCTCCAAGTCATACTTTTTGCCATTGGATTTGGGCTCTTTTCCATTGTATTTCGGATCCTTGTCCGAAGATCCATAATACGTGTAGCCTGCCTCCGAGGAACCAACACAAAAACTAGCCGCCGCAAGGGCCAACCAAACAAGGGATGGTCTGATCATCATCATCATTGCCGTTTTTCCGAAACAAATGTGTTCTTGTGATGTGAATGCCACAAATGAAATGTGTGGATTGCTCGTTGGTGTTTGTGAACGAATAATATAAATACTCGGTTTGGAAATACTAGACTAATTCGGATCAGTTCACGTCTCTGCTCCGTTGTTTGGCTTTTTGGGACCCATTGCAGGAATGGGTTTCCGTGTGGAGTAGGGAATGACTCTTGAAAGCATGGTCCTTGGGGGTTTTAAAACGAATTGTGAGTTGAATGGCATTTTTTGGAAGCTAGTTGCAATTCGTGGGAAGCAAATTGTGAGAATGAAAAATGTTGTGCCATACTCGATCCAACGCATGTCGCCGTCGAATCACGACCAGGTTTTGGTCTTGTTCTACCGGACATACGGACCGACTTTATAAGCGACTTATACGCGTTTCATCACGACCAGAGAGATCACTCCCAACCCTCTTTTAACCGTTTTACTACTACCCCACGTGAGACCCATTTTTCAACGCCAATAAGATTTATCATATCGAAAATGAATGATCGCTGGAGAGTGTTGGTAAAGAGTTGATGCGACGTTATTCCCTTGGATCTCTTGTGTGTTGTTTTATCTTCCGCTTGAAGAGAGAATTTTTCACAACAAGGAGTTCCTATTACGCCGGTGTCAAAGGAAGAGAGTAAGAGAGGTGAATTTTCTGTCATTCCAATCTTTACCGTTATAGCACTCTCAAGGGTTAAGGCAGGTGAAAGGTCGAGAAGGAAGTCAGGGTGTTTCTTGACGGTGAGCTTCCATTATAATATTGTGTGGCAATCGTGATGGCGTATTTCAGTGGAGAATCGGGCGATGCCAACAACAACAACAAGCGCATGATTCGATATTCTCCTCATTACATCACAGGTCTGGGTGATGGGAATGTCAAACAACTGAGGAATGCCCCTCCTCGAAAAGATGACGATGTGTACGATGCCTATCTTCGATATGGAGCCAAACACACCACCAACAACAATAAGAATACCATCCATCACCGAGCCTCGCGAGCAACCACGAAACGAGACCGAACCCCCTTGTCTTCTTCGTCGTCATCGTGGAGTTCCTTTTTCTACAAATCACATGGTGTCGATATGGCTGCCGAATACGATCCAGTCGATGCAGCCGCACCCTGGCAGTTGTCGGCCTTTGCCTTGTTGGGAGCTGTTGTCTTGTTGAGTGCCTTATTTTTGCATGTGTTGGCCGATACGGCAGCCGAAAATGCCCATCGACACCAACAGCAACAACGATCACGACAACATCGTCGAACGACCAACAACAATACTACTCGAAAGGAAAAATTGAAGGATGACGATGACTCCCATTCCGAAAGCAACATGTGGGCCGGAAGCTATTTCCATGGAACCAATTACGATGATTTTACCGACCGTCGATCGGATCATTCTCATCAAACAGTCACCACAGCCACAACATCCTCCACGGCACAACAACAACAACATCAGCAGCCACAACAACAGCAACCCTTGCAACAACCTCTGTCCTTGTATTATCCCTATCCACAAGGATCTCGGTTGCGTCGCGTTCCGGGTGCATCGACATCGTACTACAACAACCATCGGGTCTATCAGTTGAATCCACCACCTCACTACAATAGTGTCATGGCCAGTCCGGGTCCGACACGACGAGTCGCGAGCCCCGTACCATCCACCACCACCACGACGTCTGCGGTATCCTCCTCGGCCATGGGCACTACGAGCCACCGAAGCAACACCACACGAGCCCCTTCTAGTAGTACTACTTCTACGACGACCCGATTGTCGCCCACCAAGACGACTACGACCACCCACACGATTGGTATGGGAAAAACCTTGTCCTTGACTCCTCCTCCGGCATACAAGGCACCTCGTCGTCCAGCGAATTCGGTGGTGGGTCTTCACCCCAAGTCCGAGTTTCTTGAATTGGCGCCGTCGCTCCAGGATAGTAGTATGGATGATAGTAGTTCGGGTGACCCGAGGGGACGAGCTCGCCACACGAGCCGAAGTACGACTTCTCGTGTACGAGCAGGAGCGAGCAGTACCATGTTGCCGACAGTCACCTCGGCCGAATCATTAGAACCCGAACAGGAAAGCGATTCGGAACAATCACCGCTGCACTTGGATGTGCAGATTCCTGGACGCAACAGCAACAGTAGTGACAGGAGTCGACCGACCAAACTGGTGGAATCGTCATCCATGGAAGAAACACCACGACAAGTAAATGGACGGCATCGGGTGTCTTCACCCGTGGCCAATGCCATGCCACTCCTCCCCGTCCTGCGCAACAGTGGTGGCACTCGTCCGGAAAAGAAACTGGAACAACGCCCCCAGGAGTTGTCCTCCCAGACGACGACGACGACGACACCGCGACCTCCCAGTTATCACGGACCGCCATCTCCCGTCGTCCTGGAAGATTTGCATGAAATTATGGAATCGGGCAACATTCCGCCTCACTGGCATTCGTCACGGTCGGTAGTTCCACCCTCACCGCCATCACCACCGGAAGCATCCCCGACGCCGTTGGAGGCCTTGGATCAAGACTTGTCGACATCGTCCTTCTGTGACGATATACCCATTAAAATCAATGACAATGATGTTTCCTCACATGGATCCCACGCTGCCAACGATCCTCGTTTCAATATCGACCATGTGCGCAACGATTTGACGCATGGGACCAATTCGGCCGCCTCTCTTCAGGGTGCAATTGACTTTTCAGAACTCAAGTTGGAAGAAGTCATTGGTGGTGGTGGATTTGGACAAGTGTGGAAGGCCAAGTGGCGCAGTACACCCGTGGCAGTCAAAGTCTTGACCGGATCAGCGCAATCGCAAAAGGTTCCCCGTGCTGTACTGGAAGAATTTGCTGCCGAAATCAACTTGCTACGAGGCATGCGTCATCCAAACATTTGCTTGTATATGGGTGCCTGCCTTCAACCACCAAATCGCGCCATTATCACCGAACTTGCCGCGAATGGGTCTCTATGGGATGCCTTACGGTTACCATTGAATCCTCCCTACCGCGCCGTGGGACGACCAGATGGTTTGACCGACCAAGAAGCCTGGCCTCCCATTCTGTACCAACCGGACCCGAGGCATGGCATGCCACCGTCTGCTTCCACATCAAACTCTTCTCGAAGAATGACGACGACCGCAACGGCCTCTGTGGTCAAGACCACCCCTTCGATTCCTGAAGGACAGTGGCCCTGGGCGTTGGTCAAGCGCGTGGCCTGCGGAACCGCCCGTGGCATGGCCTACTTGCACAGTGGAGTGCCTCCTGTCTTGCATCGTGATCTCAAGAGTGCCAATATATTACTGGATGAGAGTTATACACCCAAGGTATGTGATTTTGGTCTCAGTCGACTCCAAGCATCCACCAATTCCAGTATGACAGGCAATTGTGGGACGGTTCAATGGATGGCCCCCGAAGTTTTGGCCAACCAAAAATACAATGAAAAAGCCGATGTGTTTTCGTATGGCATAATCTTGTGGGAACTCTTGACGCGTGCCTGTCCCTACGAAGGCATGGGGGCCGTCCAGTGCGCTTTGGCCGTCCTCAATCGAGATCATCGTCCAGTCATTCCACATTGGTGTCCACCCTTTTTGCAAGCTCTGATACGAGCTTGTTGGAAGACCGATCCGCAAGATCGACCCACGTTTGCACAAATATTAGCCGCGTTGGAAGCCATGTCGTGAGAAAGGATCAAAGTGGATCTGTATCTTTGCGTGAATGCTTTCTTTTTTCTGTGTTTGTTCGTTTCACTTTCTTTCTGAATTGGATGAACAGCTCATCCTCCTCATGGCGAAGAAACAGAGGAAGAACACGTGGATCCTGACTCTTATCAAGAAACAGCCCATCTGGATTATTATTCTCCGGCATGGAGCTTTGGCAGAACAGACTTTGGATTAGAGCACAGCACGAAAAAGGCAATAGGAGTACCTACTTCAAATGGGGCAAGCCTATTCCCAGGTCCGTTAAGCTAGGTACGGGGCTATGGTCCCAATTACCACTAGACGTATTCCAGTCACGTTCGGTTTACGTTTGGTCGCGCATTATTTACTCCCCAGCGTGCGGTAATTTAGTCGCGAGTGAGTCATGTATATTGGATGGAACGCACCCAGTAACTGCGACCCAACTCACCCCAACTTGGGAGTAGCGCATTTTTCGTTCCATGTTCTGCGTCACAGGACTTATTGAGCTGACCACCAAGAACTTGGAAGAAAACATCAACAAAAGCGATGAAGCTCTCTGTCTCCAAATCCTAGATGTGAAGTACAAGAACTGGTGCCAAAAGGAGGAGGGGGCAGGCACCTGGGCAGCAGCAGGAGTCCAACAACGCCCCCACAGCCAACGACAAGAAGAAGGAGAGTACCAACCTGGTGGATAGACAGGATAGACAGGACATCTTAGTTTTTCGATTGTAACAATCACGTCCGTCCCTCTCTTTTCCTCCCAGAGTCAGCGATATTCATAAAACCTTGAAAACAGGGTGTTCATTGATCGAAAAACCGTAGTTTCGATCAGTCAGTACAGGATGTGCAGCAGAATGAATTGCAACAGCCTTTCCATAGTCGGCTTTGTCCACTGATGACGGCTGGTTCTTGTCGAGAAGAAAAACAATGGCCCCCGAGCAACCAGTGAAACTGTTGATGTCATACTCAATAAAATTTTGTCCCACATACAGAATCTCGCCTGTGTAGATGTTGAGTTGATCAGGTAGACCAAAGAATTTCTCAATATCGTCTTGTTTGAAATCCGGTAATTTCACATTCTTGTTCCCCATAATCGTCTCCTGCGTGGGCTTGGAGAGTTTAGAGAAGAAGACAGCCATCCCCACCTTCATTCCTTTTTCGAGCTTGAGGGCTTTCCGAACTCTGTCAAAAGAATGCTCTGCTCGGCAGCAGGGGTTGCTGGGGCCATATATGGTAGGACCAACGCTGACATCGAATCCAAACTCGGCTATTGCAGGAAGAGCCACCATAAGGTTACCATCTCGCAGGTCCAACCTGTCACTGGCGTTCGGTTTCCAGGCAAGATCGGGCCAGTCAACACCAACTCCATTGTCCTCCACGGTGAGCTCGGCTGTTGTGGGTTTGAACACTCCTTTGGTTTCGTGAGCAACAGTACGCAGATTGTGCTTGGCTGTGACGGGGCGCACTGAATAAAGCTGAACAGTCTTTCCACCAGTGCTGTATCCTTTGGCCTCCTGACGAAGAAAGCCGCCATGGCAGTGGCCCTTTTTCCACCAGGAAGAAGCGACTCCCTCCGGACGTAAGCAGACGAGAAGCGGGTGGCACTTGCCTACCACCTCTGTAACCATATTTGCCGAAATTGCGTTCGTGTCGTCGACATTGCCAAAGCCCCATCGCTTCATTTCCTTTGTCCAGTTGACGAGACATTCCGACACGCCAACTAGGTTTGCGTCTTCCTTGCCTTCGATAGCGGCAGTGAGACAGTCGTCCATAAGTCGTCAATTTCAGGACGACGAGCCATACACGACTCTCGCCGAAACTCTGTCATCAGACGTGAAGTCGTTCGTTCTCGGGTTTTGAGGAGAATCAAGCTCTGAGGTCCTCTCGGTGTTGCAATAAAATCTCTAGCGGCGCATTTCCTCTGGATTGGGTGGAGGAGGCGGACGTATTCCAGTCACGTTCGCGTCGGATAGTTTAGTCCATGAGAAGTTTGGTCGCGCAGATTTTTTCGCTCCAAGCACGCACACAATATACTCATCACAATGACGATGCGATTCCGACGGCAGAGTGGAGGTTCCTACTTGATTGTCATCGCTCTGCTATGCATTCTGTCAATGCTCTACCCCAGCTCAAAGATTGTATCGCAATTCCAGGTTAGATCTATTGACAATGGCCATTCCAAGTCAAAATTCCCACCGAAACACGGTCTGGCGATTACCATGGCGGTGAATTACAAGGCTGGACCGATTGGAGCCAAAAAGGTTGTGAAACCGAGCTTGAAATATATTAAAAGTTGGTATCGTTCGATTCATCGTATACGGGGAATCAAAGGGCTGGTGATTGAAAACATGTTCCACTGGTGGTTGCGAGCTGTGTACAGCGATTCCAAGGTATCCTTTTTTCATTTTCACCCCGATACACATCGGAGTTTTGTCCAAACACCTCAGGCATCCAATCGAAGCATCAATGATCAGAGATTTTTTGTAATCGAATGGCTGCTCAATCAAACCGAGTTGGTGGAACCCTACAACTATATTATTCTTTCGGATGGACGGGATGTGGAATTTCTGCATAATCCCATCCCCTTCTTCGAGGCCACAGATGAGGCGGCTGGAACACCCCAGCTCTATGTGCAAACCGAGGCGGCACCATCTAAGGGCAATCTGGGGTGGATGAACAATGTATGGAAACGGTGCTTTGGCAGAAAGTACCCAGACAGCCAACATTTTTACAATGCGGGCATTATTGCTGGTTCCAAAGACAAACTCAAAGACTTGCTGCGCCATATGAATGAGATGTTTCTGACTTTGGACCCCCAACACAATTGTAACATGGCTGTTCTACAGCGTGTTATTATGTAACGCTACAGCAATGAAGTGGTTACGGGGTACCCGTTGCATACCGAATACAGGAAGAATGAGAGAACACCTGGGGCCTTCATAAAGCACAAATGAAAGCGAGAAGGAAATGCCATTGCTTCAATCTCTCAGAGATGTGGCTGGGAATCAAGTTTTTTTGTGTTATCTGCTGCTTCGCAATAAGCGGTCTGTTATTTGACGTTGGGTAAATGGATGCATGAAACAGAGAGTTGTTCTGTTCGATTTCACATGAGTATTCCACTTTGGATGACGCCGCTGCTTACGAATCATCTTGTTCTCTCGGCCCCCCTTTGTCACAACGCAGTTCATCCGTGCATCATAATGAACCTTCTGTACCATCTGAACTCGGTTTCGAGAGCAGAAATGGAGGCATTTTCTTTCACATAATATTCGATTCCTAGCGCTTCTAAAGGAATGAAAGGTCAAAACCATCGAAACTATGTACGCAATTCACATACGGGGTTCTCTGTTGGAATGTTAAACAAGACGACAAAGAGTGGAATGAGGGAACCCTTGTGGTGAACAGCTCACGGCTATACTGGCTCTTTTTTCTCGTGGAATTTGAGTCTCTGGATACCCGCTGGTAACAGCACAACAAACGACAAAATGGTTGATTTTGAGCGTCGTTTGTGGACGAAAGGATTGGGATGCGTCACTCCTTTGGTACATGGACGATTCACTGGGATATAATCGAATTATCTACTCATGTTGACACTTGTCGATCTGATACGACTCTGTGATCAACTTGCTATTACAGGAAGCTACCACAGAGCGAGGGAGTTGCCTTGTGTGGACAAGCTGCATATGTCAAATAGCAGCGTTGTGCAGAAACTTTAGAATGGCTGAATGCTGGTAGCATGATTGTCATGTCGAATTCGAATGGATTCTTGCGGTTGGGAGTCTCTGGCGTGTCATGATTCGTGTGACCGCAACCATGGGTTGTGAGAGGGATTACAGGAATATAGAGAACCAGCAAATGTTTGTGAAACGCACGACGACATAACGACTCTGTTCGTAGGGAGTAGGGAGGCCATGTAAAATAAAACAATGTCACCTACTGGAAGACGTTACGATGTAGGGCGACCACTCGGACAGGAGAGCAATCTGGACGCTCTGCTTGAGCAACAACTACTACCTAGGTGAACGTTGGTGTGCATTGTAGAGCTTTTCCACCGGAAATGGTATTGAAACTACTAGATATGGATGGTCTTTCATTGTCGCCTCTAGCTATGTTTGGGATGGACCGAAGGACAGGCGTAAGATACCCCACAGCGACACTCACCACGTGTACTCCCCAGAGAGAATAAGTGAAGCAAATGGATATCTATTATTGATTGATTTATATTCGAAAAATGATATGACTAAACCGATGGGAGGTAATCCCGATTGACGCCAAGATCTTCTCCCATGACAGCTTCGGTGGCTGTTGACGTCCTACATCGTCTCTGGACTTATCATTCTAAATTTCTGGACGAAACGACGACGACAAGCCACTTTTCTGCAGAGACAGAAGAGAGGAGGTCGACTCGAAATCAAGTTTTGTTTTCACAAGTGAAAATGACAATGACACACTCCCTTTCCCTCATGTTTTGGTGGTGTCTCTTCTCCTCCTCGTCCCTTCTTTGGATGGTACGAGGGTTTCGGTCTGGTCCATCCTTCCCTTTTCGAAGAATCCCGCAAGAGCTGTACCATACGAACCAAGCCATGTTGTATGGTAGAATACAAAAGGTATTATCCTCCTCTTCATCCTTGGTAGGCAAGCCAACCACCTCTGCAGCGGTTGCTTTTGGACCAAGGACAAATCGCAGGATGGAAGGTACCCAATTGTACGACTCGTCATCGTCGTCAGGCTATCTTCCCTCTCCGGACGATGAACGCAATGTCGTGGCGGTCTCTTCCCAACCTCCTCCTCTCTATCCACAAGCAGGTGACTTTGTCCGATTTACTGATTTGGATGGTGGACAGCAAGATGGACAAGTAATGGTGGGTCGCATTCGATTTATTCAAAAGAATGTTGGTGGGGAAGGATCCGGATGGACGTTGGAATTGGTGGAAATGGATGATTTGGGACAAGGCTATTATGCCGATTATGGAAGTCGACAACGATGGACCAAGGGATCCGTCTATCGCGATTTACGGGCCGTCAGTCCTCTCTCGGCCAGTTTTGTGCGAAGTGAAAATGCCTACAAAATTCCCACCAAAGTGGTTGGAGAGGGCTACGATCAAAAACGACAATTGATTGTCAAGGCCGAACAATATACCGTCGAGGGATATACGGGCCCCTTTGCTTCTGCTTCCTCATCCATTGATACAGCCGTGGTAGAAGCCGATGGTGTCTTGTACGAAGCACTCAAGGGCAAATTGTTTCGTTATGCAGCCATTGCTGGTGCAATCGGTGCCATTGTTGCCGAATGGACGCAAGGGACCGAACTGGCTGCCATTTATCTGGCCGGTGTCTTGTCCAGTTTGCTCTACCTTCTCTTTTTGTCCTTCAAAACGGATACCATTGGAACGGAACAATCGCAATTTGGCAAAAATATTTCCACCCTACGCTTCTTTATGCCTGTCGTGGTGTTGGTCGGTGTGGCCTTGTACAATGCCAGTCTAGGTGAGGCCAATCCCCTCGTGGCTCTGCAAGCACAACAGCAAGCCGCTGTACTGGACACTGCGGAATCGTCGTCCTCGTCAGCGGCCCTCTTTCAATTTGTGACACCATCTCAATTTGCAGCAGCCATTACTGGCTTTTTAACCTATCGGTTACCACTCTTGCTCATTCAAGTCGAAGATGCCTTTGCCGGTGATGGCAATACGGAGGGAGATGTCGTACTTCCTGGAAGCCTTGGCATCATGGCATCGTCACTGCAACAACAACAATCCTCATCACTTCAAGATGGGCAATCTGCAACAGCAAACGACGCCTTGACCACAGTCTTTTTGATTTCCGGTCCCCAAGCCACGGGCCGGGATGAATTGGTGGAACAATTTGTCCAAGAGGGCCAAGGCAAATACGTGACACCGACTCTGGTTGATCGTATCGAAAATGGTGTTACCTTTGAACAATTGCAAGCTCGGGGAGAATTGTTGAAAGTAGACGACGATCGCTATGGACTTACGTTACAAGCGATTCAAACGGCGGCTACCACCAAAGCGACGGACAAGGACGAGGATCCTCCCATTGTAGTGGTCAATGCCAATGTCCCCTTGGTGGAAAAATTGGCACGCATTTCCGGTTTGAGATTGGTGGGTGTTTGGGTTGGTTTGTCCAGTGTCGCCGAATTTGAGCAACGTTTGAATATCATGTTTGAGCAAGGACTCTTGTCGGTGGATGACAATGAAAGAACTCGGGAAGAGACGATTCGGACCAAGATTCGAGAAATTGTCAAGGAAATTGAATACGGCATTTCCTGTGGCATTTTTGAGTTCACCATTCTCAATGACAATCCCGAACAAAGCCTCAAACAATTGCGGGAAGCAGCCAAATATGTCAAATAGGTAGGAAAGGAAGCATGCACCAAACCAGTAAACACAAGGCTACCAGGAGGCAAAAGACAAAGTTAACATACGACTTATAAAGCTAGCGAAACGCTCCTGTGCGTGATGTGGATTGCGGTACTACTAGTAAGATCGGTGTTTCTGAAGGTGCAATCCTAGCTTAAACCACAGGATATTCGTAGTGCCTCGAGCAGAACTGGAACTCCGATTCAATCGACAGAACTCCCTCTTTTTACAGAAGATAGCGTGGCCCGAGCCTGGACAAGAGAGATATGGAAGTGAGTGCTTCTTCTTGGTTGTTGGAGCTCCTTTTTCTTTTTGTTCGCCTACTTTCATTCATGTGTGGTTTTGTCGAAACGACGTAGTCGTTCAGTACTGAACCAATTTTGGCAAAAAGGGGGACGGAAGGAGTTGTTGTAGTTTGGCTTCCTGAAATCGATGAGACCAATAGAGATCCCATTCATCATTGGACAGCAAGCACTGATTGAGAGCCTGTGAGACTTGTTCTTGTCGTTGGGGATCTCCGAGATTGGGACCAATCAAGACGACATCTTGTCTTCGATCTCCAACCGATCGGTTGGATATGGTGGTTGCTGCTGTTGCTACATCATCTTGTTCGACATGATTCACGTCATCAAAATCTTGCAAAATGGTTGTTACAGCTGACGGGGGCCATTGGTCTCGAGGTACCGTGGCCCACCACGATCCAAAGATGGACACTTCAAAGGATTTTCCGACATGACTCCAATAGGTGGCAGCTCGATGGGAATTGGCCAACCAACTAAATCCTTTGCTTCGCAAAATGCACGTTTGTAAGGTGGCCAGGGTGGCAGGAGAAATGTCCAAGGACGTGTCGTCCTTGTCATCCTCGGGTGATGGCACTCCCCGTTGTACATTGAGGCATTGTAAAAAGGCGACCAATCGTTGCGGATGAAAGGGTCGCCGTGCTTGATAGACAAAGGCACCAATTCCGGCATGGAGGGTGGAATGATCATGTGAATGATCATGACTTGCATCGGTGCAGGTGGGATCGTTACAATCATGGCTGTGGGAGTGCTCGTGCGTGTGGGATTCCTGTGCTGCTGAATGTTCGTGTGTGTGTTCGTGAGAATGTTCCGCATGGCTGCGGTGTGTTGCGTGCTCGTGAGAGTGGTCCGGAGAATCATCCTCAGGATGATTGTGTGCGTGATCGTGACCCGCCTCCTCGACTAGGGAGTCATGGTCATGATCATGTGTGTGGCTCTTGTGTTCTTCGTCATGGTGGTGGTGTGAATGCTCATGAGACTGAGCCGCAGGTTCTCCCGAATCATGGTCCTCATGAGTGTGACCATGATGTTCTTCCTCGGAAGAAGAAGAAGAAGACTGCTGGTGATCCTGTTGTTCCATTCTTCTTTGTTGTTGTTGTTGTGGAACGACGACACCTTGAATGGCATCGTGATGATCGTCGACCAACCCCGCGAGAGCCACACCCCGTCCACCCGCCACGGCCAAGAGTCGGGAGATGGGGACAATGCGTCCATATGTGGCTTCCAAAATACTCGCCCGACCGGCCGTCAAGAGGTGCACCAGTTCCCGAATGCGTGTCAATGCGGCGTCCTTGTCCTTGGGGAACGTCTGGTCGTCGTCTGGTGCAGTCGTGTCCTCCTCCAACAAGTCTACTTTATTGAGAAGGACCACATCGGCTGTTTCGATTTGGGCCGCCATCAATCCAGCGACCGAATTTTCCTCATGTTGCGGCAGTTGTCGTCCCATCAAGAGGGCACTGAGTTGCCAACTATCCTTGGTATCTTCGTCGTCGTCGGTGTTGTCGTCTGGAGTGGAAAAGAGGTGCGGTGCTTCTTCCGGATTGGCATTCGAGGGATTGTCCCATAAGGTGTCGTCCAGCGTCGAACAATCCACGACGGTAATGAGGGTATCCAACACGAGTCGTTTCGTCAAGGGCATTTGATCCTGTTGCGCTTGTTGCCATTGCGATCGAATGGCGCGGGGATCGGCGACACCGGTCAATTCCACGACAATGTGTTGAAAGCGATCGGGCACGTCGCGTACATCGGAGAGGGTGACCAACTGGGCCAAACTGGACAAAAATTCCTCCGATTGCGAACAACAGGCACAACCATTTTGCAATTCCACCAATTCGGCCGGCCGGCCGGCCGTCGTGTTGGTGTTGCTGCTACCAGGCCAATGATTCGTATTGGCAATCAAGCGACCATCGACATTGACCGAGGCCACATCATTGACCACAACGGCAATTTTGAGACCCTCTTGATTGTTCAACAAATGTTGCAACAAGGTGGTTTTTCCCGAACCCAAAAATCCACTCAAGACTGTAATGGGAATGACTGGGTGAGGAGGCGGTGGTTTTGGTGGATCTGTCGTGGGATCATCATTGTGGAATGTGCTGCTGCTGGAATGAGAGGATGGGGAAGCCGTACTTGCCGACAAGGAGGAGGAGGAGGAGGAGGCCGAACCAAAGGACGAACGAGGACTCGCAGGATTCCTGGAAAAAGGATCCATGCAGGCGACCGAAAATCCCCAACATCCACCACCACCATGACGAACCATGCCACTGGCGATACACGCAATGACTACCGTCCACTTCATTGTATTGTCTACTACTGGGAAAACGTTTGTGGTTGTCGCTGTCTCTTCGGTTGTCGCTGTGGGTTTGATGGTTCAGTGTTAAAAAACCGTATCCAAAAAAGGCCTTTTTCGGATCGTGCGACCGAAATCAAGGCAAGGCCCCTGATCCGATGACGGACAGACTTTGGAGAAGGTTCCGAATCACAAATCTTCCACGCGGCGGCACGTTGTCACGCCATGGATCTTTGGTGTCGCGCTGCAGTCACAAGAAATCATAACAAGACGACAATAAGACACACACAAGGAGATCCCTCCGTGGTGTCTACTTACAACCAACAACAACAAGAACACCAAGCACTCTCCGTACATAACAGACAAAATGAATCGGTGGTGGTGCCGGCCGTGGTGGCCTGTTCTTGCGTTGTTCGTATGGAGTCTGCTGGTTGTGGAGGCGTCGATACAAACACCACCACCACCACCACCACCACCACCAACAACAACAACAACAACAACAACAACATGGGGGAATCATGGCAGGGAAATCATCGAGACTGGTAGCCTAGACGTACCGCAATCCCCACCAGGCATGGTGGAACCAACAGCTGCTACCACCACCACCACTACCACACAGTGTGCTACGAGTAAGCGTCGTAGTAGTGGTATGGGGGACCAGTGGTTGCGAGGCGGTGCGGCTGCTCCTGCGGCTTGGACGGCCCACCCTCGGCGCATTCCACTGTGGCAATTTTGGCGTCGAAACAGTCGTCGTCGCAAATCGTGGATGCAATGGTTGCAAGACGAAAACAATCGATTGGAACAACACTTGAGACAATTGCAACAACGATTGATGGACTTGCAAGTGGCGCATCGAGACTTGCAACAGGCCTGGAGAAAACAACAATACGATTCAAAACGACAGCAACAAGGACGTGGTGGTATCAGTGGATTTCCCTACTATGCCGGTCGTCGTCGTCGTGGTCGGGAACAAGAATGGCAGGACCAACTGCAAGAACAACAAACCTTGGTTCAACAACAACAAGCGCAATTGGAACAACAAGCCGCACAATTGGAACAGTACGTGAGGGAAATTGCCGAGTTGCAAGAAACGGTCCAACAATTGCAAGAGTACAAGGCCGAATTGGAAACCTTGTTGCGGGACGAACAAGAACGATTGCAAACCTTGCAAGAGGAACTCACCCATCAACAAACGCAATTGGCGGCAAGTTTGCAACAACAACAACAAGAGGCGCAACAACAATTGCAACAAACCTTGAGACAAGAACGAGACGAATGGGAAGACGTCATTCTGAAACCACGATTGCAAGCCCTGCAAGAAACTCATTCGTTGCAATTGCAAGAATTGCAGCAAGCCCATGCCCACGAATTGGCAACCGAACAAGAAAAGGCCCAAGCTCAGGTGGAAAAACAACAAGCACGCATGAGACAATTGATTCAAAAAACGGCACAACGACATAATTTGGCCATTGAAGAATATGTGCAATGGACCAAACAGAACAACAACAACAATAGCAACAACAAACAGAAGAAGGAACCAGCCAAACAAAAACCAAAATCATCGACCGACAATACAGAACGGGAAGAACCAAGACGAACCTCCCGTTCGTCATCATCTTCTCGATCGTCGTCTCAAAAATCCCCCGATACCGTACCCAATCCAATTTCCAATAAATAAACATGATTTTCTAGAGATTATTGTTGCAATCACCTTACAATGGGAGGGAGTATCGCCCAGTACGCACGCACGCATGCAACAACCGAACGCTTGGTGGGAGAACTACTGTAGAGGGGGAGGGGGAGGTCTTAGCTTGAGCTTGTGTGTGTCCAATGAAACTTGGAAAAACGAAACCATACCAAGATTCTATGTCGGCGAAAATCTCAAAGGGTTACGGCTGACGAATCGTACAGATGTTGGGCTCTCGGATCCTCCCTTGTCTTTTTCCTCGTCGTCAACAGCATTTCGCTACGTACGATACTTTCGAATAACAACGTTATAACTACATATCTATTATTGCATACACAAGAGAGAAGCCTTTCGACACTCCCTCTCTGGCTCCGGCAAGTGCGTCCTGTACAAATGGCATGGGTGGAGTGGATGCCCTGCTTAAAGGGCACAGTCTCTCGCTCGACTGAACCGACCAAATTGCTTCTTCCTGACACTGTATATATATTCGCATTCATTAACATCCCAGCTCTGTTGCTTGTTCCCAATCTCGTAAATGGAACCATGCATTGGCTCCATACTTGACACCTTCCACTACAGGCATGGCTTCATGAAAGGTTCGTTCCTCGCGTTGACTCGGATCTTGGTCCAAGACATTGGGCCACAAAGCAATCCGACCCAGTTGGGGTGTCACGGTCAAATTGGACCAATCAAACCGAGTCGCTCCCCCCTCTTCCACCGTATTCAAGTACAAGAACACGGTCAAAATGCGAGGACCAGCCACTTGTCGGTCCGAATAGGCCGCGTAATCGCCATGAACGGTATAAAATTGACCTGGTTCGTCTGTTTTTTTTTCAACAAGCCAATAGAAACACCACAAAAATCCAACAATAAAACAAAACAGAGTGAGTTTCACGCGTCATTCATTTCTCATGTTTCGCAGTGGAGCATTTCCGAGAACAAGACTAGCAACAGGTTCCTTCTGCTCGCAACAAGGTCCAACACTTGCAGTCTTCAGCATGTGTGAAACCAACCAAATACGTCTGTATCATCATACGTACAATGCAGCAATTGCAATTCTTCGGAATGCGAGGGTGGTATTCCTGTTAATTCATAGAGCCGATCAAACAACCCCACAACAATGGGATCCCAATCGCAGTCCTCACTGCACCAGGCATTGGTCGAGGTTCGACGCAAATCATTGTAATCATGATCAAAAGCTTCTCCCGTCTCGTCATTCAAGTCACCCGAGGTTTCCGAACTGCGTTCGTAGCCCAACTCTTGACCCCATTCCATCAATCGAGTGGCTTCCTGCTCGGTAAAAAAGTTATCAATCGTGACAATCCAAGCACCCTCCTCGTAGTCGTGATTGCCGTCGTGGCTATCGATCGTGTCGGGCGCAGTGGCAGGGTCGGGTCGCGACCAGACGGTTGTCTGGTACCGGTCGTCGGCCACGATGCGTTCAAACATGCGATTTAAATCACCGGGTTGCCAAATATCGGGAAAGAGGGTCTCATTGAGAGGACACCGTGTTTCGTAATGCACTTGCAAACAACTTTGACAGGCGGGAGCGCAAATGCGTCGCAAGGAATGTTCATTGTCATTGTCGTCATTGTCATCGTCCTGGCATTTGCCTTGGGCCGCCCACAAGGTACAGCGGGCATCCTTGTTGAAACACAAATTGTGCACCTTCCGGTACCGATCGTCCGGCCACACAACGTGATTCATGTATTCCGTTGTGGCAGCCAATTGTGCCTCAATGGCTTCCGGCAAGACAAAGGGTTCTGGTTCGGTCGTCAATTGGGAGGCCAAGAGTGTGGCAAACGCCGTATCATGGGTCTCGTCGTCGTCATTGATGCACAGGGTGGCTTCGTCCCCTTCCTCTTGCCGTTTGGGATGAGGACGGCTGTGCAAGAGTTGGGGGACGCCAAATTCGACACCGGGTCCCATGGGAGGTCGACAGGCATGACAGGCCGCGGCACATTCCTCTAGCATGTAGTCGGGATTGCGTTGGCATTCGCCTTGCACGGCCCAATGGGTACAGGATTCCTGACGATTGCGACAGGTCCGACGCAAGGAAACGTAGCGATCCACCGTGGTGGCAAATTCGTGCCAATACTGTTCCGTTTCCTCGATATGATGCAAAAAGGCAGCCTCAATGGCATCTTGTTCGGCATGATCGACATGAATCAATTGAGGAACACCAAATCGAAGGCCATATTCTTCTTCTTCCTCTTCGTCATACTCCTCTTCCCAATCGCCCTCGTCTTCTTCCCAGTCACCTTGGTCATATTCTTCCTCTTGGACGTCCTCCTCGTGTTCTTGTGCCATGTCTAGACCAACGTCAGTGGTACTCTCA
Organism: Epithemia pelagica; assembly: GCA_946965045.2. Classification (NCBI taxonomy): domain Eukaryota; phylum Bacillariophyta; class Bacillariophyceae; order Surirellales; family Surirellaceae; genus Epithemia; species Epithemia pelagica. The sequence continues at coordinate 1,406,609 of OX337237.1, forward strand.
TCAACATCTTCCGTAAAGCGGACATGGTGGTGGTGGTAGTGATTGTGTTCGACCCAGTGGACCGGAACCGTGGTTTTGGGGGATTGATGGTCCCGCTCATCCTCCACCCACTCGTGTTTTGGTGGTTGGTGCAGTTTTGTCGGATTCCGACGAGGAGGTTGTTCCCAGTGCCATGGTTGTGGATCTGCGGTAGTTTGTTCCAGAGTGGTGGTGGTGGTGGTGGTGGTAGAAGAAACAACTGTTGCAGCCGCCACTATCAGGGACCGATCCATGAACCACAGGAAGAACCAACATTCGACCAAGCCCAACACAATGTAGGAGGAGAACAGGGGACGAGCCGCCATTCTCACCATGACGACGACGAGCAGGAGGATGACGAATGAACTGTGGTGGTTGTGTTTGGTGTGTTGGCAAGTGGAGTCTTTGAATGGGCCGTGTTCAAACTTTACTATTCGGCACACTCAATGGCCTTTACAAAGATAATGATTGAAACTCCAGCTTGAGATATGGTACCAAACACACACAGACACACTCGTATTGTTTGGTTGCCCTTCGGATTCTATCTCTTGTCGTCGTTGTGCCAGGAATTTTTTGTGAGAGAAAAAATGCAGGTCTTGCAAAACTCGTAAATCACAAGTTTATGCCCCCTGGTCATTGGAACGACCAAGATCACAATAAATAAGCCCTTTTGTTTTCCATGTGCCGATGGACGGCGCACGCGCCGGCCGATTAATCAGTCGCGCAAAGATCGCGTTCGAGACCCGACCAAAATCTTTTTTTCATTTTTTAATATCAGATCGACACTCCAAGATGAGGAGGATGAACCATTCGTTTGGGTATTGTTCTTTGGTGGTTGTGATGGTTGTGGCAATCATGACGGGGACTCATTGTTTGGCAGTGGCAAATTCCCTGGAGGAAGAAGACAAGGCCACCACCACCAATGACGACGACGAAACAACACCTGTGTTGTTTTCCCATCGCATTTCCGTGACACAATCTCTACCGCATCTCTCCGTGGAACAAGCCTATCACCACTGTTTGTATGCTTGGAGGTACGACAATTTGGGTCTCCCCTGGTACTTGTCGTTATCGACCTTTGGCATCTCCGCACCCCGCATTGAAGCTTGGGGAGACGAACGGACGGGTCAAGGATTGATACTCCATCGAGTGGTCCCTCCCGTCCGAGAAGGCATTGTCAATGTCGAATGGGTATACGACGACGACGACGACAACAGCCAGGAGGAGGGTCAGCAGCAGCAGCAGGAGAAGGAGGAGCAAGACTACGAAGCACTCCCCAAATCAGTTCGTGTCCTGACTCGAGCCACACTGCAGTATAAAGTGCTCAATCCATCCTACACCACATGGCCCTTGCAAGACCATTTTGGAACCGTCGTCTTTGTGGCCGCAGCAAAGGACAACAACAACAACAACAATCATGGCGGTGGCAGTCACATGACATGGACGATTGAATGGACACCCTTGTGGATGCCTCTACCTGGATGGAATACCGTCTTGACATGGATTCATACCCTCATTGCCACGAGCATGACTCGATACATGATGATGGTTCCAAACAAGGACGATCACCACCAAGACGAGCTTTAACAGTGTTGGAGGGCTACCTACGTAGACAAACAAAGACTTGGAGGTTGGCAAAACCATGCGCCACGAGAGAAATCAGCCAACAAAGGGAACTATAGGGGGACAATCGAAACACAACACATTCAACACTCTTGCGCCAAAGAACCAAAACCGACTCACGAAGATTCTGTATGTGCCTCCAAGACACTCTCCGCAGTGTCATGCCTGTCTGTGTGGTATGGTTCCGTTTGCCATGCCTGTGTTTCTCTCCGTCATTCGACAGCTTGTGCGTGGTGTTGTCTCGCTTCCAGTCCGCCGTACAAACAACATCAACAATCCGTATGGGAGAATAGACAGTGTACAATAAATGGCGCTCTATTGCTATTCATACGACCCTCATGGGTCCTGCATTGTTCTTTTGTTGTTGTTGTTGTTGCTTATTATGGATTGGTCGTTTGGTCATTGGGTTTTCGTCGCATCAAGACGGCTGGAAACATTACGGATTTTCCATCCAATGGTAGTTCCACCGGCTGTTGCGGTTCAAATCCCAAGGAGGAGTAAAAGGGGACAGCCGTCAAGGTACTAAACACTTCCATATCGGTATCGGGTCCGAATTGCTCCGAGAGGTCCTTCCAGGTCCGATCCCACAAGGCCTGTCCCACTCCACATCGAATCCAGTCCGGATGACAGGCAAAATGTCTCAAGTGCGGCACGACGACAGCAAGTTCACGGTCGTCCTCCAAGGGATTGGACGATTCGGCCAAATTGGTCCTTTTGGGGGCTTGTGCCGTCCATCCACCACATCCCACGAGTTTTAGGGTTGTGGGATGCTGGACCACATACCACGTTCCACACGTCAACAAGGATTCGCGGGCCGTGGACAAATAGGGCAAGGCTCGAGACAAGACGAGAGGATCTTTATCGGGTTTCATCACTTGGGAATAGGAAGCGGACAAGACGTCCGACACGGCTGCCGCATCGTCCAAGGTTGCTGGTCGCACCATCCAAGCAATCCGTTCCTTCTTGGTTGTGTTCTTCTTGTTGTTGCTGCTGCTATTGTTTGCAAGAGGTGTGGCCTCGGATACCGTCGGTATGGATCGTGGCGTATCTTGCTCCTTGGCCGACGCCGTCATCGTCAGTGTCGTCGTGGGCGTTGTCATGATGGTTGGATTCCGTCCGTGCTCGATCACACTGGCAAAACTTGTGGTGGCCCAGTCCGGAAACTGCGCGAGACTCTGGACGATTGTGATCCACTTGCCGAGTTGGCGGATCATGAGATTATAAAATAGGAGTAGGTATCTTGGTTCCATGAAAGATATATGTTGTGGGTTGTTGTAAGAAGTAAGAGAAAAAAAAAACACGTCTCGGACGCGGAAGGATCCTGCTTCCGCGTCCGAGACGTGTTTCGGCCGACGGACGGACGCACGTGTCTGAACGGCACATGATCGACCACAGCACTTGTCTATGTCACAACATCTTGGTATCTAGACATGACGCTTCCCATAGCATTAGCCCCTAGGACAGGAATGTGTCCTCGATGTGTGGCAACCTATGACTCCTTTGGTCTGATGGCACTTTGTTTCGGTTGGGTCTTCTTCTTCTTGTGGTTGTTCTTGTTGCTGTTGTGCGGTGGTGGTGGTGGGTAGACTCGTTCTTTCCACACCATCCCCCGAGGGTAAAACGTCCACATCCAACTGTCGGGAGGAGGGTAGGCATGGTAGAGGTGGTAGTGACGAAACAAGAAACCAGGTAGTAAAAAGTACTCTTCCTTGTTGCTCTTCCAGGATCTAGTAGTAGTAGTAGTGTCATCAAAGAGAGATTCGACGAGTCGTTGTGAACCGTCGTGTCGTCCTTGTGTTTGTCTTGCCGCAGCAGCAGCATCAACCGGACGGGTTGTTGTGGTCCAACTCGAGTTTGTCACGAGCAGCAGCCGAGACAATTCCGTTTGATTCAGACGAAACCAGTCGCCGTCGGTAATCGATGTGCGGGGTGCTGGTTGTGCCCGGACAACGTCACGGTCACTCCACCATTGAGGTTGATTGGGAACCGTCTTACTAGTCTTGCTGTTGTTGTTGTCGTTGGGAATTTTGAACGGAAGACGTTCCACAAAGAGTGTTGTTTGAGTGCCTTGCACATCACAGGGTCGAACTGTGGGATGAGACGCAATCCAATGCTCCGACGCATACCGGTCCAAGCCCGTATTGCCAGGATTGCTAAATTTGTACAAGTCTCGAGTCCACAATGACGACGAGGATTGATTCACGGCCTGCACCACTCGGGAGAGTTGCCAGGGAAACTCCTCCAGAGGGTCCAACAAGGTTTGAACGTAGGCACACTTGGCCGCAAACATGTTTCCGGGATAAAAGTTGGTCCACAGGGGGTAGAATTGCAACCCACACACATTGCACGTGCTCTGGGTGTTGTTGTTGTCCTTCGTCGTGGATGGATGCGTCAAGGAGGCCAAACAGGAGCCATGTGTCGCGGCATGCGTCAAGGCACGTCTCCATATATCATTGCGACCACCCGAGGAATGATAGGTTCCCTTGGAATGCAAATAAATAACAATTCGGGTGGCGCCACTACTACTGTGCAGTGTCGAGTTGTGGTGGTAGTGCAAAGGATTGTTGTTGAGGTTATTGTGACGGTCGTTCGTGTCATGGCTCTGACAGTACTTGTACATGGCATGCAACGTCAAGTTCTCGTATCCAATTTCCTCATGTGGTCCATTGGGTACGCAGTGCAAAAAGGGAGCATGGGTTTGACAGACTTGTTGCTCCAACCATTTCTGCGTAATGGCGAGTTTTGGATAATGATTGCCAACGGCTCCGGTAGTGGTGTAGTAAACGGTCCAGACGGTTCCATGGGCCTTGGCCGCTTGTCCCACTTGCGTCAATTGTTCTTGGATAATTTCACGTGTCCGTTCCAATCCATATCGACCCTTGTCGGGAGGAATGTAAATGTGATAAAAGACTGCCACTGCCTTGTTGTCCTTGTCCGCTTTCGAGAAAAGATGAGTTCCATAGGCTACCATCCTGGGAGTTGTTGATACAAGCCACCATGCGGCATAGGGGATGGAACTCACCATGCATCCAGCACCCAACAACAGGACTATGACACGAAACACAAGAGGCAGCGAACACTGCCATTCCTTTGGTGGTGGTGGTGGTTTTCGCTGCGGTAGGCAATTATTGTGGTCTCTCATCGAAAGCGACTCGGGTGTTGTTGTTGCCACATTGTACCATGCCATTCTAGTATTAGAGGATGATCCATGCTCTTGCGTTCGGGGTCGTCGATTGTGCAGACCATGCTGGGCCATTGTCATCCAACACACACACACACACACACGTCCGCGTGATGATGATGAGCAGGACCACTCTACCAATCACGCAATGAATCCCCGATGCAACAAGGCGTCTCGTCCATTCAGCCCAATGTCTGTATTGGTGGTTCAACAAGCTTATCACAAGGCCGTCGTCGACTTGTCGAAGTATATTTCAATACAACGACGAAAGTGGTCGCCCACAAAAAAAGTAGCCGAAATGCAGTCGCGGATTTTGAGCATGACACTACGGCAGTTGGCAGTACTGTCGCTATGGTACTTAGACCCCTTAGAGGACTTGTGCATACTCCTAATCCTCCCTAGAAGCCAAGGTGTTTTGAAACAAGACACGAATAATAGATGGAGCTATTAGTTCCCAACGAAGTCGATTTCAGCCCAGGAAGAAGACGAAGATGTATGTAGTCTTTCACTTTGCGTTGGACATGATCCTCAAGTGCTGTTGTCTTTCTTGACTGCGACCACGCGGATGCGTCGATAATCGGCCGTCCACTGTCGTCCATTCCACATACTCGTGGGACGGAGTTGGTCTTGTACCTTTTCTAGCACGCGGTCCACTTGCCAATCTTGCAAGCCTTGGAAAAATTTGGACCCAAACATAAGCAACCAATTGGCCACACCATCGGTACCTTCTTCCAAGGGAGTGGGTCGATCAAACAAGGATGCCGACGATACTTCCATACCATACTGTTCCAACAAGGACGTAAATTCGCCCACACTGGGAAAGTACCAAAAGGGCTTGACGAACGGCACAGTGTCATCCGGGTCCTTAGTGGTGGACGTCATTATTTCGTCCTGGTTCTGGACATTGCTCCCACCCATGACGACTTGTTTCAGAGCCATGTCAGTGGCTTGTACAATACTTTGAACATTTCCTTTGCCACCAAATTCGACCACCAAATGACCTCCCGGTTGGAGCTGTTGGGTCAAGGACTGGACCATGAGTTCGGCATCCTCGGGTGGTACCCAATGTAACGCCGCATTGGAAAAAATGACATTGTAGCGATGGTCCTTGTTGTCGTCGTCCTCCTCCTTGTCGTCGTCATTCCCCAACAAGGCATGGTGTTGGAGAGTTCGTACATCCTGCACAAAAAACTGCAGATCCGGATACTGCACACGTGCCCGTTCAATCATTTTTGGATCGGCATCCATTCCATGAACCACACACGGACCTCCGCATACTAGGTCCGCAAGAGCCTGTGTCAGTTCCCCACTTCCACACCCCACGTCCAACATTCGGAGCATGTTTGGCGTAGTCGTCGTGGACGAGTCCTTGTCTCGGATATTACAACTTGCACTACCTTGGGAATGGTCGTCTTGCATCAACTCTTGTACGACGTCGATTAAGGATGAGCCATACTTCCACACAAAGCTATGTTGCTGTTGGTAGCGCTCCACGTCCCACTGCAGCAATGTATAAGGAAAGACGACATGTTTGTTAGTGGGTGAAAATACACAAAGGTACAACGAGAGACCGGTCGAACAAAAGTGTAGTTCTAGTTGACAGGGCACAAGTCTCACCTCTTGGGTCGGCTTCATTTCTTCCTCGGTGATCGAGTCAGAAGCACTAGCTGCTTGAAGATTGAGGCTACTCGACTGGTGTGTTGAAGAAGAAGAAGCCGTGTCTGGTTCCTTGTTTCTCGGGAGTCGATGAGAAGCAGGAACGCCCGCTGCAGCAACGGTTCCAACGGGAAACGATGCGCAAGTGTGGATCAGTAGAAAACCACACACAACAGTGTTAGAGAGGAGACGTCCAGAAGAAGAAGAAGCATAGTGACCACACAACAAAGTCTCATTTCAGGAGTGGTGCTCACCAACTGCAAGATACGGCATCATGATCAAGAAAAGAAAAGAAAACACTCGTCAAACTTCACTTTGCAGAGGAAGCTCCCGACAGGATCTTTTTATGGAGTTGACGACTCCTCATTCGCTTGCATGGTTGCGCTTCAGACCCTCATCCTGGTTGGTGCAGCTCATTGCCAAACGTGTGGCATACTCGTAAGATTGGCAAAGAATGAATGATTGATGGCCGTGTAACCATGAAAGATCGAGAAAACTGCAGGGGAACTTTTTCTGTTGCCGTTCTTCTACAGTAAATAGGAAAAATAATGAGTCAAAGCTCAAAAGGGGCAAGACTAAACTTTCCGTTCAAATTTCGGTAGGGATCGTGCGACTGAGTTTCCTCGAGAAAGGGGTCCCGCGAACCGCGGAATACTAGGTACCGAGGAGAATAATCCAACCGAGGACAACAATTGATGATACTCCTATACAATAACGGCCAGACCATATATCAATACGCTACGTAAGGAATGGGACCCGCAAATCGATTTCGTTAGCACTCTAGCAATCATCGACGTACTCTCCGGAAGGTAACCGTGACTTGAATTTGGGTAGGCATCGACGACCATGTTCTGTTCCTGCCAGATTCACAATATGGCTTCCATCTTGTAGGTCCATGAGAGTGTAGTTGGACAGACGGGCATGTCGATCGCTCGGTACCAATTTGTCATTGCCATGATCTGTTCCGAACCCACAGAGCCACCAATGTCGGCCACAGACCGTTATTTTGACAAACCCCGGTGCCGATGGACCATCGTCGCAACACATGGCATCCGATCCCAAGGTTACCACCGTAGAAAAGTTTCCACTCGCTGGTACCACTCGATCTGGATGGTAGTTTGGCAAATCTCGTGCATGTGGAATGGGCTGTAGACGATGGGGAAGCAAGATTTTTCCTAGTCGAATCTCGCGGCTCAGAGCGGGTACGGCTTCGGGGCGCATGTGAAGGATAGTATCGGGTTCAGTCAGATATGTATACTTCCAGTTTTTGTGCGCTGTTCCATTAGCATTTGTTGGTCCTCCAAGCCATTGTTGAGTATGTAGTTCGTCCTTGACATCAAACGCCTTTTTGAGATGGACCAACGCCGCTTTGGGAATCATTCGCATTTTGCGTCGCTTCGTGTCGTCGGCCTCTGTACAATTCACAATCGCCAGAGCCACCTGGGTCCCATGCACCTTGTACTCAAATCGGTTGGTTGGATTCACAGTCAATACAGTGTTGATCATTGTGGGTGGTAGAGAAGCATTGAGGAATGACTCGTACTCTCGCCGCTGACGACTGATCCGAGACTTTGCATTTCGCTCGAGCAACAACTGTTTCGTCGCGACCATAATGGAAGCGGATGCAACATCCATGTCCTGTTGGTCGATTGCAATTACAATTCTCCCACACGAGGCTTTTACGAGAGACGCAATGGTTGCCGCGAGACTTGCCGTGGTAAGTACCTGTCCTCGTAAGGTCGCACTTTTGTATGGCATGAACGCAATGACGGCAATGGTTTTTGTCATGGCGGACGAAATCTTGTCTTGACTTTCCATCATGGGCGGTTTGGTCAGTGCCCGAAATGTGTAGTCGAGCATTCGCTCCACAAACATGATGTAGGCTGGGGTTTCCCTTCGCAGGGCAAATCCGGTAATTTTCCAGGGCTTGCTCAAATGTTCGACCGAGAATTTGAGCCAGTCCAAAGTCATGCGCACGTCTCGACGAAGAGAGACGGAATTCATAAAGGTAAAGACGGCTCCTTCGACATTTTGAATCCGCTGCGGTCGAAAGGCTCGCAAAAAGCGCTCCTTGCTTTGCCACCAGGTTGCCGAAAAGAAATCCAAATCGCGACTAAATTGTTGCAAGGGAATAAAGCGAATAGGCTTGATGTCGGGGTTTGTTTTCGTTGAAGTACGATTGATGAAGAGTTGTTGTTGTTGTTGTTGAGTTTGGAAATGACGCAATTGTCCGATTTGCACGGACTTTGGCACAATGCCAGTGTTTCTGCCATCAATATCAGCTGTCACAGTACGGTTGCCCTTGTCCGAGCTTGTAGTTTCAAGTTTTATCCATGGATCATCGTACGGTTGTAGCAATTGACGAATTTCGTTTTCATGCACTATTGCTTGACCGCTCTTCCATATATTGACCAGGGCAAAACTGACTGCACCGGCCAGAATAATCACAATCAGTCTTCTCGATCCACGAAAACGATCCTTTTCCTGTCGTCGATCAGCAGGCCGACTAATAGAGGCAGTAGGATCCATGTTGAAATCAAACAACACCCTTTTCGTCCAGAAACACGTTCCTCCTTGCTATGTAGACTGTATGGACAGCATGAAGAGGAGAAAGTCTCTTTCCCTCTCTTGTCTCTTGTGGCAACTTGTGGTGCAAGAAAATGGTGCGTTGGAATCAGGCTGGCTCGACGCGCGCGGAGCACGTGGAGGGCTATTGTAGTTGTAGACTACAATACGAGCTCCATCAATCGATATGGGTAACCGTAGTGGCCCGTGCTTTTCATACCCCCACTGTTTTTTCTACAGTGATTCTAACTTCGTAGGGACACCACTACGGTCATTTTGCACTGCGTAACACCACCATGACACACTCAAGCCGGTGTGCACCTCCAACGAAAGGTGCCAGCTCTCTTGCGACCATGAAGGATGCCTAAGAATCAAGTGTACCGTGAGGGAATGGGCGGGCAGGGATGAGTTGGCTTTTTTATGGACCGACGGCAAGGTTTTGAAGTCTTCCTTATTTGGCATCCGAAACAGAGGAAGTGACCTTGAGAAGAAGACGACGACAACCGATAGAATGCATCCAGCAAGTCAGCGATCATACGTCCGCATGCAGCAATCAACTCCTCGTCACTTAATAGACCGAGCACAACATTGGAAAGCCTCGACCGTTGGTGGCTCAAACGCAACAAAAGCTGATTTGTCCAGACAAAACAAACGTGAACCGTGGGTGGAAGGACTGCTTCTACTGCGACAGACGATGGTGGTGCCGGTGGTGCGGCTGATTCCCACAGCACAATTTGAGTGGAAGAAGGAGGGGATGCCGTGAAGCTGATGGGCGGTGGTCGAAGAGCCTTGCGAGTCGACAACACTCGGCAACAACAACAACAACCCAAACACAACAATCAACTACTCACTCCTCGCTGCCACCGAACGAACAACAACAACACTCGGCAACAACACTCGACAACGACACTCGACAACGACACTCGGTGGTAAGACTCGGCGACAAGATGGTGTGGTCGTCCTCCTTCTTCTACCTTGCGACGAAACAATCAACTCCTCGTCTTTTCGTTGCCCTCACCCAACAAATCGAAGCCTCGTCCACTGGTGGTAACAAGCGACGACAACGACAACCACAAGCGGCTCAACTAAAAATGGCGAAACAATCGGCGACGATGTCACAGCTGATCGATCGAATGAACGAACGAACGAAAGAACGAATGAACGACAACAACAACACTCGGCGACAACAAAAATCCAAACACAACAATCAACTACTCACCGCCACTGATCGAACGAACGAACGAATGAACAAACAACAACAAAAACAACACTCGGCAACAACAACAACAACAACAACAACAACAACAACAACCCCCACGCAACAATCAACTATTCGCTGTCACCGAACCCTCTGCCCGAGACTGTGCCCTTCAACAGCAGCAAGCGGTGACAACGACAAGCGACGACAACGGCATGCGACAAGACAGCAAGCGGCAACAACGACAAGCGGCGACAACGACAAGCGACGACAGCGACATCCGACGACAATGACATACTCAACAATCAACTGCTCGTTTCGGCCAAACGGCAAAACATTCGGCGACCACGGCACGGCAACAGCACCATACTCAACACCGAAACGATTGCCTATTGTACGACCTACGACACAGAGAAGCATGTACTAAGCTAGATAGATGTTCTGTACTAGTAGCTGTTTATATGCATACTCGTAGAGGAGGCGGGTTGATTATTGTGCTAGCGCCGCCTCACCGTGGTGATGGTGTGGGTGCAGTTGGTGAGAAGAATCTCGCAACAAAATGTGCAAGAGCATGAGGGCAATTCATTGTACTTTAGGAAAATGTATGGTGTAGTGAATCTCGTAGGGCCGGAAGTTCAACCGAGTATCGGAAACGTGAAGCACGGGCCACTACGGTTACCCATATCGATTGATGGAGCTCGTACATGAAGATACAAGAACGCGAAAGAGTTGAAGTAACGTGAAAACACCCGTTTACCGGCTATGCAGGAATTTTGTCTGCGTCAAGCACCATCAAATTCAAAGGCATCCACAACAATCCACTGACAAGGAACCAAAGACCCATGACCCATGATTCGACGAATACTTCAACTGGCACCATGGATTCTCATCGTTTCCTCTTTCAGGAAAGCCTTGGCGAAGGACGACGACAGTATCGTTGGTAGTCCACTTGAGGAGGGGGCACCCGAAGACCGAACACAGGGGCGAATCCATCGTCATCCGATTGAACAACTTCCCGATATTGATCCGAACGACACATTGTATGAAGAAGAGAATGACAAGTTAGTTTGCACAACATTGGGAGTTTGTTTGTCCGACCACAGGTCGGATCCACAACCATTGGACCATGTCGTTCCTCCATCGGAATGGATGTGTCGCGATTTGCGAGACGATTGCCCCAATCGACCAATGGAGGAATGTTTGCAACGAGGAACCATTACCCATGCCGAATGTCCCGTCACTTGTGGCACCTGTGAGGGTCGTGTCAAGACCATTCTCATGGATCGAGATCACGTCGACTCGTTCTTTCAACCTCACTTGATACCATTGGGAACTTTGGCCAGATTCTCCAATCAACTCCTAGACGTTGTGGGGACCGACTATGGGATTCCGCAAGAAGTGGTGGATACCCAACCGTTGAAACGGGAACTGTTGGATCGAGCACGACAAGTGGCCGAATACATAGCCTATCTACCACCAGAACTGCAACAAGACTGTCGCAATCTCCACAAGAATTGCATGTTTTGGGCCGCGACAGGTGAATGCGAGGCCAATCAAGAATTCATGCATGTCGATTGTAGACCAGCCTGCTTTCGCTGTTCCGATACGAACATCTTGGATCGAGCACGACAAGTGGCCGAATACATAGCCTATCTACCACCAGAACTGCAACAAGACTGTCGCAATCTCAACAAGCTTTGCATATTTTGGGCCGCGACAGGTGAATGCGAGGCCAATCAAGAATTCATGCATGTCGAGTGTCGACCAGCCTGCTTTCGCTGTTCCGATACGAACATCTTGGATCGAGCACGACAAGTGGCCGAATACATGACCCGACTACCACCACAACGGCAACAAGACTGTCGCAATCTCAACAAGCTTTGCATATTTTGGGCCGCGACCGGTGAATGCGAGGCCAATCAAGGATTCATGTATGTCGAGTGTCGACCAGCCTGCTTTCGCTGTTCCGTTACGAACGACTCTGCCTAGAACAACGAAACGATGAGACCAGTACCAACGACCAGAAGGTGGGGGAATGCCTCCTCTCTTAGAAGCACTTTGATACATACGAAGCACTCTGATACATGCTTTTTGTGCGAGACTATTATTTCTGGAGCTGTTCAGGGGCCCAATGCCGAAACGGTGGCAATAACAGACAGGTGGAGGGTGGGAAAACTGTCCTCCGATTTACTTGGAAGGCACGAGGACACCGAATCACACACTTCATGTCGATTTCAAAAGCAAAAGGCTCGATCTTCGCTACTGTGTGTTGTCGCCAGAGACACATATGTATGGTACTCCTACAATAAGTCTACCCATTGTGGTTCACTGGGTTGAGTGTATGGACTTTCCTCTCTCTTCGCTGGTGTTTGATGGAGGGATAGCCTGGGTAGCTCGGAGTAGCTTTTTGTATGTTAAATTTGAAAGTTTAAAATGGTACGACTGCATCGCGTGTGGAGTTCGCGCGGAGAATACTCTGGGGCGGTCGAGTACATTTTGAATCATTTCGATTGCTATTCTTACGGGATCACGAAACGCTGAGGACTCCACGAGTCGGAAGTCCTCCACTCCCTACGCGAAACAACTCGCCTCTCCCTTTCTCCGACAGAAAAAATGCGTGTCTAACCGTCTAACGACTCGCTCCACGGCCAAGGCGTCCACACAACACAAACGCAACTTTTGTCGTCGAAGAAAGAGTCCACCAGCCGGTTTCGAACGATCGACGAAAGAAAGAGAGAGAGAGAGGAGCGAGTACACAAGGCCAAGCGATTTCCAAGCACACCCTCGACGGAACGAACCACAAGACCACAAGCAACCATGGGTAATATGTACGCCAAGCCTCTCAAGGAGGTTCTCCGAGAGAATAAACGGATGATCAATCGATCAATTCGGGAACTAGATCGAGAAAAAACTGGTCTAGAACGAGAAGAGAAACGATTAATGATTGAAATCAAGAAAGCAGCCAAAGAAAATCAAATGTCCTCGGTCAAAGTCATGGCCAAGGTACGACGAGTTTATGCCCATGCGTTGCGATTGCGATGCCACACTTGATTCGTGTCATGTTCATCCACACATGGTCCCTCGTTTCTAATGTGATCTTGTTTCTTTTGTTTGATCTCTTGGCAAATGGCTGGTTTTGCACTGGAATGTGTTTTTGTTTTGAACTTTTGCTGCCATGGTTTGGTCTAAATGATTGGGTGCGACTCAATCGAATGGTCAAATGATTACCACGAAAACAATCGCTACGAATATTTGTGCGACAACACACAGGACTTGGTGAGAACACGACAATACATTACAAAATTTATTGAAATGCGGAGTCATTTGCAGGGGGTCGCATTGAAACTCCAGACAGTGAAATCACATCAAGCCATGGCTGAGGCCATGAAATCCACGGCCGTCGCCATGAAGCGAATGAACAAGGCGATTAATGTGCCAACGATTGCCAAAATGATGGCCGAATTTGAAAAAGAAAATGCCCGAACGGAAATGATGCAAGAGGCCATGGGAGACGCGATTGATGATGCCTTGGCCGAAGAAGATACGGCCGAGGAAGAAGACCGCATTGTCGGTCAAGTATTGGATGAAATTGGCATTTCCTTTGGGGAAGAACTTCCACAAGCGAGCATGGCCAAACCCTTGG